>OW569417.2:52872950-53487660 GCA_937662695.2 Halyzia sedecimguttata | reverse complement strand
GCCTATTGTTTGAAACATTCTAGTATGTATGTAATTCCGAGCCATCCCAGCTGAATAATGAAGGATGAGTTGGCAAACATGCATTTCATTTTGTAACGGGTTCCGCTATGATCGAATATTTTGTTTTATTAAATTATGAAATGTAAACGAATATTTCTGTTCAGTTGCATTCCTCATGAGTGGCATACTTCATGTTATTTAAAACAATACTAGTATGCTGAATGAAGATTGATTATGAATATAATATAGTATAATGAACCTCTACATTGAACGAAGTCGACAAAAACCAGACCAGATGTATCCGTAATACTTCTTCGAGATTCCATATATTATATCTGACGTAATTATCGAAAACACTGTAGAATGAAAATACAGGTTTATTGTTGGAAACCGTACATTAGAAGAATATGAAGATAGGTGTGGTGATTAAATTATTGATTTCGTAAATTATTACCAATGCTTCTTTTTGGCGCTCTTGATCTTCGGAACAGAGTGCATATCAATTTGTCCAAATATCTGTAATTTCGGAATTTTTGGATGAAAATGATCTTAAACGTTCTGGTTCGACTAACTGATCAAGAATCCGTTGTCATAATCGATTACGTCTGGCCGGCCGTAGACACTATAACTCTCAAGCGGAATGGGCTAGACAGTTGAGATTTTCAGAGTAGGTTTGGGAGATAAATATTTCGATTGAGATTTTTATTGGGCAAAATCGGCCAGATGTTTTGGGAGTAATGATTTTTTTTTGCGCTTATGTTCTGGGGAACATCGCGTTATCATTTTGGCCAAATGTCTGTAATTTTCGAATTTCTTGTCGAAAATGGTCTCAAAAGATTGGGTTCGACTCCATGATGAAGAATTCGAGGTCAAATTTGATTCTGTCCGTCCGGCCAGCCGACCGTTGTCAGGATAACTTGAGAACGGAATAAGATAGCGAGTTGAATTTTCAGGGTAGGTGGCGCGTCCCAATACGACGGACAAGTTCGTTAATGGGTATAATCGGCCCAACGATTTCGGAGATAATTTTGAATTCAACCAATATAAATCGCAGTGAAATTTGGTGAGTAGTTGTAGAATACAAACCGTAGGATGTTTGTGAAATTTTCTAAGAATCGTATCACTAGAAAATTTTAAAAAAATTATTAAAAAATAGTTATGACACGATAACCTGAGAACGGAAAGACATTGTGCCTCGAGATTTTCAGGTTGGGTTGTGCATCTAAGTGCGACATTTGAGTTTGTCTATGAGCATAATCAGCCAAACGGTTTTGGAATTATACCCATCTGAAATTTGGTTGTTATTTCCTCAATAACTCGAAAAATACAAAACTGATCTAATTCAAACATGGTTGTTAGTTGTCGAATGCCAACGTGACAATTATTGCGGAATATTATGAGGAGATCACAAGAAAACTTTTGAAAAATCATTTAATTGTCCGACATTGCTGAAATTTTGCAAGAGCCTTCAGAACCTAACTCTACTGCCAAGTACTAAGTTTGAACACGATCGGATTCCTCTTATTGGAGATCCAAACGGCCTTATGTGAGTTCAGTAGCTGGATGGGTGACCATTGCCTCGATAACTTTCAAACGAAAGGCGATAGGGACTTGCAATTTAGGGGTAGGTTGCGCATCCGAATGGGAAAGTTAGGTTAGTTCTTGGCCATAATCGTTCCAACTGTTTCGGAGTTATACCCACCTGGAATATTATTGCCTCAATAACTCATAAAATATAGAATGGACCGAAGTGAAGCTTGGTAACTAGTTGTAGAATATCGACATAAAGAGACGTATGAAGAATTTTGAGAGAACCGTACCCCTAGAGAGTTTTTAAAAAATTACGAAAAAAAAATTGGTTCAAGCACTGACGTGAAGTCAGGAGCTTTTGCGCGTATGTTCTAATGTCCATTCTCCTGTATTTTCCAATTCAGGAGAATGGACATTAGAATATACGCCCAGAAGCTCCTGACTACACGTCTGTGCTTGAACCAATTTTCTTAAATTACAAATTTCGAATGCATTTTTTTGAAGATGCAGTCACATCATAAAAATCCACTGATATCATTTTCGACTCTAACAAATCAATACTTTATCTTTTCAAAATTTCAGTATTAAATCGTAACTCTATGATTTCACAAAATGCTGTATTGAAAATTAACGTCCATATTACTTGATCTGTGTTCATACATATCAGCATTGTCATCTTATCTACAGATAAGAGACATGTCACACAAATTATGATTGAATGCAAAATGACCAATGGAATAAACTCAGGTACCGTAGATAGCTCTTGGATAATCCATATGATGATAATCCATATAATGATGATGGAAATATATACTTTGGTACATTATTCAAATCGGGTTCAGAATATCTCCAGTAAAAACCAAACTGGAATATTGGCTAAATTTAAATTTTTGAGGAATCAATATCTCGGACAAGTTCGTTATTGGGCAGGATCGGTCTGGTGGTTTCGGACTAATAATTTTTGGTACTCTTGTTGAATTTAATTTATTTTATGATGCTTGAATGTAGTTTATTTTATGATGAAGTTCTATCATATCAATCCATTGATATCATTTCCAACTCTGAGAAACCAATACTTTGGAGATATAGTTTGCCAAAGTGTGAACAAGAGCGCCAAAGCTCCTGTCCACAGGGCTTTCCCAGTTTTTCAATCTGAGAATTATTAATTTCTACTTTCTAAAGTGTTCTCGGAGCATATGCTATCGGTTTTTTGACCCATGAAGGAAATCTATGACTTAATAGGGCTCTGACGTCTATGCTACTGTCTACAGTTAATCGTAGTTATAATTCCGAATTTAAATGTACTGAAACGTTATTAGATTTAAATATTATATTAGCTCCATTGAATGCTTTCTCACAACTTGAATTCCAATCCCATACTCGACGCCAATTTTGTGCTGGCCGACCCACTTAATTATATTAAGTAAAATGAAACATATTGGTGCGTTTACAATACGATGTATTACTCATCGGTATCATCTACATACTGTCGCTTAATACCTAATTAACATGATTGTCAGGAAATGCATGTGTTACAGATGTAAAGTAGTAGGGTGTAGTGCGCAATTCAAATATGCTACAATAGGAAATAGTTGGTGTTAGCGAAAGTCCGGTGTGTTCGTTCTAACGAAAATATTTTCCAGATGGCGCCCATTCCGGAAATACTGGAAGTGGACGCATACTTTCTTATTTCAAATACAATTACAAATATTTTATTGCATTTTTGGATTCAGCAATACATTTTAGATGAACTGTCATCAGCATTCCCTATACCTAACGGCAGCCCTTCTTCCGATATTTCAACGTCACACTTGTCATCTACCATCGTCACCTCTCTAGATACAGCTCGTAGATGCGCAGTAGAAACATTATTTTTTGTAATGCAGTTTTGCAAAATGATGAAGCATCTACAGGGTGTTCAGAATTCAATTTCCATTCATGTCAAACTCAAAACACAAAATTCGATTTTTGGCGCTCTTGTCCCTCGGAACAGAGTGCTTATCAATTTACCCAAATGTGTCTGTAATTCGAATTTTTTGCTGAAAATGGTCTTGAACGATTTGGTTTGACTTACTGAATCAAGAATCCGTGGTCAGAATTTATTCTGTCTGGCCGTTCCGGCCGTAGACACGATAACTCCCGAACAGAATGAGATAGATAGTTGAAATTTTCAGAGTGGGTTTGGGAGTTGAATATCTTGGCTACGTTCGTTATTGGGCAAAATCAGCCTGATGGTTTCGGAGTAATGAAAAAAAAATTTTACCATTAAAACTTCAGAATTCAATTTTTTTTGAGATGCAGTTTCATCATAAGAATCCACTGATGTCATCTTCAACTCTCACGAGCTGATACTTTCGGAGATATGATTCTTTAAAATTTCAATAACTCATCGTTCTTCTATGTTTTCACAGAATTCTATCTGTCTGTGTTCTATCTGTGTTCACTGTTCATCCATGTCATCTCATCTACCTATAAGAGACATCATATTTATTGGCGAACTTGTTTCTATTCTAGTTGGTTTATGTAATTCGTACTTTGAAAATATTTTGCGTTGGAAAACAAGGTTCCGATATTGAATTTATGAATATATACAAGACTGTTCTGATACCAAAAATAATATCAACTTTTTGCATATTGAATAATATATGTGCAAATATTGGGGAAGATGTTTCCGAAGATCTAGGATTGGATCATTTTAATGATGTAGGTTATGAAGGCAATAGTAAAGAAAAACATAATGGAATCGTTGACCACCGAGGTTTATATTAACTTTTACATCCTTAAGTAGTAAAACATGTTCCTATATACAGTATTTTCATAATTGTGCTAGCAAAAAAATACTGCAATATTATGTACGTTTGCGTATCAAATATTCTTCCTTGAGTTTAGGTGTAGTTGTGTTAGTGATGAACTATTAAATTATGAAAAGAGGATTGTATTTTTTTAATATATTTTGAACTATTAAAATAATTTGTTAGTCAGCCTTTGCCTATTCAAATATCAAGAATAAATGGACAATCTGCTATGATTGTCTCCAGCCTTACTCTAGACATTTCGATGATACTTTCCTTAGGTATTTCGAGTTGTGAAAACTATGCACCGAGTGTAAGTTGGAATAACCCATTCCACAAGGTTAAATCATTGCAGATTGCTCATTTAATATTTTGATCAATCAACTCTGAGAAACCAATACTTTCGGAGATACCTATGGTTTGCCAAAAATTGAACAAGAGCACATAAGCTCCTGCCACAGGGCTTTCCCCTTTCTTTTCAAATACGATCCTATGCTTTTTCTCAATTTTGATGCAAAATTATAAATAATAATGCATCAATAATAAAAAGCATTCCATCTTCTATCTACCATGCTTTTTGAGTTATTACGGATATTTAGAAAAGTTGATAATCCGTTTGGAAATAGTTGGAAATAATCATACCTTTAAAGAGAAAATTCTCACATCAAACGTCCAGGTAAATAGTCAATATTACAGCAACAATATTCAAATACAGACATTTTGAATTTGTTTTATATTCATGAAGAATGTAATAAAACCAAACAAAGAGGGTACGTTCAATCAGAGATACCGTCATCTACGTCCAATGAATCAGAGAAAATTTAACGGAATAGAATCGAGCATGATGATGTCTGGAACAGTAAAATCTGTTAATGTTCTGTGTAAACCTTTAACAAATTATGAAACTTAAGTTAAGATATTAGGACATTCCAGTGCTCATCTCCGGCTTTCAACTCGATTGGCCACTGTAGATCTGTGCTTCACATATTCTACTGGTCAAACAACATTGAAAAATTGGTTCAAGCCCTGGACAGGAGGAGCTTTGGTGCTCTTGTTCAAACTTTGACAAATCGTTTCTCCAAAAGTGGTTTCTCGCAGTTGGGAATTATATAATTTTTATGATAGAACTGCAGCATCAAATGAACCAAATTGAATAAGAATCCATTAATATCATTCTCAACTCTGAAAAACCAATACTTTCGGAGTTATGATTTGTCAAAGTTTGAATAAGAACGCCAAATCTCCTGTCCACAGGGCTTTCCCGGTTTTTCAATTTGCCTTCTGCGCGCCAGTTTTCAAGAATTTTCGTAATTAATTTCAAAACTTAGGTCTATGAATTATCTCATGTTGGATTCACATACATCACCGAATTATAATTAGAGTATTCTATGAAATCATATAGAATTATTGAGAATAATTATTCAAATTCTGAAAAATTATATCTCCGAAAGTATTAATTTGTTGGAGCTGAGAATGATATCAATGGCTTCTTATGATAAAACTGTATCTTAAGAAAAAATTTGCTGAAAATTTGTAATGGAAAAAATTTTTTTTTTTTTACTCCGAAACCACCTGGCTGGATTTGCCCAATAACAAACTCAACCGAGATATTTATCTCTCAAACCTACTCTGAAAATTTCAACTGTCTAGCTCATTCCGTTCGAGAGTTATCGTGTTGAAAGAGGACTGGCCGGACATAATCGATTTCGACCACGGATTTCTTGATCAGTGTGTCGAACCAAATCATTTAAGTCGTTTTTCAGCCAAAAATTAAAAAATTACAGACATTTGGGCAAATTGATAAGCACTGTTCCGAGGAAAAAGAGCGCCACAAACATAAAAATAAATGCATAACTACTCATTTACTACAGTGCAGTAACCTGGAGACGATGCAAGCAGATTTGAATATTTATTGTGAAGAAATGTTTCTAAGAATACAAGAGGATCAACTCTTGGAAGTTAAATTTAGAAGGGTTAGTCAACAGACGAAATTTTCATTACTGGTCTTATGCAAAATTGCATTTAAAGCGAGAAATATCTTCCAACGTCATTTCAATTTTGACGTTTTCTGTCTGCTCAAGGGAAATCGATATGCTTTTGCAATTTATGATGGGAATTTAACAAGCGAAACTTAATTCGAAATAATAAAGATGTGTGGTGGCAGAATATCTAGAAGACCTTCACCTTAATATTTTGCGAGATTGCTGGTACCAGATGGACGGAGCACCCGCTTATTTCCTGGGGTTAATTTGACTTTTGAAGTTTAAGCATACCCTATTCGTAGAACGCTCTGGACTTGTTGATTTATTAACAACGATATCAACCATTTCTCAATAGTATTCTTATTGGATAATATTGTTATTTAATATTTTCAATATTTGTTCACAAAAATAGTTTTTTCCATCGAAATTGAATTCCAAGAGCTCCTTATTTGGAATTATTTTATGGAGATGCATTGCATTCGTGTGCGTACGTTCTGGGGAACATCGCGTTATCATTTTGCCCAAATGTCTGTTATTTTCGAATTTTTTGCCGCAAATAGTCTCACAGTTCCTTATTATCAATATTAGGATGTTCCGAATACATTCACGGTGTGCATTTTGAACATAAAATTAATCGATATTCATATTTTTTATTAGTTTTTCACATTATGAACGATTAAGTATTGAGTGTATTATTGTGGTGAATTTTGGTAATAAGATGATTTCCTTCTATTTAGTTCATTTTTGCAATAAACTCAAAATCAAATAACTTTCAGATAAATAATGAAGAGACCTTATAAACGATATATCACAAGCCTATACTTCCCTCTTGAGAAATTGAGGGTTGTAACTGTCACTCGAAGGGGGTTGAAGGTAGGCATCCCATTCTCACGTTCAATTTACAATTTGAATTTGACTTGTTTCGTAATTTTCTATAAATATGTACATTTTACCATAACCGAAATATAGAATATACTCTATAGGCTTTTCTGCATTGCTTAATCTTTAAACAGAGAAGATATACCATAATAGATGCGAATAATATTCAAGAAGAGTTACTCGATACCCCCATAGATTATAGATTTAGATTGTGAACAGGGTTTATCTGGCTAATATGCCACCCTTTTGATCTTTTTCGTTAAATCGCAATAAATTCACTTCACATTCACTTAATCAAATTTACCATGTTGATTAAGAGTGTCCAATTCAGGAGAACGGACAATATAATTCACCATGGTGAATTCGATTAAGAGTGTTCAATACAGGAGAATGGACAATAGAACATACGCGCAAAAGCTCCTGACTTCACATCAGTGCTTGACCCAATTTTTTTTCAATGATTTTTTTAAAATTTTCTAGTGCTACGATCTTCACGGAATTTTGAGAGAATTTTTGCGTTGGCATTCTACAACTAATAACCATATTTGAATTAAATTGGTTTTGCATTTTTCGAGATATTGAAATAACAACCGAAGTTCTGATTGATATAACTCGAAAAATATTTGACCGATTTTGCTAATTAACGAACTTAAATGTCGCATCTAGATGCGAAATGTACCCTGAAAACTGCAAGTCGCTATTTCTTTCCGTTCTCGAGGAATCATGAGATACATATTATTTTTTCGTGCTTTTTTAATAAAGTTCCAGTGGTACGGTTCTCACGAAATTTTTCCCACATCTTCATGTCAATATTCTACAACTAGTTACCAAGCTTCAATTCGATCGAGACTTTTTTTTGAGTTATCGAGGAAATAATATTCCAGATGGAAATAACTCCAAAAACGTTGGTCCGATTATGGCCATCAGCGAACTTAACTCTCCCATTCAGATGAGATACCTATCCTGAAAATTGCAAGTCCTTATCTCCTTCCGTTCAAGAGTTATCGAGGCAACGGTCACCCCTCCAGCTACTGAACTCACACAAGGTTGCACGGAACTTCAACAATATAGATCCTATCGTGTTCAAACTTGGAACTTGGTAGTAAAGTTAGGTTCTGAAGACTCTCCTAAAATTTCAGCGACGTCGGACGAATGGTTTCTGATATATAGATTTTTTTTCAATAACTATCTATGATTTTTTAATAATTTTCTAGGGATACGATCCTCACGAAATTTTGCAAGAATTTTTTTGTTGCTATTCTACAACTAATAACCATAATTGAAATGGATCGGTTCTGTATTTTTCGAGCTATTGAGGAAATAACAACCAAATTTCAGAAGGGTATAACCCAAAACCGTTTTTCAGATTATGCCTATAAATGAACTCAAATGTCGCATTCTGATTCACAACCTAATCTGAAAATTTCAAGTCGCTATCTCTTCCGTTTCGTAGGTTATCGTGACATAAATAATATTTTTATTTAATCTTTTAAAATTATTCTAGCGATACGATTTCCACAAAATTTCACAAACGCCCTTAGGTTTATATTTTACAACTACTCACCAAGTTTCAATTTAATCGTATTAGTATTGGTTTTAGACAATATCATTGCTCGAAGACCATTGGGCCGATTATGCCCATTAACGAACTTGTCCGTCGTGTTATGATGCGCCACCTACCCTGAATATATCAAGTCGCTATCTCTTTCCGTTCTCAAGTTATCGTGGCAACGGCCGGCCGTCTGGCCGGCCGGACGGAACCATATTTTACCTCGAATTCTTTATCAGGGAGTCGAACCCAATCATTTGAGACCATTTTCGGTGAAAAATTCAAAAATTACAGACATTTGGGCAAAATGACAACGCGCAAAAATTAGTCGCTCATCTTTCGAATGGCCTGATTACTACAAGAGTACTAACTTCATATTCTCACGAAGAGGTATTGTGGTAACCTTCGCAAATGTTGAATTTTCTATTTTGACTTTCATTCTCGTAATCCTAAATCAAATCTTTTGGTGCCAGTATGTCCTACATAGTAATTGATTATTCTCATTAACCCTGAAATGGGGAACGCAGTTTTCTACTTTCACATAAATTATTACCTTCCCGATTTTAAAGTATGATACAACGAAAAACCCTTAGGTATATACTCGTATATATAAAATATAGGTATATATGTCACATATTGAGCCATCATTGTTATCGTTACTCATAAATATGTCCTAGGAACTCCTATCTAAATCTGTTGGATAATCTCATTCCAATTACGTTACTATCTCAGAATCTAAGATATATGCAAGTGATAGATCTGTGTTACTAATTTCCTTATGCTAATACAATATGTCCGGTGAATATAGTCCACAATGTGAATTAGATATTTCGATGCTTCCACACTATAATCGTATAGTGTTTCGGAATTCAAATTGGAGTATTATCTTCATAGAAATGCTATACACATACGATACTAAAACTTCAATTTATCAAGTGTTCATATATGAAAATTATGAAATATTTATCACCATTTTTCCTCTATCTTTAAATAATTATTCTGCTCAGATGATGAGTTCACATGAATGTTATTTCACCACAAATTTAATTTCCGATTGAAATCAATTGAACATTTTTCTTTCAATATGTTTCGTTCACTGTTCCATTCTTGTCCTGGTTGAAAAATTTATCAATTGTAGGAAATTTCACACCTCAAACAACACACACTTTTTCTTTGTTTTCTAAAAATTCTATAACTTCAAGGCTTAACACACACTGTCAAAAGGTCTCTATGCGTTCATATTATCAATTCAGAAAGCACTGAATCGCATTTATTAACTAGTACCCCCACACACTATGATTTTTTAGGGTATTCATTTTCAGTTTTTATTAGGTTCCAGGATTCAGATTATAAATTAAGGAGAAACATTGCGGCCTAAAACTTTGGCTTCATTATTTTTTTTTTTCAATCATTTCAATCTTTAAGTTCATTAGAAATCTGCTGACACTGCACGGTATCAACGTAACGACGGTCAGCGAAGACTTCCAAACATGGAATTGTTACGGAAGGAAGTATTATGGAAATTACGTGTTCGTTGAATTTCGGCGATATCTAACGGAGAGTATGATTTTTTGTTTATAATTTTGTAGAAATTATCATTTACACACTTGTAAATAATAGAGTTAGGTTTAGTTTTCCTCGTGCAGATGACGTTTGCCGAAGTTCGAACCTATAATCCTGACGTATTTCTGAATTATATCCCTTTTTGAAGAAAACCCAAACCATCCGCATGATAATGTTAAGTAATTCTGGGGTAGGGCTTCACACGAGACGAAAGTAGGCGAGAATATAAAAAATCTCGTCTCGCCAATTCTCAAGAAATTAAGTCTCGTTTAACTCTCGGTCTCGTCTCGTTATCAGTTGTCTCGTCTCGACTCGCTTAATTCTGAATAATGATAATAAATATTAAAATATATGAACGAAATGATTGATAACAATGAATAATCTACTAAAGATATGTTTATTACGCTCTTATACAAAAATATATGTACATGTACTTATTTTTTTAAATTTCAAACATTGTTAATTTCATCTTTTAATTACTCAATGACCAAGAATTCAAACATAATCACGGTTGCATTACATCTTCTGCTGCTGCGCAAAATAATCTTTGAAGAGGTACGGATGTAGCCATTAATAAATCATCGGCCATTTGGAAAAGTGTAGGAACTATTTCACGCATTTACACCACTCTAAAATATAATTTTGATTTATATAATATGCCAATTCTAACAGCAAATGTTCTTCAAACTCAGCTTTCCAATGTTTCGAAGGTATTGTTGATATTTTAAAAAGGCTATCGATCTCGATATATTTATTAATAGAATTGTACAAATTGGTATCGTTTTCAATGAATACCTCCCCAGTGGGTAGATCATTGAGGGTGTTATTGGCGTATTCCTCATAACACTTTTCGAAACATTGAATAGTTTCATATTCCATTTCTTTACCAGCTTTATTATATGTACTTCCGCAGATGCATGTATACTATAATTGTTCACATCTTCACTATAAGAAGCACAATAATGAACAATGAATTTCTCCAGATGTTCAAATAGGGACGAAATTTTTAAAGCATTGGGATTTAGGGACAATAAAAGTTGTTCGCTAATTTTTTTAATTCATAATAGGACCAGTGTTCATGGTTGTGAATTCTATTTTTTCTCGAATAAAGATCTCAATTATCGCGAGGTCCTTCAAAAATCGTGTAGTTCTAGATCGATGTATAATATATTTTATATATATATCATTTTCAATTGTTTTCTGTGGGTGTTGAAAAGGGTCGAGTCGTATATATCAAAAATTTACTGTATGTATCTGTAGTCAATGCGACGATCTTCCAGGTGGAAATTTCCGAGCCAAAGAAACCGAGAAGAAACCCTTTCAATAGTATACACGTTTATTATTCAGTAGTTTATAGACACATATACTCAAACGAGAGTAAAAAATCGATTTTAAAAAAAAACTTTCAAACCTAAAATATAAAAATCTGCAGGGATATATATTTATGATAATAAATACGTTACTCTAAGAAGTTATAGGAATAGTTAACATGTTAAAAAAAATTGAAAAAATTATTTTAATTTACAATAAAATATTTAAATAATCATTAAAGGATACTGTGGGAGGTATATTCATTATTAAATAGTTTCTTTCTGGGTTTTCTCTCGTAAACTCTGAAAAATATCTATAAAACAACAATTTATTATTTTGTGATTTGTTTCTTCGTGAGAAAAACCAGATATTTATCAGAAGCAATCAATCCGACAATGTTGCCTAACAAACAACAACGAAACAACATCAACGAAGAAACAACTATATCGTAACGTTTCGGAGTCTATATCAGACTCCTTCGTCAGACACTTAAAGAAAATATTCAGAATTATGTTGTTGATAGTTATTCTGAATTCTCGAATTTCAGAATAACTATCTTTTTAGAGTTTAAAATGATATCAATGGATTCTTATGATGAAACTGCATAAAAAAATAAATTTGAAATTTTTAATGCATAAAAAAATATTTTTTCGTTACTCCGAAACCATAAGGCCGATTCTGCACCATAACGAACCTAACCGAGACATTTGTCTCCCAAATCTACTCCGAAAATGCAACTGTTTAGCTCATTCCGTTCAAAAGTTATCGTGTTAACGGCCGGCTGGACAGAATCGATTTTGAAAACGGATTCTTCATCATTGAGTTGAACCAAATCGTTTAAGACTATTTTCATTCGAAAATTAGAGACATTTGGTAAACTATCTTTCAGATAACGCTGAAATTCTGCAAGAGCTTTCAAAGAGTTATGTTATAGTAAAGTTCTGGATTTTATCTCGATTGGATATATACTGTGGGAAATATCGGAAAAATATCGCCAAGCCGGCTGGGGTGATTTCATTACATGGATGGCTCACTGCTCTGAGTATGAATGTGAACAACCGCGCAAAAGCAGACAGACCACATGTAAGTGCTTTCCCAATTTTTTTTACCACAGTGGCGAAGATCCGATTATCTACACCTTCGCCATGACACCCTTGAAAAGGAAATTGCTCTTGTCTATAGACAATTCGTCCTTGTCAAATCAAAACCCTCTTCAGCCCACCAGACACATATGCCTCATATTTCATCATCCCCGAAGTGAATGTGTGCTCTCACTCCTTCAAAGACAGCATTCAATTTGCGTTTTTTGTGCCACCCGAACAGAAAGACGAGATTTTCCGTTCCAGACAGAAATATTTTTGCAAGAGGAAGGAAACTGAGCTATTCTGATGATTGAAATATTGAACTGATGGGTATATCATACCACTTACCACTCTGTAAATGAATCGACGAGAATATTGGTATGGAATACAAGCTGAAAGCAAATTATTGCATTTCCTCGTGAATAAATCAGGTACACAAAACTCCATGTTTCCATATTTCTATTTATATTGCGGGAGAATATTCTGGACTGCTTTCACTGATGAATATGATTTTTATCTTTATGAATTCAAATTGCAATATAGATCGACAAATTGGTGGAGAGGCATTCCACGAAATGAATATTTTTGCTACTTCATGTTATGAGGCTATCGATTGAACTGAAGAGGAAGCAACTTTTGATTTTATATACTTACATATTATTGGTCTGATCTGGATTTAGAATCACATAGTATTCTACAAAAATTGGTTCAAGCACTGAAGTCAGGAGCTTTTCGTGCATCTTCTATTTTCAGTCCTCTATTGGACAACGATATACAGGGTGTTTCACGAATGATCGTACAGGCTTTCAGTGTAGATGCAGGACATTTTGGTGAGTCTAAATCAGAGTTAGAAATATGTCCTAACTATATCAGTTTAAGAGATACAGGATGTTTCAGGTATTTTATCGAAAACTTCAATCGGCATAATTCTTGAACACAACACATCATTAAAATTCCAGGGAATGAGTATAGGCCTATGCCTGATATTCGCTCATAATGACTGGTTGCTGGCGCAGGTCCGGACTGAGAAGATTATTTTCTTCATTCTACACCTTGTAAAACACCCTGTACATTAAATCTACATGAAGTGAAATATTTCTCAGAATCCACAATAAATACTCTTTCAAATGAGCCTTTTTGCAATAATGGCACACTTCGTGTCAATATTTTATGAACCATTGAATATTTGGTATTTTCACTTTATAATAAACATGGACCCGTGAATCTCTGGATAATGCGTTAATTCATATTGAATCAATTGAAATTCTCAGTCACATCATTTAGTTATAGTACGGCATCTTATTCCATCCAATACATGAATTTAGGAGTTCCACATTTGATTACCTATGTACCTGAAAATGATAGAAATACTCATTTTCAAATTATTCATCTTTGAAAATTCTTTTTTCGAATAATTGAAACACAGATCTAAGCATAATTGAAGATTTCATGTTAAACAACCGAAAAAAATAAATAAATAAATAATCGATCAAAAAGAATAATGAAAGCTGCAGCACATTCAATACATGAGCTAGAAAGTGTCAAAAAGAAATAGAGGAATTTGCGAGAACATATCACATTCTCTCACCTTTAATTCCCTTTTATAATGAGTTCACTTCAGTGTTCAATATGTTTTCGTGTTTTTGTTTCTATGAAATCTTTGATTCTGTTACCATCTGTTTCAGTTATTCAAAACAAAGAGTTTTCGAAGATAAATAAATCCAGAATGAGAATTTCTATCATTTGAACCATGATTTGGAACATAGCAGTATTTTTCTTACTCTTTTGGGTAAAAAAGTTACACGGTGAAATATTCGTTGATTCTAACCATCAACAAGTATTCCGCGTAAGCCGAGCTAAGTTACCTCATCACTCAGTGTTACCCCAAAGAGGAAAGCGTCATTCAAGGGCAGACACAAACCGTAGTTGTTACCAATAATCAGCCTGGCTTAGCCACAATGAATGAACAACTGAAGGATTTCTAGGAAACTTCATTCTATCCGTTGTGAACTGGTAGGGAGAAAACCCCACCCCATTTTCATAGGTGCCGCTGGTGGAATTTTCTCTCTATCAGTTCACAACGGATGGAATTGAGTTTCCTAGAAGTCCTTCGGTTGTTCATTCATTGTGGCTAAGTCACTCTGATGATTGGTAACAACCATGAAACTGCGGTTCGTGTATGCCGTTGAATGACGCTTTCCTCTTTGGGGTAACATGAGGTGACCTAGCTCAGCTCACGCGGAATATTGTTGATAGTAAAAATCAACGAATATTTCACCGTGTGTCTTTTTTAGTTATTGGCAATTAGCCCCAGTTCACCTCATTGTATGTTCTTTTGGGTAATCTGAAGTCGAAACCCTGGATTTGTGTATTGGGAAAATAAGATGCACCACATTCCTGCAGATACTGAGAAATTCAATTCATTCAACATGTATAAACGTATTATTCGGAGCCACACAGGTCCGTGTTTATCACGAATTGAAAATTCCAGATATTCAATGGTCCACAAAATATTGACGTGAAGTGCACCATTATTGCCACTTATTATTGTGAATTTGATGTAGGTTCAGGGTGTTTTAAAAGATGTGGAATAAAGAAAATAATTTTCTAAATCTTGACCTGCACTATTGACTAGTCACATAAGCGAATAATAGGCATAGGCCTTTACCCATTTTCTGAAATTTTTATGGAGATCCATGCAGGCGTTCAAGAGTTATGACTATTGAAAGTTTTTGATAAAATACATGAAACACCCTGTATCTCTTAAACGAATATAGTTGGGTCATATTTCGAACACTGTTTAGACTTACCCAAATTGTCCTGCATCTGCACTGAAAGCCTGTACAATCATTCGTGAAACAGCCTGTGTACCGCTTTCTCAGATTTTATAATATATGAATTCATCTATGGTCATACATTTTTGGCGCTCTAGTTCCTCGGAACTGAGTGCTTATCAATTTGCCCAAATGTCTGTGATTTTGGAATATTTCGATGAAAATGGTCTTAAACGATTTGGTTCGACTCACTGATCAAGAATCCGTGGTCGAAATTCATTCTGTCCGGCCGGCCGATCCGGCCGGCCGGCCGGCCGGCCGTAAGCACGATTACTCTTGAACGGAATGAGCTAGAGAGTTGAAATTTTCAGAGTAGGTTTGGGGGATGAATATCTCGGCTAAGTTCGTTATTGGGCAAAATCGGACAGATGGTTTCGGAGTAACAAAAAAAAATTATTTTTTTACCAAACAAATTCCAAATTAATTTTTTTTTAATAAGCAGTTTTATCATAAGAATCCATTCATATCATTTTCAACTCTAATAAGCTAATACTTTCGGAGATATGATTTTTTTAAATTTCAATGTAAATCGTATTTCACAGATTGATATAATTATTATTCTATGTATGAATTCTCATAATGTCAACTTGACAGAACGGAATATTGTAACTTCAAAAATATTGGGGTTGAAATACTCATATTTTAGCGATGCAACGGGGACCTCACCCGAAAATGTTTGAAAATTTTACGTAAATATTGAAAGCATAATTCTGTAGTTTGGTGAACGTAGATCAGGAAATTTTTGATCGATTACAAGATAATTTTTTTTATTACTTATCTTCTTTCATATTTGTTTTATGGAATACCTACTATTTGTAGGTACTTTAAACCTGTTTTGGGCAATTGTCATACGAAACTTGTTTTTTTGGCGCTCTAGTTCCTCGGAACAGTGTGCTTATCAATTTGCCCAAGTGTCTGAAATTTTGAAATTTTTGGCTGAAAATGGTCTCAAACGATTTGGTTCGACTCACTGATCAAGAATCCGAGTGCGAAATCGATTCTGTCCGGCCGGCTGACCGGCCGTAGCACGATAACTCTCGAACGAAAGGAGTTAGCGGATTGAAAATTGCAAGGTGGTTTTGGAGCGTAAATATCTCGGACAAGTTCGTTCGATCTATCTGAAATTTAGCATCAAATTGTAGAATCATGACCTTTATACGCATGTGAAGTTTTGTATTGACCAGATTACCGCAAAGTGTAAAAAAAAAATTTGAAAATTTAAAAAAAGTTTTTCCACAATAACTCTCGAACGGAATGAGCTAGGTAGTTGAAATTTTCAGAGTAGGTTAGGGAGATGAATATCTCTGTTAAGTTCGTTATTGGGCAAAATTGGCCAGATTTAATTCGATTTCTTCCATGGTGCAGTTCTCATTCTCATGATTGCTCATTTAATCTTGATAAATAACTATTATTTGAATTGAATTTCCTTTATGATGCAGCTCTATCATATGTATACATTGATATAATTCCCAACTCAGAGAAACCAATACTTTCGGAGATATAATTTGTCTGTTTGAACTAGAGCGCCAGAAAGCTCCTGTCCACAGGGCTTGAACCCATTTTTTTAATTCTGACATATATATTCTATTGGAATTGAAATACGACAAAACTTACGCCTTAAGTAACTCCAGGATATGAAATTCCGTGAAAATTATTAGGTCGGCATTCTACAAGTAATCGCCGAATTTTGTATGGATCAGTTTTGTATATTTTGGGTTATACAGAAAAAACAACAATATTCCATATTAGTTTAACTCCAAAAATGATTTGGCTGACTAAGCCAATTAACGATTTTAAATGTCGCATTCGGAAGTGCAACCTACCCTGAAAATTGCAAGTCGCTATCTTTTTCCTTTCTCAAGTTAGCGTGGAGATACATAATAGTATTTCATAATTTTCATAAAATTTCCTAGTGGTACGGTCCTGAAAAATTTCACACACGTCTATATGTCGATATTATACAATTAGTTACCAACTTTCAATTCGATCGAGTTATCGAGAAAATAATATTTCAGATGAGAATAACTCCGAAACCGTTGTGCCGATTCTGCCCAACAACGAACTTAACTCACCCATTCGGATGCGCAGCCTACAATAAAAACTGCAAATCTCTATTTGTTCGAAAGTTATCGATGCCAAGGTCACCCATCCAGCTACTGAATTCACCTAAGGCTGATGGATCTGCAAAACTATTTGCTCCGATCGTGTTCAAACTTGGAACTTGGCAGCAGAGTTGAATGTTGAAGGCTCTCGCGAAATTTCAGCGATTTTGGACGAATAACTTCTGATATATAGAATTTTTTTAAATGATTTTCAATGATTTCTTCGAAATTTTCTAGTGAGGATCGTAATCCTCACGAAATTTTAAAAAACGTTTAGAAATCTCACTTAATCAGTTCCTTTAGGAGACTGCTCGATTTGTATTTTATATAGATCATAGACATAGAATAACATGAACTGGCCCTCAACTAACTTTAGCACACAGTTCGTTGCGGAATACATAAGAGAGAGACAGAGATGTTATGAAGGATAGAATAAGTAAAGGCAAAATGTATTATACAAATTGATGGCCGTTTTTTGATTTTTTGGCGCTCTTGTTCCTCGGAACAGAGTGCTTATCAACTTGCCCAAATGTCTGTAGTTTTCGAATTTTTGGCTGAAAATGATCTTAAATGATTTGGTTCGACTCACTGATCAAGAATACGTGGAAGAATTCGATTCTGTCCCGCCGTCTGGCCCGCCGTTAGCACGATAACTCTCAAACGGAATGAGCTAGACAGTTGAAATTTTCAGAATAGGTTTGGGAAATAAATATCACGGATAGTTCTTCATTGGGCAAAATCGGTCAGATGGTTTCGGAGTAAAAAAAAAAATTTTTTTTTACATTACAAACTTCAAATTTTTTTTTGAGTTTTTCTCAAGATACAGTGTCACCATAGAAATTCATTGATGTCATTTTTATCTCTTACAAGCTAATACTTTCGGAGATATGATTTCTCAAAAATTTCAAAAATAAACCGTAGGTACTTCTGTGTTTTCACAGAATGCGATAATTATTCTATCTATGAATTATTATGATATGATCTGTGTTGATACATATCAACTTATTTTCCTGAGACACGATAATACGTCAAATTCTGATATATAATGCCCATGGTTAATCCATATGATGATGGGAATGGTAATGGTTAGTTAATAATATTGAGTTCAGAATATCTCCAGTAAAAACAAAACTGAAATATTGGCTAAAGTTTCAATTGATATAATATGATTTTAGGAGTGGATTTGAGGAAAATATATATCGTTTATCATAGAATTGAGGTACGAATATCTCGGATGAATTCGTTGTTGGATAGAATTGGTCTATTGGTTTTGCATTAATAATTTTTGTCACTCTTGTTGAATTTGAATTCTTTCATGATGTTTGAATTCAATTTCTGCTATTATGAAATTCTATCATAAGAATCCATTGATATAATTCCCAACTCTTACCAATACTTTCGAAGATATGATTTGTCAAAGTTTTGAACAAGAGCGCCAAAGCTCCTGTCCACAGGGCTTGGTCCAATTTTTTTTTTAGAGAAATATTGATTATTTGTAATGTGATATTTATCAAAAAAAATTGGTTCAAGCACTGACGTGAAGTCAGAAGCTTTTGCGCGTATGTTCTCTTGTCCATTCTCCTTCATTGGACACTCTTAATCGAATTTACCATGATGAATTCTATTGGCTGTTCTCCTGTATTGGACACTCCGAATTTACCATGGAAAATTCGATTAAGAGTGTCCAATGAAGGAGAATGGACAAGAGAACATACGCGCAAAAGCTTCTGACTTCACGACAGTGCTTGAACCAATTTATATTTCAATGATTCTTTGAAAATTTTCTAGTGCTACGATCCTCACGAATTTCTGCAAGAATTTTCGCGTTGGCAGCCTACAACTAATAACCATATTTGAATTGGATCGGACTTGAATTTTTTGAGTTACTGAGGAAATAACAACAAATTTCAGATTGATAAAACTCCGAAACCATTTGGCCGATTATGCTAGTTAAGGAACTCAAATGTCGTATTCAGATGCGTAATCTACCCTGAAAACTGCAAGTCGCTATTTCTTTCCGTTCTCAGGGAATCATGAGATACATAATATTTTTTCGTAATTCTTTAAAACTACTCATCAAGTTTCAATTCGATCGGATTAGTATTGGATGTAGACAAAATTATTAGTCGGGAACTATTCGGCCAATTATGCCCATTAACGAACTTGTCCGTCATATTGACTACCCTGGAAATTTCAAGTTGCTATCTCTTTCCGTTCTCAAGTTATCGTGGCAACGGGTGGCCTGCCTGCCGGACGGAATCAAATTTGACCTACAATTCTTGATCAGTGAGTTGAACCCAATCGTTTGAGACCATTTTCGGCAAAAAATTCGAAAATTACAGAGTTGGGCAAAATAATAACGCTATGTTCTCCAGAACATACGTGCAAAAAGCTCAATAAATCACAGTGAGAAATTTTATGTGGCATAATTTCCTATTATAAATATCAGAATATTCAAAAACATGAGAATTTCATACTGTCCTATTGAATTAACCAGTTTTTTGCGTTTAGGTTCTGGGAACATCGCGTTATCATTTTGCCCAAATGTGAAATTTAATTCTGTGGTGCCGTGGCCATCCGGCCGTTGCCACGATAACTTGAGAACAGAAAGAGCTAGTGACTTGATATTTTCAGGGTTGGTGGCACATCCCAATACGACGGACAAGTTCGTTAATGGGTATAATCGGCCCAATGGTTTCTGAGTAATAATTTTGTTTTCAACCAAAATGAATCCGATCGAATTTAAACTTGGTGAATAGTCGTAGAATATAAACCTAAGCACGTTTGTGACATTTTGTGAGAATCGTGTCACTAGAAAATTAAAAAAAATATATTAAAAAATATTATTCATGACACGATAACCTGAGAACGGAAGGAGATAGCGGCTTGAAAATTTCAGGTTAGGTTGTGCATCTGAAAGCGAGATTTAAATTCGTCTATAGGTATAATCGGCCAAACGGTTTTGGAATTATACCCATCTGAAATTTGGTTGTTATTTCCTCAAAAACTCGAAAAATACGAAACCGACATAATTCAAACCTGGTTATTAGTTGTAGAATGCCAACGCGAAAATTCTTGCGGAATTTCGTGAGGATGGTATAACTAGAAACTTTCAAAGAAATTATTGAAAAAAATTATATATATCATAAACTATTCGTCCGGCATGGCTGAAATTTTGGAAGAGCCTTCAGAACCTAACTCTACTGCAGAGTTCCAAGTTTGAACACGATCGGATCGATAGTGTTGGAGAACCGAGCAGCCTTTTGTGAGTTCACTAGCTGGATGCGAATCGTCGTATTTTTGCGAGAACCTTCAAAACGATGCATAGACAACATAATATCATATAAAACGATGAATGTCATGATGACATATTTTTGCGCGTATGTTCTTGGGAAAATCGTGTTATTTCATCATAAATCTATGGGAGATGATAGCCCTACATTAGCGGTCAGACCTGGTTTTGAAAGATATTCTCCTTAGGAGGAGGCAACTAAATATTGAAGGGATATCTATGAACAAGAGTGAATATCTTTGAGAAATAGAGAAGGCGATTCTTCTTCAAGAGATCCATGTGCCTTCAGAGGAGTATATTTGTGAGATGGGACTTTTGAAAGGTTATGTATTATTTTTAATATGATATCGCTGAAATTTTGCTGTAGGCTTCAAAACTTAACTTTAAATTAACCACACTTTCTGATCTTGTAAGGTGAGTGGCTCATTTGTCGATATTAGATCTCGTGATGGGTAGAGAGAAATTTTAGGCCAGTTTTTCTATCACTAATGAGAATATTTCTTTATATTTCACGTCAACACCTTTAGATCTATCAATAGGTATTTATTGGTTAAGAATAAGTAATTGAATATTACTGGAATTCAATTGAAATTCATTCAATATGTTAGTAACTAAACTTATAATTTTCTTTACTTTGATTATTTAAATATAACATTAATGCCAGTAATATTTTTCTAGAATAATTATGTATTCTTTTCCTAAAGAAGAATAGAAGGTAGACAATAAAGTGTTAATTTTTTCATCATTGCTTTCTATCCTGAAAAAAAATTTGGTTCAAGCACTGACGTGAAGTCAGAAGCTTTTGCGCGTATGTTCTATTGTCCATTCTCCTGTATTGGACACTTTTAATCGAATTTACTATGGTGAAGTCTATTGTCTGTTCTTCTGTATTGGACACTCTTAATCGAATTTATCATGGTAAATTTCTATTAAGAGAGTGTCCAATACAGGAGAATGGACAATAGAGCATACGCGCAAAAGCTCCTGACTTCACGTCAGTACTTGAACCATTTTTCACTTAAAGTTTATATGCAGGAATAATATCCGATATTGTCCCGGTACGGTTGCTGATGTTATAAAATGGCTGGTTATTCTGTCCCATCCTGTTTAAGTAATAGTAAAATATTAAATTTGATCTAATAACCCTTACGGTATAGTGAAATTTCAATGTAAAATATTGACATGTTGGGAGTTTCAATAATCTGAATTATCACGCAAGCACGAATTCATCAGGATATGTTTTCAATAAACTATCGAATTCATCTCGAGGGAAATATCAGCGTTCTCCATGAATTATTCATTATAGAATTAGACGAGTTTCAGCTATGCTTTCAACCATATTCTTGAAATATTCACTGGGTTAAGATCCGTGGGACAAGCAGGAGTTTAAATTAGATGTATCACCATAAGGGTGGAACGATTGTGTATAGCGCTTTCAAAAATTGTTTTTTATTTCAATGGCATAGCGATGAAAAGTTTGCTTTTAATATATAAAACAAAACGTACAAAATTTCCCTCACCAGTCCTAATGGTTTAAGGTGCATCAAATTCCCTTTTTGTATTGAAAGTAGGCATTTTTCTAGGATTTAGCAGTCCTCTCCTGATAAAACCGTCTCTTTTCTTCATCAGACTACCAGAGACAGCATTTGAAGCCTCCGTCACCAATTTTATGATGTGTTCTACTGCCTCAACTGCTTGGGTGTGGTATGGAAAGTCAAACGCAGTACCAGGATCGTTTCTTACAATGTCTTTCAATGTTTGAGGTTAGATGTGGCTCAGTTATCCCACAGTCTTGACACATAATGTTCAGTATAATCTTTGGCATCGAAAGTGAATGCCGCCACCTTAAACGTTCGAAGTTCTCGAGCCGTTTCTGATCGTGCTTTTTTAATTCTTCCATATGCAAGTTCCAGTATAATCTCTCTCGTCTCCAAGCATACCACTGAGGAGATTTTCTCAGTTTAAAAACCACCTATAATGGTGAAGTGGGCCAGTTTCCATATAAGCTAAATCAGGAGCAAATGTACCACTATTGATGGCGGTCATTACATCGTAAAGATATTCTTGGTCGATACTCAGATCTTTCTTAGTAATTTCAGGCAATATTGTAGGGATCACAGTGAATTAAACTATCGGCATTGTTTGACAATGTTGTAATTGAGATCCGATGGCACCTGAAAAGCATTTAGACTCAGTAGTTTTTTCATTTAAATGTAACAACAAATGGAGCAATGGTAATTCATTAGAATACAACTGGCAGAAAAACCACTGTAATGGTCTGTTGAGCTCTTCTTCCATCAGATGAATAGCATCACCATTGAGACCTGTATTCACTACTGTTCCATCGCAACAATAGTTATTTCACTCAGTTTTATCGACTTAGATTTATAGTTAGTTATTATAGTATCTTTAAAACCTTTAGCAGTCCCCGACTCAGATGTAAGTGGCCGAAATAGTCCTACCCTGGTTCTAATAGAGTCACATAATGATCTTCCATCAGCCGTTTTCTGTGAAATTTTCCTTCTTTCTCGATTCGAACCAAAGATTTTTCCTTTATCCCATCAAAATACATACCGCGTAGATTTTCATTGCAGTCCGCTTCTTGTAAAGTGGCAAACATCACATCTTAATTGTAGGCGATTCTGTATCTTGGGTTAGAGATGCTTCGGGATTTCTGATACCAATTAATGTAGAAGGGAAGCACGAAGACTTTATTGATACTTTATTGTTTTGTGAACTATTTCAATTCAACGATGTACTCAACTCTAACGGTAAGGCACTTGATCTTGTACTCAGCAATAGTCGAAAGCTTCGAAGTATTGAAAAATGTAATAGTCCAGTAGTTGTTGAGGATAGATATCATCCTGCATTGGAGTTTCTGATGGAGACCGGCAACACTAAACATTTAAAGCTTAGCAACAAAATGATTCATAATTTCAAAAAGGCTAATTACATTAATCTGAAAATAGATTTGCCCAATATCTGTTGGAAAGATCTACTCAGCAGTGATGATATCGATCAAATTGTAGATATATTTTATAATGTGCTCAATGACTTGATCCACCAATTTGTGCCAAGAAGCCGTGTAAATAAAAAATTCCCATAGTACTTTTCAATGAAAATTATTAAAGTTTCTAAGCAGAAAAATAAACACCATCAAAAATGGAAAATATATGGTAATTACAGTGACTTCTTGGCATTCAAAAGGTATAGATTTGAACTCAAGTTATTGATCAGAAAAGGAATACCTTGATGGTATTGAACATGAGCTAGTGTCTGATCCCAAAAAAATTTGGAATCATATGAAAATCAATTAGAGAAATAGAACTTAGCCAAACCAATTTTTTTCAGAATCGAATGGCAAATACGAGGGAAAGTATTCGTCAACTTTTTGCTGATTACTTTAGTAGTGTGTATGTTGACTCTAGTTCTAGTATAACCCATACTTCTGCTGAGGATTTTAATACAACCACCTTGAATCGCATAGAGATGTCACAGAGCGAGGTAGAGTCAAAGATGCGAGGTCTTGATAGGAATAAAGGGGCGGGTCTAGATTTCATTCCATCTCACTGCGTTCAGACGCTCAGTTCCCAGCTTAGTGAGCCCCTCGCAATAATCTTTAATAAATCGCTTCATTATGGCATATTTCCCCGCGTTTGGAAGAATGCGTGTGTTGTTCCAATTCACAAAAATGGAAACAAACAGCTAGTCAATAATTACCGGCCAATAAGTGAAGTTAATGTGTTCGCTCAAGTATTTGAATCTCTCACTTACGATCATGGCTTTCACGTTTTTAAGAACAAAATTATTCCAGAACAACACGGATTTTTTCAAGGAAGATCGGTCCTAACTAATTTAGTTTCTTTCTCGGAATACCTTCACGATGGTCTTGATCGGCGTTTCCAGGTTGATGCCGTGTATACTGACTTCAGTAAAGCTTTTGATAAGATCGACCATGATATAGTTGCACATACTCTTGCTGAGGTTGGTGCACACGGATAGTTGCTCAGGTGGTTCATGTCCTACATAGAGAACCGATTCCAGTTTGTCTCCATCGCTAATTTTAATTCTCGTGACAAAAATTCCCCACTTTGCCGAGTCACTCAAATTTGCAATGAGTGTAGTGACGTTGATTTGTTCTATGAATCTCGCAAGGCATTAAAAAAAAGTTGAGAAGAATGTTAATTTAGTTCAAGAATGATTTACTATTGTATGGTTTTATGTAGGTTGTTTCTGATGTTTTTTTCTCTGGTGTATTATTTTGTATCATATAGAAATTATTTGTACTCAAATCTGTAAAATATTGTGGATGCAGTTTATTGGACATTAGCCTGTTTGTATTCCCGAAGAGCTTAACTATATAAATAAATAAATAAATATCGACATGGGTGTCCTTGCTAGGCACCGAGGATCCCTTGGATATCGCTTAAAGCCTCTTGACTGCTACTCAAGCTCCCACAACCTCATGAGAGTTGAGCTAGGGTAAGAGGAATAATGAATTTTATAGTATCTTAAAAATAATATAGCCCAATAGCTTCAGGCAACTTACATTTCCAAAAGATATTCCCCTTCTTCAGGAAAGCATCAAGGAAAGTGACATTTTTGGGGTAATTCAAAATTCACAGAGTTTCTCTGACATTTCCTGACGGCTTAGTCCTTTATTATTATTTTCCTTGCAGAAATTAAGCCAACTGAAATGTTCATGAACTGAAATAAAAACCTATGCAATAACAGTTATGGGTTTTCATCTAAGATAATTCTTTAATGTTCAATGACCAATTTTAAATTTTGTTTTCTTAATCTGATCTATAATAACCATGATTTAACGTAGTGTACGGTGTTACGATTCATAGAAGTATACTGATAATTTGGTACACGAACGAGTAAGCTGAAGCTCCTGGCACGAACTCAGTGCTGTTTTTCATCTTTCTAAACAGCTTTCCTTCAATTAACATGCTATATTAAGATATCTACTTGTATGCTTGAAATATCATTGATTGAGGAAATTTGTTGGTCGTCAATATACACTGAATATGTTCATAATTGTTCAACAAAATATTGAAACAAAATTCTCGATAAATCGATGCTTAATAATTTAACTCTTGAACGGAGAAACTGGGGGCGTGCGGTATATAGGAAGTTTGCAGAGCTTAGGGGAGAACATCGTTGAAACTTATTCACCACCATTGGCATTTATTAATGTATGGAGACGAAACCGATAAGGAAGTGTGGAATATTTGAAATACCTACTCCAGGTGATTCGGGAATTGGAATTTGCTTGAGTCTGATACAGTATTTCCGTATTCAACATCATGTACCGCAATGATGAGTATTTGTTTACATTAGTTTGTTCAACATACATTATCTATTCTTATTGAGTCCTGATTTATAGTGTGTCGGAGATGAAACCGATAAAACTTGTGGGATTATGAGGATATGATAGCAATATGCCATATACAAATGTCCAAAACTGACATACAGAGGAATTTGTGAATTGAGACAAAAAATTTAATACACCATATTGAATACAGGGATCAGTCAATTTGGTTTAAATTTGGTGCATGAATTAAACTGAAAGTTCTTAACAAATAGCCCCTTGAACGAAACCAATGTCAGGACCGGAATACTATTTTTCTTCCATGTTAACCCTTAACTGGTATCGTCGGGTCATGTTGGACCTACTACTTCCGTATTTACTAATATGTTCGAGGCGAATTGGCATAATAGGTTTGGGCTTCGTGAATTCTCCTGATATCTGCCCATCTAGAGTTGTATAGCGTTTCAGTTGCGTATGTTGTTATCAGCTCTTTTGGGTCAGTTTTGCCCCGACGATCCCAGTAGTGTTATTTTTCTGTTGCGATGGATCACATTTTAATCGACGGTAAAAGCTACAATGAAGATGAAATACGGTCATGACAGCAGACTACCTAGATATGGAATCAAAGAAACTTGAGATTATACTTTAATACAATACAACTAAATAAATGACACATTTTATCAAAAATGTGCCAATTTCAATACTGGACGACGAATGAGAATATGGCCTTGTGCTTTGTGGTATGCAGTTATGAATATATCTTCGGTGAATTCATTTGTTTTGTACAAAAGTAATACAAATGATACAGAATTACTGAAGCGAGTATCATTCTTATAGGTTAGGTTAGGTTAGGTTCATCATTTTTGTTCCTGCTCTATTTTTGTTACGAAATTACAATTAATGCGGATTGATTCCGCAAATATTGCAGCATCTCATTCAGCCGACCTTAGATGTTTTCACCAAAACGTTAGGGGCTTACGATCCAATACACATTATATTTACGATGACATTTCTCAATGTAATTTTGACTTATTATGTTTCTCTGAGACCTGGCATTCGCCTAATGTCCTGGATTCTGAAATTTGTAATGATCAGTATGTTCTGTATAGAAATGATCGCAACTTTCACCTCACAAGCAAATCGAGGGGTGGTGGTGTGTTGATTGCGGTGATATCGAGCGTGCTGGCTTGTTCTCTCGATCTCGGATCGATAAGAGAGTCATTTCCCAATATGGATATTGTCGGTTTGAGACTGGACCCCCGAATTTTTCATTTTTAGATTTTTACTGTTTATATACCACCAAATACAGCGTTCAATCTGTACGAGGATATTTTTGAGGCTATCTTGGCGCTGATGTATTTATTTGATGATAACGCTAACTTGATTGTTCTGCAATGTCAGATTCGAGGCAATTGAGAATTTCATGACGTTATTTGGCTTGACTCAGTATAATGGAATATTTAATTCTAACCAAAGATTATCAGATCTTGTAGTTGTTGTCCTATTGTGGTGCAGGAATCTCTATCTCCTCTCATTTCCATAGATGCGCATCATCCGCCCTTGGAGCCCTTACGTCGATAACAGAACCTGTCATGTTTCCGAGAATAAGTTTTGAAGGATTTAACTTCAAGAGAGCTAATTTGTCGTGGCTTTATGACTTGCTTCTGAACACTAATTGGGATTCTTTGGATGACTTCAATGACGTTAATCGGGCGTGTGACCAAATTTTATATCATTCTCGACCGTGTATTCACGGATTGTGTCCCTAAATTGTCTACTAGATAATTCTCTCACCCACCTTGGTTCATTGGTGATATTATTTGTATTGTGAAAGTCAAGTTTAGATATCTGCGTAAATAGAAATCAACGGGGAATGTTCAATTTCTAGATGTGTACAAGGATATTCGCTGGAATTTTAAAGCGGATATTGCTGATGCACGAGCGAATTTCATACAAAAGACTGAAGCCGATATATCTGCTTATCCAACTAAATTTTGGAGTTATTTGAACACCATTCGAGGTAGTTCATCTGTACCTGGTTCCATGACGCACGGAGACTGCCATTTGTCAGCACTGTGATTTATACGGGTTTTTCTAAGGCGTTTGACTGACGACCATGGTATCCTTCTCAAAAAACTGTCCTTCTTTGGCTTGACTGTAGATTTCAGGCGTTGTTTTGCGTCTTACCGTACGAATAGAAGACATTGGGTTCAGTGTTCAGGTTTCAAGTCAGCTCAATTCATGGCATCCTCTGGCGTTCCCCAGGGATCTATATTGGGACCACTGATATTCATCATTTTCATTAATCATATTCGTTCATATTTTTTTCCCAATTCCTGCTCTATGTGGATGATTGTAAGTCGAACCGTCGGATTCTGTCTTTTGAGGATTGCTGGGATCTCCAGGGTCACATAGGTGAGCTGAATCAGTGGTGCACAGACCACTTGCTTCCCCTAAACATCCCCAAATGTAATGTGGTGTCCTTTGGCCGTAAGAGGGATACGATTACCTTCCCATATAACGTGAAGGGCCACGTTCTCATTAGGGTGGTAGAATAAAAAGACCTGGGTATTTTGATTGATCAGACTCTTTGTTTTACGGCTCAAGTGCTTTTGAGGCCTTCGGTTTTATCGTGAGAAATTCGGGATGGTTGCAGGATACTGGGGCATATTTTGTTTTGTTTAATGCGTTTGTGAGGTCGAAGCTTGAATATGGTCTGGAGCTCAGGATACAATGTACACGTCAGGAGTCTGGGGAATATACAGAGGTGATTCTTGAAGTTTGTTGGTTTCAGACTTGATGGCGTCCATCCGAACTATGGTATAACACATGGACAGTTGCTAAGCAGATTTCGAGTTGATTCTTACGAGCGGCGTCGTAAATACTTGGGTATTTTATTTCTCAGAAATATTCTATGCCCGTCAATTGACTGTCCCTACTTGCTAGCTTTAGTTAATCTGCGTGTACCTAGACTGCCTGTGCGCAATGCAACAATATTCTACCTTTTTTTTCCACATTTTAACAATCTTCGTTTTTGCCTCTGTATCTGTGAGCCGTTTTTCTCAATGAATTTTTTTCAGCTCATGCTTGAATGTATTTATCTGCTTATTCGAGGTTTTTGATATTTTAAATTTGGAATGTATTATTTTTAAATTTCTTTCGTGGTATAATTTCTTTCTCATTCTGTAATTGGCCTTGACTGTAGAATAGTGTAATTATTAAATAAATAAATAAATGAATAATATACGAAAATGGTCAAGTAATTTTGTAGAAAAATCATCTTAATTCCGTCCTTAAATATTTTCTCAAAGTTATTATTTCGATAGAATTGAAAAAAAAATTGCAAATTGCTATCTCTTTCCATTCGAAAGTGATCGTGGAACAGAATGTAATTTGATTTCTAACTCTTCACCATTTTCGTCGAAAATCGTTTCAAGGGAGTTTTCGACAAAATAATAATCTACAATAACGCTTTCTATATTTGACACCTCAATATTCGTACTCATGTAATAACACCATGTAGGGGTTTTTCGTCTCCAAGATTGCCAATATCTCCTGCGTGTGTTACGAGTAAATATTTGTACAACAAACATCACGGTAATAGTCATGTACCTATTCGCCGATCCAGAATTCCAAACTATCTCAGTTCCTCCGGGATCCAATTTTCTGGACGATATTCTTCCAGAAACATGACAGAATTTCTATTAAGCAATAAAGAATTCCCGCTGAAAGTGTATAACCAACTTCGAGACACCTAACTTTGTTTGTTTTGTTTTCAGACGTTCAACATGGACGCTCAAATAGGAGAATCCTCTGCATGCGCGACTGCGCTCATGTGCGGCGTCAAAACGAACTTCGAAACTGTGGGATTGGACGCTCGAGGTCGCTTTGAAAACTGTTTTTCCAGTTTTTCTTCCAGAGTTTCCTCGCTGATAGATTGGGCTCAGGAGTCAGGTAAGACCGGATTTTCGTACGCTTTATCCTTTTGCAGCAAGTTGCTACGAGTACTGTTACAGTCCCTAACGGTGTAAACAAAATCCATCATTTAGCTCAGTTTGTTGTTTGCCGAGAAAGATAAACCGATTAATGGAAGTAGAAAAAAATAAATGATAACTTGGAGTAGCCGAAATCTCTATCGGTCTTATTGGCTGTAGCAAGACATTCCATAGAAATAATAAAGAAGTTGTATCGAGCTGTTTGAGTGCGATTCCTCAAATAGAAGAATAATGTAATACTCTAATATACAGAGTGAGAAAAAATAAACGCACAAAATAACCATTTTGTACAAAAATGCTCGATCAGTTAAATTTTTATTTTAAATTACGTAACTTTACAAGTATAGTTTATGAGTTTGTCATACATCATATACGAGGAGTTGGGGTAGTTTTAATAAATGCTTTTTGGGCGAAAAATGTACATACCTTTTGTTGCTGAGGTTGATTAGGTCACATTTTCAAATTCTTCCCAATACTTATTATGAATTCAAATTTTACATTTGAAACTCATCTGCAAATAATCACTAACGGCAAAAATGTCAATCACTTTTGTCAATATTTTGCTAATTTCATGTGAAACTGATCTTACGGCATCACAAAACATTTACTGTTGAATAATTCGTGATAAAGCATTAGCAACCGTCCCTTTCTAAGTACAAAAACTCTCGAATGGTATACCTGGGTTCGTTTTATTTATATATCGAAAAATACAGATAAAAAAACTGATCATAATTCTGCATATTTTGGCTTGTTTCTGTATTAAAAATAATATTTGTATATTTATATATTAAATGTACTCTCGTAATGCCAGAGGTTTCACAGCACTCATTCATTCAATGACTGATGCCGGAGGTTTCACAGCACTCATTCATTGAATCATTGATATGCATACTTTACTGGATTAGAATTGTACATATTTTGGCTTGTTCCTCTATAACAAATAATTCTCAAACATGTAGAATTCTAATCCAGTATTCAAAATATATATCCATCATTCAATGAATGGAAGCACCGAAAATCCGGACATTAGGACAACTCATTAAACACTATACAGCACGGTAATAATTAAAATCATATTAAATTTTCATTCCAATTATGGGACATTTGAATGGTCATTTGGCGAGTTTATGTGATGCTAAATTACATTTCAACAAATATTATTGAAAGCCAAGGTATTGTATTTCATGAATATTCTGCTCTGGAAATACTCGTAATGATTGTACTCGATAAATATTATATTTACTTCCTGGATTTAGAATAGATATAAAAATTAATAAGAAAATAGGATAACGTGGATAAGTTTATTAAAATGCTCTTTTTGCGGGAATTACCCGTTATACTTTTCCATAAAAATTAGTATTTTTTGGCAAGCTTGTTACTCTGAATGGAGTCTATCAATGTGCCGAAATGCCTGTATTTTTGGAATTTTTGCCCGAAATGGTTTTAAAAGTTTAGTTTCGATACACTGACGATGATTTCGAGTTCAAACTTAATTCTGTGCGAGGGCTGATTCTGTCCGGCCGTCCTTCAGCAATAACATATATTCATTACAATGTGCACAGTTTCCAATCTTATTGAGTATATAACCGAAAATTTTAAACAGAAACTACAATTAATGATGGAGATACTTATTCTTTTAATCATTGAGATCTACTTCTTGCATATTATTACATTACCCATACTATCATGTCATAAAAAATCCCGATTATACCAAGTATCCCAGTAAACATATTCCAATGGCTCATCTCAGCTATTCCAAAAGATAAAAAATTGAAAATTTTATGATTTTTAACTCGTTCAAGGACCCTTCAACTGAGAAATACAAAAATTGAAAGTCACTTTCGGTTTGACCGGAAGTGACTCTGACTTTTCTATCTCAAATGGCACCCTGTATATTTTTTGGAATTTTTGTTTTGTACTCAAAATAACCTTTCCACCGATGTATCACACTTTGTATTCTACATTTGAATTGGTGGAGAAAAGGTCAATTGATATTTCAAATTGAAAGAATTGCAGTAGGCTACGATATCATGTGAAATCTTGATTTTGACATCAATAATCGTTATCAATAAGAAAAAACATTGGTCAAGTTGAAATCAACTATGAATTTGACCAAACAAAATTGGTTCAAGCACTGACGTGAAGTCAGGAGCTTTTGCGCGTATGTTCTATTGTACATTCTTCTGTATTGGACACCCTTAACCGAATTTACCATGGTAAATTATGTTGTCCATTTTCCTGTATTGGACACTTAATTCGAATTTACCATAGTAAATTCGAATTAAGTATGTCCAATACAGGAGAATGGAACATAATTTACCCTGGTAAATTCGATTAAGGGTGTCGAATACAGAAGAATGGACAATGGAACATACGAGCAAAAGCTCCTGACTTCACGTCAGTACTTGAACCAATTTTTTTTTCGTGATTTTTTTGACATTTTCTAGGGGAACGATTCTTAATAACAATTTATTTTCATCATTTTTTTCAAATTTTCTAGGGGTACGGTTCTTACAAAATTTTAAACTCGTCTTTATGTTGATTTTCTACTAATAGTTACGAAGCTTCAATTCGATCGATTCTTAATTTTTTGAGTTATCAAGGAAATAATATTGCAGGTAGGTATAACTCGGAAACCATTGAACCGATTATGCCCAAACACGAACTTAACTCTGCCATTCGGATACGCAACCTACCCTGAAAATTGCATGTCCCTATCTATTTTCGTTCGATAGTTATCGAGGCAACGGTCACCCATCTACTGAACTCACAAAAGGCTGCTCGAATCTCCAACAATATGTAACCGATTGTGTTAAAACTTGAATCTTGGCAGTAAGTTAGCTTCTAAAGGCTCTTGTCAAATTTCAGCAAATTCAGACGAATAGTTACTGAAATATAGAATTTTTTTTCAATTTTCAATGATTTTTTAAAAATTTTCTACAAATACTATCCTCACGATATTTGGCAAGAAATTTTGCGTTGGTATCCTACAACTAATAACTATGTTTGAATTAAATCGGTTTTGTATTTTTCGAGTTAATGAGGAACAAAAAACAACCAAATTTAATTAATTTAACTCTAAAACACTTCGACCGAATATGCTTATAAACAAACTCAAATGTCGCATTCAGATCCACAACCTAACCTAAAATCCTCAAGCCGCTATCTCTTTCCGTTCTCAGGTTATCGTGACAACAAAAATATTTTTTAATAATTTTTTAATAATTTTCTAGCGATATGATTCTCACAAAGTTTCACAATCGTGCTTAGGGTTATATTCTACAACTATTGACCAAGTTTCAATTCGATCGGATCTATATTGATTGAAAACAAAATTATTACTCGGAAACCATTGGGCCGATTATGCCCATTAACGAACTTGTCCGTCGTATTGAGATGCGCCACCTACCCTGAAAATTTCAAGTCGCTAGCTATTTCCGTTCTCAAGTTATCGTGGCAACAGCCGGCCGGACAGAATCAAATTGGACCTCGAATTCTTCATTGGGGAGTCGAACCAAATCGTTTGAGACCATTTTCGTAAAAGAATTCAAAAGTTACAGACATTTGGGCAAAATGATAACGCGATGTTCCCCAGAACATACGCGCAAAAATGAATAGTAAAGGAAACAAAAAATTGCAAAAAAAATGGGACAAAAACATACCTATAATAACTATGCAATATGTACGAAATGTTGACCATCTGCTTCTACACATCTTTCAGCCCGGTGGACTAGTTCACGCGAAGTAACACTTCTCAACACCTCAGCGTTAAGGAATCTACATGCATTCCTTGTTTTGTTTTTTAGATCTTCCAAATCAATGGAATGAGTCTGGTAAACACGATTTTTCAAATATCCCCAAAGGAAAAAATCCAGCGGTGTTAAATCTGGAGATCTTGCAGGCCATGTTATCAGTCCGTGAGTGCCGATCGATCTATCTCCAAATGGACCCATAAGATGGCCTGCAAGAACTCCAGCTATTTGAGATGATATGAGTCCGAGTCATTTCCGGTCAAACCATATGTGACTTTCAATTTTTGGTTTTCTCGGTTGAAGGTTCCTTGAACGAATTGGAAATCAGAAAATTTTCAAATTTTTATCCTTTGAAATAACTGAGATAATCCATTGGAACATGTATACTGGGACACCCGGTATTTTTAAGACAAACAAACTACCCATGCGGCAGGAATGGAACCTGCAACCACCGGCATTATGGCGTAGCACTCCGCCCACTGCAACACCGAGGCCGGCTCTATCGATGCTTATTATCCAGTATTATCCGGGGGGTAAACCGCTAGGAATTCTGGTGCACAAGATAGTAGAATTCCATGGAATTCCTATTGAATTCCGAGGAATTCCTATTGAATTCCGTGGAATTCCTATTGAATTTCATGGAATTCCTACTGAATTATTGAGAATTCCTATTGATGACAGAGTGCGACACCTATCGGACAATCTTGTGTACAGCTCCAAATAGTTGGTTTCGTCTGAGGGGTAAACCGCTGGGAATTCTGGTGTACAGAAATATAGAATTCCAATAGAATTTCAAAAGAATTCCTATTTAATTCCTATAGAATTACAATAAAATTCCGGTTGAGTTGGAATTCTGGTGTATACATACATTTTTGTCAGCGGTTTTCCCCTCGGTATTTTCTCATCTTGCAGCGTAAACATCTCTTATCACCGCAAACGTGACATCTATATTCTACGTGAAATACTGAATTCTGCCCAGACAAATCTGGCTGCAGTCATTCCAATTTAATTATTTACCGAAACGCTTAGATTAATCGTGCAAGATGAAAGTGAATTATCAACACCCGACAAAAACACGGTGATTTGTTCCAGCATTTGGCGTCATAATAAGCTATGACCAATCATGTCGTTTAATCGAAATATAATCTGTCTCGTATTTTCTTCATTTGATTCGATGAGGTAATATTTCACATCTACAACCCAGTTGGTGTTCATCTCTGTAAATCCTTTACCGGTGATACTTCGCCGGGACCAATGGAATTCCTCGGGGAAGATTCCTAGAGCAGCATTATAGTCCCATGAAGCAAGATACATTTGGCTCCAAAATTCATGAGACAACTAGTGATGTTCCGGATATCCGTATCGTATCCGTATTCGCGGATATCCGAAGAAATAAAATGATCTGTATCCGTATCTTTATCCGACATTTTTTGGCGGATCTCGAACGGATCTGATTATGTTATTAGGCTTTCGAAATTGTCAGTGAGGGTGAATATCTAGCAACGAAATACTATTTTGAATATGTTCTATTTTCAAAGAATATATACTTATATTTTGCACATTTGAATTGTAAAAATGAAATAAATAAACATTCTTTGTACTAGTTCTGGTACTCATTAAAAAATGAGTACTTGGAAGTCTTCATAAATAGATCAGAAGTTAAAACTATCCCTGATATTTTGAATAATAATAGAAAAAAAAATATCAAACAGCATTCATTATCCAGAGTAAGTTATCGTTACATGGAAAAAATATCACACATAACTCAAAAATATTATAAACCATCGATGTTGAGTAATGGTGAATTATATTTAAAAAAAAATATAAAAAAATTGTGGGACAGCCCTGGGGACAGGAGCTTTGGCGCTCTTGTTCAAACTTTGACAATTTATATCTCCGAAAGTATTGGTTTCTCAGAGTTGGGAATGATATCAATGGAATCGTATGATAGAACTACATCATAAAATAAATTAAATGAGAATACATTGATATCCTTTCCAACTCGGAGAAACCAGAACGTTCGGAGTTATGATTTGTCAAAGTTTGAACAAGAGCGCCAAAGCTCCTGTCCACAGGGCTTTCCCACTTATTCAATTTGGCTTCTGTGCGTCAATTCTCAAGAATTTTCGTATTTAAATTCAAAACGTAGGTCTGTGACTCATCTTATGTTGGATTTATATACATCAGGTAATTATAATTAGAGTATTCTATGAAATCATATATAATTATATATATATATATATATATATTATATATATATATATTATATATATATTACTTTGTTAGATTTGAAAATGACATCAATCGATTCTTATGCTGAAACCGCATCTTGAAAAAAATTGAGTTCGAAACTTGTAATGTAAAAAAAATTTTTTTTTTGTTACTCCGAACCACCAGCCCAATTTTGACCAATAACGAACTTTGGGCAAATTGATAAGCACTTTGTTCCGAAGAGCAAGAGCGCCAAAAAGAGATCAAATGGGTAAAAGAGTCTAGATCCGTATCCGTATCCGTATTCGCGGATCTAAAAACTGGTGATCCGTATCCGTATCCGCATCCGCGGATTCATGTTTTCAATGATCCGGCACATCTCTAGAGACAACTAACACTTATATGTTCTTAGTGATTTCTTGTTCGGAAACAGTATTCTGTGACTCTACGGCTTAATGAGCTTTGAGACGCCTCCACAACTTGAATTTACATTGTCGCAGTCTTAATTTTGTGTAGCGTTTAACTCGATTTCGAATCTGGCGACGACCTCTATGGACGAGAAGCTTCTATTATGAATCTCGTCGCAGCATGGTCGATAATGCAGCGATTTTTGTTTATTCTACAGATGACAGAGCCGGGGTCTGTGTTTTAATTGCGTTGTTATATTTCAGTTAATAAGACCATCCTCTCTGTAAGGTTAGAATTGAAATAAAGTATATCGTCTAATCGACGGATTTGATTCAATTTTAATCCAAGTCAGGGTGTAGAATCAGTATTTGCTGGATCGTAGATATTGTAGAGATCTGGTTAGTTTTGAGAATACGCCAAAGGCGGATTGCTGGACGTAAGAAAAGGGTGAATTTTTTCTGGATAGAAATGGACGTTTTGTTAGACAATGAATTTGTTGCAGTGGTCTTTTCTTTCGTTACCCCCCATTCTTTGGTTGCTTTCACCGTTTGTTTGAATCATCGGTCAAAACGACCTATACTCAGTTGAAGTTTGTAGAACTTTCGGGCTAGATATTGTATCCTGAAAAATTGAAAACTAATGATTTGCATTCCAATGCATATTTTATCAAAAGTATTGCTGTAATTAGTGTATACTGTTATGGTTTTTTGTTCTTTTAATACAATATAATAGTTAAAAGCATGATGACATCCATCAAAAATTATTCAGGCAATCTAATAACCGTTAACGATACTATCGGGTAACACATAATATAAAATTTCACATTCGAAATTAATATCTAGGGGTGAATTTTCTGTTGAAATCATTTATGGAATAGTATAATTCCAATCAATTTACAAAATTCAATACAAGAATAACTTCAGAATACTTTAAAATCAATAAAATTATGACATATTTGAGATTAAAAAAAAACTTGCGAGGAAAATATACAAAGAAATCATTTGGATAAAAAAATATACGCAATAGGAAGTAATATAGTTCAGAGATCATCTATAGAATTATATTTGTACAATTTCTCATTTCATAATTTGATAAGAAGAAAAAGTTTGTCACAACTATGTATCGTATAGAAAATTGTTCAGCCCAAGCAGTAAAAAGCTTGTGTAAAGTGTAAAATGGTTTCACGGAAAAATGCATAGTTTAAATGAAAATAATGATGTTTAATTGTAGAAAGTAGAAATTGAATGAAAATGCAGATATTATAAGATTCTCGAGTATTTTGCCGTTTCAAATTAACAATTTATATAAAAACTGCACTAATTGGCAACAATAATACTTCAAAATGTAGATGAAAATATGGTCTAATTTAAGTGGAATTCTTAAATGGAAAAAGATCCAATAGGAGGAGAATTTTAAAAAATTATGATAATTCTGACAGTTCATATAATTTGTATTCAAAAAGGAATAAATAGAACATCAAATTGGTTTTCTTGGACTTTCTCTAATTCGATAATTATTCAAATTGTTGAATATCAGCTCTGAGTAAACGCCACACGTGTTCTCCACTTCCCGTATCCATTGATACCGCTTGCTTTTATTATCAACATGCTCTATACAACTGAATCATAGATAAGATGAACTAAATCATCGATATTAAGTGGAACACGTATGATGCTACCCAAGACGATGGAGTGTTGATGATGCTAATACAAGTAAAGTTCTTCACCCTCATCGAATATATCCGTCGGAATCTTGGGAGTAGGTCAATACTTGAAAGGTAGAGAAATGAGAATCATCCTTAGACCCAATTGTTGTTCTTGGATCGTTTATTTTAATATCAGAAGACGAACGTGTATACTCTGTACAAATCTTCTTTGGCGTGCTTGAAAATGGCCAGAATCATTGGCCGAAACGTCCCATGAATGTAGATTGAAATTTAAGAATATAATACTGGATTTTATTTGTCACCTATTGCCAAGTTATATAGATATACGAATATACTAATATATACAAGTAATGCGCCTCAAAACTATTCCAAGATTCAGTCTGATTTTGAACAGTGTAGCAGATAGATAGAAGTAATAGTAAATAAAACAAAGACACTGAATTACTTAAGTAACAGAAGGAAGTGAAAATATCAAAATTCAAAACCATAAAGCATTCTAAAATTAATCGAAATACCCTGAGAAGAATCAAATCGGCTGTGACTTGAGTATCATTGACTTCGACAAATTCCATACAAATAAAGTGAACATAATTGCCAGTGGATTATCTCAAGACACCAACTCCGAGGTTAACAGTTCATATAACATAATTCAGGACTTGACAAATTGATTCAGGAGACAACAAGAATCATCGTTCAACATAAATATATATTCCATTCACTTTCATCAAATCTCCGGGTTTGCATTAATTTAGGTCTATCACGTTTTTGTAACTAAAACTGAGGCAGGTTGCCACTCCTGAAATATCGTCAATGTCAAAACAATTCTCTGAGCGTTTCCAATTTCTACTCTCAACATAATGTTCCATCTTAGACAAGATATTACCACAGACCATTATCTTCGAATAATAAAGAACTCTTCGCATTAAAATGGAAAATGCCGTAAGCAGTTTTGCAGAAGCAGAGACAAAGTATCAGGAAGTGCTATACAGAACTGAAATCTGCAATAGGAAAACTTTATTCTGTCTCAGGACATGTTGAATTCTCCAATGATATTATTTAGTTTCCTATCCTATCACTTTATTTTAGTAAGGTCTTAGCACTACTACATTTTGAAACTGGTGTATTTCAAGTTGTGTAACAAGGTAATTAAATGTCTTCTGTATGCTTATTTCTTGAGAATGTCGAAAAGTAGGGGATTCCATACATACGCCTGTTCGTCTAGAAGTTTTCCTGCGGGGTTATTCAGGTACCTTTATTCTTTTTTTCAAATGAAATATCACAAAATAGCGGACTACTCTATCCATTATATTCCATTAAAACAATCGACACCAACAATCGCCAGGTCTTTGGAATTGTCTAAATGTCTAATTCACATAATATCTTCTCTATTTCATTATTGTTCCAGAGTAAATCCATATTGTGAAAAATACGTAATTTCTACGACCTCTATGTAGAGAGGACAACTGGGTAGTTATCTGACAGGAAAATTACTACATCCTAACATTTTCAAAATACACATGGTGAAATGTGTCAAACATTCATGAACAACAGGGAGACTTATATAATAATATATTATAAAAGTGAATGGAGTATAGGTTAGTTCTTTTGCTCGATTGTAAGAGGTTATATTCATTATTAATAGAATTTAGAAATTCATAGAGTTTGTTGTCTCTTGAGTTTTGGTAGTTAATTATGTTTTAAAATCAAATTTTAGGAAACATTAATAATAAAGAAGTATAAAATTGAAATCTAAATTAAAATCATATAACTTCATAACAATAAACCATCAACCTGAATACCTTAGTCTAAACTTTTTTGGATGCTATCTTTAAGGGAATCATCGAAACACTTGACGAAAACGAAAACATAGTTTTATTTTAAGGAGACTTGTTTCAGTTAAAACGGGAACTTGCTCCATTGCTCCTGACCACACTTCTCGGAGGACCCTGTTTTATACCTCCCCAATGGGTTCATGAACCTACCTAGGTTTCTACCTAACGGGGGAAGTTATTCTCCCTGGTTCCGATATCGGGAATTTTCTGTCACTAGAGAAAGTTGATGATCCATGAAGCCGTTGTTACAATGTGCAGGTGTCTTTCTTTCCTGTAAGTCATGGTGTGACAAACTCGGTGCGACTATGTCGATTCGCTCTTATCACATTGTCACTGCTGGGGTGAATCGTTATTATCACCACATTTCCAAGCAGGTATTCTGTTGAAATGAACAAATTAGTATTCATGGACCATCCTATTAGAAATTTGTGTTGTTTGGGAGTTTTTTGGGTCTGAACAAGAAGAAAAAGGTTATACAAGGATATACGATCGGTAAATATATTATAAGGTAAATAATTTGATGAGGGCAAGGGATTCAATATTGTTGGATATGTGTAGCATATGTGAAATAATTAATAGCCAAATATTTCACAATTTTTCCATACGAGTGTGAATGCTAAAGTTCTTTATTTCATACAGCACCACTCCTCTAAAATATATTCGTATCCACCTAAAACACCTACACAACCTAAAAATTTTTAAGGAGATTTATTAATTCTCTCGTGCATCCAATAATTCTCAGTGGGTTGATAAAATTGATGTATCAGCAGCCTACAAAAATTTGACTGTTATGTTTTAATAATTTGATGCTGTGGCTTTTACTTGATGCAAATCCACTAATTTATTTAATAGTGTGACGCGTTTCGTCGACACAGCGACTTCATCAGACTACAGCAAGAAGTAATCTCCCTATACCTAGATGACATGGACACAGAATCTTATTTGAAACTAATTACATAAGAGACTTATTTAAAATAGATTACATTATAGAACTATTAAAAAAAATTACATGATAGATTTATTTAAAACTAATTACATAATATTACACTGCTATTTTTTTGTACACATTTACAATAATTCATTCCTAACGCTTTTGTAATTTGATTCTCTATTTGAATAGATTGAATTATGGTGAAAAAATTAGATTCAATTGTTCATTAACTGAATTCACCGTTTGTTTTTCTCTATTTATTTCCACCATTTCCCAATGATTGAGTTGCACACATTTATTCCAATTGTGTAGAATTTTGAAATCTGTGTTGAACTTATGTCCTGCTAATAAATGATTCGAATAATTTGAATTAATTTTGTTGTTTTTGTAGCTGCGATGATGTTCCTTTATTCTTTATTCAAAATTTCTACCAGTTTTTCCTATATATGATTTGTCACAACTCCCGCAATTTAATTGATAAACACAAAAGGAATGACACACAAGGAATATAGAAGATAAATCCGGTGTTTATCAATTAAATTGCGGGAGTTGTGATGAATCATACCTAGGAAAAACTGGTAGAAATTTTTGGCATAAGAATGAAGAAACATCAACACAGCTACGAAAACAACAGATTTAATTCAAATTATTCGAATCATTTATTAGCAGAAGGTCATGCGTTCAACCCAGATTCCAAAATTCTACACAATTTGAATAAAGGTGCGCAACTCAATTATTGGGAAATGGTGGAAATAAATAGAGAAAAACATTCGGGTAACTTAGTTAATGAACAATGAGATCTAAATTTTTCACCGTTACTCAATCTATTCAAATAGATGATCAAATTATAAAAGCACTAGTAATGAATTATTGTAAATTTGTACAAAGAACTAGTAGCGTAATATTATGCAATTATTTTTAAATAAGTCTATCATGTAATTTTTTTAAATAAGTCTCTCATGAAATTATAGGGAGATCATTAGGTACTTGTTAAGAATTTAGTATGATGTAGTCTGATGAAGTCGCTGTGTCGACGAAACGCATAACAATATTAAATAAACTAGTGTAAATCGTATATAATTTTTCATTGAGTTTTTATGTTTTCGATTGAAAGTTTTAGTGCAGCCATATTGTTTCTTCCTCGGTTTCTCCCTAATTGATGGAAAGGGCTGACTCTAATGATTATCAGTCAGACGAAGCAGCGTGTTAGTGATAGTGAAAATAATTGTAGTTGATCCATGATAGATTTAACTCATAGAAAACGACAATGCCGTAGTATCGTTTATTTCAACAAACACTGAAGCTGAGTGAAATAAATGATATGATGAGAAACGACTCGTGAATTCCATGATATGTGTTTTGTAGGCCGAACGGACAGAGATTATCCACGTGATAAATGATCACTACCCTATTGGTGGTAATATATTGTTGAATACTTCTACCTAACCTTATTAATCATAATTTTCAGAGTGAAACAGTTTATATCTTAGTATACATTCGAAATTTTGTTTCTCGTTAATAACTGGCGCTCTTGTTCCTCGGAACAGAGAGCTTATCAATTTGCCCAAATATCTGTAAATTTCAAATTTTTGGATGAAAAAGGTCTTAAACGATTTGCTTCGACTCATTCATCAAGAATCCGTAGTCGAAATCGATACTGCCAGGCCAGTCCGGCCTCTAAACTAAACTCTCGAATGGAATGAGGTAGATAAAAGAAAATTTCAGATTAGATTTGGGAGATAAATATGTCGGTTAAGTACTTCATTGGACGAAATTGGCCAGATGGTTTCAAATTAAATATTTTTCATATTCAGTTTCATCATACGAATCCATTGATATCATTTTCAACTCAAACAAGCTAAAACTTTCGGAGGAAGGGTTTTTTAAAATTTCAATAATAAATCGAAATTCTATGATTTCACGGAATGCTGTAATCGAAAATTCGTCCGTATGTGTAACTATGAATTTCATGATATGTGTTCATAGATATCCTCTTATCAACAGATAAGAGACATGTCAGATTTATTTCTGGTTCTATTCAAAATTCGTTACTCAAGATATAGTACCTCATGTTCTAAAAAACAGAGTATGGTGATGGAAATATATATGTATACTTTGGTAAGCTATTGAAATTGGGTGAAGAGTATCTCCAGTAAAAACAAAGCTGGAATATTGGCTAAGTTTCAATTGATACAATATCATTTTCATAGTAGTTTTGAGGAATGAATATCTGGGATAAGTTCGTTATTAGGTAGAATCGATCTGGTGGTTTCGGATTAATAATTTTTGGCGCTCTTGTTTTTCTTAATATTTTGAAATAAATACCTTTTATGATATCATTTCCAACTCTGAGACACCAATACTTTCGGAGATATCATTTGTCAAAGTTTGAAGAAGAGCGCCAAACCTCCTGTCCACAGGATTTTCGGGCATTTTTTCATTGGTTTAAATTTGAATAGTAAGTATCATGTTATTGTATCAGGTCTGAGACAAGAATGTGTCTCCCATTATTCAATACAATACCAGAATCTAATGATCATTTTGATTGAAAATAACAATTTTTTGTTCACTTATGTTATGGTTTTTCATCTCAACAGAGTGCCTATCAATTTGCAGAAATGTCTGTAATTTTCGAATTTTTAGACGAGAATGGTTTCAATGGTGAAGAATCCGTGGTCAAATTCGTTAAAGCTATTTCTAGCTGAAAAAATTTGAAAAAATATAAAATAGCAATGACGTGGCAATACTCTTTGGCGCGCATATTTCAAGCTCAGTGGATAGAGCGAGCTGCAGATCTACTCACAGTGTAGTGGACACAAGCTGGCATAAGGATAGAGTAACAAAGTTGTCAAAGAACACAACTGACTTTCCTTAGTCCTACAAGCTCCTACGAGCTTCTGAGGGATCTCCTTGAAAAAGTCTTAGGAGGGTCATAATCATGTCTATAGCACGCGCTCCAAAGCCAATTGCCCCACGTCAATGCTGTTTCGGCTCTGATTTGTAAAAATTTCAATAATAAATCGTACTTCTATGTTTCCACAGAATGCTGTACCTACTTAATTATTCTATCTATGAATTATTAAATGATCTGTTTTCTTACATGTCATCTTATTTTCCTATGAGATATAAATGTCAATATTTTATCTGGTTCGTTATTCTAGATACAAAATACACTCCGTGTTCTAGAAAACATAGTATGATTGAAAGCAAAATGACCAATGAAATAACCTCAGCTATCGTAGAATTATGAGGATGATAGGATATTATACTCTTAAGGTGATATTATAATGCCCGTGGATAATCCATATAAGATGGAAATATATGCTTTGGTAAGATACATAATCAAATTAGGTTCAGAATATCTCCAGTAAAAACAGAACTGCAATATTGGCAAGTTTTAATTGATATAATATAATTTTCAGAGTAGATTTGAGGAATGAATATCTCAGATATGTTCGTTATTGGGGAGAACCAGTCTGTTTTAATTTAATTTGTTTCATGGTGCAGTTCTTTCGTAAGAATCCATTTATATAATTCCCAGAGACCAATAATTTCGGTCAAAGAGTTTGAGTTTGAACAAGAGCGCCAAAGCGCCTGTCCACAGGTCTTTCCCACTTTTTTTGTAGTGAAGTCACCAGAAAAGTAGCCCCTCCAGAAAACACTTCGTTAGCTGTAAAATGTTCGTCGGAATTACAAATGTCCATCAGTCGTTCGCAAAACTTCATCCTTCGGTCAAAATCATCATCTGACAATTCTTGAACCAATTGAATTAAGATTAAATTGGTTCAAGAATCATACTTTTCAATTCATGAAATTTTCCTTAACGGGCGTCTACTTATACCTTGGTTAAGTGCCAAATCTGTTGTAGAAGTTTGAGGTGATTCCTCTTAATCGATTGCAATGTTTCGTCTAATAGTTCTTCCAGTTGCTACCAAATTTGGACCATCCCAGTTGCATTAAAATGTTGTAATGTTTTAGTAACCGTTGATAGTGAAATGGGCTTTCAATGAGGATGCAAATCACAAAAAATATTTTACACTTCTTCATGAGTTATAAATCACCATAACCAATCATCATTAATATTTCAATACGATCTTTTTCACTTAGATGAGCCATTCTTAATCATTAAATTTATTACTGTCAAACAGTTGCCTACCGTTAATTTGTTACTACATTGCATTAATGGAAATTGGTTCAAGCACTGACGATAAGTTAGGAGCTTTTGCGCGCATGTTCTGTAGTCCATTCACCTCTTTTGGACACTTTGGTTTACCATCGATATAAACCGTTTTATCAGCTTTTAAAAGATATGAAAACATTTCGTATCATTTCTTTATTTTATCAGTTATCATGGAAACAATACTCCAGATGGGTATAACGCATTAGTACGTTCAGCCGATTATACCCAACAACGAACATAACTGTCCCATTTGGATGCGCAACCTACCATAAAAATTGCAATTCGCTATATTTTTCAGTTCAAAAGTTATCGTGGCAACGATCACCCATCCATCTACTGAACTCACTCAATTCTCGTCAGATCTCCAACAATATAGATTCGATCAAATTGGATTGGTTTTAGATTCTTGGAGTTGAGGAGGAAATAAAGACAAATTCCAGATAGTCATAACTCCAGAACTGTCTAACAGATTACGCATATGAACCAACTCAAATGTTCCATTCGGATGCTCAATCTACCCCGAAAATTGCAAGTCGTTATCTCTTTCCGTTATGAAGTTATCGTGAGATGAATAATATATAATATATAATAATATTTGTTGATATTTTATTTATTTTCTAGCGATACGATCCTCACAGAACTGCACATGCGTCTTAATTTATGTAGTCTACAACTACACACCAAGTTTCTTTTCGATCGGATCTGTATTGGTTGAAAATGAAGTTATTACTTGGAAACCATTGGGCCGATTATGCCCATTAACGAAGTTGTCCGTCCTATTGGTCCGCGCCACCTATCCTGAAAGTTTCAAGTCGCTATTTCTTTCCGTTTTCGAGTTATCATGGCAACGGCCAGCCGCACAGAACCAAATTTTACCTCAAACTCTTCATCAGGGAGTCGAACCTGATCGTTTGAGGCCAATTTCGGTGAAAAATTCGAAAATTACAGACATTTGGGCAAAATGATAACGCGATACTCCCTAGAACATACGGGCATAAAGAATTTATAAAATGGGTTCAACCCCAGTGGACAGCTGAGCTTTCTGGCACTCTAGTTCAAACAGACGAATTATATCTCCGAAAGTATTGGTTTCTCAGAGTTGGGAATTATATCAATGTATTCTTATAATAGAACTGCATCATAAAGGAAATTCAATTCAAATAATAGTTTATTTATCAAGATTAAATGAGCAATCTGAGAATGAGAACTGCACCATGGAAGAAATCAAATTAAAATAGCTGAAATGACTTTGACTCTCTCTTATAGAACAGGATGAAATGTACGAGTATGAACACAGATCATATAATAAAGCTTAGATAGAATAATTATAGCATTCTGTGAAAACATAGAAGTACAATTCATTATTGAAATTTAGAAAAATCATATCTCCGAAAGTATTAGCTTGTTGGAGTTGAAAAGGATTTCGATGGATTTTAATGGTAAAACTGCATCTTAAATAAAAATTGAATTTGAAATTTGTTGCTTAAAAAAAATGTTTTTTTTCGTTACTCCGAAATGATCTGGCTTATTTTGCCTTATAACGAACTCAACCGAGATATTCATCGCCCTAACCTACTCTGAAAATTTCAACTGCCCAGCACATTCCGTTCGAGAGATATTTTAGAAAAATTTTTTTAAAATTTTGAAAATTTTTTTTTACACTTTGCAGGAACCTGGTCAATACAAAACTTTACATGCGTATATCGGTCATGATTCTACAATTTGATGCTAAATTTCAGATAGATTGAGTGATCGGTTTCGGAAATATCCATAAAAAATATGTTTTACTAAAATCGGCCATAACTCCGAAACCGATTGATGGATTTCGCCCATTAACGAACTTGTCCGAGATATTTACGCTCCAAACCCACCTTGCAAATTTCAATCCTCTAACTCTTTTCGTTCGAGAGTTATCGTGCCTACGGCCGGCCGGCTGGGCAGAATCGATTGGGACCTCGGATTCTTGATCAGTGAGTCGAACCAAATCGTGTAAGACCATTTTCAGCCAAAAATTCGAAAATTACAGACATTTGGGCAAATTGATAAGCACTCAGTTCCGAGGAACTAGAGCGCCAAAAACACGGGTGATGCTGCTTTTTGGCGCTCTAGTTCCTCGGAACTGAGTGCTTATCAATTTGCCCAAATGTCTGTAATTTTCGAATTTTTCGATGAAAATGGTCTTAAGCGATTTGGTTCGACTCACTGATCAAGAATTCGTGGTCGAAATTCCTTCTCGAACGGAATGAGCTAGACAGTCCAAATTTTCAGAGTAGGTTTGGGAGATAAATATCTCGGCTAAGTTCGTTATTGGGCAAAATCGGACAGATGGTTTCGGAGTAACAAAAAAAAAATTTTTTTTTACGAAACAAATTCCAAATTGAATTTTTTTCAATGAGCAGTTTTATCATAAGAATCCAATGATATCATTTTTAACTCTAACAAGCTAATACTTTCGGAGATATGATTTTTCAAAATTTCAATAATAAATCGTATTTCTACGTTTTCACAGAATTATATAATTATTCTATGTATGAATTGTCATAATGTCAACTTATTTTCCTGGGACATGACATTGTCTAATAAATTGCCTAATAAGTTGCTAATAGTTGGTTCGAAAAACGTCAAAATCGACTTAGAGAGACAAGGGTAAAAAACCGTCAAATAAACCCCCATGTGACGATTTTATGTCGAAGAGTGAAAATTAAGAAAATATATCCCAGGTAAGTACCGACGTTTTATTCTAATACCGGAGATCGACAAGATCGTACGAGGAGCCCGATAGCCGGTTGGTCTAGGCCGTCGGGTTTTCGGTTTCGGAACGAGAGAAGGTGAGCTCAAATCCCGAAAAGGGAATTACACTTTTTGGCGCTCTAGTTCCTTGGAACTGAGTGCTTATCAATTTGCCCAAATGTCCGTAATTTTTATTTAAGATGCAGTTTCACCATTAAAATCCATCGATATCATTTTCAACTCCAACAAGCTAATACTTTCGGAAATATAATTTCCCTAAATTTCAATAATGAATCGTACGTACTTCTATGTTTTCACAGAATGCTATAATTATTCTATCTAAGCTTTATTATATGATCTTCATACTCGTACATTTCATCCTGTTCTATAAGAAAGAATCAAATTGATTTCAGCTATTTTAATTTGATTTCTTCCATGGTGCAGTTCTCATTCTCAGATTGCTCATTTAATCTTGATAAATAAACTTTATTTGAATTTAATTTCCTTTATGACGCAGTTCTATCATAAGAATACATTGATATAATTCTCAACTCTGATAAACCAATACTTTCGGAGATATAATTTGTCTGTTTGAACTAGAGCGCCAGAAAGCTCCTGTCTACAGGGCTTGAACCCATTTTTCTCATAAGTCTGAAGTAAATATATTCATTGTTTTGCACTGTGTTGTCAGGACGTGAAGGGTGAGCATTTCGAGCATTTGATTTTATTCAAATTATAATTCTCATTAGTTTAGAGGAGATAAATTCACTCCTACAATAAAATGTCTATTTGAGCATCGCATTTATATCACTTTGACATCGATAAAAAAGCTGCATCGTTTTTTACAGCGATAAAACACTCTCCAGCTCGAAATCAAGCCGTACTGGCTCGTTTCCTAGCAACATAACAATATGGCTACCATAAAATTAAATTCGTGAATTTATCTAGCTAAAAATCACTCGAGCATTTTTTCAAGATCGGATAAACTTCTATTTTGTAAACTCAAACTAGATTGCTTTCAAGCAATTTAAACTCGAACAAACGAAACTTATAAAAACTCTCCAGCTTCGCTGTCGAGTTTTTATCAGTTCGTTTGTTCTCGTTAAATTTCTAAGCAATCTAGTTTTCGTAAAAAATAAAAGTTTATCCGATAAAAAAAAAGCTCTTGTGCTTTTACGTATGATAAAAATATGTATTCTGTAAGCGTAGAGTGATTTCCTCGATATTATGAGTTTTTTCCACAATACTTGGTATTTCCGAATTTGCAATAACAAGGTCTTTTGAAATCTGCAAGAATATACAGTATGCCAGATTTGAATTGAAAAAGTTAACCGAAAATACCGTAGTAACAAAAAATATGGCATCCGATGCGTACTGCCTCATTGTACTAACCTGAAAAATAAAAATGAATAAATAGAAATAAATTGGATACCTACATTATATTGGAATAATAAAATTTCAAACGAGTACCTATATTGGAGAAATATAGGAATATTTTGCCCATTCAAGAACTAATTCATTCATTCTGAACCGGTGTATTCAGAGCAAACTTGTTCCCCAAATTTCAAGTCTTGAAGTTCCTTTTTCCAGAAGTTCAAGGACCGAATAGAACTTGACTATGGATTCTTTATCACAATCCGAAAATTAAATACATTTGGGGAAGAATGATAGTGCCCTGGTACGAGCTCAAAGAAATGTAACTGAATATGTTAATTAAACTGACACCTATTTCGGTCAAAATAATCGTTCCCAGAAATCCTACTTGATATTCAGTGTGTTTGCGATAAAGGACGATTCTCCTTAGGATCCCAAGTTTGCGTCGCAAAGTGACCCTCTATTTGGGAGTCCTTTTCACCCCAACTCCAAATACCGGAAGGAAAACCATGTTCAAACCCCATTCTGCCCACAATATAGTTATCTTCCCTTTCTATACGCCAACCGGCGTGTCCAGCGAGGAAAATAATGACTTTTATATTTCCTGTGTCTTCGCCTTTAAGAAGACCGACATTTGGAACTGAACAAAAGTGCTTGGTAATGGTTGACCAATTTCGGGTTTCTTTCCATGATGGCACACGTGTCAAGGAAATTGCAGAAGGAGCATTATATATTTTCATTTGACGGAATAAGGAAAATATGTATGTGGAGAAAATGGCCTTCCCAACAGCATTTCTTTTAGCAGAGTCCAGGAAAGTAATATCCATTACTGAATGTTCAGGGATTCGCTATTGGATTTGAATATTTATGATGAGGTAAATTATGATGATTATTATATGGATTCGAAAAAAGGACCATACAAAGAAGATATGTAAGCTCTCTCATCTTTAGGTGAAGATAGATGAAAGTTATACGAATTTTTAAGAAGCACTGACGTGAGGGCAGGAGCTTTTACGTGCATGTTCCATTATCTATTCTATTCACGCTACATACAAAGTGATTCGAGTTGAAATTCGAATTCAGTATTCGATTGGAAAATGGTTGCTCAAGGATGTGTGCGAAATGCCACCGGCTGTCGAAAAATAGTTTCCAAAATCAAAAAAGTATGGATGAAAAAGATTTCTTAGTTTATTTCTCAATATTCACGAAATTTCGCAAACATGAGCGCGTTAAATTTCTACAAGCAATTCTCAAGTTTTAATTAAGTCGAATTTGTATATTTTGAGTTATTGAGGAAATACGAGATGAAAAAATTTAAGATGTAACCTAAAAATTACTACTCGCTATCTCTTTCCGTCATCGTGGCAACGGTCACACATCCAGCTACAGAACTCACACAAGGCTGCTCAGATCTCCAACAATTTTGATTTGATCGTGTACGATTTTTGAATGTGGCTATAAATTGTGTTTTGAAGGCTCTCGCAAAATTTTAGCCATATAGGACGTATAGTTTCTGAAATTTTTTTATAATGATTTAATTTAAATTTTCTAGAGATGTGATCCTCAAGAAATTGGTTGGAGTTGGCATTCTACGACTTATTATCAAGTTTAAATTGGATCGGATCGGTATCTTCTGAGTTATTGAGGAAATAACAATAAAACGTCAGATGGGCGTAACTCCTAAACCGTTTGTCCGATTATACCTACCTACTAAGGAACTTAACTGTCACTTTCGGATGCATAACCTACCCGGATATTTGAAAGTCTCTGTCTCTTTCCTTTTGAACGTTATCGTGGTAATGATCTCCCATCCAGATATTCAACTTGACCAACGCTGGTTTCCAATATTATTCCCATATCTCCAAAAATATAGATACGATTGTGTCCAAATTCCGAACTTGGCGTTAAACTCGGGTTTCTGAGATGTAAAATATTTTTCAATATATATATTTTTTCAATTTTCTAGTGACACAAAATTATGCATAAGTCTTTGTGTTGGCATTCCACAACCACTTATCATATTCAATTCGATGAGATATGAATTTTTTGCGTTATAGATGTAACCATATTTCAGATGGGTACAACTCCGAAATCATCCTGCCGATTGTAGCCATTAACGTATTTAGCCATCATATTTGGATGCGAAACCTAACCTGAAAACTCGCTCTTTCCATTCAAAAGTCATCATGGTAACAGACGGCCAGCTGGACAGAATCAAATTTGACCTCGAATTCTTCATCAGTGAGTCGAACCTAATCATTTGAGACCATTTTCGGCAAAAAATTCTCAAATTACAGACATTTGGGCAAAACGATAGCACGCTTTTCCATAGAAAATGCGTGCATGAATTGACATCTTATTCTATCATATGGTACATCTAGATTGCATAGGACAGAAGAGTAAAGAAATATTTCAATGTTATTTTATTATTATGCAGTGTGTGGATAAAGTAAGGAACAAAATTCATAACTGCGTTAATGAATTGGGATATTTATAAAAAAAAATTAAGAATTTCCGCTGTAAGAAAGATTGATGTCAGAAGTAAAATTTGTATGCCATCAGGTGGTTAATTAACTAAACTTTACATCTCACAGTGATCTGCTTGAAAACCTACAATAACGTAGTTTTGAATTTTATTCCTTACTTTATCCACACACTGTATATTCCCTTATACACTATTTAGTTATTTTTGTGGTCCAATATCACCCGGAACTTCTGACAGTAATTCATATTTTATAACTTTTATAGACCATTATATGTACTCATTTTGGAGTCGTTTAATGGATGCCATATAAAAATGAAACAGATCAAAAATTGAAAAATGATATGACAATGTAGAGGCAAAATTCAATAGCAAAATTTGTACCCTACTTCGTGACGATGTATATAATTGAACTACATGGTATTTATAAATCATTGTAACATCGTAGTGGTTTGGAACCCTTTCATTTTGTCGCTTCTCATGCATGCTCTTCACAGTTGCATTTCACATAATTCATAATTTACGTATAACATCACTTATCTCCTTCATTTACATTGGCAGTGATAAATGATGAGTTCCCAAATGATTGTCACTTTTCCCCCAATACCAGTTAGGACAAAAAAAAATTGGTTCAAGCCCTGTGAAAGGAGCTTTCTGGCGCTCTAGTTCAAACAGACAAATTATATCTCCGAAAGTATTGGTTTCTCAGAGTTGGGAATTATATCAATGTATTCATATGATAGAACTGCATCATAAAGGAAATTCAATTCAAATAATAGTTTAATTATCAAGATTTAATGAGCAATCATGAGAATGAGAACTGCACCACATTTTCAAATTTTTTTTTTGACACTTTGCGGTAATCTGGTCAATACAAAACTTCACATGCGTATAAAGGTCATGATTCTACAATTTGATGCTAAATTTCAGATAGATCGAGTGATCGGTTCCGGAAATATTCATAAAAAATATTTTACTAAAATCGGCCATAACTCCGAAACCCCTTGATGGATTTCGCCCATTAACGAACTTGTCCCAGATATTTACGCTCCGAAACCACCTTGCAATTTTCAATCCGCTAACTCCTTTCGTTCGAGAGTTATCGTGCCTACGGCCGGTCGGCCGGCCGGACAGAATCGATTTCGCACTCGGATTCTTGATCAGTGAGTCGAACCAAATCGTTTGAGACCATTTTCAGCCAAAAATTCCAAAATTACAGACACTTGGGCAAATTGATAAGCACTCTGTTCCGAGGAACTAGAGCGCCAAAAAAACAAGTTTCGAATGACAATTGCCCAAAACAGGTTTAAAGTACCTACATATAGTAGGTATTCCATAAAACATGTATGAAAGAAGATAAGTAATAATAAAAAAATTACCTTGTAATCGATCAAAAATTTCCTGATCTACGTTCACCAAATTTTCTCCTCTCTCGAACTACAGAATTATGCTTTCAATATTTACGTAATATTTTCAAAAATTTTCGGGTGAGGTCCATGTTGCATCGCTAAAATACGAGTATTTCAACCCCAATATTTTTGAAGTTACAATATTCCCTTCTATCAAGTTGACATTATGACAATTCATACATAGAATAATTATATCAATCTGTGAAATACGATTTACATTGAAATTTTGAAAAAAAATCATATCTCCGAAAGTATTAGCTTTTTAGAGTTAAAAATGACATGAATGGATTCTTATGATAAAACTTCTTATTAAAAAAAAATTAATTTGAAATTTGTTCTGTAAATAAAAAATATTTTATTTGTTACTCCGAAACCATCTGTCCGATTTTGCCCAATAACGAACTTAGCCGAGATATTTATCCCTCAAACCTACTCTGAAAATTTCAACTCTCTAGCTCATTCCGTTCGAGAGTTATCGTGCCTACGGCCGGACAGAATGAATTTCGACCACGGATTCTTAATCAGTGAGTCGAACCAAATCGTTTAAGACCATTTTCAACGAAATATTCGAAAATTACAGACATTTGGGCAAATTGATAAGCACTCAGTTCCGAGGAACTAGAGCGCCAAAAAGTCTGTTATACAAAATAAATTGATTTAATTGTTGATATAGTTCGAATTAAGTTTGTTGAAAGCGAAATTTTCAATTATATGAATTTTTGTTTTTATTACACATAGTTTTCAGTATATAGTATAATTCCTGAGCCTGACCTCTTCTCTGGGTTAACAACAGAACTTGTGATGACCATAAGTGATGATTAAATGATAACTGATATTGGAATTTTACTCCGTTTTAAGCAGATTTCTTTTAGAAAATATGAAGCTCATGGAATCGAGAGTGGTTTATTCTAATTAAACAATTAGGGATTCTAATCTCCTAAGTCATTCAAAGGGATATCATATTAGCTATTGAACATATTCTGAATAATGTGTTTCCTACATGGAAAGCCAAAATCCCTAAACTAAGAGGTTTTCCCACTATTTTAAATTCACAATTATCGAGTTGAAATTTGTCCCCCAGTAAGCTGCTGAAATACAATTTTCTAACTATTGGTTACTGATGGGTTGTTCAATATTATCTAATCTAATATATAAAATTTCCCTGTCACAATGTTAGTTACCGTACTCCTCCGAAACGGCTCTACCGATTTTTACCAAATTTTATATGCGTATTCAGACGCATATAAAATTTATTTTTCATACCCCTAAGTGAAAAGGGTTGTTCACCCTTAAATTTTTTTTTATTTTTGGATGAAATTTTTTGTTTTCATTTTTTTATAATGTGGCATTACAAAATACATACAACCCTAAATTTTCACCTTTCTATCGCCAACTCCTATTTTTTAATAGTCATTTTAGTAATAAATCATTCTTCATCCCGCTCGATAACCTTTTCTCACTTTTCTTAACCAGATACGTTTGAGTGGGAAGTTCGTATTCGCAATTGAACCCGGTAGGTGGCGCCGCAATCGGGTTCTAGGTAGTTTTTAGAATAACGTGTTTGAGTGCGTCCCAGGATAACTTGGAAATTCGATTGTCCCGGTAGGAGGCGCTGTAATCGGGTTCTAGGTTTTTTTTCAAGATTTTTGGCATTTGGAAATAAAATTGCGTGGGTCAGCTAGTTCTATTATATGATTAAGATGAGCTGAACATTATTACGTTTAATAACCCTCTCAACATGTTGTCCATTACCATTAGGAATGTCCAACAAATTCATAATAGCAAATTTTACCGAGTGAAGGCTGTCTTAGGGATGTTTATAGGATTCATCTCAATTTGATTGCCAAGTCTACAGTTGCATGGCAATTGGAAATGTCCCGCTGGACTAGAAGCTAGCCAGAGTAATCTCAATACCAAAACCTGAGGCAAATACTTTAGACCCAAAGGCGTATAGACAGGAGTAGTAGTATAGAGACTGGAGAAATTGATGTTGCGGTAAACCAGTGCAGAGAGGCACTGCATCGGACCCGACATGCTTACCGTGTGGATAGTTCCTGTGACTCGATCTTACACCATCTGGTGTCTGCAATATTGGAGCCACAAGAAAGTGATGCCTGGTACCTTCCTCAACATAGAGGGGCGTTTAGCAACACCACTTATCATGCCAATGTTTAAGGTGGCGGAGAAGCATGGAGTAGGCAAAATCAGTTTCAAGTGGATCAGCTTCACACTGCATGGCCGACAGGTATAGGCTTCGTTGTGTGGGTAAACCTTGATAGTTACTGTTACTCAGAGGGGAGTAATCTCCCCGCTGCTATGGAACATCGTCGTGGATGAGCTCTTGGTGGAACTGTATAACAGCGGATTCTACACCCAGAGATAAGAGGAAGGAAGTAGAAAGCTGGTGTGAGAGGGCCTGCCTCAGTGTTAACCTCTCAAAAACACTTATTATACCGATCACATCCAAAAGGAATTTGTGGAGAATCAAAGCCCACAAACTTATGGGTGTACAACCAAACCTAGCTGATGAGGTACGCTAACTGGGTGTTATGCTTGATACCAAGCAATCATGGAATGCACAACTCTCAGTAGCAGTTGCCGAAGGAAAGAAACCCCTAACGATTGCTCGCAGGGCAATTGGCCAAACATGGGGATTGATTCCGGAAATCACTAGGTGAATTTATACTGTTTTAGTCAGGCTCTTTCCTCACATGCTAGTGGTGTGTCGTGGACAAAAATGAAACAGAGCAGGGCCGTCAAATAGCTGGATGAAGTTCAGAGGCTGGCCTCACTTTGTATTACTGGAGCAATGAAAAGTACTTCAACTGCAACTGTGAACATTCTCGCGGGACTTGCTCCACTCACATTCTGGAGAGGGCCGAAGCGAGGCTGGAGGCAAAGGATGCAGCTAAACGGTGTCTGGCGACAAAGATCATACGGTCACTGGGATTGGTGGACTTATTAGTCACCCGATACTGAACATAGTGGGGGACTGGAGTTAAGTAACTCATAAATTTGATCCTTTCGTCAAGATGGGGTTAAATCCCTGCGAAAAGGTTGAGAAGACTGCAAAGTGAACTAACTTGGTTCACGGACGGATCAGCGATTGGCAGACGCTCTGGAACTGGAGTGTATGGGGCTACACCCAATGTGAGCTTTTTGATGCCGCTTGTACTGCAATGCCGACAGTACCTGTAATCCTTGGCTGTCAGAAACCGAATTGAACTCAGGAGGATGCCAGGGAACACACAGGTTGAAGGGAATGAAAGAGCTGACGTGCTCACTAAAGAGGGCTCGGCTATTCCCCTCTTCAGTCCAGAGCTAGGAGTAGAGGTAATTGAAAATGGACCCTTGCACGGCAAAATCGGCACTGGAACGGAATTTTGGGCCAGTGACATAGTGAGTTAATGATGGGGTATCCCTTCCACTCACTAACTAACGAAATCAGTAAGCTCATGGCTATAACTGGCCTACTAACTGGATACTGTACCCTGCACAACATAGGGATTTTCTGAGAAGACCATGTTTATAGGATATGTGGGGAGGCAGACCAAACTGCCTCACATGTCATATTTTTGATTGTCCAGCCTAAACACGATGGATACTTCACTATGGAGTCGAAGACCCTGAGTAACAGAAGGCGTGTGAGGAACCTAGTCAAGGGCCTAATCCTACTTGCTAGGACCTGCTATCTACCCTATGTAGTTGATACACCAACAACGCTGTGGGAATGTTACATGAAACCCATATAATTTCAGCGGTGCAGGACTTAGCTCGGTGTAGTAAACCTGAGCTGCATGGATCGACTAAGAGACCCTATGGCAGCTAGCAACACGAGCTCAATAGGATCAACCATGAGACCCTGTCAGCTAATAGGCCAACCGAGGTGCAATAAGCCTCTCTAGGCTGCAGTACGGGCTACTCGCTCAAACAGCATCGGTCTAACACAAACAAATAAACATAGGCTATGGAATTTGTTTGAAACGGTCTCTAATCAATGAGAGGAGTGGGAATAAGAAAAAAGTATATCGTTATTCTCACAACATTGATATCAAATAAATGATACAGACGATTACAAATATATTTATGTGTTAAAATACTCTTATGCTTCTCATTTGGCAAACAATATGAAATAGTGAGTTCGATGAAAGCTGCGACGGTCCAATTTCCAAAGCTTTCCTTCGGAATTAATGCATCAAATTAATGATATAGCATAAAAAAATTGAGGAAGGCACTTTCTTGAAGTCAGGAGCTTTTGCGCGGCTGTATATTGGCTCAAACACCCTCACGAACTACCACATGAAGTTGAGTATGAGTAAAAGCAGTAAAACGTGAAAAATTGCATTCGGGGTTCAACTGAATTCAAATTTTAAAATGAAATAATCACGAAAATACAAATTTCATCGAGCTGAAACCCATTAATCGATTGTTGAATGACGGCTTGAAGTTTTGTGTAGAATTACGGCGGGATCTTACAAAGATTATCTCAAATATAACATTTTGGGAAAGAGTTTTCTTTTTTTTTGACGAAAAATTTCAATTTTTTTTTTTAGTGAAATAACGAAATCATGAAATTATACAACCAACTACGAAGATTCAATTGCATTGAATCTGTGTTTCTGGAGTTATTGAGCGAATAACAACAAAATTTTATATGTGTATAATTCCAGAATAGTTTTGCAGAACATACCTATTAACAAACTCTGCCGTCATATTCAGATGTGCAACTTACCCTGAAAATTTCAAGTCACTATCTCTTTCCGTTCGTAATTACTTGAAGAATCCCGTCATACTAATTTTTGAGAAATTTCGTGGGGATCGTATCACTAGAAAAAAACATTTTTTATCTTCAAAAATATTATATTTGGGGTACTGCTCTTCAGAATCCGCTGAAATTCTGCACATACCTTTATGCCACCATTTTGCAATCCAGTACCGAATTTCAGTTCGATTGACTTTGTAAATGAGGCGTGAATAGACAATAGAACATGCGCTCAAGAGCTCCTGAATTCACGTCAGTTCATTTAAAAATATTGTATAATTTTTATCTATCCTAAATTATTAATATTGTGGAAACCAATGCTTTGAAAGTGGCTTCATTAATTGTTACAAGAAGTAATCAATTCTAAATTATTTTGTGGCAAAACGGACAAATTGTCAACACAAACTCAATTTACCTGACGACGTTCCATCAAATTTCTTGACATCTTCAAAGGCTACAATCAAAACAAAACACACAGTGAAAAACGGATCAAATTTTGAACATAAATCAACCAATTCAATTGAAAATGGACAAAAAAACAATCAAAATGGAACAAATGTGCACTAGAAATGATGAATATTAAACATGGGAGACGTCAGTGCTTTTGAAGAATTGTTATTACTAGATTCAGCATATATACCAAACATTGAACGGAAATCATTCTATTGAATAATTCATCAAAAGAATAAGTTTTTCTTCTGTCATGTTTAAAGTTTCAATACTCGCAAATCCATTTTTAGATGCAGTTAGTTAATATTTTTGGAGTCTCGAGTTTTTGGGTAATTTTTTTATTAAATGTTAAAAGTTAAAAATGATATTTGATTATAATTCTGCAACTATTCTTTTTCGACCTGTTCGGAATTCAATTAGATTTTCGGTAATGTTCAATTTTATCTTCTATTTCTCCTGCTAAGAAAATTTTCAATGCTGGTTTATTAAAATGTTGCCTTTTACTAGAAATATTCGCAATTCAAGTCAATTAGTTGAAAATGATCCTTAGTAGATTAACTTCTTCTTCGTGAAACTCATTCGGTGTACCTGCTGCATTTGGTCGTAAATTTATTAACTCTTAATTGAGACCATTTTCGTTCGTCTGATCACCGGAATGTAATGGTAGTGTGCTCCGTGTATAACCATGATTTCTCCACCTGTCCCTTAGAGCTTATTTAGAATACCACTTAAAAGAAGGGTTTGTTGAAAATTACCTAAATTATCTTGGTCGAAATGGTAATGCAAAATTGCTTCCGAAGATTGAATAAATCAATGCAGTCCATTCGGAATCCGATTGAAACCGGCAATAATACCTACTTGAATTTAAAAAATTGGTGTATTTGGGACTATTAGGTACACATGTTGATTTGTTACTCAAAGAACTGGAAAGATTACTGACAGAATTTAGTAGATACCTTTGAATATGCAACGGAAAGAATATCATGAATAGGATTAATAATTCTGTTTCAGCTGAGTCCTTCAGATACATATTCAGGTGAACAAAAAGATCGAAGATATAAATGGGACTACTCTTGGTTCTGGCTAATGGACCTTTCATTATTGATGAACTTAATATGGATAATGGAGAGTGGGTATGCTTTCTGTCTGATTTTATACGGCATACTCGAGATGGATTTCGGATTGTTGGATGGAAGTGAATTGACGTTAAAGTCCCTTGCATACGTCAAAGGTGAAAGCAAAAGTGTGCTTTACTATGAGAAGCAGTTTTGATATAGCCAATGTATTATACAGGGTGTCTGGCGAGGAATGGGACAACGTTTAGGTGGTGATGAGGGATATCTCAAAGAGAGAGAAAATACCATTTGAAATCATCTGAGGTTCATGGTTCCTGATATACAGGGAGTTTTAGAAAAAATTACGAAATTTCAAATACTATAATTCAGGAAATATTAGAGCTAATCCGATATTTTTCGTATGAACAATGATAGAGTGAGTACGAATCTGTTTGGATGAAAAATTCAAAATAAAATCAGATCCGGACTCTTATAGATTTTCTGAAATTAGGAAAATTAACACCCTGTATGCAGTTTTCAATTTTTTTGACTTAAGATTCTGAGAGAGCAGGTAAATACTTTCGAGATCAACTGTCATCCCGAATGGCACAAATTTTCCCTGCTTTCTCTGACCCTTCGAATGTCAATCTTCCGATTTTCGCTTCTTCCATATTTTTTTCTCGACATTTCAGAAACATGAGATCCCAGATATTACTTATAAGTAAAAAAAAAAGATCATAAACAGATCAAAAATTCTATAAAAATTATCAAAAAAGCGAAAAACAGTTAACATATCGAACATTCACGAAGTATCTCTGAAGTACTAATTGATGATTCAGTGGGAACAAAATTAATGATTAATTCTTCAAATATTATTCAAAATGAAAACCACCAACTTCTACACATTTATCTGCTCTTTTCATTTAATTCAAAACTGCTTTCCTTATCACATTTGGGTTGTTTCGTATTTCGTCACATGCGTCTATTATTCGCTGAATTAATAGTTCCCTCGTATTTATTTCTTGCTCGTACACCATAGTTTTAAGGTGGCCCCAAAGGAAATAATCTAACGGTGTCATGTCTGGAGACCGAGGTGGCCATGCTCTTTGACCACCACGACCTATCCATCTATTTGGATAGACCTCGTTCAAATGATTTCTCACTGTAATTGAGAAATGTGGGGGTGCTCCATCATGCTGGAAGATAAGTCCTCTTTGATTAATATTCCCTAATAGATTAGGAAAAACATTCATGAGGAAATCTCTATAAATTTATCCGGTGAGTCTTTCTTCGAAAAAATGAGGACCTATTAAATGATTATCATAAACTGCGCACCACACATTAACACTGAATCATCTCTGTGATTGTCTTTGTACGACAGCGAAAGGATTCTGTTGATGCCAAAGGTGATTATTTCGAGCATTGTTTATTCCATCGCGAGTGAATTGAGCTTCATCTGTGAATAATATTCTTTGGACATTTCTTCTATGACTTCTTAACCACCAGGAAAATTGAAGCCGTGCGATCTCATCGCCAGGCTCCAACTGCTGGACCACTTGAGGGTGATATGGGTGATATTTGTCACTCACTCTTCAGAGTATTCCAAACGTACCATTTTGATACTTCATGAATTGAAGCCAGTCGTCTGATACATACTCCCGGATTGGTTTGCACAGTTTTAAAATATTTTCACTTCTATTGTATGTGGTCTTTCAGAAACTATTTTGCTGGGAAAAGTACCATGTTGTTTCGTATGCGCAACAAGGCGGCAAAAAATGTTGCGATTTGGAACCCGATGATTGGGAAAACGTCTACGATACTCCCTTTCAGCTGCTCTTCCGTTCATATCACATGAACCATACACCAAAAGCATGTCAACATACTCTTCATTAGAAAATGTGTGCGGCACGATTTTTAACAAATTGAAGTAAGATTGTATCAACAATAAAATCACTAGTTTGACAGATAACTAAATGCTTCTTTTCTCATCTCGAATGATAGCAAAGCATAGAATTGACATAACTGGCAACTAGATTCAAGACTAATGATGGAGATATGTACATGACGAATGAAACTTTTGATATTACAGGAAAAAATTATCCAAACTCATCTGAAAGATCGACTAAGAGACAAGAAGTTGACGGTTTTCATTTTGAACAATATTTGAAGAATTAATCATTAATTTTGTTCCTACTGAATCATCAATTAGTACTTCAGAAATACTTCAAAATTTTCCAAATGTTAACTGTTTTTCGCTTTTTCGATCATTTTTATAGAATTTTTGATTCGTTTTTGATCTTTTTGCTCGCGTGTTCTGCAAGGAACAGCGTGCTATCATTACGTCACAATGTCTGTATTTTTCGAATTTTTTTTCGAAAATGGTCTCAAACGATTGGGTTCGACTCCCTGATGAAGAATTCGAGGTCAAATTCAATTCTGTCCCTACTGTCCGGCCGGCCGGTCGCTAGCACGATAACTCTCAAACGGAACGACCTAGAGCGTTGAAATTTGCAGGGTAGTTTTGTAGCGCAAATATCTCAGACCAGTTCGTTAACGGGCGAAATCCACCGAGCGGTTTCGGAGTTAAGGCCGTTTTTAGTCAAAACGTTTTTTATGAATATTTCCGGCAAAGTGGCAAAAATAAAATTAAAATATTTTAAAATTTTGTTTTCACGATAACTCGAAAAATACGGATCTGATTAAATTGACACTCAGTAGTTCGATGCACAAGACCAATGCAGACACTTTTGCAAAATTTCGTGAAGATCACGTGACCTGAAAAAAATCAAAAATTACTACTATTTTGCGGAATACTTTGCTTAAAATGCCGAAACCTATTTTTTTGAGGTTCATGCTGCCTTTTCCGGGCATTTTTCGTTGTGCGCATGCGCAGATGAGAAGTAATTCAACTGCTCTAGTTTTCGTCAGAGAGGATTGGGGTTTTGGGGTAACGGATGCTATTCCTCCATAGAATCCAGATCCTGATGAGGGTCTGCGCATGCGTAGATTAAAGATGCGATATCTCCCGAACCACTAGTTATGGAGAATCGGAGTTTTTTGTAAGGTGTGTTATTTTGATAGGACTTTTAGCCGCGAGAAGATTGCGCATGCGCAGAATGGATGTTACTGTTTATGAATTGGATGGGTTATGTTGGGAGTGCTGAGTCGATATTGTGAGGTTTTAAAAGAATATTCATAGCAATTCAGTGCAAGGACAAGTCAGTTTGGGGGATGTAGCGTTGTTTCCGAGTTAAAGTGTTCGTACCGCGGCCCTGGGGCTAATTTTGAAATTGATGTTACACCTTACAGGCATTTTTCGTTTTGCGCATGAGCAGACCATCAGTGATTTAACTGGTGGTGTTTTCGTCAGAGAGGATTGGGGTGGCGGATGCTATTCCTCCATAAAATCCCCTGTTGAGGGTCTGCGCATGCGTGGATTCAATATGTGATATCTCCTGAACCACTAGTGTTGGAGAATCAGAGTTTTTTGTAAGGTGTGTGATTTTGAGAAGACTTTTAGCCGCAAGTAGATTGCGCATGCGCAGAAGAGAAGTGACTGATTTTGGGTTGTATGGGTTACGTTGGGAGTGCTGAGCCGATATTGCTTGGTTTCAAAAGAATATTCATGGCAATTCAGTGCAAGGACAAGTCAGTTTGGGGGATGTAGCGTTGTTTCCGAGTTGGAGTGTCCGTACCGTGGCCTGGGGCTAATTTTGAAATTGATGTTACCCCGTACGGGCATTTTTCGTTATGCGCATGAGCATAAGTGAACAGTGATTTAACGGCTGTTGTTTTCGTCAGAGAGGATTGGGGTTTTGGGGTGGCGGATGTTATTCCTTCATAGAATCCCCTTGTGAGGGTCTGCGCAAGCGTGGATTAAAGATGCGATATCTCCTGAACCACTAGTATTGGATAATCGGAGTTTTTTGTAAGGTGTGTGATTTTGGGACTACTTTCAGCCGCAAGTAGATTACGCATGCGCAAAAGAGAAGTGACCGTTTTTGGGTTGTATGGGTTATGTCGGGAGTGCTGAGCCAATATTGTGAGGTTTTAAATTAATATTCACGGCAATTCAGTGCACGGACAATTCAGTTTGGGGGATGTAGCGTTGTTTCCAAATTGAAGTGTTCGCACCGTGGCCCTGGGGCTCATTTTGAAATCGATGTTACCCCTTACGGGCATTTTTTGTTGTGCGCATGATCAGACCATCAGTGATTTAACTGCTGGTGTTTTCGTCAGAGAGGATTGGGATTTTGGGTTGGCGGATGATATTCCTCCATAGAATCCACTGGTGAGGGTCTGCGCATGCGTGGATTAAGGATACAATATCTCCTGAACCACTAGTGTTGGAGAATCGGAGTTTTTTGTAAGGTGTTTGATTTTGGGAGGACTTGCAGCTGCAAGTAGATTGCGCATGCGCAGAAGAGAAGTGACTGTTTTTGGGTTGTATGGGTTATGTTGGGAGTGCTGAGCCGATATTGCTTGGTTTCAAAAGAATATTCATGGCAATTCAGTGCGAGGACAAGTCAGTTTGGGGGATGTAGCGTTGTTTCCGAGTTAAAGTGTCCGTACCGTGGCCCTGGGGCTAATTTCGAAATTGATGTTACCCCTTACGGGCATTTTTCGTTATGCGCATGAGCAGACCATCAGTGATTCAACTGCTGGTGCTTTCGTCAGAGAGGATTGGGGTTTTGGGGTGGCGGATGCTATTCCCCTATAGAATCTCTTGGTGAGGGTTTGCTTGTGCGTGGGTCCAAGAAGCGATATCTGCTGAACCTGTGATCGACTTTTCGATTGTTGGAATAAAATATGGGAAATAGTGGCTGAGTGGTCCCGCACTTCAGTGGAGAGGGAGTAGGTTGTTTGGAAAAATGTGAAAATGGGCGCCACGTGATTTAAATTCCACTCAGTAGGATTAATAATAATTATACCATTAAAATCACGAAAATGATATTTGAATATTTTAATTGTCGGCAAACTGATAAAGTTGTCTTCTCCGTATATAGGCCTATATATAACACAATTCAAATACATAAACTATAATAGATGTTTTAAATATAAGTTCTCGGTAGTCACAAACGGTAATCTCAATTAAATAAGTTTATACAAATTGAAAAGATAAACCCAACGGTAAGGAAACTGGGAGATATGAAGAAAGGGAATAATTAGGAGGAAAAGAGGAGTTAATAATATCAGCAGATAAAGAAAAGTTTGTTACCACTTCCTGGCGTTAGCGATACTGAACAAAGGAGTCCAATCCTGACCAACCGCAGCTTCAACTCTGGTTCTGTTGGGGTTGATATTTTCCCAGTATCCGGTAATATAAAGTTTGCATACAGAAAGGTGAGCCAGGGGAAATTGTACTTATGGTTGAATAGTACTATCGGTGCAGGGGGTATTACAAGCACCCTAAAAAAAAAGAAATACGACCATAATGAAAATGGCGTCCTTATCGAAAACTACATTCAGAAAAACGTTCGATATTAACCTCTGTTTGATGGAGGAGAGGGTAAAATCGACTTCAGTGATCCCTGGGGATAATAATTTTAATGTATATCCGGGATGGTATGGATATGGACACTTTTCGTCTGATTTCAATGTCCAAATTGGTAAGATTATGAAAAAGGCCAATTAATTCCGTCTACTGACGTTGGAGATTTCAAATACGATACGGAATACGGTAATATTGGATGACATCCAAAATTTCCAAAGAAAATAATCCCATAAATGGAAAGAATTATCACTTTCTTCAATTTTCAATTCGGAAACGCAAAAATCGACTTTCTTCAATGAATTCACCATTAGAAGATGGAGGAAAAGGAACGTTTTTGTGCAGGTAATTTGAATCAATCAGAGCGCCGCAATTTATGGTTTCAGAATTGCCAATACATTTAAACACCCTAAACATCCTTTGTCTCATTTTAATATTTGTAATTGGACATATCATCATCTTATTCGCCCCAGATATAGCGAAGGAAAATATGTTGATATTTGAGTGCGTCACCTGGACGAGAACATAGGCGGAGAGGACGTTAAGGTTTTGAAATTGTTACGGTGCATGAAATGAACACGTAACAACGCCCCCCTTACCAGAATGAAAAAAAAAATGAGAGAAATATAGAAGGACGATAGCAACTTCAACAACTACCCTGTTTGACAGATAATTTCCATTCTCCCATCAAATCAATTCATTTTATTTATTTTTTTTTAATATAAAAAGCTATATGAACTCACTCTGGATCAGGAGGATGAGCTTTTAGATCCTTGGCATGCCAGATACCAATGGATGTTTCGGAGCCATCCATGAGCTCATATGTCCATGGAGAAACTAATCTCCTTATGACATAAGGACCCACGTATTTAGGTGCTAATTTAGCGGTAAATCGTTTTGAAGCATCAGATATAACGAAATTGCGCCTCCATACTTTTTGATTTAACACGAACTTATCATTACGTCTGCGAAGGTCATAATAACGCTTACTTCTATTGTACGCAGCGGTAAGGTGAGTTCTACCTTCTTTGAAAACTTTCAGAAGACCATTTGCACGTTTCTGAGGATCGATGGACCTATCAATATGGATATTGTCAGTATCCAACGTAGTATCTACAGCGGGACAGAGGTTCAGCTCTCGGCCAAACACAATAAAATTCGGGGAAAATCCGGTAGATTCGTGTTTACTAGATCGTAAGGCAGCGGAAACCTTCGGAAGAAATAGATCCCAGTAGGTCTGATGATCCGAAACATAGGCAGACAACATTGTCTTAGTGACACGGTTCACCCTCTCCGTAGGGTTAGTTTGGGGATGGTAGTTTGCGTTGAACGCTAAGCGTATATTATAAAGTTGCGCAAAGTTTTTCAAAACTTTGCCCTTGAATTGCGGTCCATAATCATAAATAATAGCAGACGGAACACCGTAAACGAGAACGACATCATTTTCTAAATGCTTCACAATATTTTCTGCAGACGATTTACGTAAGGGAAATAAAAGAGTGAACTTACTGAAAGAGTCGGAAACAGAAAGGATATATTGAAACCCCCTAGATGTTCTTGGGAGTGGACCCATGAGATCGGTACTGATCAATTGCCACGGTTCGGTTACCGACGGAGTCTTACTGAGCATATAACCAATGGGCTTCTTTTGCTCTGGTTTGGTCTGAATGCAGACTACACAGCGACGTATATAAGCTGCGACATCTGACCTCATTTTTGGCCAATAGTAATCATTTGCTACTCTTGCCAGTGTCTTTGTGACTCCTCCATGACCACACACAGCACTGTCATGACATAAGCGGAGAATTGCTAATCGTTTTTCCTTGGGAACCACTAGCTTCCACGGGGAATTGTCAGATGCAAGCTCTGGAAAACGAGGACGCACATATTTGTGAATCACATCATTCTCTAATCTCCATTGAGAATATTTCAGGGGACGCCTTCGAATTAAGTCAATCATTTTCAGAAACCAATTATCTTTGATTTCTGACTCAATGGGGGGATCAAAAATACGAACTCCATCTATTGCTGGGACACTTCTCGATAGAGTGTCAGGAACGACATTATCTTTTCCTTTTCTATGAACCACATCAAAGGAATACTGTTGTAACCGAACATCCCATCGTGCAATTCTTCCTACGGGATCTTTGATATTATTTATCCACTTTAAACTATAGTGGTCAGTGACAACCGTGAAATGAACACCCTCCAAATATGGACGAAGCTTTTCAATCGCGAATAATACCGCCAAACACTCCTTTTCAGTCGTGCTATATTTTCGCTCGTTTTTATCTAACGACCTACTGAGATAGCTTATCACTCTCACCTAATTCGGGATGAATTTGATACAAAACTGCACCCAATCCAAAATCTGAGGCATCAGTTTGAACATAAAATTGAAGGGAGTAATCGGGACACGATAAAACAGGAGCAGATACGAGATATTCTCTAATCGTATTCAATGCATTAGTGCAATCAATAGACCATTCAAATTTCTTATTTTTGTGTAGGAGCTTTGTGAGAGGTCCTACAATATCAGAGAAATTAGGAACGAAACGACGATACCACGAAGCTAAGCCCAAGACGCGGCGAACGTCCGAAACGGTTTTTGGAGTTGGAATATTAAGTATAGCTTGAACTTTTTCCGGATCTACATGTAAACCATTTCTGTTTACAACATAACCCAAATATTTCAATTCTGATCTACAGAACTGACATTTACGTTGACTTAACGTGAGTCCCGCCTTTTGTAGTCGCCGCAATACTTCTTTAAGAATTTCTAAATGTTTCTCGTAAGTATCTGCTATAATAATGATATCGTCTAAGTAAACGAAAACGTAAGGTTCTAATGAAGAATCTATTATGCTATCAATTAGCCTTTGGAACGTAGCTGGCGAATTCAAAAGACCCATAGGCAGTCGTTTGAAGTGAAACAGCCCACGGTTCGGAACACAAAAAGCAGTCAATGGTCGCGACTTTTTAGCCACTGGAACTTGAAAGTAGGCTGATTTTATATCTAAGGACGAAAGGTACTTAGCATTTCTAAGTTTATCTAATGTAGCTGATACGAATGGATTCGGATAAGCATCTTTCACTGTTACTTTATTCAATTTAAGATAATCTACGCAGTAACGATAGGTATTATCTTTTTTCTTAACCAATAATATTGGGGAGGACCATGGGCTATTGGAAGGTTCTACAACATCATCAGATAATAATTTATCTAACTCTTCATCAATATGCGACTGCATAACAGGATTTACCGGATAATGCCTTTGTTTTATTGGAGCAGAATCTGTCTCAATAACATGCTCCACTAAATTAGTGCAGCCTAAACCATTACCCATCTTTTCGAAGGCTTCCGAAACGACAGATTGAAGCAGACTAGCCTGTTCTTCGGTTAAATCCGATTGCAAAGCACTTATAGGTGCCAAAGCTGGATCACATTCTTTGGAGAAATGCCATCCACCTCCTCGGAGATCTGGGACAACTCCCATAAATTTCCAGAAATCGGCTCCCAATATTAATATATGGGGTAAAGACGGAACAACAAGAACATTCACTAACCTCACTCGTCCCTTCAGCTCGAAAGGGACACTTATAGATCCTCGGGAAAGACATTTTTCGCCGTTAGCGACAGTACAAGATATAGGCTTTTCCTCAGTCCAGGGAAGACCCAAACCTTGAAGGATACTCCATCCCTTACCACCAACGATGGAACGAGAGGCACCAGTATCTAATAGTCCCAACATTTCTAAATGCAATACGGTGACCTGCAAGTATGGACGTTCATCCCCTAACGTACTAGATAAAATATAGTCTAATACAGCTTTCTGGCCATCGCCTAACTCATCATCAATCAGTTTAGAAAATTTCGATCTCGAGGAAGGTAGCCGATTATCTACTTCCTCCGTTGTTCGTTTCTCTGGGTCTTGTTACAATTAGGACAATTCTTCACGGTGTAGCCTGCGCTACCACAACGATAACAGTACAAACTTGTTTGTGCATTTGGACAATTTGATCTTAAATGACCAATTTTACGGCAATTAAAACAAATTGGAGCTGAAGCATTACCATCTTCTACAAAACTACACGAGGGTTGATCTTCGGCGACATAAGCTAAACCTGCCTCTATCCATTTTTTATTTCTCGGAGGTGGAGTATATTGATCAATAGATTCTTTTCGCAATTCAAGCTTACGACACAAACTTAACAGTTCTTTTACAGAATTGACCGATAATAAACCTAACTGGTTTTGAAAGAAAGGAAGAATATTTTTCATCAAAACTCGTACTCTGAGGGTCTTTAACTGGAACCGTAAGTTTATCGAACATGTTTTGCATTTTTGCGACATAAATTCCTATCGGCTCATCCGCACCTTGTGTTCTATGTTTAATCTGCTCAAACAACTCTTCATCATAAAACGGAGATTGAAATTGTTCCCTTAAACCCGTAACCAAATCTGACCACGACCTCATTTCTCTTCGCACCGACAAATACCACTGATGAGCATCATCAGAGAACAAATCTCCCGCAGAACACTGAAGTTCAGATTTTGACACGTTTCGAGAAATGCATAGCTCATCAACTTTATCTAAAAATGCACTCAACGACATACCGCTCTTTTTGCCAGTAAACTGTAGGTTCCATTTATAAACCGGAACTGACTTAACGTTCATTTGTTTTGGGGTTGAATTATTTCTATTACTTGAGCCAGGAATATTAAAGTTATCTTCCTCTTCTGATGAGGACTTTGATTCACTTGAAGAGTTCGATTCCAAAGTTAACATTGATATATCTCCCGGTACAACAGAACTCTGTCTTTTATGATACTTCCTTGCTCTACTAGTTAAATCAGCCTGCATATTAATTAACTGTGCTATTATATTAGATTTCTTTGTAGAGTTTTCAGGAGTAACCGGTACAGACCTATTTATTCTACTCAAACAGTGAGCTATTTTAGTACTAAGTTTCAGAAATGCGGCACTTCCTCTATCGTCATCGAAATTCTCAATAAGTGGCTTCATGTAATTTATTTTACGATATAAGTGAGCACAATCTTCGTCGAATGTAAAGGGGTAGTTCGGATAACTAAGAGATGAGCCTTTCTTCTCGTATCTCAGGATATTTCTGAGGGTTTTCCTCATATCATCCACGGTCTTAGGATCAGTAATACCACGAAATCCTAATTCATAAGTCAATTCATCCTTATCGAGTCTATTAATTTCCATCTTATCATCCATAATGAAGGTGAACAAAGGCTCACCTTTGTTCCTCAGAAAAAAAATGTTGTGAAAACGATAATGAAAGGGATGATCTAAATACTGAAATATGCACTTCGAAAAGAAAAAAAAATAGTGTTTCTCAATACAAATAGAAGGAAAGAAACGGAATCTGGAGAAAGAACAAACTAGAAAAAACCTAATGAAACTATATAGGGCCCCACGTTGGGCGCCAAAACTTGTGATCGACTTTCCTATTGTTGGAATAAAATATGGGAAATAGTGGCTGAGTGGTCCCGCACTTCAGTGGAGAGGGGGCAGGTTCTTTGGAAAAATGTGAAAATGGGCGCCACGTGATTTAAATTCCACTCAGTAGGATTAATAATAATTATACCATTAAAATCACGAAAATGATATTTGAATATTTTAATTGTCGGCAAACTGATAAAGTTGTCTTCTCCGTATATAGGTCTATATATGGCGCACAATTCAAATACATAAACTATAATAGATGTTTTAAATATATGTTCTCGGTAGTCACAAACGGTAATCTCAATTAAATAAGTTTATACAAATTGAAAAGATAAACCCAAGTGTAAGGAAACTGGGAGATATGGAGAAAGGGAATAATTAGGAGGAAAAGAGGAGTTAATAATATCAGCAGATAAAGTAAAAGTTTGTCACCACTTCCTGGCGTTAGCGATACTGAACAAAGGAGTCCAATCCTGACCAACCGCAGCTTCAACTCTGGTTCTGTTGGGGTTGATATTTTCCCAGTATCCGGTAATGTAAAGTTTGCATACAGAAAGGTGAGCCAGGGGAAATTGTACTTATGGTTGAATAGTACTATCGGTGCAGGGGGTATTACAAGCACCCTAAAAAAAAAGAAATACGACCATAATGAAAATGACGTCCTTATCGAAAACTACATTTAAAAAAACGTTCGATATTTACCTCTGTATGATGGAGGAGAGGGTAAAATCGGCTTCAGTGATCCCTGGGGATAATAATGTTGATGTATATCCGGGATGGTATGGATATGGACACTTTTCGTCTGATTTCAATGTCCAAACTGGTAAGATTATGAAAAAGGCCAATTAATTCCGTCTACTGACGTTGGAGATTTCAAATACGATACGGAATACGGTAATATTGGATGACATCCAAAATTTCCAATGAAAATAATCCCATAAATGGAAAGAATTATCACTTTCTTCAATTTTCAATTCGGAAACGCAAAAATCGACTTTCTTCAATGAATTCACCATTAGAAGATGGAGGAAAAGGAACGTTTTTGTGCCGGTAATTTGAATCAATCAGAGCGCCGCAATTTATGGTTTCAGAATTGCCAATACATTTAAACACCCTAAACATCCTTTGTCTCATTTTAATATTTGTAACTGGACATATCACCATCTTATTCGCCCCAGATATAGCGAAGGAAAATATGTTGATATTTGAGTGCGTCACCTGGACGAGAACATAGGCGGAGAGGACGTTGGGGTTTTGAAATTGTTACGGTGCATGAAATGAACACGTAACAAACCACTAGTGTTGGAGAATCGGAGTTTTTTGTGAGGTGTGTAATTTTGGGAGGACTTGCAGCCACGAGTATATTGCGCATGCGCAAACGAGAAGTGAATGGTTTTGAGTTGTTTGGGTTATGTTCGGAGTAGCGAGCCGATATTGTGAGGTTTTAGAAGAATATTCATGTCAAAACAGTGCACGGACACAAGTTAGTTTGGGGGAAATAGCGTTGTTTCCAAGTTGAAATGTCTGTATGGTAGCACTGAGGCGAATTTATAAATAACTATATTCGGTAGATCTATATTAAAATACGTTCGGAAATGGAGAAGAGGCAATTGCGTTCCTAACGGAGGTCCCACAACCGCAATTTTTTTCGATCTACGGTAAAGCTAACAGCCAAACTGTATTGATAGCTATATTTGTTAAAGGAACTTGAAAAAAAAAGCACTGACATGATATCAGTACTCTTTGGCGCGCGTGTTCACGGTGGCTAATTTGAATTTAATTCACCACTTGTTTATAATGATATACATTGTATGTAGGATATTGTATTTGCAAATTATTACAATTCCCACCATCTTTTTATTCTTCCTGTAGTGACAAATTTCAAACAAAATTTGATAGAAATAGCAATTGTTGGAATGGTTGGTTGCTATGGAAATATACAGGGTAGGCTGCAGTCCATGGTACGCTGGACTTGTACGGAGAACGGGACGTACGATTTCATTCTAAATTTGGCTAGGAACCAGTACTGTATCTATCTAGAATATTTTTAGCGCTGCGGTGTTGCCTCTTATATCAAAAAGTACTAACTACTTTGATATTTCACATGGGACACCCTATATATTATTGCTTTTTTCGATTCGCCGTAGCCTCGTGATTCTTTCCGCATCAACTGACATGTCCCTATCGGTTTTTGAGTAAAACATCGATTTTTTCTTTGTTTTGTACAAAACATAGCTTCAATTGATCATTCATTACTTCGGCACTTGGAATCCTAGAAAGCTGAAATTTACGTATATTGACATATGTCCCTAATCACAAGGGTTTGTTTAAAATCCGAGGCTTCTCCAAGACATACTCAAACGATAAAAAGTGCGTTTTTTTTTAATGGAATGACCTGTATATCATAAGATGTACTGAAGGTTAATATTACATTTTGTATTAGGTATCTATGAAATGTCATATGAATTATGATAATTCAACAATCGCAGCGATTGTAAAGTATTGTTGAATTTTTTAACGGAGATCTTATTGAAAAAAAAAAAAAAGCACTGACGTGAAGTCAGTACTCTTTGGCGCGCGTGTTCACAGTGGCTAATTTGAGTTGAATGATGAGTACTTCAAGGTCAGTGGATAGATCGAGCCGAAAATCTACCCAAAGGATAGTGGACACCATTCACTGTCGGTTCAAAAATCAACAGTGCTGTATCTAAGCTGCCATCAGGATAGAGTAACAAAGTTGGAAAAGAACACAACTGACTCTCCTTAGTCGCACAAGCTCCTAGAAGATTTAGGAGGGTCAGTATAATCCTAATCATGTTTATAGCACGCGCGCAAAAGCAGATTGACTTAACAATGAAAGAAAAAGTGTAAAAAGTCAATCTGCTTTGGCGCGCGTGCTCTAAACATGATTAGGATTATACTGACCCTCCCAAATCTTCTAGGAGCTTGAGCGACTAAGGAGAGTCAGTTGTGTTCTTTTCCAACTTTGTTACTCTATCCTGATGGCAGCTTAGATACAGCACTGTTAATTTTTGAACCGACAGTGAATGGTGTCCACTATCCTTTGGGTAGATCTTCGGCTCGCTCTATCCACTGAGCTTGAAGTACTCATCGTTCAATTCAAATTAGCCACCGTGAACACGCGCGCCAAAGAGTACTGACTTCACGTCAGTGCTTTTTTTTTTTTACTTACAAGTAACTATCTGAGATCTCATGTTTCTAAATTATCGAGAAAAAATATAGAAGAAGCGAAAATCGGAAGATTGACATTCGAAGGGTCAGAGAAAGCAGGGAAAATTTGTGCAGTTGAGTTTGAAAGTATTTTTCCAGCTCTCTCAGAATCTGAAGTCAAAAAAATTTTTCATCAAACAGATTCGTACTCACTCTTTCATTGTTCATACGAAAAATCATTGGATTAGCTCTAATATTTCCTGAATTATAGTCATTTGAAATTTCGGTATTTTTTCTAAAACTCCCTGTATATCAGGAACCATGAACCTCAGATGATTTCAAATGACATTTTCTCACTCCTTAAGATATCCTCCATCACCACCTAAACGTTGTCCCATTCCTTACCAGACACCCTGTAGAGTAATAGATATTTATTATACCTACAAAGGAAAAAATTATTAAGATTTCAGCTCGAGGTTTTGTTGTATCCGGACGCGGACGGTGGGATATAATAGTCATCTGTCTTAATATGACAGTCTGGAATACGGAAATAGAGTTTCTCTAAGCTTTATCCCCGTTCGAAATAAAAAAAAATTGGTTCAAGCCCTGTGGGCAGGAGCTTCAGCGCTCTTGTTCAAACTTTGACAAATCATATATCCGAAATCATTGGTCTCTGGGAAGGATATGAATGGATTCTTACTATAGAACTGTATCATGAAATAAATTAAATTCAAACAGACCGATTCTCCCCAATAACAAAATTTATCCGAGATACGCATTCCTTAAATCTACTCTGAAAATTATATCATATCAATTGAAACTTATACAATATTGCAGATTTGTTTTCACTGGAGATAATCTGAATCCAATTTGATTATGTATCTTACCAAAGAATATATTTCAATCATCATATGGATTATCCGCGGGAATTATATTATGACCTTGAAAGTAAAATATCATATCATCCTCATAATTGTACGATAGCTGAGGTTATTTCATTCGTCTTTTTGCATTCAATCATACTTTTTCTTCTAGAACAGGAGGTGTATTTTATATCAAGAATAAAGAACCAGAAATAATTTTGACAATTATATCTGTCATAGGAAAAAAAGACGACTTGTAAGAAGCATGATTCATTATCGAAATTTCGAAAAATCATATCTCCGAAAATATTAGCTTGTTAGAAACATAGACATAAAATAACATGGACTGGCCTTCACGTAATTTTATCACACAGTTCGTTGCGGAATACATTAGAGAGAGAGAAATGTTATGAAGGATAGAATAATTAAAGGCAAATAATGGTATAAAAATAATGATGCACAGTAAATTGTGTTATAAGTATCAGAATATTCAGAAACGAGTCTCGGATATAAATGAAAATGTTTTGCCTTTAACTATTCTGTCTACAAATCACCAAAACACATACACAATACATGAAACCAAACAATACATTATACAAGAAAGGTCAGAGGATAAAGGAAACCAATGTTTTGTATTCTGTGGTTTTGCCAAACGCCAAATTAAATGAAAATATTCCTTTGCCTTTTCTATTCTGTCTTTTTTCAATGCTGATTTCAATGGTCTCTTTCTCACCTTTCTTCTTTCACCAGCCCATATTATTTTATGTCTATGGTTAGAAATGAAAATAATATCAATGGATTTCTATGGTGAAACTATCTTCATTCATATACAGGGTGAGTCTTTGAGTTGTACATTAATTTTAGCCATAATATGGCCAAGAGCGCCAAAGCTCCTATACACAGGGCTTTCCCACTTTTTTTATTTCAACAGCATGTTGTATCTTCTTACCTGAGCCGAATTTGGAAAAATTATAGAGAAAAAGAATGTTCCATTTGCTGAGACGAATATATTATATTCCCCTCAGAATACACAAATATTATTTCTTCGAAAACTCAAAAAATGCAGACCCGATCGAATTGAAACTTGATATCTAATATCGATATGAAGACATGTGTGAAATTTCGTGTGAATCGTACCACTAGTAAATTTTAAAAAAATTACACAAAAATAATATATGGCTCACGATAACTTGAGAACGAAATGAGATAGTGACTTGCAATTTTCAGGGTAGGTTGATCATCCGAATGTTTCATTTAAATTAGTTAATTGAAATAATCGGCAAAATGGTTTTGGAGTTAAACCCATCTGGAATGTTTTTTGTTATTTCCTCCATAATTCCAAATATATAAATCTGACCCAATTAAAACTCGGATTACTTGCAGAATGCCGACCCACAAATTTTTTTCAAATTTCGTGAATATCGTATTCTGGTATTACTCGAGGTGTAAGTATGTCACTAAAATGGTATTAATTGTATTAATATACCATAAAAGCTGGGAAAACTATATAAATCGATGCTATATTCGATAAAGAGTGTCCAATAGAGGTGAGTAGACAGGCATTAAAGCTCCTGACTTCATATCAGTGCATGAACCAACTTTTTCCGTTTAAGACCAGACATTTCAGGTTTTGGTTAATTTGTTTTAAAAGTACGTACCCAACTTGAACAATTTCAGTTTTATTTTGTGGCTGAATCTTTAACTAAACATAACTTAAAATTGAAAATTATGGGGCACAACAGTTTTTGTATTGAATTATCTTTCATGTTATGTCGAAAAAATACAATGGCACTAGGAGTACAAATTGCAATCAGCTATCCAAAAATGGCCTGCATCCAGAACTAAGGAAGTCATTTTGTGCAAAATGTCTAACATTTTTAATTGAGTGTGTGCATTTGTGTTTCAATTTTATTCCCAAAAATTAGGGATGATCTCTACTTCCACGCTCCACTTTTTTCGAATCGTATATCTTTACCATAACTGTGAAATCTTTTTGGATAGCTGATAAAATGTTTTTCTAGCAATTTTTATTCTTAGTGCCATAAAATTCTTTTGATCTAGATAATACTTTTTACGGCAAAACTTGTAAAATAAATTGTTTTGGAAACTGTTCTGCCCCGTAACTAATTTTTAAGTATGTTTTGATCTTTGTATGGCCCCATTAGCTCAGTTAAAGTATCAGCTACAAAAATACACTTAAATTTTCTAAATTAAGTATGTGCTCTTTCAACAAATTTATGTAAAAGTAAAATTTTTAGAGTAAAAGCGAAAAAAACTATAAATTCAATAATCTCGAAAATTGTTAATATTCGACCCAGCCTATAAGGATTCAAAATTATTGCATTTAAGCTCCACCTGTCACGTCCTAACAGGGATACGTCGTGTTCACAGTAACCCTGTATCTTGCTTCTGACAAATATCTTGTGTTTCTAATGCAGAAATAATTTCAAAATAAAAACTTTTTTATATATTATAGATATTTTTCAGATTCTAGGATAGAAAATCCTTCAGAGAAGGAACCATTCATTGATGCAATTCATAATAATGTGACGTACTAAAATTTCAGCTTATTCTATCTATAACGAAAAACCCCTCTATGAGTGCCCAGTTCTTTTAAGACTCAAGGTTTCTCAATCAAAAGTTATGGTGTTTACGAATGTGCAGACAAAAGGAGCAGTCTGGCGAACAGAATCTAATTTGAATAGGGCTTCCTAATGAGCTAGTCAAATGGAATAGTTTGGGAACAATCTCTGCTCGAAATCCGAAACATTTAGGCAAAGTGTTTAGGCTGGTACGAATGCACAAAAAGAGAATGTAATAATAACATATTGAAATTCATTATTGAAGCTGAGTAAATCCTAATCGACATCGATGCAAATTCTGATTCTGAAAAAATTAGCAAATTAAATGAGCTTGTAATTACCCTGGAAATCGGTTCATCGATTATTCATCAGTATTTACCAGCTTCATTCAATTTATCCTAAAATAACAAGCTTCCAGCTGAACTTATGACTAAATAATTTCGGAGCAGAACAACACCCTACAAATGGAAATATCGATGTCTCTCTTTAAATGAATACCCAACAGAGTGGTATTGTTTCCCTGGTGCACCTCGGATTTTTTACAGTGAAACCTGAGGAATACTTATGGTTTGATGCATTCAGTCGGATCAGCAATTTTAACTCTTTCTCCTTGATGAGATTCGATTTCTGCCCGCATGTTCTGGGGAACAGCGTGCTATCATCAAATATCTGAAATTTTAAACGTTTTTGCCGAAAATGGTCTCGAACGATTTGGGTCGACTCACTGATGAATAATACGAGGTGAAATTTGATTATGTCCGGCCAGCCATAGCCACGATAATTTTTGAACGGAAAGAGACAGCGACTTGAAATTTTCAGGGAAGGTATAAATATTCTTTGAACATTGAGCACTACATTCTTTCCTCTAACAATAAAGCATTCGACGGACAAATTCTATTATGGGGATAATTTTGTTTTCAACGAATACAGATCTGATCGAGTTGAAACTTGGTACTTAGTTGTAGAATACCGACACAAAGACGTGTGTGAAATTTTGTGGGGATCGTGTGATTGGAAAATGAAAAAGAATCATAAAAAAATATTAATTATCTCACGATAACTTGAGAATGGAAAGGAGAACGTGACCTGCAATTTTTAGAATAGGTTGCGCATCCCAATGCTACATTTGAGATTGTTAATTGGCATCATAGGTTAATAACTAAAAAGTACGATTCCGATTCAATTCAAACATGGTAATTGGTTATAGAATGCCAACGTGCAAATTACTGCGCCATTAAACACAATTTTTTCATCGCCCTTTCTCAAAAAATACCTTGAATATTCCAATATTTCTAATTATCATTATATAAATGAATACTATGATAATTTGTCTGTCGAAGTAAACAAGCTGATTTTAACGGTCGTGACCCTTTGGTTATGTTTAGTTCGTGGTACGTAGTGTTCGTAGATCGTTACATCTGTGCAAAATAAGAATTATAAGAAAATTCTCACCAGCAATACTTGCATTGTTTATTGTCTCAGAGTACGATTGAATAGATGTTCGTACTGATACTTATAATGTATATATAGAGTGCGTTTCAAAAAGTAGGCACCAAGAGGAAATTTTCTCGCCTGTATAGTTTCTTGAAATTTTGGTTTTCGGGAAAGTTGGTGCTCATGAAACGATGATTTTTGACATATATGTCATTGATCGTGTTACTTCGCAAACCTGTCAAAATTTCCATTTTCTTAGAGAAATGCCCAAAAGACGTAGTTATCAGAAAGATATCAAAAAGTTTCTGAAAGAAATTTTGCTCCGAATTTCATAGTAAAATTCCGAAATTTTTTGATATTATTGTTTTGATGACAGCACACTAGAAGGAGCTTTGGGTTTTGCGAAAATTTTAAAAATCATTCGGAATGTAATTCAAATGAAAGAGTAATTATTACACAATTCAACTAAAGCTTATATTAATTCAATGTTCCTCACCAATTATGATTTTTATAGTGAAAACCTCACAATCTTGGTGCAAACCGAATTATACCCGTATAACAACTCGTTATCGATTCATTACAGGTAGAATCTGAATGTCCGGTACGCTAATGGAAAGTTTTAATACAGAAATTCTTTATCGAAGAGATACAAATTTTAGGAGCAAGAATTCATAAGAATTACGGTGGAAAAAAATAATTTTAAAAAGTTTTCCTTATATTTCTGCGTTTCATCGTTCAGATAATATCTCAATCATACTCTCATTTTACCCCTTTTCCCATATATTGAATCAACGTATTATATTGAATTTCCATTTCTCATTTGGATTCGAACCTGCATACCTCATTGCTTCAATTTTTGATCTGACCAGCACCTTACCAATTCATCCATCCACTAACCTAGCGGTAGGATATAACAAGATCGTGCCTTTTAACGACTGATTGGTGCAATGGATTCACGTAATAAAATAATGTGATATAACCGTCAACCGGAGACTGAATATTCACGATTAAATAAAAAAAGAAAAAAAATTTAAATGGAAGCTCCGCATAATAAAATTCGTACAAATAATGGTACTTATGCAAATTACCGTAATAATAATACAATGAAGGCATTCTGTGGAAGGAATATCATTGTAAGAACTTCATCAATTTATTTTACATTTTTACCCAAACGCTATAATCAATACTACATATCATAATTTATTTTCATTCGTTACCACAGTTCTTGAAGGCATGAAGAATAATATTCCCTCCAGTGATGATAGTAATATAGCTGTGATACATAAGGGTTCACACTTGACCTGTAATTGATTAGCTGATTACTGATGATACAATACCTATTGTTAGTGATCTATATTAATATTATTATCAGCTTTATTCGAATAAACTTGCCTGACCATTTTCGACCCAATGGACGGAGAGACAACATAATATGTCCTTGTTGCGGAATTAAAAATGTACTTACTGTAATGAATGCCAAAATTACACTATAAAGGAAACCTATGGACTGTAGGACAATCCCGATTTCAACAAAGATCTGTTACTGTGTAGTGTGCATATAGACATATTATCAGTCTAAGGTAGTGTGTGTTAAATTGAAAATTATTAAATATAGTATAATCATTGAATTTCAACGCGACAACGCATTGTATGCGTTTGTCATGTGAGATTTACATTTCATTATTGAAAGGAAAGCAGAGAGTACAGTAGAGTAGAAGCAGAGTATTTATCTGATAGAACTATTTTTTTTTTCTCTGAAAACTGCATCTCTCTATCGATTCATCATGAATTTTCAATAAGGAATTTAATCACGGGATAGTATAGAACATACAGTTTTTTGATATAGAAATATCTCCGAATATCATTATATATTCTTTACAGAGGGATTAAAAATAACCGTTAGCGATTTTCTTACTGAATGCGTAGCGAATAGCTATCGACTCTCCATACAGATATTATTTATGAGATCCTTACCTAGTCTTTGTCGAATTCATATATTAGGTATCGCTATAATGTTAACAGATTTATCTTTAAAGTTGGGATATATTCGATAGGGTTCTGCTTTAACTTTAAGGAAGTTATTCAGTCGTTACGATCGAATAACGAAATATTCGGACGATAACGAATTGTTGTACTTCAGAAATTAAAGGCGCAAAGAGCTAATATCTCGCTAATTATTCTTGGAACATCATAAGAAATTAAATTCTTCCATGTCACATCTGAAGAATAATTATCCAACCCTTTAAAATTGCGTTTGAATATATTTACTCAAATATGACTAAAAACGCATCTAAAAGAAAGTTACCTGTGGAAATGAAATCCAGTTGACAGGAGCATTAAATAAATAAATATTTGCAAGTGTATTATTCTATGCACCTTTCAAATCAATTTCATTTTATTATTTTCACAGGTATCTTTGTTTTAGATGAGGTCTGTATTGCGTTTTTAGTGGTATTTGAGTAAATATATTCAAAAGCGATTTTAGGGGGTAGGAGAATTATTCTTCAGATGTGATATCGGAGAATTTGATTTCTTTTGATATTCTAAGAATAATTAGCGAGATATTAACTCTTTGTGCATTTGATTTCTCAAGTATAATTCGGTTTGCACCAAGATTCGGAGGTTTTCCTTATAGATATTATAATTTATGAGGAACATTAAATTAATTTAACTTTATTTGAATTGTCATAATGTCTATTTCATTGGAATTACATTCCGAATAATTTTTCAAATTTCCGGAAAGCTCAAAGCTCCCTCTAATGTTATGTCATCAAAATATTAATATCCAAAATTTTCGGAATTTTACTATGAAATTTGGCAGTTTGGTATAAAATGAAATTCTGAGCAATATTCCTTTCAGAAAACTTTTGATATCGTTCTGATTTCTACGTCTTTTGGTAATATTTCTAGAAAAATCCCAATTTTGAGGGTTTGCAGAGTAACACGACGAATGACATATATGTCAAAAATCATCGTTTCATGAGCACTAACTTTCCCGACAACCCAAATCTCAAAAACCTATACAGGCGAGAAAATTTCATCTTGGTGCGTACTTTTTGAAATGCACTGTATATATAGTTCACATGATAATAGTCATAAACGGACTATCACCAAAATTGAAGAATACTTATCATAATGAAAATGTAAAAATCGCCGTGTACAACCAGAAAAAAGTGGGAAATTTATACACAAAATTAAAAGACCCAATACCAACTTTACTAAAAAGCAATGTTGTGTATGGAATTGAATGTGAAAATTGTGAAGGAAAATACATTGGACAAACCTCGCAGCGGTTACAAAGCAGGCTAGCATTACATAAATCAGACATAAATAAACATCAGGAAAGATGCGCATTAGCCATACATGCAGTCAATTTAGGTCACCGTTTAAATTTTCAGGATGCGAAGGTGTTGACAATGGAAAGGAATTACCATAAGAGACTAATATTCGAGATGATAGAGATGAATAAAAAAACAGAACACAATTAACAAGAAAGTATTATATATAAATATTTACTAGAACAACATCAGAAAAATTTGGTGTTCTTCGATGGTCCCGTCGATGGCTGACAAGGTTAGGAGAATGTCAAGAAATACTTCAAAATCGAGAGAAAAAGAAACAATTGTAAATGTCCAAAATATCCCAGTTTAACACTCCTCAATAAATAAAAAAAAAAAGTTCACAATGAAATATTAATTTTATTTGTAGATCGATGAACAGACTGAACTTTGATTCCGAATACAAACTCATGATTCAACTAGTAAGAATAAAATAATAAGAAGTGACGTGAGTCTATAGAAAATTATGAATGGAATGTGTCAGATGAAATTATGTTTCATATATGAGAAAAATCCTCAGAATGATTGGGCAGAAAGAAATCAGTATAAAAATAAATGTATTGATGTTATGGAAAACTCTTGAGATACAGGGAAATAAAAGTTTGAAAAAAAATTTTTTAAAAATAACTGAGGTAATATTGTAGACATATTCATAAGATTTGTTATATGTCTTATATGCATCAAAGTGCACATTGTGATGAACAAAAATTTCCATTTTCTCTACCAGTGGCGTCCGTACGGGTTTTTCATTGAATATGTTTGAAGAAAAAATACTACGTCACTGCTTTCTCTTGAAACGAACCTTACTTTTGAGATCGTCATTCATTTTTTAGCAAATTTGATTTCATGGGTCTTCTTTGTCCAACGCAAGTTTTCCACTTGAAAAAATAAAAATCGTTTTACTTCAGGATCGATTCCTCGAAAATCTGATGCGGTGTGGAAATGTTTGCGCATCGATTGAAAGCAAATTGAGAGACTAGATTTGTTTCAAAATAAATGAGAATCCAAAAAATATGTTATCTAGTCAGATGCTCTGTTCTTGATTATTAAATATTGATATTGATATTGATAATTATTGATAATTAAATTAAAATTGGTTCATATCACAATACTGATTAATAATTTTTGAACACATAAATCTAGTTATCTTGGAATAAAGGACGCTTTTACAAATGTGCATGAAAACAATACCTATTGACTTAATGTAAATTGATGGTGTTGAACTAGTGAACAAGTGGAAGGGAAAAAATTTTTATTGGATTTTATGTGTACAGTTATACAAAACTTCACAGCAAAATTCATTTCATTCTGAATAACCATATCAAAGATACAAGAGGAAAACCGATTTTTTAAAAATTTGAACAGCCTCTTTCTTTTAACTGGAGAAGAATTCGTAAAAATGGTGAATCAAAATAGGGTTATATTTGATGAGAGAAATTTATTGTTGAAATTAATGTACAACTCAAAAATTCACTTTGTATAATCCAAAATAATTCCTAATAGGTCTCTTGCATGTAACACGAAATACCATAGGTTTATGTTTTTCTGAATCTACTTCAATATCAGAGCATGATTTATGCCCTCATCCACATGTAAGTTCTATAAAACTTTAATATTTCGCTATTGAAAATCGGAAAATCAAGAAGCAAATTCAAATCAGGTGAAACGCTTCTGCAGGCCTAAGAGGGGTTAAGGGCAGGATGATCCCCCCCCAATGTTGAACGGAGTTGCCAAATTTTCAACACAGTTGGATAAATTTCGAAACAGTTGACAAACATTTCGAAGCAGTTGGAAAAATTTCGTTGGAGTTCGAAAAAATTTTGAAGCAGTTGGCAAAATTTCAAAGGAGTTGGACAAAATTTCGAAGGAGTTGGAAAATATTTCGAAGCAGTTGGAAAAATTTCAACGGAGGTGACAAATTTTCAACACAGTTGGATACATTTCGAAAGAGTTGGCAGAAATTTGGAAGCAGTTGGAAAAAATTTCGTTGGAGTTGGAAAAAATTTCGAAGCAGTTGGCAAAATTTCGAAGGAATTGGAAAAAATTTCGAAGCATCTGGAAAAATTTCAATGGAGTTGGAAAAAATTTCGAAGCAGTTGGCAAAATTTCGAAGGAGTGGGCAAACTTTTGAAGGAGTGGGCAAAATTTCGAAGGAGTTGGAAAAAATTTCGAAGCAGTTGAAAAATTTCAATGGAGTTGGAATATTTCTGAAAAAGTTGTTATAAAATGTGAAGGAATTTGACCGCCTGACCGAGAAAATGCAAAGCAGACAGATAATAGGAACGGGATAACATGGAATAACACCATGTAGCCTTGTACACATTCCTGTTGCCGTAAATTCAATATTCAATAGTTTTCGGCACAATGCGGCAAGTATGTCATAAAACAAACCATTTGGTACCAATTTTAGCTATTTCTCATTCTCGAGTGGCATTTTAAAAAGCGTTTTTTGGCGCTCTAGTTCCTCGGAACTGAGTGCTTATCAATTTGCCCAAATGTCTGTAATTTTCGAATATTTCGATGAAAATGGTCTCAAACGATTTGGTTCGACTCACTGATCAAGAATCCGTGGTCGAAATTCATTCTGTCCGGCCGGCCGTAGGCACGAAAACTCTCGAACGGAATGAGCTAGAGAGTTGAAATTTTCAGAGTAGGTTTGGGGGATGAATATCTCGGCTAAGTTCGTTACTGGGCAAAATCGGACAGAAGGTTTCGGAGTAATAAAAAAAAAATTTTTTTTTACAAAACAAATTCCAAATTAAATATTTTTTAATAAGCAGTTTTATCAGAAGAATCCATTCATATCATTTTTAACTCTAACAAGCTAATACTTTCGGAGATATGATTTTTCAAAATTTCAATGTAAATCGTATTTCACAGATTGATATAATTATTCTATGTATATTCTTTGTATGAATTGTCATAAAGTCAACTTGACAGAAGGGAATATTGTAACTTCAAGAATATTGGGGTTGAAATACTCGTATTTTAGCGATGCAACGGGGACCTCACCCGAAAATGTTTGAAAATATTACGTAAATATTGAAAGCATAATTCTGTAGTTCGAGAGAGGAGAAAATTTGATGAACGTAGATCAGGAAATTTTTGATCGATTACAAGGTAATTTATTATTACTTATCTAATAAACTATTATTTGAATTGAATTTCCTTTATGATGCAGTGATATCATATGAATACATTTATATAATTCCCAACTCTGAGAAACCAATACCAGATACAATTTGTCTGTTTGAACTAGTTTCTATTTAATTTAGTGTCGTAAATAATATGTGAGTTCCTACACAGATTGCTCCTGCTTCTAATTATAGAAATAGATAGGTTTGAATTTCCGAAAACAAGTTTTGATGTTCTGGTTTTCGCAAATGGGCTGGAATAACCATTACCAGGGACAGGCTCTTAAGGAGGAGGGGGGGTTGTTGTGATCTCCCCAATGTTGAACGGAGATGGCAAATTTTCAAAAAAAAAGTTGCAAAAATTTTAAAGCAGTAGGACACCCCCCCTCCCCCCGTCGTCGTTTTTTTATGATTATTATTATGATTTAAAATCCTTCATGGACAGTTGGAAAATTTCGAATGCTTTTCCCCCTCCAAAAATTTGGCTTCGGCCCGTCCCTGCGCTTCTGATTGGTAGAATTGTTGCTATAATGGCTGACGTAATCAAAATCAACCATCGACGATTCCATCTGCTTTTTACTGCGAAACAAAGAGTGAAACGGACACGAGAAGAGAGAGACGTTATCAAAATCTACCTTCGGCGAGTCCATCTGCTTGTTAAGCCCGGTTTTCAGAGCTTCGTAGGGTCGCCAGCGATAATCCCCACTCCTCTCTACATATCCATATGACGTACGTGATTCAATATCTCCTTTGCCAGATAAATACCTGAAATATGGATTGAAATTGTGCCGTAGATAATTGAAAAGCTCAAAGTAAATACTGGAAACACTGGAAATCCTGGCAAAATGTGATTGAAACAACTGTTTTGGCTTGTTTACTTGACAAGTGTCGCAGAAATCTAATGTGTTATTGGAATATTTCAACAACAAAAGAGGCGTGTCGCGACAGATTGTGACAACTAGAAATGAATAGGTAGGGGTTAGGGGAAGTTTTGTTTACATGCTCTAATTGGCTGAAAGGTTATCGCTGGCGACCCTACGAAGCTCTGAGAACCAGGCCTTACAGCGAAACAAAGAGTGAAGCGGACACCAGAAGAGAGAGAGTAGGTAGATATGACGAGTTACGTCACGGATAGGCACTAAGTTTCGATCATTTGAATAGCCATTATGTGCATTTTTGACGGCGGTTGAAGTTTTTCAGTATTCTTATTATCAATTCCAATAATAAACAAAATGCATGCAAGAGACCTTTTGTAGCTTCAGTTTCGAAGATTACCAAGTTTTTCAGGAAAATATTAACAAACCATTGCCTTGAGTAAACACTTGAGACAAACTGTAGCTTCTCTAATATTATAGACGCACAGTATGAATATTTTCTCATTCGCTAGATTAGCTAGACAAAAAGTTTGTGAAGATAATTCATAAAATCACGTGCTTATGTGACTTGGTTCGTATACAGGGTGTCTGTTACCAACATTTTCCAATATTCTGGAGATAATAGAGGATACATGGACAAAGTTATATTGTTGAGAGATGATATTTCGGCTGTAATGTTTCTATCTTTTAGTGAAAACTTTTTGCTGGTGTATACTATAACGTTTGCGGAATTTACTCTATGATCTTGAATTCTTCATTAGTAATTCTTCCAGGTTCACTTAAGTAATTCTCATTTTCAACTATTTCTCAACACAAAGTCGTGAACGTTCGCGACATTCCTTAATAATGAACAAAGTTCAAAGAACACATATTGATGGGGATTATAGCGCATACCTCCTGATCATAATTTTTGTCGATGAAATTCTGCTACTGACCCTATTGGTTCGGTTCACTGCCCAAAGTTAAGTTCATTGAAACAATTCAAATCAAATCGAATCAAATCAAAATTTATTCGAAAGTTTCATCAAAATACATCCTTTAGAAAAATGAAAAGGCACAGCCTAAGCTAAATGGCTTGTACGCAAATACTTTTTCAAAGATAGAGTCGATTGTGAATATCTTAGAATGATAAAATAAATAACAAATTAACAAATGCTGAGATCTCAGACAGCCCATGATGGAGAGACGAGCAACAAAGGAGCAGCACCCACAATATTACATCACGTGAACACGTGGAGAAAGAAAGTAGGATTTTCCTGTAGAAACATCTTTATTTCATTTTTGAACTTTCGTTCATGATGTTTCAATGCTTTGAGGTCACTGGGGAGTTTGTTGAATAGTACAGGGCCAGAGTATAATATGAATCCTTGACAGAATGAACTTGACACGTATGGTACAGCCAAGTTTCCCTGAGATAAGAACCTTGTTTGGTAGTTATGTTTTTCATATGAAGCGGTATTATATATTCTTGAAATGCAATTTAGAGCACAGTATATACATTTCTCACATTCAAAACTCCAGCTTCGGAGTACAGCAAATCGGTGGAATATCTCGAGTCCTTTCGCAGTAAAATGGGACCTGCATTCTGACAGACTGAAAGTTTTTGTAGGCTAGAGTTATGCATACCACCCCAGGCTGTAATGCATTGATCCGACCAATGAGCAATACAAAACGAGCAGTATTTTATCATTTAGAATTGTCCTTCTTCTTCTTCTTCTTTTCAGCCTGTCTTCACCCACTCCTGGATGTAGGCCTCTTCCATGCTTTTCCATCATCAAGTGATTGCTGGTTTTCTTTAAACCGGTTCCTTCGTAGTACCTATTGATTTTATCAGCGTTGAATTGTGCTCTACTGATGATTCCTAATAAGGATGAAACCGCGGTATATAGCTATTCAACTTTGATGAAATCATACACACTCTGTGGATTGCTCCAAAACTTTGGTCTCTACTAGCCCTTCCATCTAAAACATCTAGTGGTTAGCTTTCCTAAAGCGTTATTCTCTTTGTAGAAAATGTTTCTGATTCTTTTATTCAAATAGGTAACATGTTCATCCAATTTAAGATGTTGATCCACCATGACTCCGAGATATTTAATCGTTTTTGTACGGTTTATATTCTTACAATTGCACATAACCGATCTGCTGCAACTTTCCTAGTGGGCCCGAATATGGTCTCCATCCGGTTGATCAGACATAGTAGGTGAGAAAGTAATGAAAGAAGTTTTATAGAAATTAAGAGTCAAGAGGTTACTGTCCAGCCACAAAAACACCCTGCCCAGACCGACCCCAGCCTTCTGATATGTTTCGCTCCAAGTTTTGGCAGAAAAGAGGAGTATAGTGTCATCTGCATAAGAAATAACACAACAGTTCGGAGAAATGTTGGCAATGTTATTAATGTATATCAAAAAAATTATCGTCCAGAGCACGGTGCCCTGCGGTACCCCACATTATATAGTTTTGAAAGTACTCAGTGATTTATTCATTTTTGCGCGTATGTTCTGGGGAACATCGCGTTATAGTTTTGCCCAAATGTCTGTAACTTTCGAATTTTTTGACGAAAATGGTCTCAAACGATTAAGTTCGACTCCCCAATGAAGAATTCGAGGTCAAATTTGATTCTGTCCGTCCGGCCGTACGGCCGTCCGGCCGTCCGTCCGTCCGGCCGTTGCCACGATAACTTGAGAACGAAAAGAGCTAGCGACTTGAAATTTTCAGGGTAGGTGGCGCATCTCAATACGACGGACAAGTTCGTTAATGGGCATAATCGGCCCAGTGGTTTCCGAGTAATAATTTTGTTTTCAACCATTATAAATCCGATCAATTTAAAACTTGGTGGGTAGTTGTAGAATATGAACCTAAGCACGTTTGTGAAATTTTGTGCGAATCGTACGGCTAGAAAATTTTAAAAAAATTATTAAAAAATATTTTTGTTGTCACGATAACTTGAGAACGGAATGAGATAGCGGCTTGAAATGTTCAGGTTAGGATGTGCACTAGAACGCGACATTTCAGTTTGATTATGAGCATAATCGGCCTAACGGTTTTAGAGTTATAGCCATCTGAAATTTTCTGAAATTTGGTGGTTTTTTGTTCCTCATTAACTCGAAAAATACTGAACCGATGGAATTGAAACATTGTCATTAGTTGTAGAATGGCAACGCGAAAATGTTTGCAAAATTTGGTGAGGATAGCATTTGTAGAAAATTTTTAATAAATCATTAAAAATAAAAAAAAAATATTCTATATATCAGTAACTATTCGTTTGAAATTCATGAAATTTTGCAAGAGCCTTCATAACCTAACTCTACTGCCAAGTTTCAAGTTTTAATATGATCGGTTAAATATTGTTGGAGATTCGAGCATTCTTGTGCGAGTTCAGTAGTACCGATTTGGTATAGCGTAAGGCTCCGAAGAAACGATCGCTCGACCCGGACTTTTGCCGTCGAGTCAAAGAAGACGAATCGATTTGTGTTTTTCCCAAATTTCGTTCTTCTAGGTTGAGCCTAAATATACTAATTCGATACAAGTTTCGGAGGTTTTGAGTCCGACGATTTACCATTCAAAAAGTCAATCCGAGAAACGTCAGAATTAATTCGAGAGACGGGGTCGGAAATTTTCGAGAGCGAAACTGACGATTTAGGCCTTTTTGGGGCGTGAAACTTGAAGAAAATGATTTACCATGGTAAATTATGTTGTCCATTCTCCTGTATTGGACACTTATTTTATATTTAAAACTGTAATTAGATCTTTGAAATACCTTTGAATGAAGAAATTCTTGTAAGTTAACAAAATATCTTTATTTGAACAATAAAAAAATTGGTTCAAGCACTGACGTGAAGTCAGAAGCTTTTGCGCGTATGTTCTATTGTCCATTCTCCTGTATTGGACACTCTTCTTAATCGAATTTACCATGATGAATTCTATTGTCTATTCTCCTGTATTGGACACTCTTCTCAATCGAATTCACCATGATGAATTCTATTGTCCATTCTCCTGTATTGGAGACTCTTCTTAATCGAATTTGCCATGATGAATTCTATTGTCCAGAATGGACAATAGAATTCATCATGGCAAATTCGATTAAGAAGAGTCTCCAATACAGGAGAATAGACAATAAAAATCATCATGGTGAATTCGATTGAGAAGAGTGTCCAATACAGGAGAATAGACAATAGAATTCATCATGGTAAATTCGATTAAGAAGAGTGTCCAATACAGGAGAATGGACAATAGAACATACGCGCAAAAGCTTCTGACTTCACGTCAGTGCTTGAACCAATTTTTTTATTGTTCAAATAAAGATATTTTGTTAACTTACAAGAATTTCTTCATTCAAAGGTATTTCAAAGATCTAATTACAGTTTTAAATATAAAATAAGTGTCCAATACAGGAGAATGGACAACATAATTTACCATGGTAAATCATTTTCTTCAAGTTTCACGCCCCAAAAAGGCCTAAATCGTCAGTTTCGCTCTCGAAAATTTCCGACCCCGTCTCTCGAATTAATTCTGACGTTTCTCGGATTGACTTTTTGAATGGTAAATCGTCGGACTCAAAACCTCCGAAACTTGTATCGAATTAGTATATTTAGGCTCAACCTAGAAGAACGAAATTTGGGAAAAACACAAATCGATTCGTCTTCTTTGACTCGACGGCAAAAGTCCGGGTCGAGCGATCGTTTCTTCGGAGCCTTACGCTATACCAAATCGGTACTACTGAACTCGCACAAGAATGCTCGAATCTCCAACAATATTTAACCGATCATATTAAAACTTGAAACTTGGCAGTAGAGTTAGGTTATGAAGGCTCTTGCAAAATTTCATGAATTTCAAACGAATAGTTACTGATATATAGAATATTTTTTTTTTATTTTTATTATAGCCTGTTTTCTGTCATTCAAATAGTTCTTTATTAATTCTAGAGGTCCACCTCGTATCCCATGTTTTTCAAGCCGATCAAATAAAATATTGTATCAAATACAGTATCAAAAGCTTTGCGCATGAAAAAAGCCAGGTTTTTTTGACGCCTTTGGTGGTTGATATTGATGTTATTCACTAAATCATATATGGCATCTTCGGTAGATTTATGTTTTCTAAGCCCATATTGTTTCAGATAGAGCAAATTTTGACCTTCTAAAACATCTACAAACCTCTCTTTCAAACATTTTTCGAAAATTCTTGCAAAATTGTTTATCAATGATATAGGTCTGTAATTGTTAATGTCTTGTTTGCTTCCGGACTTAAAAATAGGCGTTACAATCGAGACCTTCTAGTCAGATGGTACGGTAAAAGTTGATAAAGATAAATTTATTATATGTGAAAGTGGCTTCTGGATATGTGGATGATTATTCTTAACAAGAATGGCGGAAACTTTGTCATCACCAGGGGCGAATAGTTCTTCAATGAACATATATGTTTAATAATTTCATTTTCGTTAACAGACTGCAAGAATATCGAGTAATTACTGTGTATGTTGTTCGTGCTTTCTGGGACCGCATTGTGTTTAGGTATTTCATCTTGAATACCTTTTCCAATATTAACAAAGAAATCATTGAATCATTCAGATAATTCTGCCTCATCACTTACCACTTTATCCTCAATATTTAGTTTGTAAGTATTAAACCAATTTTTTGCACAATTTGTAGCTTCAATTATGATGTCCCAAGTTTTTTTGTAGTCTTTTCTGGCTTTAGATATTTCTGATTTACAATGATTAACTCTAGCAATGCTCTTGATATTATTCAAAGTATTTCTATATTTTTTATATTTATTCAAATTTTCTTCAGTGTTATCAGCAAGTAAACCCCTATTCATTCAATCCCTGTCAACAATAGACTCAATTATGCCCTGCGTAATCCAAGGTTTTCGCTTTCTAATTTTATTGGTTATTTTTCTAACATAAGTACTGGACTATATGATATTAGTCGATCCCTGAACAATATATACACTCTGTACATCATCACAAAAAATCACATCAATCCAATCTTCACTTTCCAATTGTCTATTCAATGATTTATAATTTATACATTTTTTTTTCTGCTTCTATATTCTGACAGTTTTTTCCTATTTTAACCTTTTCAACAGATAGTCCAACGAAATAATGATCAGTCAATGAACTACTAAGAACAAAATATTTTAAGTCTTCTTCATTTTTAAATAGGTTACTCTTCATAAAGATATGATCTATACATGTAGATGAATTTTCCCTTACTCTAGTTGAGGAATCTATAAATGAAACATACCCACATAGTGATAGAATATTCAAATATTGAATGACACTGAAATCCATCTCGATGGATATATCAATATTCAAATCCACTGCAAATATCTCAACATCCGTTTCCAAACAAGTTTAAGGGGGCCTATATATCCCCATTATTCCATAACTGTTATTTTCAACTGTAAAATTACATCTTAAAATTTTCGTTTCTGTCAGGTTGATCACGTCACAGCTCACATGTAACCCCTCTCTTAAATACATACAGACCCCATCGTTCCTGTTGAAATTAGAATAACTATAAAATATATCCAAATCCTGGTATCGTAAATCTTAATAAATTCTCTAGTATGAACATCTCGGACAATACCAAAATATCGATTTCCCCCCAATTCAGTAGACTACAAGTTCGTCAAAATTTTTCTGTAGACTTCTGATGTTTAATTGAACGAAATTGATTTTTTATCTCTCCACTAAAAACATACCTTATCTCACCAAAACCATCATAAATCTCTGCCACCAGACCACCACATCTCTCCACCTCAGCATTGTAATTTAAAAATTTCAAATATCGAAACAAAGGCAAACAGCAAATCAGAAACCTAAAAAAAAATTACGAATAATAAATAGTATTTATATCAAAACATAAATAGATATTGTAATGAAAAACTGAACCAATAACAATATGACAAAATTTTGAACTTTCCCAATGTGAAAATACACTTGCTCCACTAAGATTAATTGAATTCATCGACAACAATTAAGTAGAAATTACTAAAATAAAACTGATCAATTGCATTATTAAAAATATTTAAAAAGAAACATTACCATGAAACGGACTATACCTAGTTGTGGTCTTTAGTTTTCTAGAGCTAACAACTCTAAATCGTTGGTGCAGTTGATTTTCCTGTTGGTTTCATCCACTTTCACATAAATGTTTCCATCGAAGGTATGGACACTTTTTGCGCGCGTGTTCCGCAAGGCACAGCGTGCTATCATTTCGTCACAATGTCTGTATTTTTCGATTTTTTTTTACGAAATTGGTCTCAAACGATTGGGTTCGACACCCTGATGAAGAATTCGGGGTCAAATTCAATTCTGTCCGTCCGGCCGGCCGGTCCGGCCGTTAGCACGATAACTCTCGAACGGAAGGAGTTAGAGCGTTGACATTTGCAGGGCTTGGTTGAAGCGTAAATATCTCAGACAAGTTCGTTAACGGGCAAAATCCATTATGCCGTTTCGGAGTTACGGCCATTTTTATTTAAAAAGTTTTTCAAGAATATTTCCGAAATCGATGATCGATCTTTCTGAAATTCAGCATCATTTTGTAGAATCACGACTTTCATATGCCTGCGAAGTTTTGTATTGATAGGATGGCTCTAAACTAGAAAAAAGAGTCAAATATTTGAAAATTAAATTGAAATTTTGTTTTCAGTATAACTCAAAAAATACTGATCCGATTGAATTGAAGCTGAGGAGTTAGATGCGAAGTACCAATGGAAACACTTGTGCAGAATTTTGTGGGGATAGCATCAGTAGAAAAAAATAAAAAAAATTTTAACTACTAGCGGGATATTTTGCTTGAAATTCCGAAACAAAATATCGGATTGAGTTCAGTTTTGGCGCTTTGGTGACGAATTATGACCTCTTGGGGTGTGCAAAATTTCACTGAGAACAGACCACTAGGAGGCTAAAAAAAAATTATAATTTTTAACTCCCAAACTCGACAAATTTTTTCATTTCAAATTCCTACATGGAATATCCGTAGCATCTGGTGATCAGATTTCGTTCCGAAGTATTTTTTGCGCGTTTATCTGAATCAAGTCGATATGTACGAGGGCAAATGATTACAATATGGACCACTTACTAGCATGGCAAATGAATTAATGCGTAAACGATGTGTGGAATTTTAAATTGGTTTTTCAAAATTTGTCTGAACGGTTAACGACTGGGTGTGTAACTGCCCCTTTTGGGCATTTTTTGTTATTCGGATAAGCAGACGAGAAATAATTCAACTGCTCGAGTTTTCTTCTTAGAAGATTGGGGTTTTGGGGTGGAGGATGCTATTCCTGCATAGAATCCCCCGGTGCGGGTCTGCGCATGCATGGATTCAAGATGGGATATCTCCTGAACCACTAGTGCTGGAGAATCGGAGTTTTTTTGTGACCGACCGGATGGCCATTTAGTGACAAAAAAATGTTTCAAAAATTTTAAAATTTTGTTTCCACGATAACTCGAAAAATACTAATCTGATTGAATAGAAACTCGGTAGTTAGATGCAAAAGACCAAAGCAAATACTTTTGCAAAATTTCGTGAAGATCACGTGACACGAAAAAATTTAAAAAATTACTACTATTTTGTGGAATATTTTGCTTGAAAATCCAACACGTATTTTTTTGAAGTTCATGCTGCCCCTTTCTGGCATTTTTCGTTATGCGCATGTGCAGATGAGAAGTCATTTAACTGCTGTAGTTTTCGTCAGAGAGGATTGGGGTTTTGGGGTGGCGCATGCTATTACTCCATAGAATCCCCTGGGGAGCATCTGCGCATGCGTGGATTAAAGATGCAATATCTCCTGAACCACAAGTGTTGGAGAATCGGAGTTTTTTTTAAAGTGTGTGATTTTGAGAGGACTTTCAGCTGCGAGTAGATTGCGCATACGCAGAAGAGAAGTGACTGTTTTAGGGTTGTATGGGTTATGTTGGGAGTGCTGAACGAAATTGTGCGGTTTTCAAATAATATTTATGGTAATTCAGTGCAAGGACAGGTCAGTTTGGGAGATGTATCGTTGTTTCCGAGTTGAAGTGTCCGTACCATGGCTCTGGGGCTAATAATGAAATTGATGTTACCCCTTACGGGCATTTTTGTTATGCGCATGAGCAGACCATCAGTGATTCAACTGCTGGTGTTTTCGTCAGAGATGATTGGTGTTTTGAAGTGGCGGATGCTATTCCTCCATAGAATCTCCTGGTGAGGGTCTGCGCATGCGTGGATTAAAGATGCGATATCTCCTGAACCACTAGTGTTGGAGAATCGGAGTTTTTAGTAAGGTGTGTGATTTTGGGAGGACTGTCAGCCGCGAGTAAGTTGTGCATGCTCAGAAGAGAATTGACTGTTTTTGGGTTGTGTGGGTTATGTTGGGAGTACTGAGCCGATATTGTGAGGTTTTAAAAGAATATTCATGTCAATTCAGTGCACGGACACAAGTCAGTTTGGGGGAAATAGCGTTGTTTCAGAGTTGAGGTTTGCGACCGTGGCCCTGGGGCTAATTTTGAAATTGATGTTACCCCTTACAGCCATTTTTCGTTATGTGCATGAGCGGACGATAAGTGAATTAACTGCTTGAGTATTCATCTGAGAGGATTGGGAATTTGAGGTGCAGGATGCTATTATTTAACAGAATCCCCTTGGGAGTATCCGCGCATGCGTGGATGGAAGGTGCGATCTCTCCTGAGCTAATGGTTTTGAAGAATCAGAGTTTTGTGTGCGGTGTGTGATTTTGAGAGGACTTTCAGACACGAGTAGATTGCACATGCGCAGAGGTGACGTGGCTCTTTTTGGGTTGTAGGGCTTATGTTGGGTGCGGTTTACGTCTAGCGGTAATGGATTTTGTGCTGAGCCAATATTGTGAGGTTTTAAAAGAATATTCAAGACAATTCTATGAACGAACCAGTCAGTTTCGGGGAAATAGCGTTGTTTTCGAGCTGATGTGTCTGTGTCGTGGCCCTGGGGCCAACTTATAAATAACTTTATTTGGAAGATCAATTTTAAATTACTTTCGGATATGGAGAATAGGCGAAGAAATTGCGTTCCTATTCAGAAATTCATGTAGCCCCTTTCGGAGATATTTCGTTTCACTCATGAGCAGACAAGAAGTGATTTAACTGCTGGAGTTTTCGTCTGAGATGATTGAAGTTTTCAGGTGCTGGATGCTATTCCTCCATAGAATCCCTTTGGAAGTGTCTACGCATGAGTGGTTTGGAACAGTGATATCTTTTGAACCAATGGTGTTGAAGAATCATTATTTTGTGAAGTGTTTTTTTCAGGGGACTTTAAGCCACGAGTAGATTGCGTATGCGCAGAGGAGACGTTTGGATTGTATGGCTCATGTTGGGAGTGGTTTGAGTCTAGCGGTGATGGATTTGGTGCTGAGCCGTCATTTTAAGGTTTTAAGAGAAATTCCATGGCTATTCTGTGCACGGACAAGTCAGTTTCGGGGAAATAGCGTTGTTTCCGAGTTGAAATGTCTGTATCGTAGCCCTGGGGCGAATTTATAAATAACTATATTCGGTAGATATATATCAAATTACGTTCAGATTTGGAGAAGAGGCAACTGCGTTCCTAACGGAGGTCCCATAACAGCAATTTTTTTCGATCTACGGTAGAACTAACAGCTAAACTGTATTGATAGCCATATTTGTTAAAGGAACTTGAAAAAACAGCACAGACGTGAAGTCAGTACTCTTTGGCGCGCGTGTTCACGGTGGCTAATTTGAATTGAATGATGAGTACTTCAAGCTCAGTGGGTAGAGCGAGCCAGAGATCTACCCAAAGGAAAGTGGACGCCATTCACTGTTGGTTCAAAAATTAACAGTGCTGTATCTAAGCTGCCATAAGGATAGAGTAACAAAGTTGAAAAAGAACACAACTGACTCTCCTTAGTCGCACAAGCTCCTAGAAGATTCTGAGAGATCTCCTTGGGAAAGACTTGAGAGGGTCAGTATAATCATAATCATGTTTATAGCACGCGCGCCAAATGCAGATTGACTTAACAATGAAAGAAAAAGTGTAAAAAAGCATTGACGTGGTGTCAATCTGCTTTGGCGCGCGTGCTATAAACATGATTATGATTATACTTATTATATCATAATTTTTCGTCAACAACCGTCAACTTGGGAACGAACTCAATCAAGAATAATTTTCCTCTTTAATCCCAGAAACCCATTAATCTAGACTGATATAAGAATATCCAATAATAATAATATACAATTAGTTGGATATTTAGTCTTTCAGTTATTCCTATGCTGGACTTATGAATAGCATTGGAAAATTGGTCCAAACGTCATCAACGATATTTTTGTTCAAACCGGCTAACCCAGGAATTGAACAACTTCATGAGTTTTTTTGGCCTTTGAGTATTCCTCACTTTGTTCTACAAGGACAGTGAATGGAGTTGTGAATAAATCCACTTCCAAACTATCATCCTGATTTGTCTAGCAAGTGAATTTTAACAGTGGGTAGTTGCGATAGCCTTTTGAAATAATTATCGTGATTGCTTGGAGATCTACTTGTGTAGATTTTTCTTCAAACCTGGAACCTTCATCCTTTTGTGTGGTTTAAAATTAGGCTGTTTCCATGACATTATCGGAAACAAACAGGGGACGAATTTCAGTGGCCATTTGAGTTTATTTAGCTGGTTAAAGTGACTTGAAATTCAAAGTTGGTTGAGGATAAAATTACATCAAAACAATGTTGAACACGATCGGATCTATATTGTTGGAGATCCGAGCAGCCTTGTGTGAGTTCATCAGCTGGATGGGTGCTCGTTGTCTCGATAACTTTCGAACGAAAATTATTTTGATAGCCGGCGCGTAGTCAGGTCTCCAGCAATTTAAGAAGCAGTACTGAACCTTTTCGTCTAGCAAGCTGACAGCAGTACTTGGAAAATTGCTTTGAAATTATGAATTAACCGTATGACGGTGTTTGCGACCTTAGAGAAAGAACTTTTATATCCGTATCGCAATAGGCGTTTTCAGGCTCTGTTTCCACGGAATTTACCGAATCGTGTCAAATTCTCCTTTTTGATGTTGGGAATGAATCGTCTGAGGTCGTCGTATTAACAGAATAGGTTAATTTTTCTCGAGATTCAATAATTAATTTTCATAATAACCATATATGAGGTATTATTATTATTATCTATTAATTTTTAATTGGCCCTAGAACCGAGCCTTGAGAAACACCACTGAGAACAGGCCTAAGGATAGAAGTACTGTCAGACACACGTTCGTAAAACTCTCTGTTACTGAGAAAGGCCTCGATCCATTCCAGAAGGTAATTGAAACTCACCACCGAGTACAATTCTCTCTTAATCTTGGGCATGAATGTATTTAGTATCAGTTAATTGGTACACATTTTTGCCCGCCTAGATTGAATGAAAATACATACGTTCAATTTCTAGAAGAAGAACTTTCTCTACTTCTTGACAATATTCCTTTGCGTGTCCGAATGATAATATGGTTTATGCATGATAGGGCGCCGCTCATTTCAGTATTTGAGCACGTCAGTGGCCAAATCATACATATACAACGATAGATAGGGTGAGATGAAACTCAGTTTTGGCCAGCTCGATCACCAGATTTCAATCCTCTGGATTTTTTTCTGGGACCATTTAGAAACTTTTGTTCACAAGACTCCTGTCAAATATAAGTAAGGCTTTAGAGATTGTTGTGTTCTTTTATTTCATGTAGATTCATTCAAAATACTCCTTGAATTTTCCGTGTAAGACAATAATTGCGCCGCCGTCTAGACCCTTGTGCTGGGGCTGATTTCAGCATTTGGTATGATATTTTTGAAATTGTTTTTTTTTTTGTTTGTTTTGTTATATTCATTTAATACTTATAACAGTTTTCAACAAAAATTTCAACTTGACATCCGCCTTCTAGATAAATTTAAATTCAAAAATAATTCCAGCCTATAAGACTCACGCTACGTATCCGTTGATAAATTATTTTCTTTTCTCGTAAGTCATGAATCTAGTCAACTGTTCACAATAAATCAAGATATCTAAAATTAACTTCAAATTGTATAAATTGAATAAGGAGAAAAAGTTTCTTGCGAATAAAAATTTAGAGGTGGTTTTTGCTACACAGGGGAACACTACCATTAATTTCATTGCTTGTGGAGCCTTCTCACTCAAATATAATCTGCTCAATTTAATTTTTGTCAGTTCTTTAGTTTTTAAGAATCAAAGTAAAAATTGTCATCTTTTAAGGGGCTGCATCTGAGCAGAGGGTTCTCAGCAAATGAATGTTATGAAATACTCTATACCCTGTTTTTGTACAGAAATCACCACTTAATGTTTTTCGTAACTATTCATTTACGCCTTACGTGCAATGTAGAGGTTGAGTGGCTCGGTCATCAAAAATTTCGGAAAGCCCTGTGGACAGTAGCTTTGGCGATCTTCTTCAAACTTGGGCAAATCATATATCTGAAAGGATTGTTTTCTCAGAGTTGCTTTCTCATTGTTGTCTAGAACAGGAGGTATTTCATATCATGAGTAACTAATATTGAATAGAACCAGAAATAAATATGACATGTCTCTTATCTGTAGATTAGATGATATGTATGAACACAGATCATGAAATTCATAGATTTAAATACGGATGTTAATTCTCGATTACAGCATTCTGTAAAATCATAGAATTACCATTTAATTTCGAAATTGAAAAATCATATCTCCCTAGGTATTAGCTTGCTCGAGTTGAAAATAATTTATTTATATTTATACACGGGCAAGCCCAATTCAGATAAAAGTATTACAGTACTGTATAGTGGTCAATACAATATAGTGGTTTGAAAGTAAATATAGTGAATAATACAGCTTCAGTACAGTAAGATAACATGTAGATCAAATAGGAAGAGAAAAATACACATGTGTAATAATAACTTGATCTAATCTTATTCATGCAGGCCTAGTGACACCAAACACAATACAAGAGCACAAGCTGAAAGTATCAAATAGCTGGGTCAATAATATGGTTTCTTAACCGGGAGAGTGATATATTAAAGATTTGAAGGTTGTTCAAAGAGTTGGCCAATCGAAGAGTTCTGGGGATAAAGCTGTTGTATGAGTTATTGAATCTATGAAAAGAAACATAAAAGGTTTGCACCTATCTAGTTGCTCGGCTGGGGTAGAGTAGAGAGTAGAGATGTTTTGGAGGGAAGCTCGAGGCAGGTACATAATCCATTGATAATTTGAAATAGAAGTGTTGAGCCTCTTTGTTTCCTGCGTACCTCAAGAGAAAGTAAGTTCAATACGCGTTTTACTGCAGCATGGTCGCGGTATACACGCATCTTGAAGGCTATATATCTCAGGAAATTGTGCTGGACAGCCTCAAGTCCACTTTATATGTAATGTTATGGGGGGACCAAACCGTGGAACAATAGTCGAGATGTGATCTAACCAGAGAAGAATAAAGTGATCTACTAGCAGTGCTGTCAGTAAAATCGCAGGTGTTTTTTGTATAAAGCCTAGCATCTTCATAGATCTCCGAACCACAGAAGAAATGTGAGATCTATAGCTAAGTGTGGAATCTAGGATTACACCTAGATCTTTGGATTCAAAAGCCGAATGTAGGGTCAGATTATTTATAATGTATTCAAAAGTGATTGGGTGATGTGTTCGGTGAAAACGAAGAATATGGCATTTGGATGCATTCAAACACATTCCATTTTGCGTACACCAGTTTGAGAGGCAATCTATATCATTTTGTAGACTGAGTGCATCAGCCTCACCTTGAACCATTTAAAACATTTCAAATCGACAGCAAACAGCAAAACTTCACTTTCTTGGAAACAGCAAATGAGATCTTTAATAAAAAGGTTAAATAGCAGTGGTCCCAAATGTGAAATTTGTGGAACACCTGAGGTAGCTGCGATGGAGTGAGAATAGTAATGATTGACCCTGACAATCTGAGTTCCTTCTGAAAGGTAACTCTTGAGCCACTGCAATATTGGTCCATCAATGCCGTATAAACAAACTTTATGAATCAAGAGCTCATGATTAACCTTGTCGAAAGCTCTGGAAAAATCAGTGTACACAGAGTCAACTTGTAAACCCTCCTCCAGAGCCTCCGACAGAAAATCGACACATGCAGCAATACCCAATTCCGCTGACTTTTTGGATGTAAATCCAAACTGTTGGGCCCCTATAATTGCAGAGCAGTCATATGTAATGTAGTCAAAAATGATGCTATCAAAAACTTTAGGGATTACACTCAGAATAGAAATGGGACGATAATTGCCCACATCAGATTTTCGACCTGATTTATATATTGGAGTAACATATGAGTTTTTCCAGTAATCCGGAAATTCACCTGATGATAGAGACTCATTAAATATATAGAAAAGTGGACGAGATAAAATGAACCTAAATGCCTTAAGAAAAGTAAGGGGAATTCCATCAGGGCCAGGGCCTTTGTTGATATTAAGTTCAGACAGTTTTTCATAGATTTTGGGAATTTCAATGAGATAATTGGACACATTAACCACGGATGTAATAGGGGTGTTATAATGATGTAAGTGTTGATTTGTATAGACAGAAAAGTAAATTGGCTAGCAAAAAAGTTGGCAATATCAATCCCATTGAAAGTGGTATGATCACCAAGAGTCATTGCATCAGGTATAGTGTTATTTACCCTTTTGCTGCTTACAAATTTCCAAGAGGAAAATAAATAAAACTTTCTCGATAGAGATTTACTTACAGATCTTAAATTACTAAATGCTGCATAGCTTTCAGGACTCCGTGCGCTTTTGTAAATCTTGTTCGCTGATTTCTTCTCATGAAGCAACCTCTTCAGCTCGGGGGGGTGCCAGCATGGAAATTTCTTCCCATAGATTCTTTTTTGCGGAACAAAGCAATCGATGATGGAATAAAGAATGCCATTAAAGATAGAAACCATATCAGAGAGCTCTTTTCCACGTAGTGCACCATCCCAATCAATTGCTTCAAGGGATGAACGAATTGCTGCATAGTCAGCGTGAAGGAATCATAGTAATACTCTTGACCAGATGAGTATTCATTTGCGATTTTGAGTGGCAAGCCACATTCAAGCGGAGGATGATGGGAATCTTCTGGAATTAAAACGTCGACAGCCTTCCGTAATATCTAATGGAGATTACATGAGATCAATGGTCACTCTTCTTTCGTTTGTTATCTCGTTGGACTGGAAAAGGTTGAAGAAAGCACAGATGTTGGATATCGTTTGAATAGAATCAATCTCAGATTGTAAAGCCGTTGGCTGAGGAGAAGCAACGGAACAATGATCGTATACCTCCCATACTGCAGATGAAAGATTAAAATCACCAAATAGGAAAAGGTTTGCATTAGAAATTTGCTCGCTTATGGTGATCATCTGATTAAAATACGATTGATATAGAGTAGAAATAGATTCAGGTGGAAAATATACAGTACCAATTATAGATTTGTTATTTAGGAGAACATACAACTGTTCTATCCAAGGATCAGACTGAAATTGATAAGAGGAAAATGATTTCTTGATAGCAATTAATACGCCACCACCCCTGCTGAAAACACTGGATTCAATAGAGTGGTCAGTTCTGTAGACATTGTAGTTGAGAAGCCCAAGTTGCATCCAAAAATTCAGGTGTGAGCCAGGTTTCAGTGAAGATAATGATATCGTAAGAACAGTTGCAACATTCAAGCTGAGGTCAGTCAGTGTAGTTCTAAGACCTCTAACATTTTGGTAATAAAGCGAAAGGCTGCCCAGATTCAGTTTTTTTAATGATTTTCGGTGTATTGTTGAAGTATCTGATAGACAAATTGTTCTCAACAGCCTTTTGAAGTACTAAAAGATCATTTTTCACCGAGTCAAGTTGCTTTTTCTGATAGAGAGTTTGATCAGGTTGGAAATATGCTTTATTTGCTTGGCCTAATTAAACTTTGCTTCTTAAGATTTCGTGCACCTCACGAGCAAAAGAAAAAACAACTTTAATTGGTCGATGACCGTTTTTGTTCTTCTTCCCAAAACGAAAGATATTTGTGTCACTGACGTTAACCGCTCCTTCATTAACTCCAGATAAGAGGTTGGTTAATATCTTCGGATGTAGTCAATGATGCGGGTAGATTAAAGATCAGTAAATTGTTTGATCTCTTTTGGCGTTCATGTAGCTCATTAATGATTTCATCATTTACTGAAAAGTTATACTTTTCCTCCTTTAGTTTATGAATTTCAGCTTTGAGTAAGGTAACTTCGGACTTTAGGCTTTCGACTTCTCTTGAAATTTTGGGCACACTTTTGAATGCCTGACGGCAATCGGAACAAAAGTAGAACAAAGATCTCTTCTGGATTACAACAGCTCGTAGTTCAGAAGCACTTAAGCCAGTAAATTGTTCAGTCGGATGCAGGATGATATGACAGCTATCGCAAACCACTGACTTATCGCCGATACTTTCATCGCAGACGGAGCAATTGTGTACAACCATTTTACCAACGTATTAACGTTTCCACAATGATTAATAATAATAATGTTGAGGGAATCAAATAATCACTGATACAAAATTTCATATTTCTGTTTTCATAAATTATTGTCTTGAATCAAATCTCACATCAACCTTACGTCAGCTGCAGTCATTCGCCTCACAATGTTTATTCAAATCAAAATCTCCCAGTCCTTAGCCTCACTAATGCACACCTGTTGCGGTTTATCTGTATATGGGTTTATCTTATCGGTTTTTTGCCTTCCTCGGAAAAACACGTAATGATGAATTTCAACGAATTTCCGAACCAGAAGAATTGTATTTCTTCGAATTTTCGAACAAAGTTCTTGCAACACTACTGAATCTCTTATATCCACCTATGGAGGATGTATTTATGCGTCACTTAATGTAACTTGCACCTACTGATTCGAGCTTTTAACAATGAGATTTTACTTTTCTATTTGCCATTCACGATATCACCGGATCGACCTTCGATCCGATGATTTGATTTGATTTGATTATTTCACATTTGGCAGAAATGTATTAGTTCAAACCGACCACAAACCCTTAGTGAGCATATTCAAGAAGGATGTCAATAAAGTATCTAGTAGGTTGCAAAGAATGCTCTTGAAACTATTGAAATTTGATCTAACTGTAAATTACTTTCCTGGATCAAAAATGCATATAGCCGATCTGTTGTCAAGAAATTTCTCGAAGAATATACCTGTTGAGTCTATAGAAAATGTATACGAACTAAATTATGTAATAAAAAATTTGCCGATATCTCAAGAACGGAAAGACGAACTTATTAAATTTACGATACCAAATGAAGATTTGAACTTAGTGAATAAATATTCAAAAGAAAGTTGGCCTAAGAAAAAATTGAATCCTGAGATAAAAAAATATTATTCTATCCGAAATTAACTATCGAAAGGTTTTTTTTTTTCCGGGTTTTCTCTCCCAAACTCTGAAAAATATCTATAAAATAAAAAATAATTATTTTGTGATTTGCTTCTGCGTAAGAAACACAGGATATTTGTCAGAAGCAATCAATTGAACAATGTTGCCTGACAAACAACAACGAAAAAACATCAACGAAGAAACAACTATATCGCAACGTTTCGGAGTCTATATCAGACTCCTTCGTCAGACGGTCAATGAAAATCGTTAGAATTATTTTGTTGATAGTTATTTTGTGAAATTCAAGAATTGTCACATTGACAGTATTTGAAATCATAGCTAACATAGTTTTACTTCGCATAGAAATTTCCAAGTTCCAACTCCTTTTTCGATGAATTTAGCCAAATATGGTCAATACCAATTGAGCAATTTTATTTTTTATTTTTTTTTAATTTTTATTTGTTATTTTTATTTTTTATTTTTATTTTTCAGAGTTTGGGAGAGAAAACCCAGAAAAAAAAAACCTCTCGATAATGAGTATACCTCCCACAGTATCCTTTAATGATTACCGAAATGAACTCTCTGAATGTGACGGTTTGATATTTTTTGGTGATAAAGTCATTATTCCACCTGACTTACGCTACAATATACAACATTCATAGAGGTCATCTCGGACTGAATAAATGTTAAAATCGAGCATCTGAAATTCTTTATAGGCCTCGAATGTCGAAAGATATAGAAAATTTCATATTAAAATGTCCAACATGTCTTCAGTTCGGAAATAAAAATTGGTTCAAGCACTGACGTAGAGTCAGGAGCTTTTGTGCGTATACTATATTGTCCATTCTCCTGTATTGGACACCCTTAATCGAATTTACCATGGTAAATTATGTTGTCCATTCTCCTGTATTGGATCCTTAATTCGAATTTACCATGGAAAATTCGATCAAGTGTTTCCAATACAGGAGAATGGAGAATAGAACAAACGCGCAAAAGCTCCTAACTTCACGTCAGTTTTCGTAATTTTTTTGAAATTTTCTAGGGTTACGGTTCTTACTAAAATTTTTTTCAATTATTTTCAATAATTTTTTTGAAATTTACTAGTTATACCATACTCACAAAATTTCATTTTCGCGTTGGCATTCTACAACTAATACCTATGTTTGAATTATATCGGTTTTGTATTTTTAGAGTTATTGAGGAAATAACAACCAAATTTCAGATGGTCATAACTCCAAAACCGTTTAGCCGATTAAACCAAGAGACAAATTCAAATTTCCATTTAGATGCACAACCTAGCCTGAAAATTTCAAGCCACTATCTCTTTCCGTTCTCAGGTTATCGTGTCATAAATAATATTTTCTAATAATTTTTTTTTAATATTCTAGTGATAAGTTTCTCACAAAATTTCTCAAACGTGCTTAGGTTTATATTCTACAACTATTCACAAAGTTTCAATTCGATCGGATTTATATTCGTTGAAAACAAAAGTATTACTCGGAAACTATTGGGCCGATTATGCCCATTAACGAACTCGTCTGTCGTATTGGGATGTGCCACCTACCCTGAAAATTTCAAGTCGCTGGCTTTTTCCGTTCTCAAGTTATCGTGGCAACAGCCAACAGGCTGGACGGACGGAATCAAATTTGACCTCGGATTCTTCATCAGGGAGTCGAACCCAATCGTTTGAGACCATTTTCGTAAAAAAAATCGAAAGTTACAGACATTTGAGCAAAATGATAACGCGATGTTCTCCAGAACATACGCGCAAAATTGCAAAATTACCGTTAAAACAACATAAAATTCCAAACAGATCGTGAAAAAAACTGGGGTATCGATATTTTATACTTTCAAGGAAAAGACTACATAACCGTAATAAATTATTTTAGTAAATGGATAAAATTCGCTCTAAGTGTATAAAAGATATAGGTAATGACAGTTTTGAACTAATTTCTTCTTGCCATGGGTACCCAGACATAATAGTTAGTGACAACAATCCATTTAAATCTTATGATTTCAAGAAAAACTTAATAGACTTCAATATTACGTTTATAAATTCAAGACAAAATTATTCAAGGAGTAACGGAATGGCAGAAAAAGCTGTAAATATTTGTAAGAAAATGTTGAAGAAATGTCATTTTGAAGACTGCATTTTAGATTTATACTGATTGAAGTAAAGAGGCCCTCAAATCCCCGGCATTGGTCATTCCACTGCGCAACTTCTGTTTAAAAGAAGAATTAAAGATAATCTACCTATGGCAAGGGCGTAGCCAGGAATTAATTTCAGGGGGGGTTTTGAAATAGGAATTAATTTCGGGGGGGGTTTTGGGGGTGTAAGGGTCACATCCTGCAGCAAAAAATTTTTTTTAAGAGAAAAATAACATTTCGGGGGGGGGTTTGAACCACCAAACCCCCCCCCCCCCTGGCTACGCCCTTGACCTATGGTTGAAAATATGCTGAAACCAAAATTGATGGATCAAAAGCAATTACAAATTAAGTTAAGATATAGGCAACAAAAACAGAAATTTTATTATGACCGAAATTCAAAGAACTTGGCAGAGGGAAAGGAGCATTGCAATATTTTGTATAGAAACCATAATCAATGGCGAAGAGGAAAGATTGTAAATATTCGTACAGAACCTAGATCATATATTGTGAAGGATGAAAATGGAAAACTGTTTCGTTGATCTAGAGAACACATAGTTTTAGAACAGTCTATGTCCGATGACAAACAACTTGTGGAGAGTAATAATTATAACACAAGTTATACATATTATAATTTGAGAAATAGAACTCAAATTAAGCCGCCTGATAGATTTCAGTATGTACATGAATAAACAAACACATAAAAATTGTATTTTGATTGATATTGAATAATTGTAATTAGTTTTTCTGTAATCTTGATTGTGCATCAGGCTGGAACCGAACATTCTATAATGTATTGAAATTTGTGTACTTTTATAGTTTAATGTATTTTATTTAAGAAAGTGGATGTAACATGATTTGGGTTTATATTAGTAATTTATAAGGTCGAGGTTGGTACCTGTTAAGTTGGCAACTCAATAAATTTAGAGATAAGAATTCGCATTTATTAAAATGTACCATAGGTGGCGTCCAGTAGATATGTTTTGTTGGGTGAGCTCGAGTCAGTGAAATAAACGTAAAAAGCTAGAACGTATTTTATTACAAACCAACGGCATATTACATATATTACACGTTCTTGATTTCTACGTATAATTCCCTGAGCCGAACTCACCCAACAAGACATATCTGCTGGACGCCACATATGGTCCATCTTAATACATAAATGCGAATTCTTATCTTTAAATACTTAAGAGTTGCCAACTCAATAAGTACCAACCTCGACCTTATAAATAACCAACATAAACTCAAATTATGTTACGTCTCCTTTCTTTAGTAAAATACATTAAACTGTAAAAGTACATTTACACAAATTTTAATAAATTATAGAATGAATCAACAAGTCCAGAGCGTTTCTGCCAATAGGGTCCTTCATAAATGGCTTCGTATAATTAATATACTTATGTATATATTTCACAAGTCAAACAGTTCCCAGGGGGTTCATTGATTTGCCGAGAAAGCAAGAGCAGACGCGTTTATGGCTTCTTGGCCTTCATGAGTACTCTGTAGCTTCTCAACAAATTCAACTAATCTGACCCGGGTTAAGCCTCTCAGAGCCGGCTTGGTCGATCATACCTAATCGCCCACGCCACCTCTGAGCTCTGCGGGACTCGTTTCTCGATTAATATCGAGTGGTGGCATATGATTTCACGCTTCAACTATTCACTGGTGGTGAAATGCTGATTTCCGTGTTTTGTCTCATAGGTGGCGTGGGCGATTAGGTATGATCGACCAAGCCGGCTCTGAGAGGCTTAACAGAGGTCAGTTTAGTTGAATTTATTGAGAAGCTACAGAGTACTGACGAAGACCAAGAAGCCAGAAACGCGTCTGCTCTTGCTTTCTCGGCAAATCAATGAACCCCCTGGGGTCTATTTGACTTGTGAAATATATACATAAGTATATTAATTATACGAGGCCATTTATGAAGGACCATATTGGCAGGAACGCTCTGGATTTGTTGATTTATTAACAACGGTATCGCCATTTTTCATTATTATTTTTGAAATCGCTAAACAGCGTTCATGGCCATTGGGAAGATACTGTCTAAGCTCTGCGGGACTCGTTTCTCGATTAATATCGAGTGAATGGTGGCATGTGATTTCACGCTTCAAATATTCACCGGTGGGGAAAGGCTGATTTCCGTGTTTTGTCTCATAGGTGGCGTGGGCGATTAGGTATGATCGACCAAGCCGGCTCTGAGAGGCTTCCGGGTCAGTTTAGTTGAATTTGTTGAGAAGCTACAGAGTACTGATGAAGGCCAAGAAGCCAGAAACGCGTCTGCTCTTGCTTTCTCGGCAAATCAATGAACCCCCTGGGTTCTATTTGACTTGTGAAATATATACATAAGTCTATTAATGATACGAAGCCATTTATGAAGGACCCTATTGGCAGGAACGCTCTGGACTTGTTGATTTATTAAGAACGGTATCGCCATTTTTCATTTTTAATTATAGAATGTTCGGTTCCAGCATGATGCATAATCAAGATTACAGCAAAACTATTTACAATTATTCAATATCAATCAAAATACAATTTTTATGTGTTTGTTTATTCTTGTACATACTGTAGTCTATCAGGCGGCTTAATTTTAGTTCTAATTCTCAAATTATATGTATAGCTTGTGTTACAATAATTACTCTCCACAAAGTTGTTTGTCATCGGACTTAGACTGGTCTAAATCTATGTGTTCTCTAGTTCTACGAAACAGTTTTCCATTTTCATCCTGCACAATATATGATATAGGTTCTGTACGAATATTTACAATTTTACCGCTTCGCTATTGATTTTATAGTTTCTATACAAAATATTACAATGCTCCTTCCCCTCTGCCAAGTTCTTTGAATTTCGGTCATAATAAAATTTTTGTTTTTGTTACCAATTTCATAACTTAGTTTGTAATTGCTTTTTATCCATCCATTTTGGTTTCTGCATATTTTAAACTATAGGTAGATTATCTTTAATTCTCCTATTAAACAGACGTTGGGCAGGGGGGAGACCAATGTCGGGGATTGGAGTGTCTATATACTTCAATAAGTATATATCTAAATTGCCGTCTTCAAAATTACATTTTTTCCACATTTTCTTACAAATATTTACAGCTCTTTATGCCATTCCGTTACTCGTTGGATAATATGGACTTGAATTTATAAGCGTAATATTGAAATTAATTAAGTATTTCTTGAAATCATGAGAGTTAAATGGATTGTTGTCACTAACTATTATGACTGGGTACCCGTGGCAAGAGAAAATTTAGTGAAAAAATGTCATCTTTGTACACTAGGAGTGAATTTTCATCATTTCTATCCATTTACACAAATAATCTATTACGGTTATGTAGTCTTTTCCTTGAAAGAATAAAATATCGATACCCATTTTCTTCCATGGTCTGTTTGGTATTTCCTGTGGTTGTAACGGTAATTTTGCATTTTTATTTCTGAAGCGACACCTGAACTTGGACACCCTTAATCGAATTTAACATGGTAAATTCGAATTAAGTGTCCAATACAGGAGAATGGACAGCATAATTTACCATGGTAAATTCGATTAAGGGTGTCCAATACAGGAGAATGGACAATAGAACATACGCGCAAAAGCTCCTGACTTCACGTCAGTGCTTGAACCAATTTTTATTTCTGAACTGAAGACATGTTTGACATTTTAATATGAAATTTTCTATATCTTTGGACATTCGAGGCCAATATAGACTTTCAGATGCTCGATTTTGACATTTATTGACTACGAGATGAACTTTATGAATGTCTTTAAGTATATTATTGTGTGGTTCAGGTAGAATAATGACTCTATCACCAAAAAATATCAAACTGTCACATTCAGAGAGCTCATTTCGTTTCCAATAATATATTTTTATCTCAGGATTTAATTTTTTATTATTCTTAGGCCAACCTTCTTTAAAATATTCATTCACTAAGTTCAAATTTTCATTTTGTATCGTAAATTTAATGAGTTCATCTTTCCGTTCTTGAGATATCGGCAAATTCTTTTTTACATGATTTAGTTCGTATACATTTTCTATAGACTCAACAGGTACCTATATTCTTCAAGAAATTTCTTGACAACAAATCAGCTATATGCATTTTTGATCCAGGTATTTACCTGGATCTATATTTCAATAGTTACAAGAGCATTCTTTGCAACCTACAAAATACTTCATTGATATCCTTCTTGAATATGCATTACTAAGGGTATTGTGGTCGGTTTGAACTTATACTAATACTAATATCAATGGATTCTCAAAAGTGAAAGTGTATCTTAAAAAAAATATTATTTTTTCGTTATTCTGAATTTATCAGGTTGATTTTGTCCAATAACGAGGTAACCGAGATAGTTATCTCCAAAACCTAATCTGTAAATTCCAACTGTCTAGCTCATTCCGTTCGAGAGTTATCTTCTTAAAGGCAGGCCGGACAGAATCAATTCTGACCACGGATTCTTGATCAGTGAGTTGAATCGCTTAACACCATTTTCATCCGAGAATTCGGAAATTACAGACATTTGGGCAAATTGATGAGAACTCTGTTCCGGGGAACAACAGCACCAACAAGATACGAAATACAATCACTAAAACGAATAAATAAATCCGGATTTAATTTACTTCGTCGAATTCAGGGAATTTGAATTTTTACTTGCTGCAAACTCCTCAGTGGTGCTTCGCGTTAACGAAATTGTTTCTCAGCGCTCCCCCATAACACCCGCATAATCTCCTCGTACAACTCATTCTTCGCGCTGTTGTATCCGAACATCCGAGCAAAAAGTGAGATCTCCATCCAATCTTCTCAAAGCGATATATAATGCGGAATCTATAAACTTTCTATTAGCATTGACTGAGCTAATATTTACCTAAGAAATACAATTTGCATAATCGATACAAATTGTGTTCGCCCCGGCATTTTAGTATTCGCCTAGCGCCATTCTCCTCCATATTCGCCCGGTGAGGAATGCCATTTATATTAAAATTTTATATAACTTCCTCGGAGGTCTCTACATAGGCAATATGTTAATTCGGAATTGTTCGAGGCCCTACTTTACGGCAACGACGAACGAAGAACCAAGCACCGTTAAATTGCGAAGGGAATTTTCAGTTCTATATTCCTGATTGATTCGAAAATCGTAGTTCATTATTTGAATCGATCACTTGAACGAAAACGAGGATATCTATATTCTAATGGGGCTCTGATATCTATAATTGAGTTTATTTGAACGAATACCTGCTCGGGATAAATTTAGAGAATTGGTTCAAGCACTGACGTGAAGTACAGAGCTTTTGCGCGCAGTTTCTATAGTCTATTCAACCCTATTGAAAACTCTTAACTGAATTTACCACCCATATCGACTATTTTCTCAGCTTTTATAAGATATGAGTATATTTCGTTCCATTTCAATGAAAGACTTTAGTAATGAGAGAATCATCTAAGATCACAGAATTTTTAATTCTGACGTATGTATTCTATCAAAATTAAAATTCATTAAATCTCCAATATAGGAAATAACCTACGTCTCAAGTAATTTCAGGAAACGATATTCACTAAATTCCGGGAAAATTAGCGCGTTGGTATTCTTGAAGTAATTACTGAGTTTCAGTAGGATCGGATCTGTATATTTTGAGTTATAGAATAAATAACAACAAAACTTCGGATGTTTGTGACTCCAAACCTTCTAGCTGATTATGCCTATTAATGAATTCAAACGTTTAATTCTTTCCGTTCTCAAGTTAACGTGAGATACCTAAAAAATATTTCTTAATTTTTTAAAAATATCCCACTTACACGATGCTCACATACGTCTTTACGTTGGTGTTCCACAACTAATATCCAAGTTTCAATTTAATCGGATCTGTATTTGTTGTGTTATGGAGAAATTAATGTCCCAGTTGGATATAACTCCGAAACTGTTGAACCGATCATCCCAACAACGAACTTAACTGTCTCATTCGGATGCGCAAACTACCCTGAAAATAATAAGTCGCTATCTCTATCGAAAGTCATCGTGGCAATGGTCACCCATCCAGCTACTGAAGTCAAACAAGGCTGCTCATATCTCCAACAATATATATATCGCATCGTGTTCAAACCTGTAGAGTTAAGTTCTGAAGGATCTTGAAAATTTCAGCCATTTCGGATGGATAGTTTGTGAGATATAGAATTTGTTTCGATGATTTTCAATAATTTTTTTTTTAATTCTAGCGATACGATCCTCTTCAGATTTCTCAAAAATTTTCGCGTGGACAATCTTAAACTAATTACGATGTGTGAATTGGATCAGATTCGTATTTTGTGAGCTATGGTCGAAATAACAACAAAATTTCAGATAGGTATAACTGCACGCATGTCGGATGCGCAACTTACCTACGAGTTACTATTTCCTCTTGTCCTCAAGTTTTCGTGGGATAAATAATATTTTTTTAAATTTTTAATAAATTTTCTGCTGATATGATCCTGACAAATTTTCACGACTTTATGTCGGTTGGAATTCTACAACTAGTTTCAATTTCATCGGATATGTATTGATTGAAAATAAAAATTTGACCTCGAATTCTTCATCTGTGAGTCGATCATTTTAGGCAAAAATTTCAAACATTACAGAAATTTTGGGCAAATTGGTTGCACGCTGTTCCCCAGGAACATGCAGAAATGAATTGTATTCATACATCAAGTGAGTTAAGTGCAGAAACATGACATTTTTTTGATAATAACGAGTAATTCAATGACAGGTTATGGTTTAATAGCCTTACATTCATTCAACTAACTGGTTACTGTTTGCGTTAGCTGTCGTTTGGTCCAGTTTGAAACATAAACGTCTTTAATGTCAAACGGAATTAAAAGTGTACTTCAGAAAGGTTTGGTTGATGTACTCATGTAAACAATTTGAAATTTGGATTCGCTAAGTTCATAGGCAGAATTTTTTGGTCGAAGAGTCGAAAATGAATAGCATAATTTACGAGTCATTATCTAATTATGGATGAGTCATTACGAGTCTTTCTCTTGAGCTGTACTTATATCATTAAGTAATATTTTGGACAATAGTTATGAACCTCCAGAAAAAAATGATGTTCACTTCTGATTGTGGCCTCCATTCATGGAAGAATCGTTATCCAATTATTCAGAACGGGGTTTCCAACTAATGTGCAGGTAGTTATTCCTTAGTAACACTACTTAAGATTTCCTACATGAGTAAACTGGTTCGAGTAAGAATCGAACCATGAAACAAATCTTATGTAAGAACATTAGATCTGTTTCATATATATAACTGGCTACTCATTTTTCAGAATGACTCCTGATAGTTTTGAAAAACTTCTAGCAAAAATTGGACCGTCACATAAAGTTAAGATACAAAAGGTTGACAATTCGTTCTTTAGAGTGGAAAAAGCGGATAAAAATAAATAAATTAAGGAAACTTCATAAATTAGTAACATTACCCAATTTCTTCACAAGTCACAACGTACAAATGACAGCAAACATATATCCGAGAATGTTTGCTTGTTTGACGTAAACAGATAGCAACCAGGTTGTTTTTGATAGCAAACAACCACAAATGAAAGTAATGCAAAAGGCTAACAGACTTAAACAGTTAGCTAGTGTTTGCAATCGAAAGTGAGGCTAATATTGGCACTACTTTTTTCTCGTGAAAAATATGATACAGCTGATAGTTGGAACTTGTCATTGTTGGAATTCTGGCAGTTGGTAAAATATATTGATATAGGACTCAAGAATTTTAATTAAATGTGATATATATCTAAATCCGTCGATGCTGATTTAGACCATGACATTATTGAACAGGCGAATAATCAAGCAACTGGCACGTAGCATTTTTGAGTTGCTATTAATAGGTGAATGATGAGGTGGTTTTCCCTGCTGGGTCTGTGGTGTTCTACACCAATGGCTCGAGGACCGAAGATGAACGGGTCGGGGCTGGTGTGTACGGCCACTCAGTTCAATTAGTAATACCAATGGGATACTATAGCTCTGTATTCCAGGCAGAAACTCTCGCAATAAGAAGCTGCATTGCCTTGAACGCAAATATCGGAAAATAAAGATATACATAATATCTGACAGCAGAATAGCGCTGCTAGCACTTGGTTCTCCGTGAGTCCGGTTAAAGTTAATCTAGGGATGCACGATGTCACCTAATGCACTCAGAGAATATAATCAGGTCAACGTGGTCATCACGGGAAGGAGGGCAACCCCTTTAATTGGTCCACAGCCGATTTTTGGTTTTCCAGCTAGCCATCAGTCGATGGCAGTTATAAAATAGGAAGAAAAGAGGAAACTTGCCTTCCAGAGGATAGTCAGGGACAAAGACATGCCAAGTTGTTCATCTCCTACTCAATCAGCTGGACCAAAAATATTAATTCACACAGCATTTCAGAGGTGAGGAAATTGACGGGTGCACTGTCCTGTGAATTATCCTCTGAAGCACATAGGAAAGGTTCCCTATTATACCTGTGACTTCTGTCAAGAAGCCATTGAAACACCCGAACACCAGTTTAGCGACTGTGAAGCTGTCTATCGGAAAAGGCAACAACTCGGCTAGTGGCTCATGAAACCGAAACAAGTGATGGTGATAACACACAGGTAAATAGTTTTGGAAGTTTATTGTGACATTACAGACGGACTGGTGAACAGCGCTGGGTTAATCATTATAGCACATTTCGTGGGGAAATTAGGAAATTTTTCAGAAAACTTGATACAATCAGTCAGTGTTGAATGAGCAAAGACCATTACGCCCCCGTACCAGTCAGCATGAAAATATTGCCATAGTGAATATCTATGATAGTTCGTCATTCCCAACAATTGAACTTCTCCTAAAGTATCACACAGCAGATATATAGGTACTGAGGACTATGCACAGGAATTGAAGCCCCTGAACCACGAAAAGCGTCGACTGGGTGTTGTTAACGTTGATTTTGATGTTGCGAAAAGAACTATATTTAGTGACGAAGTTCATTTTCTACTAAATGGCCCATTTCGGGTACTTCGAGAACCCACAATATATTCACCACAAACCAATGCATCCAAAAAATTTACAGGGTGAGTCTTTAAGTAGTACATTAATTTTAACCATAGATTCTCATCGTCAAATGAAACACTTTTTTCATTTATCATTTTTCTAAATTCGGCTCAGGTAAAAAGATCCAGGATTTTGAAATTTCATAAAAAAGTCAGTTTTTATATTGTAGCATTGACATTCTTCTCTCGAATAAAATGAATTTCAGTGTGAAGTTTTCTATAACTATGATACATATTTTCAAATATTAGTTTCTCGCTACCCCTACTGGTGTTCTAGATATAGACTCGTGTATTCATAAAACTAAATTAAATTAGCAAAAAGAAAGCAGATGAAGTTTTTCTTGAGTGTTTTCAAGAATACTCAACCGTTTTAGAACATTAAATAATTCTTCATCATTTCTTCTTAAACGCACCATTATCGAGATATTCTTCATTGGATGTTATAAAATCGGAAACTCCAGAAATTTCACTACTTTTATGGATCCGCCGCTGAGCGTTGAAATTCCGAATCAAGCTGTTAACCACATTACCGTATCTTTTTCTCGTCCACCATTAATGTCAAAGATAATTTATTAGCAGGAATATATTAGCAAATTGTTAAACCCTTAAACGTTTAAAACTAAAGAAATAGTGAGGAAACTATCAGTACCTACTGAATCCTTAGCAAATAAGATCTCATTTTTTTTCATAATATATAGAGAAATAGTATCTAAAAAATAAGAAAAACGAGAACATCACTAAATCAATGGACTATTGCTGTTTTCTACATTCATTCTGTATGCTTCTTAAAATGTACTACACTAAGAATTTCGGAATTTTATAGCACGTATTTAAGGCAAATATATTTTCAATATTAAATATATTTTGGATAAGTCCATAATCCTGGCAGATCCATAGAAGACAGATATTAGGCATGATGTGATTGGAGTCATCATATTATACCTCTTTTTTCACCAAAACCGAAGACATCGATTCAATTTGTGAAAACAATGTCTAAAAGCTAATTAACATCAAGAAATGAAATTTAATAATTATATATTCGTAGAAATGCTCAACAATTCATTTCTTCACCTACATGACAGAAATAGATATAAAAGATATATAATCCCGAAAAGTAGTTTTAAATAGACCAAAAACCACCCCGAGTCAGAGTTGGAGAATTTTATTTTAATGACTAATTTTTAGGCTGCAGTTTTCAGACTGATATAATCATATCTCCAATCGATTTTCACAGGTTTTAGGTCCGGGGTTATTACAAAATCAAATTTCTTAAAAAATGGCCAACTAGTTTCAACTTTATTTCAAAGTCTTCTTCAGGGCTCTGAAATGGAGAACCGAGAACGGCCGTTATAACCTTCATGCACACAATTATAAATTACAATTCACTTCAAAACAAACAAACAAGTATACAGTAATCAAGTGAGGAAACAAGTTAGGTGATGAGACTCCATAAAAAAAAACGTATTTACTTTTGACTAACATTTATATCTTTCTTTGATTTTGTCGTCAGGGATTTGAATTTTGGAAATGTCAACAACTAGTTTCATGGGATACTGTCAAAAGACTGAGTTGGACAATTCCATGGGGTTTAGAATTGCCCGGATTACAACAGCAGCGGAACATATTGGGGACAGAAAAAAAAACTCCTATCTATCTTTGATCTCTTCAATTAAATGATAGTATGCAGTATTAAGATTTTCAATGTCTGTTCTCTTATTTATTGAATTTTTGTTCTGTTTGATGGATATCATCTCATGTAATAGACGCTTTTTTGAATTTTTTTGTTTGCTTAATATTTCCACTGAGCTTGGATCGAGATTAAAGGAGTGAAGGGGATTTTTTACATTATCAGCTAAGGCGGTGTTATTTTCTTTCTTGTTTTTAAGTGGATTCAGTATATTAAGGGAATCTCTTTTATGTTTGAATTTCAATGAGGTTGTTCTGGTCTCAGAATATTTCATTTCACAATTCGTTACAGACCCAAAATAATACTGACCACCCTTCTCGGGCGATACTCGCTTTATACTACCTGCCCAATGGTTTCATTCACCTACGCCTACTACCTGTAGGGGGGAAAGTTATTCTCTCTCTTTCCAATACCAGGAATTTTGCTGTCACTAGATAAAGTTGATTGGATACCAGGAATTGGAAGTTGTTTCTTGTTTTTAAGTGGATTAAGTATATTCAGGGAGTCTATTTTACCTATGTTCAGAAATTCTATCCTTCAAATAGCGTCCAGTTTGTCCAATGTATGTTGATTGGAATCGTTGCAAGATATTTTACACACAATATTACTGATCAATTCTTTAGGAGTGGTACTTTTAGTTTTTGTGATAGGTTTTTTTAATTCATTATTAGATTTGAATGCGATGTTTATATTTAGTTTGTTGAATTTACTTTCGATTTGATCTACCAAATCTTCTAAGTAAGTTACTTTGAAATATTTTCTGTACTCCTTTTCTTCTTGTGGTTCTTCAGGTGCTTGTGTATGCTTGTGTGTTTTTTTTGATGAGAATTTTCTTAATGAATTTGGTGGGATAGTCATTTTTCTCTAGGATTGACTGAATTTTGACGATATTTTTATTGTGAAATTCGTTTTAGTGCTCTAAGTTTTAGTGCTCTAAGTTTCAAGTTATTAATGATGTTAATTTTTTGTGACATAATGTGGTTTGAGTTAACCCTTAACCGGTGACGTAGAGTCACTCAGACCCCTTGTGGTTTGAATTGAATGAAATGAATTAGAAATGAGGAAATTCCATTCTCACTACTTCATAGTAAATATTCATTCAACCAACTTCGTGTAAACAACCCCTCGGAGTCGGAGATACTCCACTCCGGTTGTTGATTGTTAGCCATATGAAGTTGACGTATCTCGGTGTTTCTCTGCATGAATTTGTGAAATTCTCACAGTTAAAAGTTGAATTTTTTCTTGAAAATTAATCGAGACTGTATTCAAATTGAGAAGAACATAGTGGATAATTTCGGTTTCCCGAAGTGGCCGATTTCCGCAAATTGATTGGAATTTTCATCGATAAATTCACTCCTACAATAAAATGTCTATTTGAGCATCGCATTTATATCACTTTGACATCGATAAAAAAGCTGCATCGTTTTTTACAGCGATAAAACACTCTCCAGCTGAAATCAAGCCGTACTGGCTCGTTTCCTAGCAACATAACAATATGGCTACCATTAAATTAAATTCGTGAATTTATCTAGCTAAAAATCACTCGAGCATTTTTTAAGATCGGATAAACTTCTATTTTGTAAACTCAAACTAGATTGCTTTCAAGCAATTTAAACCCGAACAAACGAAACTTATAAAAACTCTCCAGCTTCGCTGTCGAGTTTTTATCAGTTCGTTTGTTCTCGTTAAATTTCTAAGCAATCTAATTTTCGTAAAAAATAAAAGTTTATCCGATAAAAAAAGCTCTTGTGCTTTTACGTATGATAAAAACGGGAGATCATTAGATTTATCTTGAATGATATCATCTCGTTCACCGTACGAACATCTGCTGATAGCGCCAATCACAAATATAAGTCAACATTTGGGTATTCCTGGGATAGGATGGCATTTACTGGAGAATTAGCGAAGTTTTTGAAAGGTGAATTCGACAAGCAGACCGCTACTCTGAGGGAAGAGCTCGAGAAGGTAAAAGAGGAGATCAAACAGTTAAGATTGAGCACGGCATCTCGATTGGACGCATGTGAAGAGAGAACCTCTAAATTGGAGTGTGTAGTGCTGAAAATCAAGAGAAACACTTTCAAAAATAATATTATAGTAACTGGATTGAAATTGGATGATTCCAATATTCTGCATTCTGTAATTTCCCAACTGAACTCTCTCTTAGATGTCAATCTGAGGGAACTGGATATCAATAATATTTATAGATTGGGAAAAAATAAACCGGAAGTGAAAATTGAATTCCTGTCTTATTTGGTCAAATCTAAAGTAACCACCAACCGGCACAAATTAAAAGGTTATAAAATTTACATCAGCGAGGATCTTTGTGAAGAAGACCGTCGGGATTTCAAACTCTTGAGACAACATCTTAACCTAGCGAAACAGAAAAACTACAGAGCTTATATTTGACATAATTACTTGTTCGTTAATAGTGAAAGATACTCCATCCAGCAACTGAAGGAACAGCCAATTTTGGATAAGATTTCTTCAGCCAACACTACAAACAATAGCGCAGAATTGGTGTCCCATTTTGGTGATACTACTGATCTGGTAACTAGTGCGCCAAATAGCCCTGCCCCTATAGCTCGAATTCGGCAAATGGTGACTGAGCATGAACACTTACTGTTGGTGGAAGACTCGAAAATTATCAAGGAGTTATCGGCAATTGATCAGGTCCTGAATAAAGCGAAAGACGTGTGAGAACTGGGAAGAACCAGATCACAAGCTTCATCTTCTGGTAGTAACAAGAAACCTACGATCCCTGAGAGCAAGCTGAAGAAAGGAGGCTAGATTACTGGGCTAAGTTTCATGTTTTATTGTTGGTATATGTTGCAAAACGAATATTCATTGGAACATTTATTATTTGTTTAATATTCCTTGTGTTATCTTCACTGTGTTTTATTGTAATTTTTGGGTATTTGCACTTTCGTTTTCTAGATGGATCAATTTGTTAGGGATTTTGATGTGGGAATATATAGGGCTGAATATATAGATCAGTTAGGAGATTTGAAAGATCGTGACGTTGGAGCCGGGTTTAAGTTAATACATAACAATATTAGGAGTTTAGCAAAGAACTTAGATGAATTCGATATTTTGATTCTGTTATTAACCCTCAATAAACAAATTTTCTAGTTTATCGAAACCATACTTACCAAATTGAATCCACGATTTTTTTTTTTTTTTTGCCCATTGTTAAGAAACCTCCACTTAAGCATGACTCCAACTGTTACTTAGAAAAACACCTTTTAATCACGATTCATTCCGTCATTATGTTCTATTTCTCTGCATATTTATGTTAGAGCCTAAATGTAACTTTATTCTTCGTCACATTAGAATTTTATATTAAGTTTGAATATTGGCTAATATTATTATGTATTTTTTTTATTACAAATCACGTACAGGCTCACGCCTCCGTGATTACTGTTTATACCTGTAGTTCACAGAATAAACTATATTATTAATATTATTATTATCACCATTAACCTATTATTTTGCGACGGAAAAGCATACCATAGATAACCATCTAGAAACTGGAAAACCTGAAATTATTAACTTTTATAATATAAGAAAGGGAGGTGTAGATGCGCTTGATGACAAATGTACCATTTATAGCTCATCCAGAAGAACACAGCGTTGGCCTATGGCCTTGTTTCATAAAATACTTGATATCAGGCACAGTCAACACATACATAATGTATGGGTGTTACAAAAATAATCAGCCATTACGGAGAAAAGATTTTATGAAGACATTAACAAAGTTTAGTTCGTCCCCACATGAGAAGACGATATGAACACATTTGAATTCCAGTGGTGAAAAAAAATTAAGACTAATTTTTTAATTATTATTTCCGGATTCAATGTATTGTTCTTTTTTATGTTGGATAATTTTCTTTTGATTTCCCAAAAAATAAGATGTTTCTTTATCGTTCTATTGAATACCAAAATTTAGTGCTGTTATATAATTAGATGATCGAAATATAGGAATTTATTCAACTCATTGTTATTTTTAAAAAAACCCGACGATGTCTTTTTTGAATATTTTATAGGTCAACTGCAGTTTTTTCCAAAGTTGACTAATTCAGGTACGAATATCATCTTAAATAGATAAATGAGATATAAGTAATAGCTGTTTTCACTAACGAAGTCCAGTTTTGACACTAGTCAAAATTTAGTGAAGGAGTCTGTGAGAATCCATGTCACTCTCCACGTAACTAAAATTGCACGTCACCGGTTACGGGTTAAACTGAATTCTAACTCAAACCACATAATGTCACAAAAAATCAACATCATTAATAACTTGAAACATAGAGCACTAAAACTCTCTGACATCGAATTTCACAATAAAAACATCGTCAAAATTCAGTCAATCCTAGAGAAAAATGACTATCCCACCAAATTCATAAAGAAAATTCTCAACAAAAAATAACCTGAGCACTATGAAGAACCACAAGAAGAAAAGGAGAACAAAAAATATTTCAGAGTAACTTACGCAGAAAATTTAGCAGATCAAATCAAGAGTAAATTCAATAAACTATATAAAAACATCGCATTCCAAACTTTTAACAAAAACTAAAAGTACCACTCCTAAAGAATTGATCAGTAATATTGTGTATAAAATATCTTGCAACAATTGCCAATCAACATACATTGGACAAACTGGACGCTATCTGAAGGATAGTATTTCTGAACATAAAAGAGACTCCCTGAATATACTTATTCCACTTGAAAACAAGAAAGAAAATAACACCGCTTTAGCTGAACATGTAAAAAATTCCCTTCACTCCTTTAATTTCGATCCAAGCTCACTGGAAATATTAGGCAAACAGAAAAAATTAAAAAAGCTTCTATTACATGATATAATATTTATCAAACAGAACAAAAATTCAATAAATAAGAGAACAGAGTTTTTTTTCTGTCCCCAATATGTGCCGCTGCTGTTTTGATCTGGGCAATTCTAAAACCCATGGAATTGTCCAACTCAGTCTTTTGACAGTGATTGCGTTCCGATATTCCTGAACAGTACTGTGCAGGAAATTACGTCGTTCCGATATTACTGAAATTCACTGGTAATGATTTCGCGCCACTTTTTTTGATACCCTGTTTGAGACTAGAATTTTACTGATTCTACTGCCACAGAAGTGGTCGTATAGTGACAGTACTGTCAGTATTCCTTCCCCAAATTGAAATAGTTTAGGTTATGAGTGTTTTTCAGTACCAATCAACATCAAAACGGTAAAATCGCTATCTGTGAGTATTGAATTCAATACGACTTGTATAATTTCAGCCATCGTTTCACCCACCGATTACAGACCTAACATTTAAAAGGACTTCAAATATGAAAATAATAGGTTATGTTGATCCTTCGTTCACAGCTTTGTTTGTTACTGGCGTTACTGCTCGAACGTTTCGAAAATTAACAACAGTTTGAGATTACTCTCACTGAAAAGCGTTCCGATATTGCTTACTGTGGCCAGTAATGCCAGCAATTTGGGAACGCAAGGAATATCCCACGAAAGTAGTTGTTGACATTTCAAAGATTCAAATCCCTGACGACAAAATCAAACAAAGAGATAAGTGAATTGTAATTTATAATTTTGTGCATGAAGTTTATAACTGTAGTTCTCGGTTCTCCATTTCAGAGCCCTAAAGAAGACTTTGAAAAATAAAGTTACAACAAGTCCTTTTTTTAAGAAATTTGACTTTGTAATAACCCCGGACCTAAAGCCTGTGAAAATCGATTGGAATTGTAATCATATAGGTCTCAACTTCATTAATCATAATTATATCTTTCTGTAGTTGTTGATATTGGAGGAATTAGAAAATATTTGGAACTTCATCACGAAGGCTGGTAATAATTAAGAATTTTTGGTTAGAGGTTCGGTTCAATATTCCAATATATAAGAAATTGGTTTTTAATAACTACGGTTCCCGCTCTTCCTCCTGTATTTCGAATAAATCCCTTAGGCCTGCTGAATAAATCCATTATTGCATGAGGATTGAATTCCATTTGATATTAAAGCTGAATATCGGTGGTATAAAATATACAAACAACTTTTCTCGAGAACGTGTCAACGCGTTATTCGCGAGGTATATGCAAAGTGATTAAAAAATATGAAAAGAATTTGAATAAATTCAAGGGAATTCATCGGAGCTCACTATGCAACCGTAGTAATAGGTTTATATAATCTTCCCCCTGGTTCTGGTTCCATCGTCAATATTCACCGCCCAGCAATTAAAAATACTCAAGAACTTATTATATAGCAAATTGCGCAAGAAAAAATTTCACTGGTAATTTTAATAGTGGATTTTTTTTTATTTAATTAACGTGTCTCGACATCACAGGTCATTGACACAGATACTGAATATTAGTTACAATAAGTTAATACAATATTTGGATATTTAAATGATACATATACATTTCAAAGTTTGTAGAGTATACCAGTTGTCTGAAGGAAGTTGATGAGCTCCTGTGAAAATTTTGTTGTGCCAAGTAGCTCTCGTAGACTTTGTGGGATTTGAAGGTTCCGTCTGGTAGCAGAATACATTCGGCATTCTAGCAGGATATGTTTTATTGTAAGTGGGGTGTTGCAGTTATCACATGATGGAGGGTTTGCTGATACCATGAGATAGGCATGTGTAAGACGTGTAATGCCAATACGTAGTCTGTGGAGAAGTGTTTTTTGGGTTCTCTTTAGCGGTGCTAACTGCTTTTGGTGGAGTTTTGGACAAATTTCGTGAAGTTTCGATGAACTATTGTTCCAGTCGTTTTGCCAAATGTCACAAATGTACTTTTTTATAGCAATTTTTGAGTCTCCGTGAATATATACTTTCTCTAGGGAAGAAAGCAGGCATGCATCTTTTGCGTAATGATCGGCAAGTTCATTCCCCGTGATTCCTACATGAGTGGAATTGAATTTAGTAAAAAATGAAATGATACAATAAGTGAAAAGGATACATAGGTTCCGGAAAAACAAGCGTCTGAGAAAATTTTACGAAATGGAAAATGCAGAAGAACAGCTGGTGTGAGTTCAGAACACCCGAGAATATTCAGAAATAAAGATGTATATAATGTGAGAGGAAAATAAAGAATCAATTAAGTTTCTTGAACTTAAAGCAGAAATTCATAAGTGAAATACAAAAAAAAAAGTGTTAGTTTCAAAATATAACAAGAGCGCAAAATAAAAGTGGAAGAGATTTTTTATAGTTTGAACAAGTGAACATAGAAGTGTATGATGATCCTAAAACAAATCCATATAAATCATTTCTTTAAGGACTATGAATGCGTATTTTACGAAACAAAAGTGATGTAAGATTTAATCGGAACAAAAAATTAAAACATTAGTGGTGGGTTCCACGAAGCTTCGATTAGGTTAATCGTGGATTTAGTTCGATGGTTTTATCAAAAATGAACTGAAAATCGATATAGAATCTCACTAATTTGGCGATTAAGAGCTGTCTAAGTTTTGTGAAACCCACCGTAAGAATAATAAAGAAATCAGGATAATGCGGAGAAGTGAATTCAAATGAGAAACTGTAACGGGTTACCCGTTAACCCTTTTCGTTTAAATTAAGAATAATCTTAGGATTTTACAAATTAATATAAAAAGCATATCTACTAATTTCAGTGAGTTTGTTCTGGTCTCAGAATATGTCATTTCACAAAATTCGTTACAGACCCAAAATGTTACTGACCTCCCTTTTCGGGTGATCCTCGCTTTATACTACCTGCCAATGGGTTCATTCACCTGCGCCTGCTAAGATTTCTACTTGTTGGGGGGGGGGGGAGTTATTATCTCTGTTTACAATACCGGGAATTTTTCTGTCACTAGAGAAAGGTCAGGCACATGAACACATTTCATGTAACCAACGATAATACGTGCGAAATTGCAGATTATATTATTATTTATAGCAATGGTGATTCAAATAAAAACGAGAGTTGTACTTCATTTCAGAAATTTTATTCATAACAGTCAAAATAAAGTAGGAAAATAACACTGCTACCTTGATTGAACATGAGAATATAAACAATATTTAAGCATATGGTTCCTAGTTTAATTTGGTTTAAACAACTATAGGTAATTGAGTTAATTTGATATGTTATTAGGATTTATTTAGTTTCTAGTTTGGTTGAAATTATAACGCAAAGATAGCAGCAAAAACGTGTTCGAGAATTGTGTTTATTTAAATCACATACAGGTTATGCTAAATATTTATTATGATATATGATATGCTGAATATAATAATGATTATTATTTTAATTTGTTGTACGATTTACTCAATAAATGAACATTACTAGTATTATTTCTATATTTTGGTTATATACAGTATGACTTAATCTTTGCAATAATGCAGAATTTTTCTTCCGAACCACCGGCAATTTTGGAGTATTACTCTGAGATGAGATTTCATCCGGACAGATTGAAACTAAAGCTCAAATTGCAGATACATGGTTGATATATTGATACAGTAATGGGAAAAATCTCATGAAACACTTAGGCCGCTCGTATACCAGCACGACGAGACCGCAACGATACTTTTTAACGAGGGATTGGCGTCGCATCGCCGTATCTTTGGTGTGGGCGCTTCTATCACTACCTTGTACTGCGACTTCTAAGCGGCCAGAAGAAACGGTCGCGTTGCAGTCTCGTAGTGCTGGTATACGAGCAGCCTTAAGGTAGCATTCGGATCTCGGAAGTCGCGACCGACAGCCGCGACCCATTATCACTGCTGTGCAGCGCTGCCACGAGCTTTCGGATATCAGCGACCGCGGCCTGGGCAGCGATTCCGATCCGACTGCTCCGTGCAGTAGTCAAGCAGAATTAAATGTGAACAGTTGTGCGTTTCCAAACTGAACTATGTCTGAAAACTTGAATAAACGAAAACGGGAACTATTGTTGCGATTGATAGAGGATGAAGAAGAGGATGATGAAGTAATGTTGCTCTTGCTTTCATATGAGAAGAGGGATAAAATCTATTCAACTCCATCGAAATTTTTCCAACTGCTGCGAAACTTTTTCCAACTCCTTCGAAATTTTGTCCAACTCCTTCGAAATTTTTCCAACTTTTCCAACTGCTTCGAAATTTTTTCCAACTTCTTAGAAATTTTGTCCAACTCCTACGAAATTTTTCCAACTGCTTTGAAATTTTTCCAACTGTGTTGAACTCCGTTCAACATTGGGGGTTCATCCCCCCCCCCTTAGGCCAGTGCCTGTACATCCAGAGTTGATGAAGGTAGCTACAACATCCTCATAAAACGCCACTTCAATTTAAAAGAAGAAAAATTCAGGAAGTACTGCAGACTTAATAAAACACAATTTAAATTCGTACTTAGTTAGACAATGTTGTCCTTATAGGCTATGAGTCTGGAATTGTAAAGCGGTGGATTTTTAGCTATTAATTCGACTAAAAACTCGTCATTTTCATCGGTGAACAATGCCATTTGACTATCGTAAAGAGTGAGCAGCGCGACTATACTGCTCCCGAAGCGGCTTGGCAGCGATGCCGTGATCGTGTGCAGGACACGCCCCCCAGCAGCGCTGCTGAGACGCTTGCATCAAAAAGCGTTGCATGCAAATCCCTTCAGAGCGGTGTGCCGCGACTGCGGACGCGGCTGCCGCGTCGCGACTGCTGGGTCGCAACTGCCGAGATCCGAATGCTACCTTTAGTGAAATAATAGACTACGACCCTGGAACGATCATCTTAACAATCAGTACGGATTTATTTGTACAATCAGTTGAAACGTGGTTTGAAATAGTTATGCACTCATGCTCTAGGAAACATGTGCTACATTTTGCTCAAGGGTATGCAATTTTCAGATTTTCAGACCAAAATGGTCTCCAATGATTAGGTTCGACTCATTGATGAGGGTCAAATCCAATCCAAGTCTGTCTGGCCTCTTGTCTGTTGCCACGATAACTTTCGATTGAAAAGGGATAGCGACTGGCAATTTTCATAGAGGATTCCGCATCTGAATATGACTGTTAAACCGACAAAATTACTGTTAATACTGATTCATTCGCCTCCATTAGATACTCTTTATCGAATTCCACATCGATATTTACTGTTTCCTCAGTTTTCATAAGATATGAATACATTTTGTACCATTCTAATGACAAACTTGAGTAATGAGAGCACCGTCTAAGATCACAGAACTTTAATTCTGAAATAGATGTTATATCAGAATTGAAATTCGTAAAATATTGAATAATATACGACAAACTTACGTCTCAAGTAAAAATGGATATGATATTCACCGAATTCAGTGGCAATTAGCACGTTGGCATTCTTCAAGTGATTATAGAGTTTTATTTGGAACTGATTCGTATATTGAACAACAAAATTTCAGATTTGTATAACTCCAAAACCGTTTGGCTGATTATTCCTATTATTGAACTGAAATGTCGCATTTGGAGTTTCTCTCCGTTCAAAAGTTATCGCGAAAATGGTCACCCATGCACCTACTGCACTCACACAAGGCTGTTCGGAACACCAGCAATATAGATCCGATTATGTTCGAATGTGGAACTTCACTGTGAAATTAGGTTTTGAATTTAAGCGATGTCAGTCGAATAGTTTCTGATATATAGAGTTTTTTTCAATGACTTTCAATGATATTTAAAAATTTTCTAGTAAAACGATCATCGCAAAGTTTCACGAAAATTTGCAGGTCGGAATTCTACAACTAAAAACCGTGTTTTGTATTTTTTGAGTTACTGAGGAAATAATAAAGAAATTTCAGATCATTAAAACTCCAGGACCGTTTGGCCGATTATCCCTATTAACACATCAAATTTCGCATTCGAATGCTTAACCTTCCCTGAAGAAACAAGTTGCTACCTCTTTCCGTTATTGTGAGATAAATAATTCCTTTTAATTTATTTTTCTATTTTCTAGTGCTATCCTCACGAAATTTAACATACGTCCTTATACCTGTATTCTTCAACAGGTTACTAAGTTTCAATTTGATCAGATCTGCATTGTTTAAAAACAAAATCAGTATTCGGAAACTGTTGGGCCGATTATGCCCATTAACGAGCTTTCCTGTCGCATTTGGAAGCGTCACGTGCCCGGAAAATTTCAAGTCACTATCTCTTTCCGTTTGAAAGTTATCGTTTTTGTTAATCAAAACCAAATATCACAAAAATGGTCATGAAAATATTTTGGGACTTAGAATCCTAGAATTATCTGTGAATAACTTGTTTTTGGGCATAAATGTGTTGTAAAAAATTTTTTATATATCTAGAAACCCTGTAATTTGGTTATAAAAATGTTTTCGGGTCGGACGATGATTTATAAATACAATTTGCTTTTTTCTATGGTTCATTCCATTTGAAATATTTTGAATGTAATAATTTCAGTGAACGATTTAATTGCTTCCTATTCCACTGAACTAGTTGAATATTGCGTTTTTATTGACCCAAAGTATTCGCTATAAAACAAACAATTTCACAATAACTCAAATGACCAATAATCAGTTCATCAATTGAGAATTAATCTGCTATTCAATTTATGATATACAACCTCAAACACTGAACAATAATTTCATTCGGTTATGTCCTTTTGTTAATTCAAAAAACGGACATATCTCACCCATAAATTTCCATTCCGTCATATGGTCATTGAATTTCGACGGTAACGCTGGCTATAAATTCTCGTTGTCCTGATTGTTGGCTTAATTCCGTCGTTTGTATGATAAAAACCAGGCAAGTCGCAATTCAAATCCATTATCCAAGGGTATTTTCTAATGGGCGTCGTTATCCTCTCGCGCGAAGTCACCAACGAAAGGTTTTTATGTAGTATTTCTGGGAAAACGCCTCGATGACCCTGTTTTTTATATTTTTGGAGCTCCGTTCCCCTATTTACATTTTCGGGATGGTTGTTGTTTTAAATGTTCACAGAAAAAGATTTAGCTCCTTGTTTGGACGGTTTTATGGATTAGTGTAACTTGATGATATTTCGTCTTATTGCTTTCTTCAAAGGTTAAGATTAAATAGATTTTTTCCTGTAGTGTGAAAACTTGACTTGAACCACATGTGCTGTAATTTGAATAAATTATTATTTTGACACTACCCCTGGATTACGACCATTATCGGATTTTGAAGGAATATTAACCCTTGACAGCCTCATGTGTGAGATTTCAGTACAACCGGCCAGCCAGACGGAATCAAATTGGACCTAGAAAACTATCGTAGAAAATTGAAAAAAAAATTGTGGGAAAGCCCTTTGGACAGGAGCTTTGGTGCTCTTGTTCAAACTTTGACAATTCATCTCCGAAATTATTGGTTTCTCAGAGTTGGGAATGATATTAATGGATTCTTATAATAGAACTGAAATTAAAACTAAATAACGAATTTATCCGAGATATTCATTCCTCAAATCTCCTCTGAAATGTATAGATATTATATCAATTGAAACTTAGCCAATATTCCGGTTTTGTTTTCATTGAAGATATTCTGAATATATTTTCATCATCATATGCATTATTCAAGGGCATATAGGGTAAGGGTAATTATAATATCCTATAATTGTTCATTTTGCATTCAATCATTATTTGCTGGAACAGAAATCAATATATTTGACATATATGTCATAGATATATAAGGATAGTGAACACAGATAGCATTCTGTGATAACATAGAAGTACGATGTATTATTGAAATTTTGAAGAATCATATCTCCGAAAGTATTAGCTTGTTAGAGTTGAAGATGATATCAATGGATTCTTATGATGAAATTGTATCTTAAAAACAATTTCAACTGTCTAGCTCATTCCGTTCGAGAGTTATCGTGTTAACGGACGGACGGCCGGACGGACCGACAGTATCAATTCCGACCACGGTTTCTTGATAAGTGAGTCGAACCAAATCATTTTAGACCAGTTTCAGCCAAAAGTTCGAAAATCACCGACATTTGGGCAAATTGATAAGCACTCTGTTACCAGTAACAAGTGCGCCAAAAATGGTTCAAGCACTGACGTGAAGTCAGAAGCTTTTGGGTGCAGATTCTACAGTCTATTCACTCCTATTGGATACACTCAATCGAATTAACCCTAGATATAGACTGTGTTTTCAGCTTTTATAAGATATTATTACATTTCGTACCATTTTAATGACATACTTGGGTAATGAGGGATTCGCCTAAGATAACAGAATTTCTAATTGTGACATATAATGTAGGGATTGAAATATCGGAATTGCAATTCATTTAATGGCCAATAATTTACGAAAAAACTTACGTCTCAAGTAATTTGAAGGTACGATATTCACGAAATTCCGCAAAAATTAGCACGTCGGCATTCTGCAAGTAATTACGGAGTTTTAACCGGATTGGATTTATATACTTTGAGTTACAGCGGAAATAACAAAGAAGTTTCAGATCGGTAGAAATGTCGCATTTGGACCACCCCCGAAAATAAAAAGTCGCTATCTATTTCCGTTCTTGAGTTATCGTGAGATACATAATATTTTTCAGTGACTCATACCTAATCGTCTGAGACAATGGCAAAAAATTCGAAATCAGACATTTGGGCCGAATGAAGGCACATCCTTTCCCAGAATATGCACGCAAAAATAGGAAAAAAAAAGTTGGAAAAGCTCTGTGACCAGGGGCAAGCTGTCCGAAATCTTCCCAACATCCCTCCCAAAAAAAAATATAAATCCAACTGTAAAAACAAGCGTCCAATAAAACCTGGTTCACTTTTTGGTCGAGAAAAGTCTCAAACGATTAGTTTCGACTCAAATACATACATTCTCTGTAGGGTCAGAAATAAAATGTGCTGTGACTGTGGTGGTTTAAGGACCTCTTAGAATACATATACAGGGTGAGTCTTTGACCACTGCATTAATTTTAACCAAAGATTCCTCTCATCAAATGAAACCCTTTTTTCATTAACCATTTTTCCAGATTCGGCTCAGGTAAAAAGTTACAAGCGTTTAAAGATTTCACAATGTGCTAATACACTCCCGCATATAAATTATCTATGACATTGTTGGCGGACGAGAATAAGGCATGGTAACGTGGTTTACAGCTTGATTCAGGATTCCAACGCTCAGGGACGGATCCATAAAAGTTGTGAAATTTCTGGAGTTTTCCATTTTAAAACATTCAATGAAGAATATCTCGAAAACGGTGCGTTCAAGGAGAAATGATGAAGAATAATATAATGTTCTAAAACAATGGAATATTCTTGAAATGACTCAAGAAAAACTTTATATGCTTTCTTTATGCTAATTTCGTTTAGTTTTATGAATCCACGAGTCCATAACTAGAAAGCCAGTAGAAGTAGAAAATAACTAATAGTTGAAAAATATGTATCATAGTTATAGGAAACTTTACGCCAACATTCATTTCATTCGAAAAAAGGATGTCAAAGCCACAAAATAAAAACTGATTTTTTTTCTAAATTTCAACAGCCTGTATCTTTTTACCTGATCTGAATTTGGAAAAATGTTAAATGAAAAAAGTGTGTTATTTGATGAGGGGAATCTTTGGTTAAAATAAATGCAGTGGTCAAAGACTCACCCTGTATTTACCTTTGCATTCAAAATAATTATTGCTATGTTTTTCGCGGCTTAGTATAGCAGTGGTTTCATTTTCAATACTGGATTCTGTGAATTATGGTATAAAGCGGTCGAATCGTATGGTTCTGCGATAAGGACCTATGAAAACATTTCATCAAAAACACCCTGAATAGGAGTAATTTTTTTGATATCTAAAAATATACGAATATCTCGCGTAATTTTATGAAAATATCGACTTACCCTTTTTCACAATGTTAGAATTCTGATAGAATTGGAAAGAAAAATGAAAAAGATCAATAATTTCGGCTACGGGAATCGATCACTGTACCATCCGTCAAAAAGACGATCGCCTATCACCGGGCCCTAGAAGCACTTAAATATTTATGTAAATTCCACAACTTGAACTTACGTTATTACTGACTTTTGATACCCTGTTTTCAAATTTCTAATGTCAGAAAGATATTATCATGTTATATACTATTCGATCGAGTTTAGTTCAGTCAATCTGGCAAAAATTAAATCGTTCCGATACAGAAAATAACCAGTGGCTGAATCTTTGTTAATAGTTGGAGAATGATGTTAGAAAAGGGTTTATTGGGTCGGCCACGTTGGACCGTGATGCGTGTTTTGAAAAACTCAAAAAAATTTTGAAATGCATTTATCTCGTGATTTATGCATTTCACAGAAAAATTTATTCAAGAAAAAATGTAGAGGACATCGATATCTACAATTAATCTCATTGGTGCTATGCCGTACAACAAAAAATGCACGCAGTAGGTGGCGCTAAAGTTCCAAAATAAGAGTTTTTCCACTTTTTTGCTATTAAATTTTCTTTTTTCAACTATATTGTAAATGTAAATGTTGTTCCTTTTAATATTACGAACAACTTTTATTTATACATTTTTTACATACAACTTACCGTTCGAAAGTTATAGTGTAATACAGCGCTGCGTTAACATCGCAGTGCTGCTAACGGTATTTTTCTCGGTCCTATTGTAACTTTCTCCGGCGGGATAGTTTGATGAAATTTGATCAAAAGCTATAATTATTCATAATAATTTACAATCGCTAATTGGAAATATTACAAACAATATAAATTATTACATCTTGATCAAAACAATAAAGATACGTCAGTTATATGCACCACAGCTGTCCTCATACTTTGTGAAATCGTTGTAATGGAATTTTCAAATTTCAGCAAGCTGTAGCTTCAAAACGGTAAGTTGTATGTAAAAAATGTTTAAATAAAAGTTGTTCGTAATATTAAAAGGAACAACTTTTACCTTTACAATATAGCTGAAAAAAGAAAATTTAATAGCAAAAAAGTGAAACTTTAGCGCCACCTACTGCGTGCATTTTTTGTTGTACGGCATAGCACCAATGAGATTAATTGTAGATATCGATGTCCTCTACATGTTTTATTGTATAAATTTTTCTGTGAAATGCATAGATCACGAGATAAATGCATTTCAAAATTTTTTTGAGTTTTTCAAAACACGCATCACGGTCCAACGTGGCCGACCCAATAAACCCTTTTCTAACATCATTCTCCAACTATTAACAAAGATTCAGCCACTGGTTATTTTATGTACCGTCGAAATGCCAGATTGACTGAACTAAGAACTTGGCTGCGAAATAGGTTACATATCATAGACAAGATATACCAATTCTTACTATGTATTGAACGAATGTTATTACTGACGTATCGATGTGTCAAATTTGATTTCGGCTGATCTAGTTCCTTGAATTCTTTCCATCACGTCAAAAATCAAAAACTGTTGACAATTTCGCTGGTCGAATGTGAAAGCAGTGTACCAGTATATCTCGATCGTTGGAATATTTCGATATTTCGGGAATACCTTCAACGATATAGATGCGATCGAGTTCAAATCTAGAACTTAAGTGTAAAATAAGGTTTAAAGTGCTCTCGCAGAACTTCAACGATATCTGACGGATAGTTTCTGTGGTAAAGAATTTTTTTAAATATATTTTTTCCATTCAGGCGATACTGGCAAAATTTTTCATATGTCTACATGTTAGTATTTTCCAACTAACTACCGCGCTTTCGTTCGATCAGATCAGTATATTTCGAGTTACTAGGAAAACAAAATTTCAAATGGCTATAATTCTAGAACCACTCGGTTGATTTAACCCATTAACTTCGGTTGCGCATCCAAATCTACTCTGAAAATGTCAACTACGTTCGAAAGTAATCTAGCTGATGGCCGGCCGGGCAGAATCAATTTTGACCTTGGATTCTTCATCAGTGAGCTGGCCCAACTATACGAAAATTACAGATATTTGGATGAATTGATAGACACTCTGTTCACCTGAATAGCGCACCTAAAACTAAAATGTATCTTGATGCACAAATATATGTCAACAAAAGACTAATTATTCTACCTGCCCCGGTAAAGTTAGAAAATAAATAACATACATATTTTAATGTCTTTCTAACAGTAAAGGAGTATAATATATAAAATAAATATGTAAAAATTGGAATAGTTGGTATTATTACCGCCGTATTCACAAAGCATTCAATCTCCGTTAAGTCCTAATTGAGGTCCTCAGTTAAGGATAAATAAGAATCGCAACCTCAGTTAACGTATGTAACGGTGCTGAAACAGGCCTGTTTCACGTTAATCTTCACTTAAACTGAGGTTGCGATTCTTATTTATCCTCAACTGAGGACCTCAGTTAGGACTTAACGGAGATTGAATGCTTTGTGAATACGGCGGTTAATCTATTAGTAGGATTATTTCGATGGAGCATCAAATTCAGTTGAATATGTGAGAAATGACCTATTTTCGAATGAAAAGTTTTTGTCACGTAATGCTGTTCATCCTTCAAGTTTTTCCTATTCGGATATGAATAAAATACGAATGTATGGCATCTCCCCTGTCAGGCTAGACATAAGTCTTCCTTTTCTCAACAAGTGATATTTATTTTTCAGGAAAATCAACTGGGATCGTGACCAACACAAGGATAACCCACGCAACCCCTGCTGCTCTGTATGGACATTCTCCATCACGATATTGGGAGGACGACTCGAAAGTACCCCCTGCCTCCCGCAAGTCGTGCAAAGACCTCGCCCGCCAACTCATCGAGAACGATCCTGGTCGTAACATAAACGTGAGTATCTTATCTGGATTCCTCCTATTGTTCGATCGGCCTAGAAATGAGATTGTGCGGTTTTATTTCTACTTGTATGTCTTCTTTACAGTCGTGCTCACAATATATAGATGTTGAGCTTAACGATCTTTTTTGTGTACCTACGGTTACTTGACAAGTGTTTGAGACATCTGTCTCGAATGCTAAAGGGAATAATGATCTGCAATAAATCTTAATAGTGGCAAGTAATCAGTCGATTTGAGATATTTACGAAACAGAATTCCAAAGGAGCGCCTACTTCTGGACATATTAGAAGAATTAACCCATGCACGAACTCGATCTCGAGATTTACCATGTACGTACAGCGGTGAAAATCAATTATATTTGAATTTATAAATAATTTCTCCACCTTAGTTCCGATATCATATATTGAGTTATTGGGTATAGGTGTCTGAATTAATTCTGGTAAAATACTCTTCATTTTTATTCAAGCAATGACGACGTTTCGGCTATTGGTTGTAGCCATTCTCAAGTCTAAAAACAAAATATATATATGTATAATTTTTTTTTTCCTTTTTCCCTACATCAGATCTTACAATAAATAGAGGTATAATACATTTTTTTTCAAAGACACAACAACTCAAACTTTAGAACACCATCACAAACAGCAAGTGACAAAACACAAGACAAGGAATTAGAGAATTCTCTCACCACTACGAAACAAGTATTTCTACACCAGAGCAAGCACCATCGTTATTTTTATTTGTATTCATGGTCTCTGAGATGCATATCTACTGAAGCGGTATAATTTATTTTCTTTGGAAATGTCTCGCCTACAGAAATACAATCTTTTGAAATATCAACCCCTCTCTAGTTTCACTTTCATTCCCTAAACAGTAAACAAATCCATCTTCTTAATGTCAAATGTCAGATAACAACAATTCATCCTCCCCCCGTTTTTAGTCAACAACCATAACCTGTTCCTGTATGTTGGGTTGTCTTCTTCTTCCATTCTCATCTTTGATCAAATTGGAATATATTGAACTAGAATTGGTACAATCTATTATTCTGTTCATTGATTTTTTTTTCTCGGTTTATAAAATTTACAGCTATTTCTCTTTTTTTTTATTTTCTCTTTATGTAGAATGCTAGTTTCTTCAAAATCCATTTCATGGCCCAGTTTCAAAACATGTTCGGCTAAAGTGGTAATTTCTGCCTTATTTGACCTAATCGCACTCATATGTGCTGATATTCTATTTTTTAATTTTTGCTTTGTTGTTGCAATATATTCAAGATGGCAGGCCTTACAAGGAATTGAATAGACCAAATTTGACTGATCCCATTTTTCAGTTTAATCTTTAATTCTTATATAAATACTATTCAGTTTGTTTTCACTTCTAAAAACTACTGTATATTTTCATTCACTGTATATTTCTTCATAATGTTGCTTATTTTTTCTCGAGTACCTTTTTTTGTATGGTAGTAGAATTAATTCAGACACCTATAACATATAACTCCATATATGATATATTTGAATTTAGATAGATTCCTCATAACCACATTCACGCGCAATATTAATATGATCTACCCTTATAATCTTGAAGATACTGTCTTGTCCAGGGTAGATAACATAAAACAACAAGTCCAGAGCGTTCCTGCCAATCGGGTCCTTCATAAGTGGCTTCGTATAATTAATATACTTATGCATATATTTCACAAGTCAAATAGACCCCAGGGGGTTCATTGATTTGCCGAGAAAGCAAGAGCAGACGCGTTTCTGGCTTCTTGGCCTTCATCAGTACTCCGTAGCTTCTCAATTGGGAAGATACTGTCTGAGCTCTGCAGGACTCGTTCTCGATCAATATCGAGTGAATGGTGGCATATGATTTCGCGCTTCATATATTCACTGGTGGGGAAAGGCTGATTTCCGTGTTTCGTCTCATAGGTGGCGAGGGTGATTAAATTGATCGACCAAGCTGGCTCTGAGAGGCTTAACCCGGGTCAGTTTAGTTGAATTTATTGAGAAGCTTCAGAGTACTGATGAAGATCAAGAAGCCAGAAACGCGTCTGCTCTTGCTTTCTCGGCAAATCAATGAACCCCCTGGGGTCTATTTGGCTTGTGAAATATATGCATAAGTATATTAATTATACGAAGCCATTTATGAAGGACCCGATTGGCAGGAACGCTCTGGACTTGTTGATTTATTACAACGGTATCGCCATTTTTCATTATTATTATGATAACATAAAAGATTTCGGGGTGATTTTTGACTCCAAGCTTCTCTTTGATCGTCATGTAGATCAACTAGCTAATTCCTGTTGTATGATTTTGGGCTTTGTTACGAGAAAAAGTAGACACTTTATGAATTTGAAAACCTTAACAATTTTATATAACTCCTATATTTACAGTTAGCTCAACTATGCATCTGTAATTTGGAATCCAAAATACTCAGTATATGTCGCCAGGCTCGAGAGAATTCAGAATAGATTCTTAAAGTTTATTTCTTTTAAATTCAACTTTCGTTTAACACCTAGAAATCCTGGAAACTACATTCTTCGTTTGACTTCATTTTCCTCGAAAATAGAAGAAAGATCAGCGATGTCCTTTTCCTATACAAAATCCTGAACAATAACTATAATGCCCCTTACGTTCTTTCCTCCATAGCTTTCCATGTTCCATGTCGTTCCTTGAGAAGTAGTGATTTGTTCCATATCCCCTTTTGTAATACTAATAGTGCGATGAATTCACCTCTCTGCAGTATGATGCGATGCTGTAACCGTTTGAGTGCTATAGATTTGTTTCATCTAAGTGAAAATTAAATAAAACAGAAGCTCAAAAAAATGTACTTGTGTGAATGAGATGTTTAATTTTTAAATTTATCGTTTTCTTTGCTAGATTCTCCATATTGTATTTTTCTTCATTATTGCTGTTTCGCTGTAGCTCATACTTTCTTTGTTTTTTATTACTTCACTATATTTGGATTTCATTGTTTTTATTGTTTTCATATAGGATATTATTTGTTCTTCTAGTTTGGTTAAGTTCTTCGTTCTAAAAATATAACTGTTTACTTTGACACACTTTGTATTCCAGAATAGTGAATACTGTATTGGGTGGTTATCACCTGTTCGTATTCCTGATCATCTGAATAAATAAATACAGCGTGTGGATGAAGTAAGGAACTAAATTCATAACCGCGTTATTGAATATTTTCAATAACGCAGTTTCAGTTTTTAATTATCCAACTTGAGGCATGAAAATTTCACTTATAACATTATTCCCTTTGCGGGAAAGACATTTCCCGCAAGAGTTAGGAACAACATTTTTTCTACAAGCGCAAGAAATAAATTGAAACTCAAATATTCAAAAATACTCTATTTATTCAAACGCAAAGGAGACAAATATTCATTGTGAAAAAATAGCCAAAGTAGTCCTTTATACAACAAGGAAATCACATGATACAATCTTGCATATCGTCGGTGATGTGACGATACCGCCCAACATATTTTTTGCAGGAAACACATAAAACCTCCTTTTAGGGGCTGGATATAAATTCCATAATAGTTTTGTAGTAAATACTTTAAAAATAGATTTAATTTAAGAAAAAACGTTTTGAAATTAATTTATTGAACAGTAAATTGTATTCATCCAAAATTGTAGGAAGGCCTCCCTTTTGCCGGAGTCATAGCACTGCGACGATATGACAATACTACAATGGATAGCACAACCGATATCCAACGAAAATATAAGGGTATTCCGTGTCGCAATAGTTGTGAAAAAAGTTCTGAATAGTACGCACGAGATTGAACTATATAATTTGAAAATAGCTCCAGATGTTTGCAAATTGAATATAAAAGAGCTTTCAGCCGAAACCTACACAGACAAGCTCGGAAGAACATTTATTTGACTTTATCGATAATAGCATTGTAGATAAAACCTTCGAATAGAAACCATTTGTCTAATCGAATGATCCATATGAAGAAGACCATAGCACTATTGATAATATTCAAAATAATATTCCTCTATGAATGATGATCGACGCTGTTATATGAACTCAGTACAACACAGAAAGGTATAGATTTCCATGTCAATAAAAATTGCAGGTTTTGCAATGTCAAACCTGAGGAGTTATAATCCATTCACAAAACATGTATAAGTAGTTCCATTGTTTTATGAATATATAAAAACTTATCTTTTTCCATTAATCTGAATTGTTTAAATATTTCAACAATTTGTCATTAACTTTGATCTCACATAAAAGGTCTCATTTGATAATGCAAATAGATTTGTAAATAAGTTTCACTACAATTTAAAACTGCAGTGAAAAACTTCCAAATCAGAACCAATTCACGAGAAAAGCAGAGAGAAAAAAGGAGCACAGCTCCACATTAATTATTATTTTTGGGCGATCTTGTTCCTCGGAACAGAGTGCTTTTCAATTTACCCAAATCTCTGTAATTTTCGAATTTTCGGCTGAAACGATTTGGTTCGACTCACTGATCAAGAATCCGTGATCTAAGTCGATTATGTCCGGCCAGCCGTCCGTCCGTTGACACGATAACGAAAGAAAGAAGTTAGAGGGTTGAAATTTGCAGAGTAGGTTTGGAGCATAAATATCTCGGACGAGTTTGTTAACGGGCGAAATCCATCGAGCGGTTTCGGAGATATGGCCATTTTTAGAAAAAACATTTTTTATGAATATTTCCGAAAGCGATCACTCGATCTATCTGAAATTTAGCATCAAATTGTAGAATCTTGACCTATAGACGCTTGTGAAGTTTTGTACTGATCGGGTTACCGTAAAGTGTAAAATAAAAAATTTTAAATTTTGAATGTTGTTTCTACAATAATTCTCGAACGGAATGAGCTAGGCAGTTGAAATTTTCAGAGTAGGTTAGGCAGAAAAATATCTCGGTTGAAATCGCTATTGGGCAAAATAGGCCAGATAGTTTCGGAGTAACGAGAACAAATTGTTTTTTTGAGTTACAAATTTCGAAATAGTTTTTTTTAAGATGCAATTTCACCATAAAAATCCATTGATATCATTTTCATCTCCAACAAGCTAATACTTTCGGAGATATGATTTTTCGAAATTTCAATAATTATTTGTACTTCTAAGTTTTCACAGAATGGTATAATTATTCTATCTATGATTTATTATATGATCTATGTGTGACTATATGTCATCCTGTTCTATAAGAGAGAGTCAAATTCATTTCAGCTATTTTAATTTGATTTCTTCCATGGTGCAGTTCTCATTCTCAGATTGCTCATTAAATATTGATTAGAAAACTATTATTTGAATTGAATTTCCTTTATGATGCAGTTCTATCATAAGAATACATTGACATAATTCTCAACTCTGAGAAACTAATACTTTCAGATATATAATTTGTTTATTTGAACAAGAGTTGTGGAAAAAATTCATAAACTGAAATAGCTAACAAAATAGCACTATTCCACAAAAAAAACAAGGAAAAAAGAACATATGTAAAAAATGTGGGAAAGCCCTGTGGACTGGAGCTTTGGCGCTCTTGTTCAAACTTTGGAAAAATAATATCTCCGAAAGTATTGGTTTCTCAGAATTGGGAATGATATCAATGGATTCTTATGATACAACTGCATCACGACAAAAATGAAATTCAGAAAAGTGTGATTTAAAAGAAAACAAGAGTGTCAAAATATATTAATTCGAAACCACGAACATATCCGAGATATTCCTTCCTCAAATCCACTCTGAAAATTATATTAAATCAATTGAAACTTAGTCAATATTTGAGTTTCGTTTTTACTGGAGATATTTTTTACTCAATCGAATTAACTTACCAAAGTGTATATTTCCATCATCATTTGGATTATCCACGGGCATTAAAATATCACCAAAAAGTATAATATCTTATTGTAACCCACATAATTCTACGACAGCTGAAATGACTTTGACATGTCTCTTATAGGAAAATGAGACGATATGAACGAGTATGAACACAGATCATATCATAATTCATTGACAGAAAAATTATAGTATTCTGTGAAAACATTGAAGTACGAAAGTACGATTTATTATTGAAATTTTGAAGAATTATATTTCCGAAAGTTCTAGCTTGTTAGATTTGAAAATGATATCAATGGATGTTTATGGTGAAGCTGCATCTCAAAAAAAAATTTAATTTGAAATTTGAAATGTAAAAAAAAAAATTTTTCGTTACTCCGAAACCTATAACGAACATTACGGAGATATTTATCTCTCAAACCTACTCTGAAAATTTCAACTGTCTAGCTATTTAACGTTCGGGATTTATCGTGTCTACGGCCAGCCAGCCAAACCGCCCAGAAAGAATTGATTTTAACAGCGGATTCTTGATCCAGTGAGTCGAACCAAATCATTTTCATAAAAAAATTCGAAAATTACAGACATTTGGGTAAATTGATACGCACTCTATTCCGAGGAGCAAGAGCGCCAAAAAGTGCAAGATACTGATAATATGCCTAATGAAAGTTGTCTATCTCATAAACTCATCATATTAACTATACCTATTGGAAAGATATTCTGAGGGATAATTAGTTCATCTGGAAGATACTTGATATGTAATCATTAAAGGATACTGTGGGAGGTATACTCATTATTGAAAGGTTTTTTCTGGGTTTTCTCTCCCACACTCTGAAAAATATCTATAAAAAAAAAATTAATTGTTTTGTGATTTGCTTCTGCTTAAGAAACACAAGATATTTGTCAGAAGCAATCAATTGAACAATGTTGCCTAACAAACAACAACGAAACAACATCAACGAAGAAACAACTATATCGTAACGTTTCGGAGTCTATATCAGACTCCTTCGTCAGACGCTTAATGAAAATCTTTAGAATTATTTTGTTGATAGTTATTTTTGTGAAATTCAAGAATTAAAAATTAATAATTAATTTTTATTTTATAGATATTTTTCAGAGTTTGGGAGAGAAAACCCAGAAAAAAACCTTTCAATACTTGATATGTAGACTGAAGTGGGAATTTGAGCCATCCAATCTTATTTATATCTCAAAATGGAATTGTGTCTGCTTGAAAGAGAATGATTAGCACTTCGAGTCTATATTGGATGAGCGATTCTTTATGTGGTGTCAGGTTCCTAAAGACAGACAATTGCTTACCCATATACAAAATTGAATTCCTGCCCTCAATGTCATTAGCAGGTCATGAACCGGATATGGAACCGCTTCACATCATTTATGTTCCAAATTATAAGCTTATATATTTTTTTTTCGGGTATGTACAATTGTTATTGTTTGTCTGTATAAGTTCAATAGAATTCGCACACGAAACTATTTGTATTACAAAATGGCCAAGGAACCTCGAAACTAAACTTTATATGTATTGCAAAATGACAAAGACAAGTTGTCATTTGATGGTGTCTATTGAAACTTAAACAAAAATTGGTTCAAGCACTGACGTGAAGTCAGGAGCCTTCACACACATGTTCTATTGTCTACTCACCTCTATTGGACATTCTTTAGCGGATGTATAGAATCGATATATACCGTTTTCTCAGCTTTTAAAATACCTATATGAATACATTTAATGCCATTTTTGCGAGTATGTTCTGGGGATCATCACGTTTTCATTCCTCCCAACTGTCTGTAAATTTCAATTTTTTTTCCGAAAATGATCTCAAACGATTGGGTGTGTCTCCCTGATTTCGAGGTCAAATTTGATTACGTCCGGCCGTCCGTTGCCACGATAACTTGAGAACAGAAAGAGATAGAGACTTGAAATTTTCAGGGTAAGTGGAGCATCCTAATACGACGGACAAGTTAATTAATTGGCATATTCGGCCCAACGGTTTCCGAGTAATAATTTTGTTTCTAATCAATACAGGTTCGATCGAATTGAAACTTGGTGAGTAGAGAGAGAGAGAGAGATATTATTAGAGATTATTAATGAATTGCAAAATAAATATTGCTTTCACAGGTCTGTTTCAAGTTAACAGAAATTACACAAATAGTAATAATAGTAATAATAAAAACGAATATAGGTCTCAGATGTTGAGCCAACAAAATGAAATCATTAAAAAGCATACACTGAACAACATTAAACAGGTATCAATAGATGGAAATCAGGGCGATATCAGATCACTAAAATCAATTCAAAATCAGTCTATGGAATTACCATGTTTTTGAACCCTTCCACAGAATAGAAGGTTCTAGATAGTAGAAAATTAAGCATTTTCTTCCAAAATTTTTTAACTTCACACCACCACAGGAAATTTATTGTATAACGTAGCAGCGCAGAAGTCAGAACATCGCTGGGATCTACTAAGTCTCAGATATGTGATGTCTGTTGTAAAATACAAACCTAAAGACGTCTGTTAAATTTTGTGAGAATCATACCACTAGAAAATGTCTACAAATTATTAAGATATATTATTTATGTCCCGATAACCTGAGAACGGAAAAAGATAGCGACTTGAAATTTTCAGGTTAGGTTGTGCATCTGACTGGGACTTTTGAGTTTGTTCATAGGCATAATCGACTAAACGGTTTTGGAGTTATACCCATCTGAAATTTGGTTGTTATTTCCTCAATAACTCGAAAAATACAAAACCGATCCAATTCAAACATGGTTATTAGTTGTAGAATGCTAATGTGAAAATTCTTGCAAAATTTCGTGAGGATCATGTCAGTAGAGCATTTTCAAAATATCATCGAAAATCGTTGAAAAGAAATCAATATATCAGAAACTATTCGTTCGACATCTCTGAAATTTTTCGAGAGCCTTCAGAAACGTAACTCTGCTGCCAATTTCCTAGTTTGAACACGATCGGATGTATATCGTTGGAGATCCGAGCAGCCTTGTGTGAGTTCAGTATAGCTTGATCAGTGACCGTTGCCTCGATTACCTTCGGACGAAAGAAGTTAGGGACTTGTATTTTCTGGGTAGGTTGCGCATCTGAATGGGAGAAATAAGTTCGTTTTTGGGCATAATTTATTTTCTCGAAAACTTAAAAAATGTAAATCGATCCCTTTTAAGCTTGGTGACATTAGTTGTAGAATATTGACATAAAGAGGTGTGTGAAATTTCATGAGAACCGCACACCTAAAAAATTTAAAAAAAATTGCAAAAAAAAAATTTGGTAGATGGTTAATTCGATTGGGAGTATCCAATACAGGAGAATGGACAATAGAACATACGCTGAAAAGCTCCTGACTTCACGTCAGTGCTTGAACCTATTTTTCAATTACATACTTCAGTAACGAGAGAATCTATGATCACATAATTTTTATATATGTTCTATTGAAATTGAAATACGAAACATCTTACGCCTCAAGTAACTCCAGGATACGATATTCACGGAATTCCGCAAAAATTAGCGGATCGACATTCTACACGTAATCACCGAGATTTATTGGGTCAGATTTGTATACTTTGAGTTATAGAGGGAATAATAACAAAAATTCAGATAAGTATAACTCCATAACCATTTGGCTGATTATGCCAATTAACGAACTTATATGTTGTATTCGGATGCCCAACCTACCCTGGAACTTGCAAGTCGCTGTCTATTTCCGCTCTCAAGTTATTGTGGGATACATAATATTTTTTCTTAATTTATCTAAAATTTTCTAGTGGTACGCTTCTCACCAAAATTACGGAATATAATTTCGTGCAGATTTCTCAACGACGTACCTAAGTTATTCGTCGATTAGATTGTCTGATTGAAGAAATTCATGCCTGAATTCACATCATAAATAATTTCTTTATTATGTTAGTGAGGTTCAATTGTCGGGTCGCATAAATCAATTAATCATGAAAAATTCTTCGGGAGTCCTTGTTTGCGAACGGAAAGGATCATTTTGGTCAATCCAGCCATCCTCGAAATTCTCGGTTAGCTCTCGATCAACTTACCGAATTGAATGAGTGGGAGCTCCATCCATCTCGTACCAGCAATCTCGCTATATTTTTAGGGGAGGGTCTTCTACAAAGTCTGCCACTACACCTCATAATTATATTCAGATATTTATATGTAGACGCTTGTTAATTTTCCATCATAAATTACAAAGGCATATCGATTTCCCATGAGCAGAAAGAAATCTTTAAAACTGAAAAGACGTTGGAAGTGATTTTCACTCTTTAAATGTGTGTTTGCATAAGACCAGTAAGGAAATTTTCGTCAATTGAGTAACCTTTCTCTACTGAATTTAGCTTGATCTGAGCAAATGACTCCCCGTGAAAAAAATTGATCCTCTTCAATTCTAAGGACCATTTCCTCACAATATTCAATTCTTCTTTCATCGTGTCCTGGTTGTAGTTCCTGCACTAAAGTAAGGGAGTAGTTGCGCATTTTATGTTTTTGCGTTATTTTTGAACAGTAAAATAAGTTAAGCCCAGATCTACTTCGTCCGATCGAATAGAACGCCGGGGATATGCACCGATATATCCTAATGTGTTAACTCCATTAGTTTAATCATTTTTTAAAGGTTTATCACGGACATTAATTAGAACATAAGGTTCGATTCTATGCGAAGAAATTTTCTCCGATTCATGGGAGGTAGATGAGGGTCACTCTCATTGAACGTACGACAGGTTCTTTGTATGATTTTATTACATTCTCCATATATATATTTTTATTTTTTTATTTTTATTTTATTACTTCGGGACACAAACGGGACGAACCCAAAACAGTGTCCACAATTCAATGTATACAAAGTATAAATAATTACACATGAATATCAAACTTAAGAACAAAATTCGTAATTCTAGTAAAAATAAGCCACTAAAATATGGCACAAATTCTAGTTCACCGTAGCGACCTCAACCAACCAGCACCATGCGTGAAATTTCGACGGCGAAAATAGTTTGTCACAACAGAACGAATCCTCGAAGGGGTGTCGGAAAATATATCAATGTTAGTGACATGAGATAGGACATTGTATGTTTTCATTATTCTGTGAACAGGAGAGTTCAGAAAATAGTAGGTACTAGCAAAGTCAGTCAGAAATGAGTCTGTGTATCGAGTGTTGTGGGAGGGAACAACCAACCTTATATACTGAGACATAGGGGTGCAATCGATTTTATTGTTCAGTAATTTATAAATAAACATTATATCAGTTATCTTCCTACGCTGCTCAAGGGGAATCAGATATATATAATATAAGTTCAAAATATCTGTAATTAAAAGGTTTCTTGCTGGGTTTTCTCTCCCAACCTCTAAAAAATATCTATAAAATAAAAATTAATAATTCTGCGATTTTCTTCTGCGTAAGAAACACAAGATATTCGTCAGAAGCAATTCATTGAACAATGTTACCTAACAAACAACAACGAAACAACATCAACGAAGAAACAACTATATCATAACGTTTCGGAGTCTATATCAGACTCCTTGGTCAGACACTTAACGAAAATCTTTAGATTTATTTTGTTGATAGTTAATTAAATAATGAGTAGTTATTTGAATAATGAGTATACCTCCCACAGTATCCTTTAATGCTTATTTTTCAAAATATCTGTGTTTGAATTTTGTTGATTTTTCATTCAAAATATTCAACAACCTCAATGATTGATAAGTAATATTGACAATCACTCTTTTGACCTTTGATGTTGAACTTTCCATTTCCAAGGCTTGCTGTCCCATTATTTCCAAACGGATTCTCAACTTTTATAAATATACTTAATAACTTGAAAACTACGGCAAATAGGTATGGGGAATGCTATTTGTGATTGATGCGTTATTTAATTTTGCATCGAAATCGAGTGAAAAAGCATGCCATCGTATTTGAAAAAAATAGGGCTTTTGTGGTTTGAATATGCCTTGAATGGTAATTCAATTTCGAACATCCTGTAGACGCTATATCATTTTGCCAAATTTTGATAACAAAATATCTACAAAGTATCTACAAAGTTAACGAAGGTAGATGACTTTAAGCCTGACGTTACAAATGTAAAAATATCTTCGTAAAGTTGAAATATCTGAAGAAAGGTTGCAGTTAGGTATAGAGATAGGAAAATGCACCTACAAGAAAGAGTTTCTGGAGAAGGAGGAAACCAAAAGAGAGACACTCTGGCGGAATCTTCCAGGTTTGGTTCATTCCAAAAAGTTCCTTAGGAACTTTAAAGAAGTGAGATCCAAAAGGTATCTGGATCTCTGTAAGAATAAGTTACACCTGGTCACTGGCTTCCTCACAGGACACTGTCGCCTCAGGAAGCATTTGATGAGAATAGGTTTATCAGATACTGACGAGTGCAGATTCTATGGGGAGGAGGAAGAAACTCCTCTTCCCCTTGTTACAGAATGCCTCGCCATTGCAAGTCAGCGAAAGGAATGCTTTGGACAGGAAACTTGTAGGAGTGAAGACGTAATATCCTTGAAGCCTTCCCAGATATTGAGGTTCATTTATACTCTGGAACTGGAGGGCGAGCTGTAGATGGCGTAATGGTGAGAACAGCTCTGATGGGGGGCACAATAGATCTCAAGGTCGCGGTGCAACGTAACCCCTTATCAATAATAATAAATAATAAAATAGGTATAGAGATTGCTAATTAAAGTTCACCTAAAATTAGCAGGAGTCCAAAAGAACAATCTATGCGAAGTAAAACTATGATTTTTAAATACTCTCAATGTGACAATTCTTGAATTTCACAAAATAACTATCAACAAAATAATTCTAAAGATTTTCATTAAGCGTCTGACGAAGGAGTCTGATATAGAATCCGAAACGTTACGATATAATTGTTTCTTCGTTTATGTTGTTCCGTTGTTGTTTGTTAGGCAACATTGTTCAATTGATTGCTTCTGACAAATCTTGTGTTTCTTACGCAGAAGCAAATCACAAAATAATCAATTTTTATTTTATAGATATTCTTAAGAGTTTGGGAGAGAAAACCCAGAAAAAAAACCTTTCAATAAGAATTCGGAAATCAATCAGGCCAATTGAAATATAAATAATTACTAAAAAAAAAGTTACAAAATAAAACTGTATTAAAAAATATCCAAGTTGCAGCTTCCAATTATCAAATATTCCTCTGGCCATTGGCACTAAGGCATTTATGCTAGTATGAAATATTTTCCTAGGCCTAAAGTAAAAATTCGTAAAAAAATTCCTGTAATACTTATATCATTACCACGCTAGTCCAACCAAATTCAGTTTGAGGTACTGACCAATATCATGTAATCCTACTATTTTTCAGATCGTATTGCAAATTAGCTTCAAGTAAAACTTAATTCATTGAAAGAACACACATCCTATCTACTTTATTTTGTCCTTGCAATATCCATTTAAGTCTCCTGAAAATGAAATCTTCTAAACCAGTCTCTATTTGAACGTTCTCCGTCATTCTTCTTACAGTTGTCACTAAACGGAAATGATAAGTCGTATCTATCTTTCAATAGTCTTTTGGTCGAAAATAATATAATGAAAGGGCATGTTGCGTCAACTCATTTGTTCATCACCTTCCCGGTACTTTTTGTGCGCATTTTCTGGGGAACATCGCGTTATCATTCTACTCAAATGTCTATAATTTTCAAAATATTTGCCGAAAAGGGTCTCAAACGATTGGATTTGACTGCCTGATGAAGAATTCCACGTCAAAATTTATTCTGTCGTCCAGCTGGCCGTCCGTCCCTTGCAACGATATCGTGAGATCGGAAAGAGATAGCGACTTCAAATTTTCAGGCTTGATGGCGTATCTCAATATGGTGAAACAATTCGTTAATGAGTATAATCGGACTAATAGTTTCCAAGTAGTAGCTAACAGCTAATACAAATCTGATCGAATTAAAACTTGGTGAGTAGTAGTAGTAGAATACAAAGCTTAAGACGTTTATGAAATTTTGTGAGCATCGTTCCACTAGAACAGTCAAAAATGTTTATTAAAAAAATACTAATTATGTCACTATAACCTGAGAACCGATAAGAGATAGAGTCTTCTAATTTTTTGGGCAAGTGACATTTGATATTGTTAATAGGTATAATCGGCCAAACGGTTCTGGAGTTATACCTTTTTCTTGTTATAATTTTCTCAATAACTTGAAAAATACGAAACCGATCCAATTCAATTATGGTTATTAGTTGTAGAATGATGACGTGAAAAATCTTCAAGATTTTCATGAGGATCGTAATACTAGAAAATAGAAAAAAATTATATATCACAAACTATTCGTCCGATATTACTGAAATTTTGCGACAGCCCCTCAAAAATCTACTGCCAAGTCCCAAGTTTGAACACCATCGGACCTATTACTTCGGCCACACTATGCTCCTCGTCCTGCTCATCACCCTGCTCCTCTTGTTGCCACGATGTTTACCTACCTGGCCACACACTGCTCTCTCTCCTCGCGCAATTAATCGCGACATTCGCGACGGTCCGCATTAGGTTGTTTGCCAGTGCAGTGCGATGGATGTTGAAACAATGAAACCGATCCAATTGGTATAGTAGTTAGTTGTAGAATGCCGAAGCGCTAATTTTTCCAAATTTCGTGAGGATCCTACTAGAAAATTTTGAAAAATCATTGAAAACATTTTTATACAGGATGGTCCACGAGTAACTGTAACATGTTTCATGGTGGATAGATGGTATCCAGGGGAGCCAGAAAACAAAAATGAAATGGTCTAAGGCTATTCGTTTCTGAGATACAGGGTGATTTATTGATTTGAGCAGAACTTTTGGTCAGTTATAATTCCTGAACCGTTCAACGAATTATTTTAAAATTTGGCAGTCATTGTCGCCAACAAACTCTGTACATGAACCATACCAAAAAAATGCAGACCAGGACTAAGATATTTTGATTTTTGCTTTACGGTCTGATAAAAGGCCCTGTGTATGAAATATTGATTAGTCGTTATTATCATCTGATTCTCGAAGGAATTGTCCTTCGAAAGGTGTTTCCACTAGAACGGCAAACGAACCTTTCATTTTTTTTCATGGAAAGTAATTAACGCGTTACATTTTCAAGCATCATTTCTGCCCTGAATATTGTGATGAGAGCCTACTGAAATCGAATTAATCAATCAAGAGTAATTAAGAAGATGTTTTTTATTTTTGTTTAATTCAAATTCACGATATGCATCTTCACTCTTCCATCAATTAAATATCCGCTGAATGGAAAATCAAATGATGGGATGTATTGGTAACAAAATACAATTCAGATGCGAAAAATGTTCTCGATATCGACCTATTTAAAAATCCAAAAAATGACAAGAAATATTAAAAAACATTTCAATAATTTCAATATTCGACAACGTGCGTTGGATTTTGATCCCGCCTTTCTCCTCAATACATTTTTTTGCCCGGAGTCGTAATTGATTGAGAGCTTTTCTGCTCATAGAATATTCCTTATCTCATTACAACTCTGTTATATTCTGTCAATCAGATGTGTATCTCCTCCTCATATACTTCCTTCTTCAAGCAGTCCCAATAAAAATAATCCATAGATGTAAAGTCAGGCGCCCGCGGTGGCCTTTGTGAGGTTCTCCTCTGTCGAATCATTGGAAGGGTTACGCATTAGTCAAATGTTGAATAATGTCATTCGTTGAATGCGCTGCAGCGCAATCATGTTGAAAGGGCATATCTCTGATATTTATGTTTGCAGCATTTATTAACACTGGAACTTTAATTCTCAAAAAATCCAAAAAATTATGTCCGTTCAAATGTGGTGGCAGAAGAACTGGTTTCGTGAACACTACACCATATGTGTCGGCTCTTAAAAGATTTGGGTGTTCTCTCGCCCATAAATGTTCATTTTTATGTGGTCTATGTGCTTCAAGAGTGAATACATTGTTAATAATATGAAGCTGAATAGTGTACTCAACTTGAATATTCCAAATTTTAAAACCTTCACAGCAATAAATTCAATGTATTGAAGGTCTAATCCGAATATTCAGAATCGGATTGGCTCTCAAAAATTTTAGGTGTTAATTATTGAAAGAAAAAATGAAGAATTTTTGTGCCTGTCTGGTGAAAATACTATTCGAAGGACTGATCTATGGAGAATGAGATGATATTAACGACTAATTGATATTTTTTGTACAGGGTGTTTTATCAGACTGTGAAGCAAAAATCAGAATATCTGAGTCCTAATCTGCATTTTTTTTTTGTATTGATCATATGAAGAGTTTGTTGGCCTGAAATGACAATAAATACCAAATTCAAAAATGGTTCGTTGAACGGTTCGGGATTTATAGGTAACCAAAAGTTCTGCTCAAATCGATAAATAATCCTGTATCTCAAAAACGAATAGTTTAGCCCATATTCAATTTTTATTTTCTGGGTTCCCTGGGTACCATCTATTTACCTTGAAACTATGTACAGTTACTCGTGGACCAATCTGTATATCAGTCTATTCGGACTATTCGTCCGACATCGCTTAATACATGCGAGAGGTGTCAAGTTTTTGCAGTTATCTTTCAATTTTTTCCTTGGTTTCTTGGTTGCCCTGTCCTGAAGAAGCCAACCAGCAGAAACACATGTCGTCAGGTACAAGCAGAATGATTTTGCTCTGCTTCTTTTTCGGAATTACCCATTATACTTTTCCATTTAAATATGCTTATCCGCGTTATCCTGTTTTCTTTAAGAGAGAGCCCTCAAAACCCAACTCTACAGCCAGGATCCAAATTTGAACACTATCAGATCCAGATCGTCGGAGATACGAGCAGCGTTGTGTGAGTTAAGTAGCTGGATGGGTGACCATTGACACGACAACATCCGAATGGAAAGAGATAAAGGCTTGCAATTTTCAGGGGTACATTGCAAATCCGAATGGGACAGTTAAGTTCGTTGTTGGGCATATTCGGCTCAATGGTTTCGGAGTTATACCGACTGGAAAATTATTTACTCGATAACTTAAAAAATACAGATGCGATCGAATTGAAGCTTGGTAAATGGTTGTGGAATACCTACATTAAGACGTATGTGAAATTTTGTGACGATCACTAGAAAATTTTTAGTAAATTATGAAAAAATATTATGTATCACAACTTCAGAACGGAAAGAGATAGTTACTTTCAATTTTCAGGGTAGATTGCGCGTCCAAATGTGACATTTGACTTTGTTGGTAGGCATAATCGGCCAAATGGTTTTGGAGTTATACATATACACATCTGAATTTTTGTTGTTATTTTCTCTATAATCCAAAATATACAAATCCGATCCAATTAAATCACGGTAAATACTTGTAGAATGCCGACGCGCAAATTTTCTCGAATTTCGTGAATATCACATCCTAAAATTACTTGGGAAGTAATCAATCATGAATGGATGTCAGAGTGACCGGAACCGATTCTATACGCGTAGACTAATGAATTGATGGTCCGGATTGATGTCAGGATTGATGTCAGATTGATACCAGATTGACCGTGTAACCTCCGCCATAGAAAGCTCTAATTATAATTTGCTGATGAATGCAAATCCATTGAGGTGAGTCATAGACAAACGTTTTGAGTCATAAGAAGCCATTGATATCATTCCCAACTCTGAGAAACCAATACTTTCGGAGATATGATTTGTCAAAAGTTTGAATACTTTCGTAGATATGATTTGTCAAAGTTTGAATAATTAGCCCCTGTCCATAGAGCTTTCCTACATTTTTGAAACAGATACGTGAATTTAGGAAAAACTTGTGAACGTGACGAGATTTTCTTTCGATAGATTCGGACAGCAATCAATTCTGAAAGCGTCTCGCGATTATGTGGCCAGCTACTCGCGGTGATATTGCCAGTCGTTTGACTCGCGCCAAGTTACCGACATAACAGGGAGAGCTGGCTGTGACGAAAAGAATGACGAGTAACGTGGCCACACTACGTATATGCCTACTTTCCTCACTACTTCCCATGCTACTTGACGAGTGTGTGGCTGGGGTTTATATTGTCGGAGATCCGAGCAGTCTTGTGTGAGTTCAGTAGTTGGATGGCTGACCATTGCCTAGATAAGTTCCGAACGAACAGAAATAGGGACTTTAAGCTTGTTAACCAGTAGTAGAATATCGATATAAAGACGTGTGTGAAATTTTGTGAGAACCGCATCATTAGAAAATTTCAAAAAAATTAAGACAAAGTGTTATGAATCTCACGATAACTTGAGAACGAAAAAAGACAGCAACATGCAATTTTTAGGGTAGTTTGGTCGTTCAAATGCGATATTCATGTTCGTTAATTGGCATAATCGGTTAAATTGTTTGGGAGCTTTATTCATCTGAAATTTGGTTGTTATTTCCTCTATAACTCAAAATATGCGAACCTGATCCAATGAAAAGTCGTTGATTAATTGTAGAATGCTGACCACATAATTTTCGCTGAATTTCGTCAATAATGTATCCAGGAGGTACTTGCGGTGTAAGTTCTTTCGTATTTAAATTCCAATAGAATACATATGTCATAATTAAGACTTCACGTCAGTGCTTGAACCAATTTCATAGTATTCATTAGGAAGGTAGTGACTTGATATCTCTCCGGGGAACTCTGTGGTTTGTGTAGCTTTTATTCCATAAATAAGACAATTTCACTACCTACTTGATTTCAAATTTACCTATCGGTAATGACCATATAACGTTCGAGGTTTCAGCATATATACTCGGCTGCATTGTTGTCAGGAAGATTCAATTTACTGAGCATTTCAACGGAAAGCTACGTTGCCCTATTCTACCTTGAAACTCTGTTCGCTCATTTCATTTAAACCCACCCCATAACAACTTCAGCAATTCGGGGAAGTACTGAATACACATAGGTACTGAAGGTTTTCTAAAACTACAGGAATTTACCAGCAAATATGTGTCTACAAAAAATTTCATAGAATTGTAGGATTTTCATCGTTGTTTAGGGGATAATGATTCTACATTTACACTTTGGAATAAATAGAACACTGTACCTATGCTAATATGTATAGATTTATTTACACAACTCTACAAACTTCAACTTCGCCGTGACATCAAATACCGTCGATTACTGAGATTCATAACAGTCTCGATACTCTACGTTGTACGTCTAAAGCCCTGGTTTCTCTGACCAGATCGGATCCGAAATATTTCGGTGAAATAGAACGAACAAACGCTCTAATTTCAGTCAATAAATTCTCCAAGAAATAAAAATGCACGGCACAATACAAACAAAAAGTTCGCTGAACTGCACCGTTTTAAGATCGTTCAAATCAAGACCTTGTTGATTCCGACGAACTGCTGTCGGCACACTTCACCGAAATTTCGTTCCGATCTTTTATACAAACCGCTACACGTACTACACATACTACACTGGGTTTCACCGAAATCGTTGCCGAACTGTTCGTTCTATTTCACCGAAATATTTCGGGCCGATCTTGTCAGAGAAACCAGGGCTTAACAGTCCTTTTTCACGCACGTCTAATTAATAAGTTTTTCTGTCTTAGCAGGAACCAACTTCCTTCTTTCGATTCTTACTTGCGTTGTGCTCGGCTGCACAACTTCGACCCTCTTTGGCTCTACCAATTCTACCACCGATCAACCCCAAGTACGTTCTTTCCTCGCTACATGACCTAGGGCTGTACTACCACGGTAGTGGTCAAAGCTAATTGGTAGATCGTCTACCTTGTGATACTTCCCTTGAACCAATGGGAACGATATCTGCAGCGTTTCCAAGAACTGGTCACCAACGAAGGTACTTCCAATATTTAGGTGACATCTCAACATGGAAATGGTATTGTCGTTCCCTGTTCGATTAAAAGTAGTCTGCCACTCTAGATGACTTAAGTGCCTTCGAGGTGCCTCCAGAGTTAGTACTCAATATCATGGAGCTGTTCTAGGTTTTCTTCAGAGAGGAACATAATCCATAAATTCGTCTAAAGTATCGGTTCGAACGTCGTTCAACTTCATTTGCACCAGCAAAACTAATCTTGAGTCAAGGGTGAAGATATTATTAAACCTACATCTCGGCCCTCCTGATTAAGAATTCGCTCCTCGAATTCGGTATCACCATTGATTTCCACCCAAAACCCCATGCTTTCAGTGCTCGTGGATGTTCTCCTTGATCCATCATGAGAACCCACCTTGACGACGTCGTATCATCCCTTTCCTTTCACCTTGCTAACCTCATAAGGCCCTATATATTAATATTTTTGTAGGGACTATCGTTGCACTGCCACCTTAAGGTCTATTGTGCCCCCTCATTAGGCCCTAAAAACTTCCTATCTCCCCTCAAACCAGAGACAAACTGAGTTCGTTTGATCGCCACCAAATCGCCCTCCTTATATCGGCTCGGTTTATTTCTTCTCATTGTACCTGCCTTTATTTTTCACCTGATCTTCAATTAACGGCTGCTTACTTTTCTCCTCCTTTTCTCTTTTTCATCCGAAACCTCTTTACGTTCGGAACTTCGACTGCTTCATCCACTCTTAACTCCTTAAGTCTTTGCGATCTTTTCTTACCCACGGAATCATCATTTTCCAAAATGATTCTCGTCTTGACACGGCCTCTTTTGTCTTCTGCTGTTTCTTACTGTAGAATACAGTAGAAGCTTCCGCGTCGGTACTGGCATCCGAAATATGGTCCAGTTTGACCTTTTCCTGCGTTTCGTCTACTGTGAGATACATCAGCCAATTCGCCTTTTCGTCCGGCTTTTTGTTCCGCTATTTACATGGGTGAAAATATTATAAATCCTACAGAATGAAGAGAAATCTACTAAAAATGTAATTTTCTACTACATCAGGTTCCGACACATCCATTCTGAGTCTCTGGTAAGTCGAATATGATCGAAATGATTGATCATTTCCGGATCCGTCACTCGATCACCCGCGTATAGATTATAATCAAATTAAAATTGATTCAATCAATACTGATCGAGACAGCTCTAGGCAAAACGCTCAGAAGTGTTGATTTTTGTATCGACGGTATCAGCCATTTTTCATTATTATCCCTCAGTATCATAGACAATCCTTCTTCAGTGAAGAACCATTGTGTAATCATGACTAGGAGCTTGGACCAATTTTTTTCCCATTAAAAGTCTATTTCGGAATTAATCGCCCGTAATAAAACATACCAATAATCATGACTCCTTAATGAAATGAAAAAACAAAGAAAAATAAACTCATAAATCTCATTCTCTCCAACGAGTAGACCTTTTTATTGGATTCAACAGCTCAGAGGCTCGTATTTCCGTATACAGCAATCATTCCAGTCGAAATAATTGCCTAATCCAATGAAAACGAACAGGGGCACTTAGGTGATTGGGAATTCAAAACAGAATCACATTTTATTCGATTTGTTGTTGTACGGAGGTCATATTCACCGGCGTAGACGAAATAACCTGAGGATAACGACCAATCCGAAACGTTTTCCACTCGAATTTTATAAACCAGTTCTCGTTAGCAGATGGACAGAAGAAGAGAATTCACTCTGGCTCATTGACCTTAATTAGGATGTTGCGCCTTCCTGAACTCACAAGGGTCAAGTGTCGCATGTCACATAAAAGCAATGGGGCTCGATGTAGTTAGTGCGTCCTCTTGATCGAATGAGATTGGCACAATGAAGCCGTCTTTCTATCTTTCGATGCTGATGTTTGAATATATTATGTATTAAGATGATTTGCATTTTTGCGATTGTGTATAATTCATTCATCATGACAATATAGAGTCAAAAGGAGGATCTTTCTCTTCCTCGGGAAAACCCATTTTTTGCACGCATGTTCTGGTCAAATGTCGAGGTCAAATTTGATTCTGTCAAGCCAACCGGCCGTCGCCACGATAATTTTAAAACGGAAAGAGATTTGCGACTTGAAGTTTTCAGGGTGGGTAGAACGTCCAAATACGACGTTTAAGTTCGTTAATGGGCATAATCTGCCTAACGGTCTCCGAGAACAAATTTTGTTTTCAACCAATACAAATTTGATCAAACTGAAACTTAGTAACTAGTTGTAGAATACCGACATAAAGACGTGCGTGAACCATTGTGAGAATCTTAACAGTAGAAAATTTTTAAAAAATTATTAAAAATTATTATTTTCTCACGATAACTTGAGAACAGAAAAAGGAAGCGACTCGCAAATTTTAGGGTAGGTTGCTCATCCGAACGTGACATTTGAGTTCATTAACAAGCATAATCGGCCTAACGGGTATGAGTTATACACACCTGAAATGTTGTTGTGCGAAACCGATCCAATTCAAACATGGTGATAAGCTGTTGAATACTGATGCAGAAATTCTAGCAAAATTTTGTGAGGATAGTAAGACTACAAAATTTAAGAAAAGTGGGAAAGCCCTCTGTGGAAAGGAGTTTTGACACTCTTGCTCAAACAAAAAAATCATAACTCCGAATGTATTGCTTTCTCAGAGTTGGGAAGTATATTAATGGATTATTAAGAATTGCAGAATAAAAGAAACTAACTTCAAAAAAGTGTCGTTTACAAAAAAATGCTTCAAAAATTATCATTTAAAATAGGAAAATATGCCACATAAAATTCCTCACTGTGATTGATTTAGCTTTTTTGATAATCATCTCATTCAAAATAGTCAATATTTCTCTTAACAAGAGCGCCAAAAAGTATTGGTTTCTCAGAGTTGGGAATGATATCAATGGATTATTATGATAGAACTACATAATACAAAAACTATAATCCATTTGCATCTTATCTTTATATGACGGTCCAATTTTGGCTGCAAGTGTTTCAAAACTATCAGTCATTCTGAAAAATTGAGTAAATGAAATAACCAGTTTTATTTATGAAACAAATCTAATATAATCAGTCCAGGGAGGACTCAAACGAAAATGCTTATGTAGTAAATCTTAAATAGTGTTACTAAGGAATAACTACCTGTACATTATTTGGAAATCCAGTGAATTATGCTCGACTTCCTAGTATCCTTAATTTTCGACTGACTAAACAAAAAACTCAGCCTATTAACTCAGCGAATCCAAATTTCAAATTGTCTACATGCTAACATCAAATCAATCAAATACAGTTTTGTTTCGTTTGACATTAATGACATTTATCTTTCAATTTGGACGTATTACCGATGTATTATTGAAATTTTGAAGAACCATATCTCCGAAAGTATTAGCTCGTAAGAGTTAAGAATAATATCAATGGATTTTTATGACAACACTGCATCTAAAAAAAAATTGAATTCGAAATTTGTAACGTAAAAAAATTTTTTTTTTCGTTACTCCGAAACCATGGGGCCGATTATGCTCAATAACGAACTTAGATATCTATGTCCCAAACCTACTCTGAAAATTTCAATTGTCTAGCCCATTCCATTCGAGAGTTATCGTGTTTAACAAGAGGCCGGACGGCCGGCCGGCCGGACAGTATCGATTCCTACCACGGATTCTTGATCACTGAGTCGAACCAAATCTTTTAAGACCTTTTCAGCCAAAAATTCGAAAATTACAGACATACATTGATAAGCACTCTGTTCCGAGGAACAAGAGCGCCAAAAAGTGTCAATAAAAAAAACCAAGAGTTCCAAAAATTATTAATCCGAAACCACCAGACCGATTCTACCAAATAACGAACTTTTCCGAGATATTGATTCCTCAAATCTACTCTATAAACTATATAATATCAATTAAAACTTAGCCAATATTGAAGTTTTGTTTTTACTGGAGATATTCTGAACCCAATTTGATCAACTTACCGAAGTATATATTTACATCATTATATGGATTTTCAAAGGGCACTATGATTATACGATAGCTGAGGTTATTTCATTGGTCATTTTGCATTCAATCATACTTTGCTTTCTAGAACAACCAGAAATAAATATGACAGGTCCCTTCAAGACACGTATGAACACAGATCATGAAATTAATATATATTAGATACAAATACGGACGTAAATTATCGATAACAGCAGTAAAATAATAGAACAACATTCATTTTCAGGATGAAACTGCATCGTAAAAAAAATTTAATTTTATATTTGTAATGTGAAGAAAAACTTTATTTTTCGTTACTCCGAAACTGATTCTTTCCAATGAAGAACTCAACCGAAATATTTATCTCCCAAACATACTCTGAAAATATAGACTGTCTTGCTCATTCCGTTCGAGAGTTATCATGTTAACTGCCGGACCGGCCGGACAGAATCTATTTTGATGACGGATTCTTGATCAGTGAGTCAAACTAAATCGTTTAAAATCATTTTCATCCAATAGTTCGAAAATTTGTAACTGCGATAACAATGTTTACGTTATTCAAGTAATAAAATTACTTGCTTGTCATTTATATCTTCAAATAAAGGAATGAAAAACTGTATTAATCTCGAATGATGCCATATGTTTTGGGCGCCGCATTTGCTTCGAGAAATACATTTTTCTTCCGAATAATGATTATACAAACTGTGAATTCATTGAGTTGGATGTAATGATTTGCTTTGGATACGAAATGAATGGTAAAGTATGTTATTGTTAATATTTAATGAGTACTTCAATATACAGTGTGAAAAAGCCAAATGGAATGAATTAATTATCTTGGTTACTTTACGTATTTATGGAAAACTCCGAAACAAGTCAAATTCAAATTTTCAATTGCCATTCTTCTGCGTAAAACCCTTCAGTCAACCCCCTTCAAAAGACAGGTACAACCCCGAGTAGAACCCCCAAGAATTAGGAAATATGGGCTTGTGATAACTCGGTTGAAAGGTAGAGTCCTTCTCTATTCAGATATGTTATCACCTTATGTGAGGATATGTGAAGATCATTTTGTACAAAACTTTTTTTTTTTTTTGGGGGGGAAACCCTGCATAGGGCACCGACCGCTAGAGCTCTGTTGCGAGTCGGTAGTGTCAGACTCCTACTGACTAAAAAACCCCTTAATTTGAAAGACCTAAAACATTGAATAACGCTTTCAATTTGTATTGCATTTTTGTTTTTGATATTGTACTAAAATTCACTAATCACTTAATTTTATTTTTTTCTAATTCGATTATTACGGTGTATCACAAGCACATACTTGTACCTGTCTTTCGAAGGGGGCTAAAGGTAGGTTTCGCATTTTTACGAAGAAGAAAGACAATTTAAAATTCATATTTGTCGTATTCCGGAATTTACCATGAATATTTACAGTAAATAAGTAAATGAATTTATTCCATTTTGCTTTTCCACGCTCTATATTATTGATTTTGAAATCAACAAATATTTTTTCAGTGTGTCATATTTTAGTTATTAGCAATTAGCCACAGTTCACCTCATTTAATATTCACTGATTTTTGGTTTATCTAACCAACTGAACAGGGCGTTTTCAGTCCGTAAAGGTCGCTTCTGTGGTAGATGGCGTAGCCATTCCTTGACCCTCTTACGGCAAAAGAATGAACGTCGCTGAACATCGCTCAAGGTTTCTTCATCATAGAGGGTTGGAGTTCGTAAGGATTCTACATAGGTGGCGCTGGTGGGGTTCTTTCCCTACCAGTTCTCGACCGATGGATAGTTTCCCAGAATGCCGTCAGTGTTTGGCTTAGTCATAATGATGATTAGTAATAACCATTAAACCCTGGGTTTGTGTCTGCCCTTGAATGATACTTTCTTCTTTGGGGAATACTGAGCGATGAGGTGGTCTAGCTCGGACACGCGGAATATTTGTTGATGGTTAAAATCCATGATTATTTCACCGTGTGTCTTGTTTTATCTATGATTAACATCAATGTAGGTACAACTGGAAGACTTACCATATATAATTAATATATCGAACGAGAATACATCACCTACTCCATTCATCAACTGAGATTTTAATGAGTGCTACAGAACAATGAGTAATTTCTGGGAAAGATGTTTAATTTAACAGCGAATATGGTGTGCATATTATGGGCAAGGAATAATTATTGGTTGAAAAATATATGTAGTAGCTCTGTATAATTTAAATTATTGAATTCTGGATATAATATTCCATCAATATTGATATGTATCCCTAGATACATACACCATCTATCATATCCAATACTAACCACTGAAAGGACATGATTGTGATTATTAAGCAAACAATCAGACTCTCACTTGTATATTATGTGGTCAGTCTCGTACCGCTGTAATACGCATTGGTATTCGCCGAACATATTACTTTGAATAGCACCATATACCTCATGTGGTCACATTCATCACGAACATGCAGGTTGACAATTTAAAAATAGCAATAGGCTGTAACTCTGGCACCAATAGAGATATTTGAAAATGGTGGAATTCATAATATTCTCATATTAAAACAAACATCAATCGGCATGAGGGTTTATTTGAAACATTGTTTGAATGCTACATCGATTAGTCGGATTGCAGGACATAATTATCTGAATTGTTTAATTGACAATCTGAAAATTTCAATGGACAACTTCCTGTTTCTTCTGTGGTGTATGGAAATGTGCTGAAAAATTATGAATGCTTATTCAATGTCGTTCTATATCTAGGAATACAATATTGAATGAAGATTATAGCAACATATATACATTGGCATAGATATTTCCAAGTTCCAGCTCTTTTTTCAACAAATATGATTAATTCAATTGAGGAATTTGCTAAATTACATTATCTGTTCAATCTAGTCGACTCCTTAAGTTTACTTCTATTGTAAACAGACTCTGTCATCTGAATCTTTGTTTTACTGCAATCCATCATATGATCTCCATAGATTGTTAAGTGATATTACATACATGTTCTGCAATTTTTGATTTTGTATGTCTCTATTTCTTAAGTTGTTCTTATGGTCTGACTTTCTTACTTCTATTGGTCTCGATGTTTATCCTGTATACGTTTTATCACGAATACAAGGAATATTATATATCTACACAGTTCTTGGATTTTTATTTCTCATTAATGGGTATTGTCTTCGTTAATAAATACATAAGATCATTCTGTGTCTTGAAAACGGTACTTTTGTTGAACTTATAATTGATTCTCCTGATTTTTTCCAGAAACCCACGAAGAAAAAGATCACATTCAACAGATTGGCTTGTTGGTTATTCTGTTGTACTTGATTAATTGTTATTTTATTAGAAACTCCTCATTCTAAATTCATGACAGACGTATTTATAAACTGCCTCGTATATCCATAATCTTCAAGACATTTTTTGATTAAATCAATTTAACTATTTCAAATTTCCAGAGAAGAACAAATCAGATTATCCCTACCGAAAAGTGTTTTAATAACAACTCATTTCACAGTTGATGATTTGAATAGAAAATCAAATCATCTACTTGTATGTGTCGGCTTCCTGATGATACTTATTTCAAAATGGTTCGGATTCTTAATTATCAAAAGATCTAGAAAATTAAGCTAATTATTATTCTCAATTTTCGAAAGGAATTTTATTGCTGGTCCTTTTCAATTTATGAAATCGAACATTTTTTATCATTTTGCAAAATTACAAATATAATGACAACGAAATCGGCTAGAGTTGAAATTTGCAGATTAGATATGAGGCATGAATATCCCATTTGAGTTGGTTGATGGGCAATATCCGCCAAGTACTTTCTTAGTTGTAGCCTTCAGAAATTAGAGTTTTCCAATTACTCAACAAAATAAATACTGCTCTGATTGATTTTAGACTCAATGGTTAGTTGAGAAATACGGACAAAAAGACTTGTGCGAAATTTCATGAGAAAGGTAGGACTAAAAAAATTGAAGAAAATTCATTTTTCCCAGAAACTACCAGAAAGATATCGCTTAAATTTTGCAAGACCCTTCAAAACCCTTATCTCACATCCAAGTTTCTGACTAAAACTCGATAGGATGTATATTATTGTAAATATTGGGCTAATTCTGGCTATGAATTTAATTTGTACGGGCGCACGAAATCAGACTGACCTCACGTCAGTGCTTGTCCAATATGTATATCTTTTGAACTAGTATTAGTTGGTCATTGGGATTTGAAACTTCAGATTCAGCATATCATAATTTATATAGTGTGTTCCTGAATTGGAGTTATAGACGAAGAGGGGACATTCCTTAAGTAATTTCAAGAAAAAAAAATCCCATGAACATGGGATCGCAAACGTTTCGTTTTCGAGATACAGGGTGTTCTTCTTGTAGTCATAAGTTTTTTGTAATGATTATACGAGTTTATCGAATCTTTATGAATCATTGCTACAGATCAGAAAAATAACCATAAAAACTAATAAGTAATTCATTCACCACGGCCTACTAACTGGATTTTTTTTGACAAATTGGATTTTGCTGAGGTTTTGAGAGATTCGTTTTTTGTCTCGAAATTAGTAGCATATACAACAAAACTAAAAGAGACCATAAAGTTTAGTATAACAACAAAGCTCCTTTTTACATTTTTTCAAATTACCAGTGGCTCACCAAAAAAAGTCCTGGAGGAAAACAGGAGACAGTGTTTCAGAAAAAATATCACCCTGTAGATTTGCTATTGAAATTGACATGTTACATGGTGTGAACCATAAATTTTAAGATTTATGCCAAATTTCAGTTGAATATGTTGGGAACTGTAGATACTATAAGAGAAAAAAAAATCAAATTTTAAGACCCTGTATCTCGGAGGCGATACGTTTGCGGTCCCATCCAATTTAGGAACACCCTGTATATCTTTAGAGTTTGAAGCCGTTCAGATGATTAAAATGAAACAATTGTAATGAAAGAATTATAATCCCAGGTTGATACGGGATTTTTATACCAAGCTACATAAAATGTTTTCGAAAAGTTCAGGGGAATACGCCCAGGATATCATCAATCGATAAATATACCAGAGTTCATCCTCAAACAATGTTGCTCCTAGAGTATTCCTTACAATTGCCAAAATGTCAAATGTACAAAAAAACTATGAGGATTAACAAAATTGGATATATGGTTAAAGTTATAGATGCCTTTTTAAAACATCCAAATCTCGAGCAGATTACTGCTTATTGATTTCTCCGGTTATCTGATGCTTCGTTAGTCAAGGCAGGTTCTGATTAAAGCTCAAACGCTAGGGCGGTTGACATTGATGTGAAGTCGCAGATGGTTCCATTCAAAATTAAATAAGCATTCTGAAGTAAATAACCTAACAGCATAGCTAACAGCATTAACTCATACGAACAAATAATGACCAACAGAAAATCATGTATAATATTTTACAAGCATTTATTTTCGATAAGCTTTTACGCGCATGTTCTATTGTCTACTCACCTCTATTGGACACTCTTCTACGAATTTAGCATTGATATATAACCTTTTCTCAGCTTTTAGAATATATGTGTAGATTTCACACCATTTTGATGACATATACTTCAGTAGAGAACCGTCTATGATCACAGATATTTTTAATTCTGACTTATGAATTATGTTGGAATTGAAATACAAAAAACTAAAGGATACGATATTCACGAAATTTCTCGAAAATTGGTGAGTCAGCATTCTACAAGTAATCATCGAGTTAAGTTGGATCAGATTTGTATATTTTGAGTTATAGAGGAAAGAACAACAAAATTTTAGTATAACACAAAACCGATTTTGCGGATTATGCCAATTAACGAACATAAATGTTGCATCCAGGTGCGCAACCATCATGTCTTCATGTTGATATTCTACTACTAGTTACCATGTTACCAAGTTTCAATTCGATGGGGACTCTGTTTTTTGAGCTAGAGAAATAATATTCCAGATGGGTGTAACTCGGAAACCGTTGGGCCGATTATGCGTAACAACGAACTAAGCTCTCCCAATCTCTTTTCGTTCGAAAGTTATCGAGGAAATGGCCACCCATCCTGCTACTGAACTCATACAAGGCTACTAGGATCTCCAACAATATAGGACCTATCGTGTTCAAACCAGAAACTTGGCAGTAGAGTTAGGTTTCAAAGTCTCTCGCAAAATTTCAGCGATGTCTGACTTATAGTTTCTGATATACAGGGTCTTTCACGAGGAACCTCACCCATATTTATACGGGAAAATACTGAACGTATTTTCATGAAATTCAGCACTTATAAGTACTCCACGATGCTGATGAAATATAAAATATTTTCAAGGCATGAGCACCTCCGGTTTTTCCGGAAATGACGTCAACTTCCGTTTTTCAAATTAGAACACCATTTTTTCATTGCAGAAATAGATTCCTTAGAAAATTTCAAGTTATTTTGATGTAACATTTTTCAGTTTTGGTAGGAAAATTCTCTCTGAGCGGGAAAATTTGACAAAATAATCGAAAATAGGGCTCCGTTGAAACAAGAATAACTTCGAGGTTTTTGGATGGAAAATTTTCATTTTTGGGATTTTTCAAAATGTAAGTTTGATGTATCCACTTTAAAAATCGAAATCGCGGTTCATGATACAAAAAATGGGGGAAAAAACCGCTTTCAAAGTTAGGGATGACAAAATCGTGAAAAATCAATTTTTTCAAATTAGAACCCCATTTTTTTATGGCAGATATTGAATCTACGTTAAAAAATAATGTGAGTGTATGCATTACACCCTTGCCCTAATATTGATATTTTCTGAGTTATTCACAAAAAACTGTTTTTCGTCTTGAATTTTCAGCTATTTCTTTTCCCTTCACGCCAAAAAGATGAAATTTTCAGGAACTGTTAAACCATGTTTTAGATTTTACTACCCTAATATGCAAGAGAAAAAAGTTACAGGTTGTTCCTAAATAGATGGCGAATTTTGATTCGAATTTGTATCGGAAACCTCTTTATTTCAACTAATCGGCCATCGGTTTTCTCTCCAGTGATAAATAAATAATTCCTTATGAACCATATGCAAAAACTTACCATATTTTACATTCTTTTTTTTTTAATGATAGATATCATTAATTACATCTGCCAAATTCCTCTTTATTCAGTAGCATTTTGTGTTTACTATTAATTTGGGGATAATTCGTATTAAGTTATAAAATCGATCACTATGCCTAATTTTACCAATGAAGATTATTTAAATCTCATTCTACTTCATGGAGAATGTAATAAAGTTGTAGATAGAACGATTCGACTGTTCATTGAGAGGTTTCCTGACCGACCCAGACCAATGAGAGATACCATTAACAGAACCATGACAAACTTGAGAAATGTCGGATCTTTCGTTAAGAAAACTATACACAGAGAAAAAAGTGTAGTAGAAGAGGAGAACAACGAAATTACAGTTCTTGCATATTTTCGTGTGAATCCTCAAAATTCTCTCAAAGATGCCGAGATTGATCTGGGATTATCTCAATCGAGTGTTTGGAGAATATTAAAAAAACATAAAATGCACCCATATGAATTCAATAGGGTACAGCATTTGAAGGAAACTGATTTCGTCAGGAGAACAGAGTTTTGCGAAGCTATGATGATTCGATTTCAAGAGAATGAAAACTTTTTGGACTGTATAATTTGGACAGATGAATCTAAATTCACAAAGAATGGTTCTTTCAATAGGCATAACAGTCATTATTGGGATGAAGAGAACAACCACCACTTCAGACAATGGAACTTTCAAGAGACCTGGAGTTTCAATGTTTTTTGCGCCATCAAAAATTATGCAATTCTCGATGTTCACATTTATGATGGGACTTTAACTGGTAAGATAGAACACTACACATGTTTGCATTATTTAAAGAATGTTCTCCCTTAGGAGATAGATATTCTGACATATTGACTCAAATAATTGAGCCGCTAGTACAGAACCATAATGACTTATGGTATCAACAAGATGGCGCGCCTCCACACAATTCACTCAATGTGTCAAATATCCTCTACAGGCTATTTGAAGATCGATGGTTGGCGAACAATGGTCCACATCTTTGGCCACCACGTTCTCCCGATTTAACTCCTTTAGACTATTATGTTTGGGGTAGGATGAAAATATTGTCTACTCAACTCCCCTGACTGATAAAGAGGACTGCATAGAACGAGTCAGAAATGCGTTCAGGTTTGTTTAGATTTTTAGATTCATAGTTTTGAAACTCAATTTGGTTTTTAAACACTTTTGCAGATCTCTTCCTCCCGATGAAATAAGAAGAGCAACGCACGAAGCATTCCTGAGACGTATAAATAAATGTCTAGAAATTATCGGTCAAAACTTTGAGCATCTTCTCTAGTTATAACTGCGAGAGTTTGCCATGGTTCTCCTAATAGTAACTTGAAGTCGGTTTCAAGAAGGGGTGAAAAATCTACAGCATGGTTCAAATAACAGTTCCTGAAAATTTCATCTTTTTGGCGTGAAGGGAAAAGAAATAGCTGAAAATTCAAGACGAAAAACAGTTTTTTGTGAATAACTCAGAAAATATCCATTTTAGGGCAAGGGTGTGATGCATACACACACATTATTTTTTAACGTAGATACAATATCTGCCATAAAAAAATGGGGTTCTAATTTGAAAAAATTGATTTTTCATGATTTTGTCATCCCTAACTTTGAATGCGATTTTTTCACCCCCTGTATCATGAATCGCGATTTCGATCTTTTTAGTGGATACATCAATCTTACATCTTGAAAAATCCCAAAAATGAAAATTTTCCCTCCAAAAACCTCGAAGTTATTCTTGTTTCAGCGGAGCTCTATTTTCGATTTTTTTTTCGAATTTTCCCGCTCAGAGAGAATTTTTCAACCAAAACTGAAAAATGTTACATCAAAATAACTTGAAATTTTCTAAGGAATCTATTTCTGCAATAAAAAAATGGTGTTCTAATTTGAAAAACGGAAGTTGTCGTCATTTCCGGAAAAACCGGAGGTGCTCATGCCTTGAAAATATTTTAGATTTCATCAGCATCGTGAAATACTTATAAGTGCTGAATTTCATGAAAATACGTTCAGTAAAATTTTTAAATTTTGTAGGAATACGATCCTCATGAAATTTTTCAAGAAGTTTCGCGTTGGTATTCTATAACTTATAGCCATGTTTGAGATGGATTGGTTTCGTATTATTCAAGTTACTGAGGAGAACCAAAATTCAGATGGGTAAAACTCCAAAACCGTTTGATCGATTATGCCTATTAACAAACTGAAATGTCACATTTGGCTGCACAACCTACCCTAAAAATTGCAAGTCGCTGTGTCTGCGTCCATTCCCAGGTTATCATGACATATATAATATTTTGTACTAATTATTTTAGAATTTTGTATTGATACGATTCTCACCAAGTTTCAATTTGATCGGATTTGTATTGGTTGAAAACAAAATTATTACTCGAAAACCATTGAGCTGAATATGCTTATTAACGAACGTGTCCGTTGTATTGAGATATGCCACCTAGCCTGGAAATTGCTAGTCGCTATCCCTTTCCGTTTTCGAGTTATCGCGGCAACGGACGGACGGCCAGCTGGATAAAATCAAATTGGACCTCCAATTCTTCATCAAGGAGTGGAACCCAATCGTTTAAGACCATTTTCGGCAAAAAATTCGAAAATAACAAACAATTAGGCAAAATGATGACTCGATGTTCTCCAGAACATGCACGCAAAAGTTGTTTTAATTCATGCATGGATTAACGGCTAAAATTAATTTACCACTTACCGTTGTATTCACAAAGCATTCAATCTCCGTTAAGTCCTAACTGAGGTCCTCAGTTAAGGATAAATAAGAATCGCAGCCTCAGTTAACGTTTGTAACGGTGGTGAAACAGGCCTGTTTCTCGTTAATTTTCACGTTAACTGAGGTTGCGATTCTTATTTATCCTTAACTGAGGACCTCAGTTAGGACTTAACGGAGATTGAATGCTTTGTGAATACGGCGGAAAGACTGACCCTGTATTTTCGATATAATTTTTAACATATCAGAAAATGAAATAAATGCATAGTTGAAGACCACCCAAAATGAAACATCATTAGAAAAGCAATCCCAAATAGTTAGAGAATTATATTAAGAAAGCATTTGCAACATTCAGTTTTCCTAAATATTTTTATAATAATATTTATTCAAAAAGTGGTCCAGCAGTTGCAGATTTGACTACATTTCAATACTGGATATGGGGGTGTTATCCTGCCTCCTTTGTTAAAAATAAAACTTCTAAAAGATATTACATTACTCTCTAGAGGATGAAATGTGTACCCATTGAACCGTATCCAATTGTCAACCAATAAAAGAGAAAAAATGTTTATGAACTCAATTGCGCTTATGCTATATGAAAAATGTCGACCGAAGAATTTTTACGACTCACCAAAATGATGAATTGTTTATTTTCATTTCTCCTCCCTCCATGTTTCCAGATCATAAATAAGTTCAACCGACTGAATAACTTCCTTATTTATGCGATGCAGACGGGGAAAAATAAACCTCGTGGAAAGATTTGACCTTATGACTCATTCAGCAGTGGAAAATATGGGACTACTCCCTCCATTTACTGGAAATAAAAAGGACCCATTTTTTTCACCAATGAGGAAATATTACGCACGATAGCAATCAAACTTTGTTTTGTTGGATGGGGAGTCATGGGAAACAAACTCCAACCAAATTCTTGTTCACGACAAAATTCAGAGGTTCAAATTCATTGATTCATTCATTGATGAAGATTGCGAGGTCAAATGTGATTCTGCCCGGCAGGTCAGCCGTTGCCACGATAACTTTCGAACGGAAAGAGATAACGACTTGAATTTTTCAGGTTAGGTGGCGCATCCGGATGCGAGGGTCAAGTTCGTTAATTCTCATAATCGGCCAAAAGGTTTCCGAGTGCTAATTTTGTTTTCGAACAATATAGATCCAATCAGACTGAAACTTAGTTGTAAAATAATGACCAAAAGACGTATGTGAGATTTCGTGAGGATCTTATCACTAGAAAATAAAACAAAATTATGTAGGTATCTAAGTAATCATTAAGGCCACGTCCGCACAGGCAAGCGGCTTGCTTAGCGCCTAGAGCCTAGCGATTCACCTAGCGAGTTGCTGAAAAAACGAACGTTCCAGAACATTCGTGACCGGCCGCACTGCACGCTTGGCGCCTAGCCAGTCGCTTAGCAATTTTTGTGACATATCGTCAACGTGCTGACAAGCAAATGACGTATCCTAGCAAGTAGCCAGAATGCAAGCCTCTAGGCGCTAGGCAAGCCACCTTCCTGTCCGGACGTGGCCTAAAGGATACTGTGGGAGGTATACTCATTATTGAAAGGTTTTTTTCTGGGTTTTCTCTCCCAAACTCTGAAAAATATCTATAAAATAAAAATTAATTATTTTGTGATTTGCTTCTGCGTAAGAAACACAAGATATTTGTCAGTAGCAAATTCAAATCAATTGAACAATGTTGCCTAACAATCAAAAACGAAACAACATCAACGAAGACACAACTATATCGTAACGTTTCGCAGTCTATATCAGACTCCTTCGTCAGACGCTTAATGAAAATCTTTAGAATTATATTGTTGATAGTTTTTTTTTCTTCTCAGAGTTTGGGAGAGAAAACCCAGAAAAAACCTTTCAATAATGTAGGTATCTCCCGATAACTTGGGAAATGGAAGAAATAGCGTCCTGCCATTTTCAGCGTAGGTTGCGCATCTGAATGCGACATTTGAGTTCTTCAATATACATAATCGGCCAAACGGTACTTAGTTGTAGAATGTTGGCTTAGAAAATTAAGAAGAAATTGTTAATAAAATTCTGTATCTCAGAAACCATCCTGCCGATATCGCTGATTTTGCGAGAGCCTTCAGAACTTAACTTTACAGCCGAGTTTCCAATTTGAACATGATGGGATCTATATTTTTGGAAGTACAAGCAGCCTGGTTGGGTGGAGGTTGTTGGGGGGCTGGTTGGGTGACCGTTATCACGATAACGTTCGAACGGAAAGAGATAGCGACTTGAAATTTTCAAAGTAGGTTGCGCAGCCAAATGCGACGGACAAGTCCTTACCTATTCAGTGCAACAGTACACGTGAACGATGTTAAACGGGGCAACAATATATTCAGCTGTAGAAAAAACCAAACTGAAGCAAAACCATTCCATCGAAACACATAGGTTTAATGATGATGAATGGAAATCAAGTTGAATCCGAATATATAAATTCAGTGAAATAAGTAGAAGAGGAATTGGGTGTGACACGAAATATCTGAAAATAAACAAATAGAGAAAAGATCTTTCAAATTCTACGAATTAATTATAGATTTATGGTCTATGATTGACATATGCATGTAGTATCCAGAAATGTATAACGGTTAATATTATTCCGCGGCAAAGTCATAGTGATTAGTAAACACTACCGGAGAAAGCACATACGAGTAAACAAAATTATTTTTTCAAAGCCACGGTGGCTATGTTCGCATGCAAGTGGGTATTTGAAAAAAATGAGAGCTGAAACTGTAAATGGTAATGTAGTTATACACAGCAGTAGTACACCCCTTTTCACCTACACATCCTTCAAATAGTAGACAAAAACTGAGAAGGCCACCACACGCAGTTGGTTACAAGAATTACAACGCTTTGCCAATGTTGGTGTCATAGGAGCCACAACAGCAGCGCTTGAGGTCATACTTAATCTACCTCACTTGCACTTACATGTAATGAAATGCAGCGTTCTGGAACCATTAGGAATTTCTCGTAGTGGTAAAGACTACTGGGTAGGATATGAGAGGTTACTGGACCAAGTGTACTCAAGCCTCTTGGCAAAGCTTCAAAATGTAATGTCACCCATAATCGATTTCGACCACCCTTTGGTCACAAGAGAGCGTCTTAGTGTGGTGGACATCTATAATCGATTCCACAAAGAGTTATCTATTTGGTTCCAAATCAGGTACCATAGGGTATAGGGTTATGTGGGCTGAAGCTGAGGATCTCTGTAGCATGGGACATGAGCCCTATAGCTTACAGGCAGAGACACAAGCTGTCTATATCTATGATCAAGAGTGTCTGACGGACAGCCAGACCTCACTGAGATACCTGGAGTCACCCACTCAGGATACTCTAACTTCCCGGAAATGCCGAAATACCAGTCCAGACTTGGAAAAGGCCACTATACAAAAGGTGGTCTAACAATGAGATCCAAACAACACAGCAGCTCTTTGGAGTAATACTCCAAGACTTGCACACAGGCAAACAGACTCGTAGATTTCTTACCATCCTATAACAGAAAGCTCCTGCAGCTGCCAAGAGCTGAGCTTCAGGTAATGATAGAACTGCTGACATAGCACTACCAGTACAATTACCGGCATGGGCAAGTCAGCAGAATAATACAGGTTTTCCAATAAGAGGTGTTATTTTGAATAGCCCGCTATTTCAGTAGATGTCGCTTTTGAAGCTGTCATTTTTTGACATTTGAAAAGTAGAAACTACGCCATTAATAAAAATGGAACGACACACGCTTCAAGAACACATTGAAATTATTAAAATTCACTATAAAAATGGTGAAAATTTGGCAGAGTCGGTTCGTAAAACTCGAACATTTTTGGGTCGTCGTGAAGTACCTTGTCGGACCGCAATGAAGAAATTGGTGGAAAAATTCAAGCTGTTGGGACAAGTTAGTTATGTGAAGAATGAAACCCGTGTACGTAGCTCAAGAACAGCCGAGAATATTGCTGCTGTAGACGAAAGAGTTGAAGAAAACCCAGGTTTGTCCATTCCTCGTCGTTATTTGGAATTAGACATTCCACAAACGTCATTACACCGTATTTTGCATAAAGATTTGGGTCTTAAGGCTTATAAAGTTCAGTTAACACGAACTCAAGCCGGCCGATCATCAACAACGTCGTGTCTTTGCTGACTGGGTCGTTGAAATGCATGAAAATGATCCGAAATTCCATCTAAAAATTAACTTGATTGATGAGGCCCATTTTCACCTCGGTGGCTTCGTCAACAAGCAATATTGTCGCATCTGGGGCTCGGAAAACCCAAGAGTTATTGTTAAAAAGCTTCTCTATCCTCAACGTGTGACTGTTTGGTGCGGTTTATGGTCCGTCGGAGTCATTGGACCTTACTTTTTTATTGCCGAAATTCGATGGTATTGATCTGGACAACGTTTACTTTCAACAAGACGGCGCTACGTGCCACACAAGCAACGAAACCATTGATCTTTTGCGGGAAAAGTTTCCGGACCGTGTTCTCTCTAGAAGAGGTGATCACAATTGGCCACCGAGATCTTGTGATTTAACACCTTGCGCCTTCTTCGTTTGGGGCCACGTGAAAGAGAAGGTCTACGCCAATAGCCCAGCGTCAATTCAAGACCTCAAAGATGGAATTCGTGAGGCAATCGAGGACATAGGGCAGCCACTTTGCGATTTGGTTATGGAAAATTTCATTAAAAGGATATGCGTGGTCGAGGTGGTCATTTACCTGATGTTATTTTCTACTATTAACGGCATAGTTTCTTCTTTAGAATGAAATAAACATCCGATCATTTATATTTAAAATTGCATTTTTCTTCGAATATCAAAATAACACCTATTATTGTAAAACCCTTTAGTTTGCAAAAAACCCACCTTCACCGGAGGAAGTCGAACATTTCTGGAAAAATTTGTACGACTGACCAATGGAGACCAGGGATACTACAGCACTCCACAAATTCCAGATATTATGTAATCGAAATCTGCAACAGACCGAAGAGCTGATTGACAAAAAAACCGAAGAGATTAGAAATTTCCTGGAGAACGAGCAGGATTTCAAGGCACCTGGACTGGATGGCGTTCAGAACTACTGGTGGAAGAACCTTCCAGCTACTCACCATCACCTAGCTAGATTATTCAGTGAGATAGTAATACACCGTGAGCCAATTCCTTCATGGTTGGTAGAGGGCAGAACTGTGCTGATACCGAAATCAGGACAACTAGGACATCCAAACAACTAACGCCCAATCATGTGTCTCAACAAACTGTATAAAATTCTAACAAGTGTTCTTGAACATCGGATTCTGGAGTCAATTGGACCTGTGTGGAATCAAATCCACCAACAAAGGGGTTGCAAGGAAAGGAGTAGAGGAGTGCAAGGACAACCTACTTATAGACAAGAGCATTTGTCAAGATGCGAGACAGTACAAGCGCGACCTACATACATCATGGTTGGAGAAGAGAACATCTGATCTCACATATCCTCTACATGGACGACTTAAAACTGTACGCTTCTTCCAAGGCAGCACTACAACAACTTCTGTATATTGTTGCGGAATACACCTCAGCAATAGGAATGTCACAAGATCTGGACAACTGTGCTGTCTCTCATCTAAGCAGATAAAGAACTGAACAGATAGGAGAAGACATCGACCTAGAAGGGGGGAATATGCATTCGACACCTCGAAGAGGAAGAAACATACAAATTCCTTGGGATGAAACAACGAGGTGCACTGGAGACAACCCAAATCAAGGATGCCTCAACAGCTAGCTACAAAAAAAGATCCGAGATATATGGAAGTCACAGGTGCTTGGGAAAAATAAAGGATGATCTACCAACAGCTTGGCAGTCCCGATAATCACCTACTCATTCGGGGTAATTAACTGGACAGTGAATGAAATTCTCGAGCTAGACAGAACCACTCGAAACGTGATGAACATGAATCGTAGCCTGCATCCCGACTTCTCGATTCAAAGGATATACCTTCCACGAACACAGGGACGCAGAGGTTTGCAAAGTTTGGAATACCTACACCATCAACAAACGTTGGAAATGGTAATAAGGATATTGAGAAGCGAAGACCCGCTTCTGAAAATGGTCGCTAATCATGAAATAAGGAACCAAGGAGCTCTCCTATTTGGGGCTGGTCAGAGAGCATTGGAGAAGCTCAGTATAACTGGCATATCAATCATTCATGAGCTAGCAGGAACACCTATCACGCCAACAGACCAAAAAGAGATGGCAGAGACATAAGACTACTCGAAGATCACATGAGTAAACACCTACACTCCATATTCTTCTGGAGTTTGAAAGATCAGGGTCTTTCGGCAGAATTATCCTTCGCCTTTTTGAAGTCTGCTGGGCTCAAGTGGGAAACGGAGGGATTCGTTATGGCTTGTCAAGATGGGGTGATAAATACCAGATGGTATGAAAAGAACATCATGAAAGTGGACATCCCAACAACGTGCAGAGCATAACACAGCCAGCAGAAAACTGTTATGCAAATTCTGTCTGCTTGCAGGGTCCATGCTCCAACAGGATATGTTGAAAGACACAATGCAGCACTCCGAATTCTCTAGGTCGAAGGTTTATGGTATAGACAACGAACCAGTGCTACCATATGTGCCTCTGGAAATTGAAGCAGTTGTTGAAAATTACAGAGCTCACATCTACTGGAACTATGCGAATCCAACAACTCGGCAGATCCACGCCATACGGCTAGATATACTCTTGCTGGACAAAGAACTCAAGAAATTGTTTGTCTTCGTATTTTCCTCCCCCGCAGAAAATAATGTGTTGATGGAAGAAGAACAGAAGAGGGAAAAATACAAGGATTTAATGTTCGAACTGGGGATCTTGTATCCAAGGCATAAGGTCAGAATGTTCGTACTAATCATAGGATGCCTAGGCGGAATGAGAGCGAACTACTTGACCGAATTGAAGATTATTCCTGCCTGCAAATCTCTGGCCGAGGATTTAGCGCACATAATGCAGAAGACGCTGGTTCCCGGATCACTTTGACTCATCAGGTCCCATCAACTATGAAGGCCACTTGCAGCTCATCTCTTTTGTTAAGGGACGCTGTAAGGGCAGGATGAAGAACTACTCCAAGGAACGTGCGAGAGGTTTTTTACTGAGTAACCAATCAACAACTGGAGTCTCATACTCCTGAAAGAAGCGGACAATCTCAGGGCGGGCCTATAGAAGGTTTTTTCTCTCAAGCGGATAAAAAAAAAATACTAATAATTGTTAGTCGGCAAACGCGAACAAATGGTTAGTCACGGTTACTCTTCTATTCTCCTAACAATAACTACTACCTCTTCTAATTGAACCAGGAAGGCTAATATTGATATGATATTATTATTTAAAAATTGGTTCAAGCACTGACGTGAAGTCAGAAGCTTTTGCGCGTATGTTCTATTGTCCATTCTTTTGTATTGGACACTCTTAATTCGAATTTACCATGGTAAATTCGAATTAAGTGTCCAATACAAAAGAATGGACAATAGAACATACGCGCAAAAGCTTCTGACTTCACGTCAGTGCTTGAACCAATTTTTTTTTTCGTGATTTTTTTGAAATATTCTAGGGTTACGGTTCCTAAAATTTTTTTTTTCGTAATTTTTTTCAAAATTTCTAGGGGTACGGTTCTTACAAAATTTTAAACACGTCTTTATGTTGATTTTCTACTACTAGTTACCTAGCTTCAATTCGATCGAATATTTATTTTTCGAGTTATCAAGGAAATAATATTCCAGGTGGGTATAACTCGGAAACCGTTAGACCGATTATGCCCAAAATCGAACTCAACTCTCCCTTTCGGATACGCAACCTACCCTGAAAATTGCAAGTCCCTATCTCCTTTCGTTCGAAAGTTATCGAGGCAACGGTCACCCATCTACTGAACTCGCACAAGAATGCTCGAATCTCCAACAATATTTAACCGATCGTATTAAAACTTAAAACTTGGCAGTAGACTTAGGTTATGAAGGCTCTTGCAAAATTTCAGCAATTTCAAACGAAGGGTTACTGATATATAGAATAATTTTTTTTTTTATTTTCAATGATTTATTAAAAATTTTTTACAAGTGCTATCCTCACCAAATTTTGCAAACATTTTCGCGTTGGCATTCTACAACTAATAACCATGTTTGAATTCAATCGGTTCAGTATTTTTCAAGTTAATGAGAAACAAAAAACCACCAAATTTCAGAAAATTTCAGATGGCTATAACTCTAAAACCGTTTGGCCGATTATGCTCATAAACCAACTGAAATGTCGCGTTCTAGTGCACATCCTAACCTGATAATTTCAAGCCGCTATCCCATTCCGTTCTCAAGTTATCGTGACAACAAAAATATTTTTTAATATTTTTTTTTAAATTTTCTAGCGTACGATTCGCGCAAAATTTCACAAACGTACTTAGGTTCATATTCTACAACTACCCACAAAGTTTCAATTCGATCGGATTTATATTGGTTGAAAACAAAATTATTACTCGGAAACCACTGGGCCGATTATGCCCATTAACGAACTTGTCCGTCGTATTGGGATGCGCCACCTACCCTGAAAATTTCAAGTCGCTAGCTCTTTTCGTTCTCAAGTTATCGTGGCAACGGACGGCCGTACGGCCGGACGGCCGGACGGACAGAATCAAATTTGACCTCGAATTCTTCATTGGGGAGTCGAACTTAATCGTTTGAGACCATTTTCGTCAAGAAATTCGAAAGTTACAGATATTTGGGCATAACTATAACGCGATATACGCGCAAAAATTATTTCAAGCCCTGTGGACAGGATCGTTGGCGCTCTTGCTCGTACTTTGACAAATCATATCTCCGAAAGTATTGCTTTCTCAGATTTGGGAATGATATCAATGGATTCTTATGATAGAACTGCATCATAAAGGAAAATCAATTCAAATAATTTTACCAAGATATTAACCAAGATTAAATGAGCAATCTTTGATGCTTTAATGCTCCAAAAATTATCGTTTAAAATAATAGGGAAAGTATCATCGAAATGTCTAGAGAAAGGCTGGAGACAATCATAGCAGATTGTCCATTTATTCCTGATATTTGAGTAGGTAGAGGCTGACGAAAAAATTATTTTAATAGTTCAAAATATTATAATGAAATACAATCCTCTTTTCATAATGTAATATATCTTACCACTAACACATTCATTACCTATGTATTGTGAACCTTAACTCAAGAAAAAATATTTGATACACAAATGTAGATCCATATTTCAGCATTTTTCTGCTAGCAACATTATGATAATACATACACATACATATAGTAACATGTCTCACTACTTACTAAGTAAAAGGTAATATTAACGAACAGTAATTTGATGATTCCATTATGCTCTTCTTTCCTATTGCCTTCATAAACAACATCATTAAAATGATCTAATGCTAAATCTTCTGAAACATCATCCCGAATTCATGCATAAATTATTCAATATGCAACCAGTCAATATTATTTTCGGTTTTAAAACAGTCTTGTTTATATCCACAAATTCAAGAACCGAATAATTGTTTTACAGCAGAAAATGTTTTCAATCTATGAATTGACATATCTGTAATAGGATGACATTTATGAACAGTGAACACAGAAAGATGGAATTCGCGTTCTGTGAATACATATAACTAAGATGAATTATTGAAATTTTATAAAAGTCATATCTCCAAAAGTATTTGCTTGTTAGAGTTGAAAATTACATCAATGGATTCCTATGATGAGATTCCAACTAAAAAAATTAAATACAAAAGTTGTAATGTAAAAAAAAATATTTTTTTTTGTTTCTCCGAAACCATCGATTTTGCACAATAACGAACCTAACCGAGATATTTATCCCTCAAACCTACTCTGATAATTTCAACTGTTTGGCTCATTTCGTTCAAGAATTATCGTGTCTACGGCCGGACCGCTGACTCTTGATCAGTGAGTCGAACCAAATCGTTTAAGACCATTTTCACCAAAAAAAATCGAAAATTTCAGACATTTGGGCAAATTGATAAGCACTCTGTTCCGAGGAACAAGAGTACCAAAAACTCAGAAACTCTGTGAATCATGAGGAATAATTAGGATGGCACAATTTTCATCTACACCGAAGCACCTAGGAAAAACTTTGTAAAAGCTATGGACTTAAAATTATTCTCTTCACGGTATGGACCCATCCAGAAATAAAACTAAAACCCACTTAACCCCGTCGACTACGAGCATCTCCGAGGAACTTCATTTGAGAGTTCTGAAATCATTCGAACTTCCTACATCATACTTTATTTGAAGTCATTTCGGCAATTCCGCCATCGCTTTTCTCGTGACTTCTTTGATATTCTTCAGGTCGCAAAACCAAACTCTGACATAACGAAATGCTACAGAGTTATTCGCTTTAGTTCACTTCTTAACGATACCGGCACTCAACCCAAATACAGGGTCATTCTTTTTTAACCTCACCCAACATAATACAGAGAACTGTCAAGGTATTTTCATGATATTAATTTTGAGTGTCTGGGATGACGAGAAAACCTGAAATATTTTCATGTTTTTGTCACTACCGGTAATACCTACAGGAAATAGCTAACCACGTAGTTTCTTCAAATGGCATGCTCAAAAAATTATCACGTTTCTTGGAGTCCCCATCGGGAATCGTATCACTAGAAAATTAAAATAATAGTGTTTCATCACAATCGACTTTGATCGACGTATGTGAAATTTTGTGTGGGTAGTAGCACTGGGATCCATTAATGACTGTAAGAACGAATTAACTAAAATTGGATTTTATAGTATAATAATTATCTGTCAAAACATAAGAAACAACGAACTATGAATTTATAAATATCTATGAATAATGAATATAACCTCTCACAAACTAACAAAACAACTAACATATATTTATAATGAACGATGAATCAGTCTTTAAATTTTTGTTGTTGCCTCCTGAATCCATTTGATATGTTCTGAATTATGTTATATGAACTGTTATCCTCGAAGAAGGTGTCTTGAATTAATACACTGGAAATTATGTTCACTTTATTTGTATGGAATTCTTAGAAGATAGAATTATACTGCAGGTCATAGCCAATTTGATTCTTCTCAGGGTATTTCGATGGACTTTGGAATGTTTCATGATTTTGAATTTTGATATTTTTACCTCTTTCTGTTCCGTAAGTACTTCAATGCCTTTTAATTTTTTGCTTTATTTTACTTTTTCTTTTATTTCAGGCTTGAATCTCGAAAATAACGTGGAATTTTGAAATCGGATCTGCTACAGAGCGACTTGGCCTCTACACTGTTCAAAATCATACTGAATCTCGGAAAAATTAGACGTTCTATTTATTTCAGTTTGAAAACAAATTAGTATATCAATTTCTACTTGAACTGTCACAATTATTATAATTTTTGAAAATTCGCTTCCTATTCTTCCTATCTTTCCATTTAGGACTTCTAATAAAAAATCGAGCATATTTTTATCTATATTTCAATGTATTGTTTATGCAAACCTACCAAATCCACACACGGTCTTTCGGAGGCACTGTATTTGGAGTATTAAACTGTCCACCGGGAGGATCGGAAACGGAACCATGAAGTGGGAATAGCGTTTTTATGGGAAAACGATCAGTAATCATTAAAATTGGTTCAAGCACTGACGGGAAGTCAGGACCTTTGCGCGCATGTTATATTGTCCATTCACCTCTATTGGACACTCTTAATCGAATTTATATAAATATATTTATAAAAATATTTATTATGAATATTTCCGGAACCAATCACTCGATTTATCTGAAATTTAGCATCAGATTGTAGAATAATGGCCTTTATACGCATGCGTAGTTTTGTATTGTCCGGATTGCCGTAAAGTGTCAAACATTTTTTTTTACATTTTAAATTTTTTTCTACAATAGTTCTCGAACATAATGAGCTAGACAGTTGACATTTTCAGAGTAGGTTTGAGAGATAAATATCTAAGTTGAGTTCGTTAGTGGGCAGAATAGGCCAGATGGTTTCGGAGTAGCGAAAAAAATTTTTTTTAACTCACAAATTTCAAATTCAATTTTTTTTAAGATGAGGTTTCTTCATAAATATCCATTGATAGCATTTTCAAGTCTGACAAGCTAACATTTTCGGAGATATGATTTTTCAAAATTTCAATAATGGATCGTACTTCTTTGTTTTCACAGATGTTATAATTATTCTATCTGTGAATTATTATATGATCTGTGTTCATACTCGTATATGTCATCCTGTTCTATAAGAGAGAGTCAAATTCATTTCAGCTATTTTAATTTGAATTCTACCATGGTCCTCATTCTCAGATTGCTCATTTAATCTTGATAAATAACAACAAATCTTGTCAAGGTTTGAACAAGAGCGCCAAAGCTCCTGTCCACAGGGATTGAACCAATTTTGAACCAATAGTGGATGAATGTATTCGAATGAGACCTTATGCCACAAGCAAGCACAGCACTGATCCTTTTGGAACAGTGTATGTATTGAGTTGAATCTAACCGTTTGATACTATTCTTGGGCAAAAAGTGTACCATTTTTTAGGACGCTTGTTTTTACTGTCGGAGTTAAATTTTTGTTTAACAAAAACTATATGACTGAAGTCCTGATGTCTGGGTTCCTGGACTCTCGGGAATGAAAGGAAATGGGTAGCCAACATATTGGAATACATCAGAACTCTATAACTGGAAGGCAAGCTGTAGATGGTGATGACATCCACATCTCTGGGGGGGCTGGGGGGCACAATAGACCTTAAGGTCATAGTACAAGTGCAAGTACAAAGATCTGTACAGGAAAAATGTCAGCAATAGTTACATTAAAAAAACAAGTTCTTTCAGCTTTACCAAATTCAAAATATTCTTGTCCGTTATAAGGCTCACATTTTACTACGGAGGAATTAATTCTCCTATGTAGTAATCAATGCAATGCATTCATTAGGTTCATGCACATATTATAAATAGCATTATTCTGTGTCACAGTTAACGTCAATATTGACTGTAATGCATGTACTCGAATGGGTCCTTATGCTACCACAAACGCAGCACAGTTTGGTTTTGACCCAACATTGTAAAATTATGTATTTGAATAGACATCATACGCCACACAGCACTGTTCATTTTCGAACCAATACTGGATGAATGTATTTGAATGGGACCTTATGCCACCACAAACACAGCACCGTTCATTTTCGAACAAACAGTGAATGTATGTGAGGTGAAACTAATCGTTTGATACTATTCTCGTCCAAAAAGTGTACCAGTTTTTTTTTACGCTTGTTGGCGCTCTAGTTCCTCGGAACTGAGTGCTTATCAATTTGCCCAAATGTCTGTAATTTTCGAATATTTTGATGAAAATGGTCTTAAACGATTTGGTTCGACTCACTGATCAAGAATCCGTGGTCGAAATTCATTCTGTCCGGCCGGTCCGTACGGCCGGTCCATCCGGCCGGCCGTAGGCACGATAACTCTTGAACGGAAAGAGATAGAGAGTTGAAATTTTCAGAGTAGGTTTAAGGGATAAATATCTCAGCTAAGTTCGTTATTGGGCAAAATCGGACAGATGGTTTCGGAGTAACAAGAAAAAACATTTTTTTTTACAAAACAAATTCCGAATAAAATTTTTTTAATAAGCAGTTTTATCAGATGAATCCATTCATATCATTTTTAACTTTAACAAGCTAATACTTTCGGAGATATGATTTTTCAAAATTTCAATGTAAATCGTATTTCACAGATTGATATAATTATTCTATGTATATTCTATGTATGAATTGTCATAAAGTCAACTTGACAGAAGGGAATATTGTAACTTCAAGAATATTGGGGTTGAAATACTCGTATTTTAGCGATGCAACGGGGACCTCACCCGAAAATGTTTGAAAATATTACGTAAATATTGAAAGCATAATTCTGTAGTTCGAGAGAGGAGAAAATTTGGTGAACGTAGATCAGGAAATTTTTGATCGATTACAAGATAATTTATTATTACTTATCTTCTTTTATACATGTTTTATGGAATACCTACTATTTGTAGGTACTTCAAACTTGTTTTGGGCAATTGTCATACGAAACTTGTTTTTTTGGCGCTCTAGTTCCTCGGAACAGAGAGCTTATCAATTTGCCCAAGTGTCTGTAATTTTGGAATTTTTGGCTGAAAATGGTCTCAAATGATTTGGTTCGACTCACTGATCAAGAATCCTAGTGCGAAATCGATTCTGTCCGGCCGGCCGACCGGCCGTAGGCACGATAACTCTCGAACGAAAGGAGTTAGCGGATTGAAAATTGCAAGGTGGTTTTGGAGCGTAAATATCTCGGACGAGTTCGTTAATGGGCCAAAACCATCAAGGGGTTTCGGAGTTATGGCCGATTTTAGTAAAAATATTTTTTATGAATATTTCCGAAACCGATCACTCGATCTATCTGAAATTTAGCACCAAATTGTAGAATCATGACCTTTATACGCATGTGAAGTTTTGTATTGACCAAATTACCGCAAAGTGTCAAAAAAAATTTGAAAATGTGGTGCAGTTCTCATTCTCATGATTGCTAGGGAGATGAATATCTCGGTTAAGTTCGTTATTGGGCAAAATTGGCCAGATTTAATTCGATTTCTTCCATGGTGCAGTTCTCATTCTCATGATTGCTCATTTAATCTTGATAAATAAACTATTATTTGAATTGAATTTCCTTTATGATGCAGTTCTATCATATGAATACATTGATATAATTCCCAACTCTGAGAAACCAATACCAGATATAATTTGTCTGTTTGCACTAGAGCGCCAGAAAGCTCCTGTCCACAGGGCTTGAACCCATTTTTTTTTACTGTCGGATTTAAATTCCTGGAAATATATTTTTTTTCCTGGAGCTAAGCAGCTTTGGGCGAGTTCGGTCTATAGCTCTGCCTATAGATTTGGCAGCGCACCAAAGCTCCTGTCCACAGGGCTTTTCCCTTATTTTTTATTATACTAGTAATACGATACTCACAAAATGTCAGAAACATTTTTGTGTCGGTATTCTGCAACTACTTACCAAGTTTAAATTCGACCGGATCTATATTTTTTGAGTAATTGCGGAGAACATTATTCCCGATGGGTATAACTCCGAAACCGTTTGGCCGATTATACCCAACAATGAAGAGAACTGTCCCATTCGTATGCCCAACCTACCCTGAAAATTGCAAGTCGCTATCTCTTTCCGTAAGTTATCGTGGCAACGGTCACACATCCAGTTACTGAACACAGTGCTGCTCAGATCTCCACCAATATAGATTCGATCATGTTCAAATTTGAAACTTGGCTGTAAAGTTATGTTTTAAAGCTATTCGCAAATTCCTAGCGATATCAGACGGATAGTTTCTGAGATATAGACATTTTTCCGAGGATTTTCAACGTTTTTTTTAGTTATAGGAACCTCACGAAATTTCGCACAAATTTGCGCGTCAGTATTTTAGAACTACCATGTTTAATTGGATTGGTTTCATAATTTTTAAGTTTAGGAGGAAATAAAAACAAAATTCCATATAGGTGTAACTCCAGAACTGTTTGGCCGATTATGCCTATTAACGAATTCAAATGTTGCATTCGCATGCTCAACCTATCCTTAAAATTGCAAGTTGCTACCTCTTTCCGTTCTCAAGTGATCATGAGATGAATAATATCTTTTGATATATTTTTTTTTTATTTTCTAGTTATGCGCCTCACACGATTACACATATGTGATTATGTCTGTATTCTACAACTACTCACCAAGTTTCAATGCGATCGGATCTGTTTTGGTTGAATACCCTGAAATTTTCAAGTTGCTATCTCTTTCCGTTCACATGTTATCGTGGCAACTGCTGGACGGGCTGGCCGCACAGAATCAAATTTGACCTCGAATTCTTCGTCAGTGAGTCGACCCTAATCGTTTGAGACTATTTTCGGCAAAAATTCGTAAATTACAAACATTTGGGCAAAATGATAACGCGATGTTCTCCAGAACATACGCGCAAAAATGTACGGACTTGCAGAGATCAATGTTAATACTAAAACACAGAGTGTGTCGTCAACGTTCAAGAAGGAGATGATTTCCAGCCTTCCTCGTAAACAACCGTCAATTATATGATCAAATAAATATATTCATCAATAAACAAACCACCTTCCATTGGTGGAATAAACTTTGATCTGTTATAGTGTGAGAAGCAGATAATGAACCGTTTTGCGAATATTACCGGGTTTCCGGTATGGGTATACAGTCATAGTTATGTAGTAAAATACGGTTAATGACTCCAGATCGATGCCCTGAGATGCGATTACAACAACTCATTGTTTCTGGAAACCTGTTGTTATAAAACGCCGATATCGGTCTGGAAAAGACATTGAAATTTAATTTCTGGTTTAATGAGACTTAGTCGAGTGTTGAAATCGATATTTCATCAAAAATAATGGTCCGCTAGAATTTACGAAGGATCAAGGGATTGGTATTGAGGCATATTTTTGGGATAAGGAATTTCACTTTGAGATTAATTCTGGCGGAAGTTAATTGACACGGATTTCGGCAACGAATTTTGGAGACTTCCTTGGACGGAAGATATTAATGATTCTGTAATTAAAGCTAAAACCTTCGACAGGGAGAAATGCGCACAGTATTTCTTCGCTACTTGGCGGGGTAGGTGTTGAAGAAAAAATCAGGATCGTAACTAAAAATATCAATTGCATAATCAATTGTGATAACAGGAATTAGGATTGTCGTAATAGAAATAACAAAATTCAGCTAATACCAACGTTTCGCAAAAATAGTACTTCTAATATGATCTGCATTATTAGTTTGATATTTGTAGTGTCAAAAGTTTAAATTTTGAAAACAATAGGAAAAACGCAATGTAAACCAGATGAGGCAAATAAAATTAAATAATACATATAATGATTGAATCGACAGTCAAACACGAACTCAAATTCACGACAGCATTTTGAATTACGCATTCTGTGAGTGATGAATAATTGAATAAAACAATGTGACGGAATTTTCCGAAAGATTTCATGTTTGACTTTCTGAATTTTCTTTTGTATATATTTTACACCCTGTGGAAAACATAAGTTGCCTTAGGTGAGCGCATCAAAATAACAATGCAGATCATGATATTAGAAGTAGTTGAATACTTGTGATAATAAAGGGTCCGCCATCTAACGTTTTTTTTTTCAACTAGTGCTCATTTCGTGAATGGTAACACTTAGCTCATGTCTGATTTGACAGATAACTAGTTTTATCCTTCCGCTGAACAAATATGCTTGTGTATACGCTCCAACTACGCTGGGAAATTTTGCGACATTACTTTGAAAATCATGGTAATGTTGCAGAATGTGTGCGAAAATTGCGTAGGGATTTTGGAAGAAGAGAAGCACCGTCAGCTCTGTATGTTCATTATCTTGTGAAAAAAGTGAAAAAAACTGGCATCTTCATCGATAAACCAAAGCGTGAAAAGCCAAAAACAGTGTACACCCGAGAATATTGCTTCTGTGGCAGAAACTGTGCGTGAAGCGCCATCAACATCAATTCACCATCGTTCTCAAGAATTGAACATTTTGGAGACATCATTGAGACTAATTTTGCATGAAGACCTTGTTATGACGCCATAAAAAGTTCGATTGGTTCAGGAGTTGCCCTGTTTTTGAATATCGCATTATCAGCCGCAGAGCTGATGTCGTTTGGCCACCTCGGAGCTGCGGTTTGACACCGTTGGACTATTACTTGTGGGGTGCCGTCAAAGATAAGTGTTACGCCAACAAGCCAGAGACAATTGACGCTTCAAAGGACAATATTCGTGAAGCCATTGGTGAAATACTGCTGCACACAATCGATAATGTGCTTAAAAATTGGACCGATCGTGTATGCTACTGCATGACCAGCCGAGACAGCCATTTGAATGAAATTATTTTCCATTATTAACCGGAAGGATTGTACTTTCAAATAAAAAAAGAAATTTGAGAAAATACTCAGTAGCTTTTTTTTATTGCATTTAAAAAAAAAAATTGGTTCAAGCACTGACGTGAAGTCAGAAGCTTTTGCGCGTATGTTCTATTGTCCATTCTCCTGTATTGGACACTCTTCTTAATCGAATTTACCATGATGAATTCTATTGTCTATTCTCCTGTATTGGACACTCTTCTCAATCGAATTCACCATGATGATTTTTATTTTCTATTCTCCTGTATTGGAGACTCTTCTTAATCGAATTTGCCATGATGAATTCTATTGTCCATTCTGGACAATAGAATTCATCATGGCAAATTCGATTAAGAAGAGTCTCCAATACAGGAGAATGGACAATAGAATTCATCATGGTGAATTCGATTGAGAAGAGTGTCCAATACAGGAGAATAGACAATAGAATTCATCATGGTAAATTCGATTAAGAAGAGTGTCCAATACAGGAGAATGGACAATAGAACATACGCGCAAAAGCTTCTGACTTCACGTCAGTGCTTGAACCAATTTTTTTTTCGATTAAAAGGGTCCAATCAGGAGAACGGACAATAGAATTCATCATGGTAAATTCGATTAAGAAGAGCAAAAGCTCCAGATTCACGTCAGTGCTTGAACCAATTTTTTTTTCGATTAAGAAGAGTGTCCAATACAGGAGAATGGACAATAGAACATACGCGCAAAAGCTTTCGACTTCACGTCAGTGCTTGAACCAATTTTTTTCAAATCAAATCCAAAAGCTCTCAAAAAATCACCCGTTATTACATAAAGATATATTCTCATTAGTGATAGAAAAACTGGCCTAGAATTCCTTTCTACCCATCACGAGATTTAATATCCACAAATGAGCCTCTCACCTTACAAGATCAGAAGCCTTCTGCAAAATTCAAAGGTCCCCTCTCGCAAATATACTCCTCTGAAGGCACATGGATCTCTTGAAGAAGAATCGCCTCTCTATTCCTCAAAGATATTCACTCTTGTTCATAGAAATCCCTTCAATATTTAGTTGCCTCCTCCTAAGGAGGATCTCTTTCAAAACCAGGTCTGACCACTAATGTAGGGCTATCATCTAATCTCCTATAGATTTGTGATGAAATAACACGATTTTACCATGAATATATATGTATAATAATATGTCATCATGACATTCATATTTTATTTTTGGAGGTTCTCGCAAAAATACGACCATAGACAACATATCATACGACGATTCGCATCCACCTACCGAACTCACAAAAGGCTGCTCGGTTCTCCAACAATATAGATCCGATCGTGTTCAAACTTGGAATTCTGCAGTAGAGTTAGGTTCTGCAGGCTCTCCCAAAATTTCAGCCATGCCGGACGAATAGTTTATGATATATAGAATTTTTTTCAATTATTTTTAATTATTTTTTTTTGAATTTTCTAGTTAAACCATCCTCACGAAATTCTGCAAAAATTTTCGCGTTGGCATTCTACAACTAATAACCATGTTTGAATCCAATCGGTTTTGTATTCTTCGAGTTAATGAGGAACAAAAAACATCCAAATTTCAGAAAATTTCAGATGGCTATAACTCTAAAACCGTTTGGACGATTATGCTCATAAGCAAACGCAAATGTCGCATTCAGATGCACAACCTAACCTGAAATTTTCAAGCCGCTATCTCTTTCCGTTCTCAGGTTATCGTGACAACAAAAATATTTTTTAATAATTTCTTAATAATTTTCTAGCGATTCGATGCTCACAAAATTTCATAAACGTGCTTAGGTCTATATTCTACCACTATTCACCATGTTTGAATCCAATCGGTTTTGTATTCTTCGAGTTAATGAGGAACAAAAAACATCCAAATTTCAGAAAATTTCAGATGGCTATAACTCTAAAACCGTTTGGACGATTATGCTCATAAACAAACTCAAATGTCGCATTCAGATGCACAACCTAACCTGAAATTTTCAAGCCGCTATCTCTTTCCGTTCTCAGGTTATCGTGACAACAAAAATATTTTTTAATAATTTTTTAATAAATTTCTAGCGATACGATTCTCACAAAATTTCATAAACTTGCTTAGGTCTATATTCTACAACTATTCACCAAGTTTAAAATTCGATCGGATTTATTTTGGTTGAAAACAAAATTATTACTCGGAAACCATTGGGCCGATTATACCCATTAACGAACTTGTCCGTCGTATTGGGATGCGCCACCTACCCTGAAAATTTCAAGTCGCTAGCTCGTTCCGTTCTCAAGTTATCGTGGCAACGGCCGGACGGCCGGACGGCCGGACGGCACCACAGAATTAAATTTCACATTTGGGCAAAACTATAACGCGTATGTTCCCCAGAACATACGCGCAAAAAGGTATTTGGCGGACCCGTTATATTTTATATTTCTGAATGGCCTGTTTCATGTATTTCAGTTTTTGAGTTTGTTGAAATATATTAATCCGTAGTCATCAATGTGGGGGTATATTAATTATTAAATAATTTCTTTCTGGGTTTTCTCTCCCGAACTCTAGAAAAGATCTACAAAAAAAAGAAAATAGTGCGTGGACTCCCTCCGCTCGGAAGAAGTGAAACTTCGTAATGTGGAGATGAAAATAGGAAGGGGTATAAAACTACGCGCAGGCGTTCGAGTGCCACGTATTCACTCTCACCTTGTCTCTTTCTATTCCCCCTCCCCAGGTGCGATGAAAGTTTAACGCAACTGTACTTCCATTCTTTCTCCATGGTAGCGTTGAACGTTTAACGCAACAGTGCTTTCATACCCCCTCCATGGTATCGTCAAACGTTTAACGCAACCTTGATGGAAGTCGCATTAGAAGTTTCACTTAAAAAATTGATTTTTTGTGAAATGTTTGTGCGTAATAAACACAAGATATTTGTGAGAAGCAATCAATCGAACAATGTTGCCTAACAAACAATTACGAAAACAACATCAACGATGAAACAACTATTCCGTAACGTTTCGGAGTCTATATCAGACTCTCAGCGAAAAATTATTCTGAAGATTTCCGATAAGTGTCTGACGAAAGAGTCTGATATAGACTCCGAAACGTTACGGAATAGTTGTTTCATCGTTGATGTTGTTTTCGTAATTGATTGTTAGGCAACATTGTTCGATTGATTGCTTCTGACAAATATCTTGTTTTTCTTTCGCAGAAAAATTTAACAAAATAATTAATTTTTGAAATGAAACTTCTAATGCGACTTCCAACTAATATGGACTCCGAAACGTTACAAAATAATTGTTTCATCATTGATGTTGTTTTCTTTATTGTTTGTTAGGCAACATTGTTCGATTGATTGCTTCTGATAGATATCTCGTGTTTCTTATGCGGAAGCAATTCACAAAATAATAATTGTTTTCATTTATAGATATTCTTCAGAGTTTGGGAGATAAAACCCAGAAATAAACTGTTCAAGAGTTATCTTTGATGTCAACCCTGAAAAATCAAAACGATATTTGCGAAAAATTGGCATTAGCTGAAATGTTTTATTTCTAACACGAAACTCCTAATTTCTGTCACAGCTGATTATGATAAATCAAGGAGGTGAACCATCAATTCATCAGTTAGATAGTTCGTCCTGTATTCACCAGAGTTCAATATGAAATACTGAATCATCATAACATAAGTAATCATTAAAGGATACTGTGGGAGGTATACTCATTATTAAAAGATTTTTTTCTGGGTTTTCTCTCCCAAACCCTGAAAAATATCTATAAAATAAAAATTAATTATTTTGTGATTTGCTTCTGTGTAAGAAACACAAGATATTTGTCAGAAGCAATCAATTGAACAATGTTGCCTAACAAACAGCAACGAAACAACATCAATGAAGAAACAACTATATCGTAACGTTTCGGAGTCTATATCAGACTCCTTCGTTAGAAGCTTACAGAAAATCTTTAGAATTATTTTGTTGATAGTTATTGTGAAATTCAAGAATTGTCACAACAACTAACTCGCATCATGTTATGTGGGGTTATGATTTTAATGATAAAAACGGTAGAGCTTTATCTGATCGGGTGGAATAGAATGACTATCATTCGATTTTCAATGCGAAAGATAATCATTCCTATCATTTTGCGAGATCGAATGAAGGCTATAAATAACCCTGATCTATGCTCGATTGCCTGTGATACTCCTTCTAAACTTCTTTCAGTAAGTCGTAAAATTCTAGGTGTATTTCCGCACTGCCAGCATAAGCCCACATTAACTATAGGTAATGTGGTCCTTTCATCTTCCTGTTTAAATAAACCCCTTTGGAATTTCAAGAAGGCAGGGTTGAATTCGTGAAAGAATGTGTTACTGACATAAGATTGTTTCGACCCTCTTCTTACTCAAGATTTGTTGGTGTTGCTAAAGCTGCCGCTAAAAAATTCACCCCGAGAGGTTTCCGTTAGAGTATTTTCTCGGCTGGTCAGATGAAATCGAAAATATATAGAAGGAGTGTAAAACTTTCCATGTCACGTAAATTGCGAAAAGCTTGTAAATTAAATAAATTTAAATCGTTTGGTAAAATGGAACAGTGTAGTTTCAATAATGAATTTTGCACATTCAAGTAAAATTTCATGGGATGTTCAAAGGATGCTACACCTCTAATAAATTCATCTTCAAGAATTTATCCTGAATTGATTGCTAGTCGTTGATTTTTCCAATTTGGTAAAAATTTCTAAATCAAAAATTGGTTCGACCACCGACGTGAAGTCGGGAGCATTTGCGCACATGTTCTTTTGTCTACTCACCTCTATTGGACACTCTACTACGAATTTAGCATCGATATATACCGTTTTCTCTGCTTTTATAATATATAAATACCATTTTAATGACAAACTTCGACATGGAATCGTCTACAGCGTAGAATTTTTAATTCTGACATATGTATTCTATTGAAATTGAAATACGAAGAAACTTATGCCTCAAGTAACTACCGGATACGAAATTCCGCGAAAATTAGTGGGTCGGCATTCTACAAGTAATCACCTGGTTATAATAGGATCAGATTCGTATATTTTGAGATATAGGGGGAATAACAATAATATTTTAGATGAGAAGGTATATCTCCAAAACAATTTGGCCGATTAGGGAAATGAAATGTCACCTTTTGTTGCGCAACCTACCCTGAATATTGCAAGTCACTATCTCTTTTCGTTCTCTAGTTATCGTGAAAAACATAATATTTTTAACTAATTCTTTTAAAATTTTTTGGTGGAACGATCATCACAAAACTTCACACACTTCTTTATGTCGATATTCTACAACTAGTTACCAAGCTTCAATTCGATGAGATCTGTATTTTTAGTTTTCGAGAAAATAATATTCCAGATGGGTATGACTCCGAAACCGGCAGGCCGATTATGCCCAACCAGAAACCTAACTCACCTATTCGGATGCACAATCTACCCTGAAAATTGCAAGTCCCTATCTATTTTCGTTCGAAATTAATCGAGGCAAAAGTCACCCATTCAGCTACCGAACTTACCCAAGGCTCCTCGGATCTCCAAGAATATAGATTTTGAAGACTTCCGCAAAATTTCAGTGATTTTTTAATGATTTTCAATGATCTTTCTAAAGTTATTTATTGATATGATCCTCATGAAATTTCCCAACAATTTTCGCGTCAATATTGTACAATTAATAACCATGTTTGAATTGGATAGGTTCCGTATTTTTGGAATTATTTAGAAATAACAAACTAATTACAGATGTGTATAACTCCAAAACCGTTTGGCCGATTATACCTATTAACAAAATCAACTGTTGCATTGAGCTACGCAACCTACCCTAAAATTTGCAAGTCCCTATCTTTCTGAGTTTTCTCTCCCAAACCCTGATAAATATCTATACAATAAAAAATGTATTATTTTTTTATTTGCTTCTGCGTCAGAAACACAAGATATTTGTCAGAAGCGATCAATGGAATAATGTTGCCTAACAAATGACAACGAAACCAAAAACCCAGAAAGAAACCATTTAATAATTCCCTTAATATTTGCTAGAGAAATGATTCTCACAAAATTTCACAAGCATCTTTTCGTTTGTATTCTACAACTACTCAACAAGTTTCAATTCGATCTGATTTGTATTGGCTGAAAACAAAATTATTCCTCTGAAACCATTGGGCCGGTTATGCCGATTATGAACTTCTCCGCCGCCTTGGCTGCCGCCTACTCTGAAAATCTGAATTCTCTATCTCTTTCTGTTCGCAAGCAATCGTGGCAACGGCCGGCAGGAGATAATCTTATTTTACCCCGAATTCCTCATCAGGTAGTCTAACCCAATCGTTTGAGATCATTTTCGGTTAAATATTCGAAAATTACAGAGATTTGGGTGAAATTAGAACGCGATGTTCCACAGAACATGTCAGAAAAAACATGAACTATAATTTGCACAAGTTTAGGACATCAACTGCACTCTTAGACCTCATATCTAGACTATTCAACAAGGCTGAATTAGAATCGGCAATTAAATGCATATTGCAGACATAATGTTTGCATAAAAATTGATCAAAAATAACATATAGAACACCTTCTATCCGAACTATAGTTTTAAGTATGTACCTGACGTCAAGATCTTGCCTGACCTTTCGAATCGATGAGCATCACTTCAATAGTCGGATTTTTTCAATGTGCAATGTGCAACGCGCATACTCTAGGAATCATTTTGCTCAAATTTCTGTGATTTTCGAATTGTTAGCTGAAGGAGGACTCAAGCGTTTAGGTTCAACTCACTCATGAAGAATTAGAGGTCGAATTCGATTATGTCCAGCCAGCCGTTGCCACGATAACTTTTGAAAGGAAAGAGTTGTTAACTTTCAATTTTCAGTTTAGGCTGCGCATCCTATTGTGACAGTTATGATCGTCAATGGGCATAATCTGGTTAACGGTTGCAGAGTTATAACCTTCTGAAGTTTTGTTGTTATTTCCTCAAAAAATACAAATACGATCCAATTTGAACCTGGTAAAATTTCGTTATATGCTGACGCGCTAAAATTTTATTATTTCAGATTCTATTAGTTGCATTCCGTTGAAATTCTGCATAAATCTTCAAGCCAAATTTTATTTTCCCAATATTTTAAAACCACTATCGATCTGAAATCTTATGAGGGGGTGTGAGGAGTGAATTTGACTAAGAATATACACGCAAAATCTCCTGGCTTTTCAAGATTATTTTCAAGATTGAAACGTTTCAAAATCCAACTGTACACTGTGGTGCATATAAAGTAATACCATTATTTCCATTTGCCATTTTATGAACTAAATTGTTATTTCTAGATAAGTATTCTATTCGTTTAATTATGAGATTGACCGTGGTAGACGTTGGATGGACATTTTTGACTTGCACATTGATAAAATCATAACCATCGATAACAGAGAGCCTTAGAGTTCATAATACCTACACGACTCTAGAGAATTCAAAAATATCATATATGTTTATTATTAGCAAGTTGGAATATTGCATTGCAATTTGGAACCCAATTCAACTGAGGTATATTTCAGTGCTGGAATCATCTCAATAAAAAATACACGATAACTAGATTGTTCAAGAAGATACAGGGTGATTCTCAAAATTTGTCAGTTTTTATTATGTCTTATTACTAGGATATTTTTGAAGATAGAAAAAAACTTTGAATACGAAAGTTTCATGGAAATTTAAGCAGAATCCAGTGACGTTATTAAAAAAATATAGATGTCACAGTCCTTCAAAAATGATCATCATCTATCATTTATTCAAATGGGACACCCAGTAACTAGTATCTCAAAAAATTGCATTCTGCCATGGGTTTAAATTTCAATCCGTGGGCGACTAAAACAATTTTTGTTGTTGTTTGGTATTTTTGCTTTTTAGGACAAAGCGGAATATTGTTCAATGTATATTGTCAACAAAGGTTTTGAAATACTCGGATATAGGGTACCTAAACCATTTAAGAAAATTTATTTGATGGGTTACCCCGTAGGTACCCCGTGTACCTACAACTGCTATTTTCGATAATATCTCAAAAATAAATTTTTTACGCTGCTGGAGTCTACGCCAAATTTCATAGAACCTTCTCATTTATAGTTATTTAATCAACTAGTTTATTAATAACATCGATTAATGGTCCAGATATTTTAGTAAAAAAATTACAGATATTTGGGCAAAATGATAACGCGCAAAAATGTCGAGAAAAATTACTCTTGTGAGATTATCGGATATCTATAGAGGAATAATATCTGCACTAATAAAGAGAGATATGTCTCAAAGTGTCATTTCCGCATCTCGGTGTTTTACAAGGATAGTCCTAGAAAGTGGCCTAGACGGAATAGTACTTTTTAGCTCTAATAGGTGTGAAAATACCCCATCCAGAACATAAGAATCCATTTCTACCAGCCACAAGAGAAAGTGTATCAGTGGAAATGATAAGAAAACTAATATATGTCAGAGAATTGTTCGGTGGTAAACAAAAAAGAGTTCTGCTGCTATCCAAACAACACCGAATTCATCGACTATCTTGATAGTTGGAGCACTACAACTTCAAATACAAGATTAATTAATCCACGAAAACCACGATGGTCTTTTCATGTGATGAGCGCGGAAACCGTGTTTTGCAAACCATAGAAGACAAGACAGTCCTCAAGGTGACCGAACAATTCAGAATGGAAAAAGGAAATCTGTAAAGAACTGATCTTATCTCCATTCGGCTGAGGTCATCTGATCTGAAATGTTCAGATACTAATATGAAATAAGAGTAGATTTTCTGTTCATGCAGGATGATTCTCGCCTTTGTACCAGAGTTGCCGAAAATGCCATGGAGAAAAATGTTGTGAGAGTAAGTATTCGAGAGTCTCATAGAGAGCATGTTACGAAGAATTCGTGCGCAGATCAAGGCAAGAGGTAGATATAAAGATTACTAAACTCCCCAAAAACTCCACCACTTATTTAGAATTCCAAATGCTCTGTAATATTGCTATTATGAAATTAATTAAATACAATTCTTTAAAATCACTGACGTGAAGTCAGGAGCTTTTTACGCATTTTATTTTGTTTATTCACGACACAATCAACAAATACTGCATGAACCTTCAAACCGTCTTATTCCAACCGAGCACTAGGTTTCAATTCGATCAGATTTGTATTTTTGAAAATATTGGGGAAATAAAATCTGTCTTGAAGGTTTGTGCGGAATTTCAGCGGAATCTGACAGATAGTTTATGAAATATTACATTTTTCAAGAATAATTTTTATTTTTTTTAAGAAATATTTTTACCATTTTTGGCGCTCTTGTTCCTCGGAGCAGAGTTCTTATCAATTTGCCGAATGTTTTTAATTTTCGAATTTTTGGATGAAAATGGTCTTGCACGATTTGGTTCGACTCACTGACGAGGGGTAAACCGCTAGGAATTCTGGTGTACGAGAAAGTAGAATTCCAATTGAATTTAGAGGAATTCCAATTGAATCCTGTGGAATTCTTATTGAATTCCATGGAATTCCTATTGAATTCCATGGAATTCCGCAGAACTCCTATTGAATTATAAAGAATTCCTACCAATGTTAAAATGCCTATTGGACAATCATGTAAGCCACTCCAAATAGTTGATTTTAACAGGATTTTAGCAGAACTGCTTTTCCTAACCTACGAAAATATACTTGGCAATAAACAGACAAATTTACGTATTATTGAATACGGTGAGTATTGTTACAATATTCTTCAATTCTTGGAATTTTAAATATTTCATTTCCGATAAAGATCCAGTAGAGAGCGGATGTCTCTGTGTTAGATAGTAATATTGATAATTCTCTCATTTGTATGATTTAATATAAACTGCTCCACAAGAGTTAGGGATATCATATTAATTTGTTCTGAGGGGCGTAAAATTTTAGAGACAATGCCAAAAACATGATCAACTGCCAATAAAAACTTATTAATTCGATTTGAATGCATATTTTCACCATCTGGTCGTCTTTTTTCTTGAGTTTGGCAGTTTTTCACATTATTCGTAAGATTTAGCATTTCAATATGCAGTTAATTTATTGTAAGACTCTTAGCGATATCGAACTCAGGAAATTTCACGAGCTTCTTAAGATGCCAAGAGGTAAATTAACAAACGCCGAGGCTAATAGGGCTATCGGTATCGAGATCGGTATGCTACAGTGTGGCCTCACTCAAGTCGCTGTGGCAGAAACATTTCAAGTACATATCGCAAAGTGTAATATCTTGACTCTGGAATAGGTTCAATGAGAGGTTTGGTGCAGGAAATACATAGGGTTGGTGAACCAAGAAAAACAAACCCACACAAGATCGTTTTGTCACCATTTCGGCGAGGAGATATCCTCTTTCTTCATGTAGGATGCTGAGAAATCTACCTTTAAATGCCAATGGTCCTGAAATTTCCACTGAAACCATCCGACGTCGTTTGGGGGGATTAACCTGGCTTCTAGACGTCCATTGAGGGGTGTTCCGTTAACACGTGAGCATAAACGACGAAGATTAGAATGAGCCCGGCAGCATGTTAATCTGAACGTCCAATGGCGTAGTGTACATTTCACAGATGAATCCAGATAAGGTCGATTTTCAGATCCTCGAAGAATAAGGATATGGACTATGCCGCGTATACCCCGAAATCACCGTCATGTGCAAGAGGTTCATCCATTTCGAGGAGGCTCTGTTAGGGTATGGGCTGGGATATGTTACAACGGGCGCACAGACCTTCACATTTGTCCTGGCAATATGACTGCCTTACATTATGGGGATCATGTCATTGGCAACGTAGTGCCAAATTTTCATGCTTACATTGGTGAAGCTTTCCAATTTCTGGACGATAACGCAAGACCACATCGTGCAGCAATTTAGTAGAAAATGTGCGAGACGAGCATGGTATTCCACATTTCCAATACCTCCGCATTCGCCAGACTTAAGCTGCATAGAACATGCATGGGATATGCTACAAAGAAGACTAAATGCTCACCAACCTCCACCGGAAACATTGAATGACCTCAAAGCACTACTGCCTCGTTTATGGAATGAAATTCCACAAGATATGCTCAACACCCTCGTTGACAGTATGCAACGAAGACGTCAGGCGGTCATTGATGACCGTGGTGGTCATACCTTTTATTGAAGACATAAAAAGACAAAAAAAAAACAATAAAATGTACGGAAACAAAAGTCAAGGTAAATTTGACCCTATTATGTTAATCACCCTATACCAAAAAAATTTCGTGCATTTATTGTTTTGAACCTAAAACTATATTGAATAACGTTTTCAGCGCAAACAAAGGTTTCAGAATGTCAGTTATTTTATTTGAAACGATTATCCCTAACTCTTGTGAAGCAGTTTATTTTAATACATCCATGAAGATCACAATTGCTATTGATACTATTATACGGATCATCCAAGGTCTTCCCAAGGAGAATCCTCAAGAGCTTGAACGAGTTAGGAGAATCCGTTGTGTTTTGTGTAGGTTTCGTTACTAAGTCCTTGCTTCACCTTAGGCATAGCACTGTAAATTTTCGACCCAAATGTGAATGGTGGCGATTGCGGTGAATAGAAAATTTGTTATCCAACTCCGGTATTGTGAAACGTTCTAACCACTGGGCCAATCAGTCTATAATTGGTGAAATATTCTAGCCTATTTTAGGTCCCGCACAAAGGTACACATAGAGATCAAAAATGCTTCGACTGAAAGCTATCTACTATTAAATATCCTGAAGCGAAGTGTTTTAACTTCAATAAGAGTTTTGGGTTTCAACTGTTCAAATTTGCAAGAAAACAATTCCTGCGCTTTGCGTAGAAGTTAATTGTTGCTGAATGATTTCTTCGAGTATTTTTTCCTAGAGTTTTAAAATTTTTTAAAGTACTGACATGAGGTCAGTCTGCTTTTGCGTGCTTGTTAATTTTGACCGATTCGAGTAGAATGTGAACAAATGCGCTGATATTCACGTCAGTGCTTTTTTGATTTTTTTGCGCGCCTGTTCCGCAAGGAACAGCGTGCTATCATTTCGTCACAATATCTGTGTTTTTTTTATCTTTTTGGGCGCATGTTCTAGGGGAACATCGTCCTATCATTTCGTCCAAATGTCTGTAATTTTCGAATTTCGAGCTGAAAATTGGCTAATAGGCTAATTCGGACTCCCTGATCACGAATCCGGTGTCAGATTTTAGGGTGCCGTACTTCCGGCCGTAGGCACGATAACAGGAGCACCGAAGGTCCTATCGACTTCAAACTTTCAGGGTAGGTTTCTGATCAAAATGCGACGGTTAAGTTCGTTAACGGGCAAAATCGGCCGAATGGTTTAGGAGTTATAGACATTTAAAATTTTGAGGTTATTTCCCTGATATTTCAGGAACTAAAGAAGATGTTGAATCGAAACTTGGTAGTCAGTTCGAGGATGTAAACGCGCAACTTTTGGCAAAATTCTGTTATGATCGAAATGTTGGTAATTTTTAAAAAAAAATTTCTTTTAATTTTTTCGAAAAAAAAATTTTTTTTTCGTGAACTATTCATCAGATTGCAACAAAAACTTGTACTAACGTCAATTGTAGTATTTTGCAACATTGTGCAAAATTTTGGCTCTATACGATTTCAATTTCTGGAGATATAAGACAAAATGTGTCAAATTTCCTGGGTCTCTCTCAGTATTTTCATCGATTATTCTATGAACTCTTTGAATTCCACCGAAAACAAATTCAAAGACATAAACATAAAGAATCAAGTCATAGTTTAGACGTCGAAAGAAGGACGATGTTGATCGACTTGAAAAGGTACCTATTTCAAGAAATGCAATAATGAAATGCTTAATTTATGGATATAATATTATCTAAGTATTGTTGGGATCGGGCAGTTGGAAAATTTTTTAATAAAAAAATTTGTACCGACGTTAAATCAAGCATTCTACACGAGTGTGCAAAATTTCAGTTCGATACGATCTCAATTCCAGAAGATATTGCTTAAAATTCACATTCCAGCGTGTTTTGACGTTCTATGGTCACAGAAAATCGTCACAAAAATCTATTTACCTCATTTGACGGCTGTTTGTCAAATCAATTAATTCCAATAATTGATGTCAGATTTCCTACATACCAAGTTCAAACACATTTTATTATATGGAAAACACTTATTATGATCACGTTCTACAGGAATTGATACTAAATAGAAGCTAGATGAAGATTATTGTAATGGAAAATTTGTGTTCCAGAATAATATTAAGGTATTCAACATGATACTGCTTTTTTTCTTTACTGGTCAGTACGGGCCACAAGGAAGATGAACATGCGCCCAAAAGCTCCTGTCCACAGGGCTTGAACCAATTTTTTCGTAAATGCTCTCAACCGATTGGTTTCGACTCCTTGATGAAGAATTCGAGGTCAAATTCAATTCTGTCCGTCCGGTCCGACGGGTAGTTTTGCAGCGTAAATATTTCAGAAAAGTTCGTTAACGGGCGAAATCCACCCAGCGGTTTCGGAGTTAAGGCCGTTTTCAGTGAAAACGTTTTCTATGAACATTTCCGGAACCGATAACTCGATCTATCTGAAATTTGGCATCAAATTGTAGAATCATGACTTTTATGTACCTGCAAAGTTTTGTACTGCCTGGACGGCCATAAAGAGGCGGAAAAATTTTCAAAAATTTTGAAGTTTTGTTTCCACGATAACTCGAAAAATACTGATCTGATTGAATTAAAGCTCCGTAGTTAGATGTCAAAGACTAAAGCGAACACTTTCGCGAAATTTCGTGAAGATCACGTGACATGAAAATATTCGAAATATTATTACTATTTGGCGGAATACTCTGCTTGAAAATTCGAAAACTATTTTTCTGAAGTTCAGGCTGCCCTTTCCAGGTACTTTTCGTTATGCGCATGCGCAGATGAGAAGTCATTTAACTGCTGTAGTTTTCGCCAGAGAGGATTGGGGTTTTGGGGTGGCAGATAATATTATTATGCCTCCATAGAATCCTCTGGTGAGGGTCCGCGCATGCGTGGATTCAAGATGCGATATCTCCTGAACCACTAGTGCTTGAGAATCGGAGTTTTTTGTAAGTTGTGTGATTGTGGGAGGACTTTCAGCCACGAGTAGATTGCGCATGCGCAGAAGAGAAGTGACTGTTTTTGAGTTGTATGGGTTATGTTGGGAGTACTAAGCCGATATTGTGAGGTTTAAAAAGAGTATTCATGTCAATTCAGTGCACGGACACAAGTCAGTTAGGGGGAAATATCGTTGTTTCCGAGTTGAAGTGTGCGTACCGTGGCCCTGGGGCTAACTTCGAAATTGATTTTACCCCTTACGGGCATTTTTCGTTATTACATGAGCAGATAATAAGTGAATTAACTGCTGGAGTTTTTGTCTGAGAGGATTGGGGATTTGAGGTGCAGGATGATATTACTTAACAGAATCCGCTTGGCAGTATCCGCGTATGCGTGGATTGAAGGCGCGATCTCGTCTGAACCAATATTATGGAAGAATCTGAGTTTTTTGTGTGGTGAGTGATTCTGAGAGGACTTTCAGACACGAGTAGATTGCGCGTGCGCAGAGGTGAGGGGGCTCTATTTGGGTTGTATGGCTTATGTTGGGTGCGGTTTACGTCTACTGGTCATGGATTTTGTACTGAGCCAATATTGTGAGGTTTCAAAAGAAAATTCAAGACAATTCTGTGAACGAACAAGTCAGTTTCGAGGAAATCGGCCAATTTATAAATAACTATATTTGAATGATCAATTTTAAGTTACTTTCGGATTTGAAGAATAGGCGAAGAAATTGCATTCCCAATTCGAAATTCATGTAACCCGTTTCGGAGATTTTTCGTTTCATGTATGGGCAGACAAGAATTGATTATACTGCTGGAGTTTTCGTCTGAGAGGATTGGAGTTTTCAGGTGCTGGATGCTATTCCTCCATAGAATCCCCTTGGAAGTGTCTGCGCATGCGTGGATTGGAGCAGTGATATCTCCTGAACCAATGGTGTTGAAGAATCAGAATTTTGTGTGAAGTATTATTTTTAGGGGCTTAAGCCACGAGTAGATTGCGTATGCGCAGAGGAGATATTTGGATTGTATGGCTCATGTGGGGAGTGGTTTGCGTCTAGCGGTGATGGATTTGGTGCTTAGCCGTCATTTCAAGGTTTTAAGATAAATTTCATGGCAATTCTGTGCACGGACAAGTCAGTTTCGGGGAAATAGCGTTGTTTCCGAGTTGAAATATCTGTATCGTGGCCCAGGGGCGAATTTATGAATAACTATTATGATTATATGGGTTGTGCTGGGCAGACAAAACCCGCCCCTCCACTGCGACCAATCGGTCTATTGTGGAACATTTTTAGTATATAACCTATACTTCACCCACAAGCTCAAGTCTCTTGATGAGGGATCATGAGTCTGGTGGGTGAGAACTTGTCCAGTTCCCTCAGTGTCAGCTTGTGGTCTCCTAGTACCTCCAATGTGATCCTGTACCCAGCGGGGCAGTCACACATGATGTGTTCGATAGACTCGTCGTCCTTCAGGTAAAGTCTGCACTCGGAGTCTCCAGTTAACTCCAGTGTATTGAGGTGTTTCCTGAGGCCGTAATGGTCCGTGTATACAGCTGTAAGGATTCTCAGGTCCGCCCTAGAGAATTTGAGCCATTTTCTGGCTCTTTTAGCTATGAATAACTATATTCGGTAGATCTATTGTAAATTACGTTGGGATTTCGAGAAGAGGCAAATGCGTTCCTAACGGAGGTCCCATAACCGCAATTTTTTTTGATCTACGGTAAAGCTAACAGCTAAACTATATTGATAGCCATATTCATTGAAGGAACTTGAACAAATAAAAAAAAGCACTGACGTGAAGTCAGTACTCTTTGGCGCGCGTGTCCACGTTGGCTAATTTGAATTGAATGATGAGTACTTCAAGCTCAGTGGATAAAGCGAGCCAGAGATTTACCCAAAGAATAGTGGACACCATTCACTGTCGGTTCAAAAATTAACAGTGCTGTATCTAAGCTGCCATAAGGATATAGTACCAAAGTTGAAAAATAACTCAACTGACTTTCCTTAGTCGCACAAGCTCCTAGAAGATTCTGAGGGATCTCCTCGGGAAAGACTTGGGAGGGTCAGTATAATCATAATCATGTTAATAGCACGCGCGCCAAATGCAGATTGACTTAACAATGAAAGAAAAAGTGTGAAAAAGCATTGACGTGGGGTCAATCTGCTTTGGCACGCGTGCTATAAACATTATTATGATTATACTGACCCTCCCAAGTCTTTCCCAAGGAGATTCTAGGAGCTAGTACAACTAAGGAGAGTCAGTTGTGTTCTTTTTCAAGATTGTTACTCTATCCTTATGGCAGCGTAGATACAGCACTGTTAATTTCTGAACCGACAGTGAATCGTATCCACTATCCTTTGGGTAGATCTCCGGCTCGCTAAATCCACTGAGCTTGAAGTACTCATCATTCAATTCAAGTTAGCCACCGTGAACACGCGCGCCAAAGAGTACGGACTTCACGTCAGCGCCTTTTTTTTATTTCATTTAATACCCGTTGCCTCATTTAATACTAAATATCAAGACATCGAACAAGCATTGCCAAAGAAAGGAGGAAAATAACATGGAATTTCCTATCGGAATTTTTTTTTGCTTTTGAAGATCTCATCCCTACGACATTCTGAAGGTATTACAAGGGTATCTATCATTTCTCACCTACACGTAAAATGTCAAGGATATTCAATGTGAATTCTCGAAAATAAAAAAATATTCCGATCCTTTCGAAATCAATTATGTCAAATGTTCATCAGTAAGTGTAAAGTAATCGATTTTTTTGCGGAATTCCGTTTGTTTTCCTTAGATTCCAAAAGATTTCCAATGGAATTCCAATAGAATTCCAATAGAATTACAATAGAATTCCAATAGAATTACAATAGAATTCCTATTGAATTACTAGAGAATTCCTCTAGAATTCCTATAGATTTCCAATGAAATTCCCCTTGACTTGGAACTCTGGTGTACAAAGTTTTGGCAGCGGTTGTCCCCTAGCTCACTGATCAAGAATCCGTGGTCAGAATCGATTCTGTCTGGCCGGTCCAGCCATAGACACGAACTCGAACAGAATGAGCTGGACAGTTAAAATTTTCAGGGTAGGTTTGGGAGATAAATATCTCGGTTAAGTTCGTTACTGGGCAAAATCTGCTTGATGGTTTCGGAGTAACGAAAAAAAATTGTGTTTACATAACAACTTTTGAATTCAATTTTTTTTTAAGATGCAGTTACATCATAAAAATCCATTGATATCGTTTTTAACTCTAACAAATTAATACTTTCGCAGATATGATTTTTAAAAATTTCAATATTAAAACGTAACTCTATGATTTTTCAGAATGCTGTATCGAAAATTAACGTCTGTATCTATGAATGTCATCTGTGTTCATAAATTTCATCATTGTCATCGCATCTACAGGTGAGAGATATTATGTCAAACAAAGTATGATTGAATTCAAAATGACCAACGGAATAACCTCAGCTATCGTAGATAGCTCTTGTATGACCCATATGATGATGATAATCCATAGATGATGATAATAGAAATATATACTTCGATGAGTTAAACAAATTGGGTTCAGATTATCTCCAGTAAAAATAAAACTAGAAGATTGGCTAAGTTTCAATTGATATAATATAATTTTCATAGTAGATTCGAGGAATGAATATCTCGGATAAGTTCGTTATTCGGTAGAATGGGTCGCTTGGTTTTGGATTAATAATTTTTGGCACTCTTGTTGAATTAAAATTCTTTTATGATGTTTGAATTCAATGTGTTTTATGATGAAGATCTATCATTGATATCATACCCAACTCTGAGAAAGCATTACTCTATAGGATTTGTCAAAGTTTTAACAAGAGCGCCAAAGCTCCTGACCACAAGGCTTTTCCACTTTCTTATATACGATCCTCTATAAATTTTGCGTTTTGGCATTCAACAAACAATTAACAAGTTTCAATTGAATCGAATATGTATTCTTTGATTTATTGAGGAAATAACAACAAAATTTCATATGTGTGTAACTCCGAAACCATAGGCTGATTATGTCCATTAACTGACATAACCGTCTCATCCGGATGTGCAACCTATCCTGAATATTTCGCTATTTTTTTCCGATCGAAATTTGTCTTGTCAAAGGACTGCCAGCCGGACAGAATTGAAATATTAATTAGGGAGTCGAACCTAATTATTCGAGACCATTTTCGGCTGAAAAATAGAAAATCGTCATGTAATCCGTATTACGCGGAATATAAAAGCGTATATTTAAGTGTTGGGTATCCATATCCATACAACCACGCGTTCATTAATTCCATTCGTATATCGCGTTGTTGGCTTTATCGGCGGTGCCGCTATAATTTGCAGAAGAGCATCATTGTTCGGCTAGAAAATTGTTTCAGTGCTGCTTATGAATTATATCCTCTCATAATATATAGCAATTTGAAAGCTTTGACATAGTAATTTTGCTGAATATTTCAATTATGTCTATTAGAGATTAAGCTTTGAAATATTGCCACAAGTGTATTGACTGGTAGGTAATCCAATATAGGTACTATTACAGAAATCTTGCTGGAATACCTGATAATTATGATTAATTAACTGAGACTCTCAACTCTTTCGAGAATTCTCATACTGGAGTCTTTCTTGCTTGAAATTATTACGGAATCTCTTGAAAATAATCTGACATTTATCTAACTTAAATTATTTTATCAATACTGCTTATTATTATATCTTTCTTATTCTAAATATCTCTAACATCTGGTGAACATATTTCGTTTCGAAGTGTTTTTTGCGCGTTTTTCTGCAACAATGCGATATGTGCGGGGGCAATTGATTAAAATATGGACGATTAACTACTGTGGCAAATGAAGTAATGCGTGAACGATATGTGTGGAATTTTAAATTGTTTTTCAAAATTTGTCTGAAAGGAGAACGACTGGGGGTGTAACTAGAAGGCCATATTAACAGCTCATATAAATTCTGTGAGTTTGCGAGCCAGTTTCGAGGAGACAGCGTAGTGTCCGAGGTGTAATGTTAATAACGTAATCCTTGGGACCAACATTGAAATTCATGCTGCCTCTTTCGGGCATTTTTCGTTATTCGCATGAGCTGTAGTTTTCGTTTGAGAGGATTGGGGTTTTGGCGTGGAGTATGGTATGCCCCCAAAAAATCCTCTGGTGAGGGTCTGCACATGCGTGGATTCAAGATGCGATATCTCCTGAACCACTAGGGTTGGAGAATCGGAGTTCTTTGTGGAGTGTGTGATTTTGAGAGGACTTTCAGCTGTAAGTGTGTTGCGCATGCGCAGAGGAGAAGTGACTATTTTTGGGTTTAATGCGTTATGTTCGAAGTGGTTTAGGACTATTGGTCATGGGTCTGGTGCTTAGCCGATATTGTGAGGCTTCAAAAGAATATTCATGGCAATTCTGTGCACGCAGAAGTCAGTTTGGGGGAAATAACTTTGTTTGTGAGTTGGAGTGTCCGTACCGTTGCCCCAGGGCTAATTTTGAAATGTATGTTACCCGTTACGGACATTTACGTTATGCGCATGAGCAAACGAGAAGTGATTTAACTGCTGGAGTTTTCGTCTGAGAGGATTGAGGGTTGGAGGTGCAGGATGCTATTACTCCATAGAATTCCCTTGAAAGTTCCCGAGCATTCGAGGATTGAAGCTGCGATATCTCCTGAACCAATGATGTCGAAGTATCAAATATTTGTATGATGTGTGTGATTTCGAGAGAACTTTCAGCCACCAGTAGATTGCGCATGCGCAGATGTGATGTGGTTTTTTTTGGGTTGTATGAGTTATGTTGGGAGTTATTTGCGTCTAGCGGTTATGGATTTGTTGCTGAGCCGATATTGTGACGTTTTTAGAGAAATTTAATGTCAATTATGTGCCCCAACAAGTCAGTTTCGATGAAATAGCATTATTTCCAAGTTGAATTGTCTGTGTCTTAGCCTTGGGGCCCATTTATGAAGAACTATTTTTGGAAGATCTATGGTAAATCACGTTTGGATTTAGAGAGTAGGCGTAACCAATTGCGTTTCCAACGGGGGTACCATAACCGCATTTTTTTATTTCGATCTACGGTAAAACTAATAGCCAGACTGTACTGATAGCCAGATTTGTTAAAGAGACTCGAAAAATATAGAAAAAGCACTGAGGTGAGGTCAGTACTCTTTGGCGCACGTGTTCACGTTGGCTAATTTGAATTGAATTATGAGTGTTTCAAGCTCAGTGGATAGAACGATCCGGATATCTACCCAGAGTGTAGTGGACACCATTCACTGTCGGGTCATAAATTAAGAGTGATTTATCTGAGCTGGCATAAGGATAGAGTAACAAAGTTGTAAAATAACACAACTGACTTTACTTAGTGGCACAAGCTCCTGAAAGCTTTTGAGGTATCTCCTTGGGGAAGACTTGGGAGGGTCAGTATAATCACAATCATGTTTATAGCATGCATGCCAATCGCACATTGACTTCATAATGAAAGAAAATGGCTCAAAGAGCAATGACGTGGGTTCAATCTGCTTTGTCGTGCGTGCTATAAATATGATTATGATTATACACTGACCCTCCCAAATCTTCCCCAAGGAGATACCTCAGAAGTTCCTAGGAGCTTGTGCGACTAAGGAAAGTCAGTTGTGTTCTTTGTCAACTTTATTACTCTATCTTTATGCCAGCTTAGCTAAATCACTCTTAATTTATGACCCGGCACTGAATGGTATCCACTACCCTCTGGGTAGATCTCCGGCTCGCTCTATCCACTGGCCTTGAAACACTCATAATTCAATTCAAATTAGCCAACGTGAACAGGCGTACCAAAGAGTACTGACCTCACGTCCGTGCTTTTTTAAATTTTAGAGCTTTCTTTTATTCTATTTTCCATTCTTTCCGCATTCTCATTTCTTTAGAGTTTTCTTCTATTTTATCTTATATTCTTTTCATAGGTTGTGAAACATCCATAATACTTGGATTATTCAGATTTGTTTTCTTTTCTCTTGTTACAACTCCTACATTATCTTCTTCATCTTCTTTCTTCATTCCAATAGTAGTTTTTTCTGCTTGTTTCCATCCCTATATATAATAATTTCATATAATTCCAGCCCCGCATTGGGCGACTAAATGTTACGGAAAACATGCTGGAATTACTTGATTGATTTCGAATTATCACTTAATATAACTGACTCTTAACACTTTTGAGGATTCTTATGCTGAATTCAGAGTCTTTCTTGCTTTAAATTATACTGAAAATAATCTGACTTTTCCATAACTTTATATATTTTATTACTACTGCCAACAATTTCCATGGGTCTTCCTAATTTCAAAAACACATACTGATTTATTGGATTTCAAAATTCATATCATAACAGTACCTACTAATGAATTGAACTTGTTGTCCATAATGGAGACCGATTTGTCCAAATGTCTGTAATTAACAAGGTTTTGGCCGACAATGGTCTCAAACGTTCGATGTTGGCTCACTGATGGAGAATCCGTCCGTATCCATGATTATTCTCAAATGATATGAATTACAGTGTAAAATTTGCAGGGTACTTTTCCAGTCAAAATACGCCAGTTTAGTTCGTCAATAGGCCTAGTCTGCCTTGTCATTTCGGAGTTACAGCCATCAGAAATAGTGTTTTCCTAATAATTCTAAAAGTACTGATCTGATTGAATTGTGAATGGATAGTTAGTTGTAAAATCCCGACAAGAAGATATCAACATTTCGTAAGAATTCTATGACTACAAAATTTTAAAAGAATGAAAAAAAAATTATCTTCGAATCTGTCCGTTAGATATCGCCGAAATATTGGGAGAACCTTCAAAACTTAATTCAAGCAAAGTTATAAGAATGTATATAAGCTCTATCTCTATCTAGACAAGAAATGCTGAATTTGTTCGTTCTCTAATGAATAAAGATTTCGTTTGAAAAACTGATTTTAAATCATTAATTAAACGCAATACTGGGTATAAATGCGTAAAATATTGAAAATGAGCTGTATTGTAACGAATTGTAAAGAATATGCCAGAATTTCGAATATGATTGGTTGAATTCTACGTTCTAACGTTGAATTGAAAGATTACCTGTTCCAATTCATAGAAGAATCAGGATTTCTTTCATTCCGTAGAATTTCTTGTTGTTTCTGACTTACATCATAGTTCAGATATCGTGGAACTATTACAAGACCCTTTAAAACCTAATTTCACAGCTAAGTTCTAGATATCATTTAAGTACCTGGATGAGTTACTGCTCTTGCTATGAATTTGATCAAGGGCGCCAAAGCAGACTGACATCACGTCAGTGCTCTTCCATTTTTTTTATTTTGGAACCTTTTCAGAAGGGGTATAAACTGTGGCTTATTGTAAGACGGATACGATATGATACCAATCCAATATCATAATAGGATAGTGAATTACATTTTCAATACCATACATTTCAATTCAAAATCCATTATAACAAGAGGTACTTACTAAGATGTCATTCGATCTTAATCTCTTTAATGCCTAAATATGTTGATTTAATGAAATAAATAATTGATATTTAATCAAGTTGTTGATTAATGACAGCGATTAACGACCGATATCATTAATCGATGAGAGCTGATTGTACAAGATTCCGTCGACCTCGTTTCAAGTTGAAAGAATTCTGGACGGAAAAAAAATGTTTATTTTGCATAATAAACATATTTGACAGAATGAAAGCTTTCTATGTCCATTTCGATATAATTTATATTCATGCTGTCGATGGAACAGTTGAAAAAATTCTTAGATGGAATGTTGGACATGTGACTTTCTGAATAATTCACAACAATATCGTTACCTACTATATCCGTTAAGGGATGTGTGGAGTTGGTACAAACTGTTGTAGCATCAGTTACTTAAGAACGATTATCTCATAAAAATTTAGCAGTTTGTCCTTTATTTTTCAATTAATTTGCTATGTAACCCTCATCGACTGAAGTGGATTTTGAACAACAGAGTCGTTGTATGGCTGAAAAATCTGCTCCAATGTCAGGAAGAATAGCCGCAGAAAAACACCTAAAATAATGACCGGTATAAAGATGTGGTTCCTCTAAATTATGCAATATGTGACGGTAATTTAGAAAATGTGTTAATTCCTACTAGCTGTACTGAACATTTATTTTTTCTATAATAAACGCAAAGCTTTTCGTGTTGAGTGTGGGCGGTTCTTATATGCATATACAGTGTGGAAAAGCCAAATGGAATAAATTCATTACCTTGGTTACTGTACATATTCAAGGAAAATCTCGAAAAACGAAAAAAAATTCTAATTTAAAATTTTCATTCTTCTTGGTAAAAATGCGAATACTACCTGCAACCCCATTCGACAGATAGATACATCCATTGAATGAATCGTCCTTCTCTATTCAGAAATGTTATCACTTTCATGTTCAATACAAAACTCAAAATAGAAAAAAATAAATCATGTGAATACCGAAATTTATTATAATAATCCCTCGAATATTTCCAAATCTTATAACAATAATACTAAACTTATTCGCCTTCAAGATGTGAGAATAAAAATGAAAAAAAAAAAAACATAACATTGTGTTTTCCAGATGGTGCCATGAAAACTACGTAAAACACTTTATGTGGCAATGTTAGTTTCTTATGAAAGCCACCCTAAATTGTTTTGTACTGATAGGTTGTAGTTTATGAATTATCTAATTTGTGTGTGAATTTCAATAACTTCAATTTTGAATATTGGTTCCATTAACGGAAATGCACAAAATAACAATTTTACAAATGAGTCGTTACGGAGATATAACCCGAGCACAAAAAGAAGTAAGTCGCTTGTTCCATGAGAAATATCCGAACTTGCCGCCTATAATCAAAGAGAAAATAACTAAAATAGAGAAGCAGTTTCACGACTTTGGTCATGTAAGGCAGATTAAAAAAGCAGCTGCTAATACACTGCATGAGGATGTGAAATTAGATGTGATGCTTGACTTTGAAGAAAATCCACATAAATGGAGCAGATATGCCTCCACAACATACAACTTCAGCCATACATCGATTCTAAACATATTAAGTCAAAATAAAATGCATCCCTATAAAATGATACCTATCCAGGAGCTCTTGGAAGACGATTTTTATAGGATTATTTTTGTAGGATTTTTAGATCCATCGCCTAGGGGTTGATCATGTTACTGTCCTTACATTCGTCTTCAACGTCTTTGGTATTCAAAAAACACTTATTATAATTTACATACTTTATTTGCAATTCAACTCGAAGAAATATTTACAACTTTGACAGTATTTACTTCCGCAATAACAGAAAGATGTAATGCTTGTGGCTTTTACTTGATGCAAATCCATATTAACTCAATGAAAAATTATAAGCGATTTACACTTATTTATTCAATATTGTGACGCGTTTCGTCGACACAGCGACTTCATCAGACTACATCATACTAAATTCATAAAAAGTTATTATCTCCCTATACCTAGATGATATGGACACAGAATCATTTAAAACTAATTACATGAGAAACTTATTTAAAACAAATTACATAATAGACTTATTTGAAACTAATTACATGAGAGTACACTGCTGGTTTCTTCGTACACATTAACAATAATTAATTCCTAATGCTTTTATAAATTGGTTTCAATTCAATTTAGTTTGTGCGAATCGTATGGCTAGAAATTTTTTTTTTAAATATTAAAAAATATTTTTGTTGTCACGATAACTTGAGAACGGAAAGAGATAGCGGCTTGAAGTTTTCAGGTTAGGATGTGCACCAGAACGCGACAATTCAGTTTGTATATGAGCACAATCGGTCAAACGGTTTTAGGGTTATAGCCATCTGAAATTTGGTTGTTTTTTGTTCCTCGTTAACTCGGAAAATACTGAACCGATTGAATTCAAACATGGTAATTAGTTGTAGAATGTCAACGCGAAAATTTTTGCGAAATTTCGTGAGGATAGTATTCGTAAAAAATTTTCAAAAAATCATTGAAAATTTAAAAAAAAATTCTATATATCAGTAACTATTCGTTTGAAATTGCTGAAATTTTGCGAGAGCTTTCATAACCTAACTCTACTGCCAAGTTTCAAGTTTTAATACGATCGGTTAAATATTGTTGGAGATTTGAGCATTCTTGTGTGAGTTCAGTAGATGGGTGACCGTTGCCTCGATAACTTTCGAACCAAAGGATATAGGGATTTGCAATTTTCAGGGTAGGTTGTGTATCCGAAAGGGAGAGTTGAGTTCGATTTTGGGCATAATCGGTCCAACGGTTTCCGAGTTATACCCACCTGGAATATTACTTCCCTGATAACTCAAAAAATAAATATTCGATCGAAATGAAGCTTGGTAACTAGCAGAGCTGTGCCGAGCACCGAAGAAAAGTGCTTCAAGCCCTAAGCACTAAGCACTCAATAAAAATTGGTTCAAGCACTGACGTGAAGTCAGGAGCTTTTGCGCGTATGTTCTATTGTCCATTCTCCTGTATTGGACACTCTTAATCGAATTTACCATGATAAATTCGATTAAGAGAGTGTCCAATACAGGAGAACGGACAATAGAATTCACCATGGTATATTTGATTAAGAGTGTGCAATACAGGAGAATGGACAATAGAACATACCCGCAAAAGCTCCTGACTTCACGTCAAGGCTTGAACCAATTTTTTACTATTTCAATTTATACGTAGCGAAGCACGTACCGCGCCGCTAGTAGTAATCTTTAAATATTAAATTATATCGATCGTTATATCGACTCAAATAAGAATTCCATACATTTTTCTGAATTTTATGTGTTTTTTTCAAATCAAATCCAAAAGCTCTCAAAAAATCACCCGTTATTACATAAAGATATATTCTAATTAGTGATAGAAAAACTGACCTAGAATTCCTCTCTACCCATCACGAGATTTAATATCCACAAATGAGCCTCTCACCTTACAAGATCAGAAGCCTTCAGCAAAATTCAAAGGTCCCCTCTCGCAAATATAGGTACTCCTCTGAAGGCACATGGATCTCTTGAAGAAGAATCGCCTCTCTATTCCTCAAAGATATTCACTCTTGTTCATAGAAATCCCTTCAATATTTAGTTGCCTCCTCCTAAGGAGGATCTCTTTCAAAACCAGGTATGACCACTAATGTAGGGCTATCATCTAATCTCCTATATATTTGTGATGAAATAACACGATTTTAACATGAATATATATGTATAATAATATGTCATCATGACATTCATATTTTATTTTTGAAGGTTCTCGCAAAAATACGACCATAGACAACATATCATACGACGATTCGCATCCACCTACCGAACTCACAAAAGGCTGCTCGGTTCTCCAACAATATAGATCCGATCGTGTTCAAACTTGGAATTCTGCAGTAGAGTTAGGTTCTGCAGGCTCTCCCAAAATGTCAGCCATGCCGGACGAATAGTTTATGATATATAGAATTTTTTTCAATTATTTTTTTTTAAATTTTCTAGTTATACCATCCTCACGAAATTCTGCAAAAATTTTCGCGTTGGTATTCTACAACTAATAACCATGTTTGAATCCAATCGGTTTTGTATTCTTCGAGTTAATGAGGAACAAAAAACATCCAAATTTCAGAAAATTTCAGATGGCTATATCTCTAAAACCGTTTGGACGATTATGCTCATAAACAAACTCAAATGTCGCATTCAGATGCACAACCTGACCTGAAATTTTCAAGCCGCTATCTCTTTCCGTTCTCAGGTTATCGTGACAACAAAAATATTTTTTAATAATTTGTTGATAATTTTCTAGCGATACGATTCTCACAAAATTTTATAAACGTGCTTAGGTCTATATTCTACAACTATTCACCAAGTTTAAATTCGATCGGATTCATTTTGCTTGAAAACAAAATTATTACTCGGAAACCATTAGGCCGATTATACCCATTAACGAACTTGTCCGTCGTATTGGGATGCGCCACCTACCCTGAAAATTTCAAGTCGCTAGCTCTTTCCGTTCTCAAGTTATCGTGGCAACGGACGGCACCACAGATTTAAATTTCACATTTGGGCAAAACTATAACGCGTATGTTCCCCAGAACATACGCGCAAAAATGAGCACAAGCATCGAGCACAAAGCACCGCGTTTTCACAAAAAGCTTGCGATTACTAAGCACTTTATAAAGGTAATTCGATTTTTCGAGCACTAAGCACTAAGCACTTTTAGAAATCTGTTGGAAATGAGGATATTTACTCCGAATTGTTAGATAAAATTGTATTCTATTGGAGAAATATGTATGTAAACTAGCAAACTTGCATTCCCCATATGCATAATTGACGGATGAGGAATGGAGTGCAGTGAAACGAATTTCTATAAAACTAACGAACTCAAAATTAGTTCTATTCTCACACAGTTTGAAAAGGTCTTTATTATTGCGCGTTATAGTTTTGGCCAAATGTCTGTAACTTTCGAATTTTTTGACGAAAATGGTTTCAAACGATTAAGTTCGACTCCCCAATGAAGAATTCGACGTCAAATTTGATTCTGTCCGTCCGGCCGTCCGGCCGTACGGCCGTCCGGCCGTTGTTTCGTTAACTTGAGAACGAAAAGAGCTAGCGACTTGAAATTTTCAGGGTACCTTGCGCATCCGAATACCACGAACAAGTTCGTTAATGGGCATAATCGGCCCAGTGGTTTTCGAGTAATAATTTTGTTTTCAAACAATATACATCCGATCGAATTGAAACTCGGTGAGTAGTTGTAGAATATGAACCTAAGCACGTTTGTGAAATTTCGTGCAAATAGTATGGCTAGAAAATTTTAAAAAAATTATTAAAAGATATTTTTGTTGTCACGATAACTTGAGAACGGTTTCAGAGTTATAGCCATCTGAAATTATCTGAAATTTGGTGGTTTTTTGTTCCTCATTAACTCAAAAAATACTGAACCGATTGAATTCGAACATGGTTATTAGTTGTAGAATGCCAACGCAAAGATGTTCGCAAAATTTGGAGAGGAGAGCATTTGTAGAAAATTTTTAATAAATCATTGAATATTAAAAAAAAAATTCTATATATCAGTAACTATTCGTTTGAAATTGCTGAAATTTTGCGAGAGCCTTCATAACCTAACTCTACTGCCAAGTTTCAAGTTTTAATACGATCGGTTAAATATTGTTGGAGGTTCGAGCATTCTTGTGTGAGTTCAGTAGATGGGTGGCCGTTGCCTCGATAACTTTCGAACGAAAGGAGATAGGGACTTGCAATTTCAGGGTAGGTTGCGTATCCGAAAGGGAGAGTTGAGTTCGTTTTTGGGCATAATCGGTCTAACTGTTTCCGAGTTATACCCACCTGGAATATTATTTCCTTAATAACTCAAAAAATAAATATTCGTTCGAATTGGTGCTTGGTAACTAGTAGTAGAAAATCGACATAAAGACGTGTTCAAAATTTTGTAAGAACCGTAACCCTAGAAAATTGGAAAAAAATGACGAAAAAAAAATTTTAAGAACCGTACCCCTAGAAAATTTTATAAAAATCACGAAAAAAAAAATTGGTTCAAGCACTGACGTGAAGTCAGAAGCTTTTGCGCGTATGTTCTATTGTCCATTCTTCTGTATTGGACACTCTTAATCGAATTTACTATGGTAAAATATGTTGTCCATTCTCCTGTATTGGACATTTACCATGGTGAATTTGAATTAAGTGTCCAATACAGGAGAATGGACAACATAATTTACCATGGTAAATTCGATTAAGGGTGTCCAATACAGAAGAATGGACAATAGAACATACGCGCAAAAGCTTCTGATTTCACGTCAGTGCTTGTTTTAGGATATGATGATACAATTAATGGAACTATGAGTTCTATAAGCGTCTCAGTTTTTTCTGCACATGTAAAATGTATTTCCCAATTTCAAAATGGAATAATACCCGAAACATATATATATATGACAACAGCATCGTATTATATTATGAAACTTAGGCCAATTGTTTTCTTTCGCTTACTAATAAAACAAACATTGACGTGAATTCAGAGCTTTTTGAGGCAGTTTTCCATTAACCCATAATTTAATTCAAATTGATCAACATGAAATAAATGCTTTTTTACATTTTTCAAAATGTCAAAAATATGATCTGCAGAAACCGGATAACATTATTTTCTATTGTTATTGTATTCATAATTTAGCATTGAAAATTTAAATATGAATATATCGGATAAATCTGTGAATTCACACGACAATTTTCGAAAATAATTCCCTTATATCTTCTTCATAGACCATCGACATAATAATGCTTTGATACTGAATAATTTTCAGGAGATGGTAATATTCATATATCCACGCCCCATTCCATGAATGAATAACCAAAAACCGATAATTACAAGATTCACAAGTTTCGTTCATGCGTCAAGTGATCTCCCTGGTACACAAAACTCCTCCAACCACAGCGCGTCAGCGTCCATTCGTGTTACGACATGATTTCGGAAAGGCTTAGTGCTTAGTAATCCTCGGAAGTGCTCGGGGCACTTAAGGGAATACTAAGCACTAAGCCTTTTCAAGAAGTGCTTCAATTACTAAGTACTAAGCACTGGTTTTAAAAAGTGCTCGGGAGCACAAAAAGGCTTCGAGCACTTTCACAAGCACTAAGCACAATGCTTCGGCTCAGCTCTGGTAACTAGTAGTAGAAAATCAACATAAAGAGGTGTTTAAAATTTTGTAAGAACCGTACCCCTAGAAAATTCGAAAAAAATGGCAAAAAAAACAAATTTTAAGAACCGTACACCTAGAAAATTTCAAAAAAATTGGTTCAAGCACTGTCGTGAAGCCAGAAGCTTTTGCGCGTATTATTTTACATTTTACACTCTTAATTCGAATTTACCATGGTAAATTCGAATTAAGTGTCCAATACAGGAGAATGGACAACATAATTTACCATGGTAAATTCGATTAAGGGTGTCCAATACAGAAGAATGGACAATAGAACATACGCGCAAAAGCTTCTGACTTCACGACAGTGCTTGAACGAATTTTTATGTAGTATTATTAATGGAAGAAAGGAAAATTTCATTCTTTATTTACCGTCGTCAACAGGAATATATTATCAGGAGCACTATAAAATCTTTTATGTGTTTTTGGGCGCATGTTCTAGGGGAACATCGTCCTATCATTTCGTCCAAATGTCTGTAATTTTCGAATTTCGAGCTGAAAATTGGCTAATAGACTAATTCGGACTCCCTGATCACGAATCCGGTGTCAGATTTTTGGGTGCCGTCCGGCCGGCCGGCCGGCCGTACTTCCGGCCGTAGGCACGATAACAGGAGCACCGAAGGTCCTATCAACTTCAAACTTTCAGGGTAGGTTTCTGATCAAAATGCGACGGTTAAGTTCGTTAACGGGCAAAATCGGCCGGACGGTTTAGGAGTTATAGACATTTAAAATTTTGAGGTTATTTCCCTGATATTTCAGGAACTAAAGAAGATGTTGAATCGAAACTTGGTAGTCAGTTCGAGGATATAAACGCGCAACTTTTGGCGAAATTCTGTTATGATCGAAATGTTGGTAATTTTTAAAAAAATATTTCTTTTAATTTTTTCGTGAACTATTCATCAGATTGCAACAAAAACTTGTACTAACGTCAATTGTAGTATTTTGCAACATTGTGCAAAATTTTGGCTCTATACGATATCAATTTCTGGAGATATAAGACAAAATGTTTCAAATTTCCTGGGTCTCTCTCAGTATTTTCATCGATTATTCTATGAACTCTTTGAATTCCACCGAAAACAAATTCAAAGACATAAACATAAAGAATCAAGTCATAGTTTAGACGTCGAAAGAAGGACGATGTTGATCGACTTGAAAAGGTACCTATTTCAAGAAATGCAATAATGAAATGCTTAATTTATGGATATAATATTATCTAAGTATTGTTGGGATCGGGCAGTTGGAAAATTTTTTAATAAAAAAATTTGTACCGACGTTAAATCAAGCATTCTACACGAGTGTGCAAAATTTCAGTTCGATACGATCTCAATTCCAGAAGATATTGCTTAAAATTCACATTCCAGCGTGTTTTGACGTTCTATGGTCACAGAAAATCGTCACAAAAATCTATTTACCTCATTTGACGGCTGTTTGTCAAAACAATTAATTCCAATAATTGATGTCAGATTTCCTACATACCAAGTTCAAACACATTTTATTATATGGAAAACACTTATTATGATCATGTTCTACAGGAATTGATACTAAATAGAAGCTAGATGAAGATTATTGTAATGGAATATTTGTGTTCCAGAATAATATTAAGGTATTCAACATGATACTGCTTTTTTTCTTTACTGGTCAGTACGGGCCACAAGGAAGATGAACATGCGCCCAATAGCTCCTGTCCACAGGGCTTGAACCAATTTTTTTTTGAGCATTTTCAATTTTTTTGTGATATATCTCACTTTCTGTCGCTTGGGAAACATCACAAGCATATAATATGCTAATATCGATATAAATTTTTACATGTAAAGTTGCTTTGATCATAGACCATTTTGGCCATAAACTTAAGACTGAGAATTTTTCATCTATGCTCGTAAAGTATGCCAACAATACCGATTCAGAATATTGTGGAAAGTTCTCGTCCTTGCACCATGCATGAATTCTAAATAAGTTTTCTCATACAAATATCGGATTTTCTCAGGGCTTCTGCTTTATCAGTTTCCCGCACATCTGGCGGTATCGACGACAAATTTTCTTCGTAATTCATTTTAGGAACTGGCAAAATCAGATTCTAAGGTTGAATTGAATGAATACATTTGACAGTACGATGGTGCCTCGATTTGAATTTATAATTAATTTTTCTGTGGAATTACACAGTAATTTTATGGAATGTAGTTATGCAGGTGACCATGACAATCATGCATTAATAGGATATAAATTGAGCGTTAATAGGCATCATTAATGGATGATTTCGTGAACATTAAACAAGGTTAATAATTTGAGACCGATACAAAAATAATATAATATAAAAGGATACTTCGCTGTTGATCTACAATGGCCGAAGTTTCATGTTGGTGAATCATATTCATCCGCACAAATTCCTGCATTTCAGATGAATGGTAACGCAGATAAGAATAAGTTATGACGGAATATTTTGAATCTAATATAGCGAACCTTATGACAGAGTGGATTATTACTTTACACATTCCTCCAACATTATTTTTTTTTGGAAGCGGAAAACACACAATATAAAACTTCCTACCGAATCTAATATGACAGAATTACAATATGACGAATCATACTTTACCTGAAAATCTCCTGACATAAAGGCATGAAATGATTTTTTTTTTGTTACTCCGTAACCACCTGGCCGATTTTGCTCAAGAAGGAACATAACCGAGATATTTATCTCCTAAACCTAATCTGTAAATTTCAACTGTCTAGCTCATTCCGTTAGAGAGTTATCGTGTTAACGAACGGCCGAACAGGATCGATTTTGACCATGGATTCTTGATCTGTAAGTCGAACCAAATCATTTAAAACTATTTTCAGCCAAAAATTAGAAAATTACAGATTGAAAATAGAAAATTGATAAGCACTCTGTTCCGAGGAACAAGAGCGCCAAAAATACGATGCCGATTCAATTTGTACATGGTAATTAGTCAAATACTGCTGCGTCGACATTTTTGCGAGATTTCGGTAAAATGTTATTACCAGAAAAAAAATCATTGAAAAAAATTCTATATAGCAAAAAGTATTCGTCCGACATCGCTGAAGTTTTGCGAGAACCTCTACAACGAGGTTACAAGTTGGAACACGATGGTATCTCAATTTTTGCATATCCGAGCAGACTTGGCGATATTTTAAAAGTAATTTAAATCTAATGCTAAGTTGAATAAATGTGGCAAGAAGATTTATGCAGTTTTTTTTTCAAATATTATTAGATATTTAGTAAATTTGAATTCCGATGGATTACATATATCATAATTAAAAATTATTTGAATTCTCTCATTACTCAGATCCTTAAAATGGTACGAAACATATTAATATCTTATAAAAGCTCACAAAATGATCTATAGCGATGGTAAATTCGATTAAGAGTATCCAATAAAGGTGAATGGACAATAGAACATGCGCACAAAACATGCTTGTTTTTTGAGTTATTTAGGGAACAATATGCCAACTCCAAATATAATTTTCACAATAATTGCTAAAATATCTATATTTGGAGATCCGTGCAGCCTTCGAACGTAAAGTGATAGGAACTTGCGATTTTCAGGACGGTTGTGCATCCGAATGGGAATGTTAATTTTGAAGTTGGGCTTAATCGGCCAAACGCTTGATAGTTATACCCATCTTTCATTTTATTGTTATTTACCCAATAATTCAACATATACAAATCCGATCCAATTAAAACATGGTAATTACTTGCACAGGGCAATTTTTCACAAAACTAGTGAATATCGTATCAATAGAAAAAAAATCAAAATTTGTGTTCTTCAAAAGTTTTATATTTCAAAAACTATACGTCAGAATTCGCTGAAATGCTCATACCTTTGAGCCACCATTTTACAATCGAGTACCGAATTTCAGCTCCACAACCTTCGTACGAGGAGTGAGTAAACAATGGAATATGCGCGCAAAAGCTCCCAACTTCGTGACAATGCTTTTTAAGAATATTTGCGCGTTTGTTCTGGGGAAAATGGCGTTATCATTTTGCCCAAAGGTCTGTATGTTTTGAATTTTTGCCGAAAATGGTACAAACGACTGAGTTCGACTACCTGATGAAGAATTCGAAGACAAGTTTGATTCTGTCAGGCTGGCCAGCCGTCCGTTGCCACGATCACTTGAGAACGGAATGAGATAGCTTTTTCAGATTTTCAGGGTAGGTGGGAATGGGCCAGCTACCCTGAATACAATACGACGGACAAGTTCGTTAATGGGCAATGGTAAACAATGGAATATGCGCGCAAAAGCTCCCAACTTCGTGACAATGCTTTTTAAGAATATTTGCGCGTTTGTTCTGGGGAAAATGGCGTTATCATTTTGCCCAAAGGTCTGTATGTTTTGAATTTTTGCCGAAAATGGTCTCAAACGACTGAGTTCGACTACCTGATGAAGAATTCGAAGACAAGTTTGATTCTGTCAGGCTGGCCAGCCGTCCGTTGCCACGATCACTTGAGAACGGAATGAGATAGCCTTTTCAGATTTTCAGGGTAGGTGGGAATGCGCCAGCTACCCTGAATACAATACGACGGACAAGTTCGTTAATGCCCAATGGTTTCCGAGTAATAATTTTATTTTCAACCAATATAAATTCGATCACATTGAAACTTCGTGAATGGTTGAACAATATGAATCTTAGCACGTTTGTGAAATTTTGTGAGATTCGTATCACTAGAAAATTAAAAAAAAATTATTATTAAATATTATTTATTCACGGTAACCTGCGAACGGAAAAAGATAACGACTTGAAATTTACAGTTTGGGTTGTGCTTTTGAATGCGACATTTAAGTTTGTTTATAGGAATAACCGGCTGAACGGTTTTGGAGTTATACCCAACGCAAATTTGGTTGTTATTTTCTCAATAACTAGAAAAATAAACAACCGATTAAATTCAAGCATGGTTGTTAGTTGTACAATGCCAACACGAAAATTCTCAGAAAATTACGTGGGGCTAGTATTACTAGAATATTTAAAAAAACTCATTTGAAATTGTTGAAATTAAATTCTAAATATCAGTAACTATTCGTCCGACATCGCTGAATTTCGCAAGAGCTTACATAACCTAAATGTACGGCCAAGATCCAAGTTTTAACACGATCGGATATAGATTGTTGGAGATTCGAGCAGCCTTGTGTGAGTTCAGTTGATGGATGGGTGACCGTTGCCTCGATAACTTTCGAACGAAAGAAGATAGGGACTTGCAATTTTCAGGGTATGTTGCGTATCCGAATGGGTGAGTAAAGTTCGTTTACGGGCAATCGGTGTAACGGTTTCAGAGTTATAACCAGCTGGAATATTCTTTTCTCGATAACTCAACTCGAAAAATATAGACTCGATGGAATTGAAGCTTGGTAACTAGTTGTAGAAAAATTACGAAATAAAAGAATTGGTTCAAGCACTGACGTGAAGTCAGTACCATGAAAAATTCGATTAAGAGTGTCCAATGCAGGAGAATGGACAATAGAACATACGCGCAAAAGCTCCTGATTCCAGGTCAGTACTTGAACCAGTTTTTTTACTTCACTCAGGGTGTCCCAGAAGTCAACGTCAAGCCAGAAGCGGGTGATATTACAAGTCATGATAGTTATCATAAAAATATTTAAAAAAAATTAGGTGATGTTATTTGAAAATTATAGGCATTTAAAGAAAATCGACAAAATCTATACTTTGTGATAGTTATTCCATTCCCATTTCTACAAATCTCAATTTCTTTCCAATTTTATTTTTGTTATATCATCCTGTTTGGAGCAAAATGGTACTTTATGCCCCACTAAATATTCAAAGCTCATATTTCGTCCAATTTCAACTGTATGTACTGAAAAAAATCTACTACGCTAGTCCGGCAAGTAACTCATAAAGTTGGCGCATTTAATGAGGATTCCAAAATGCTATGACACTTGCTACTTATTTCGCAAATTTCTCGTCTAAGAATTTTTCTGCAGAGAAACCCATTTACGAAACCATTTTTCCTACTAACTCTACTTGATTCTAGTGCACTAAAGGTGCAGTTCTGTATTTGAAACATATGAAGGGTATTGAAAAAAATACTAAGGTATCTAAAAGTACTGCACACAGAATATTAAAAAATGCAGGTTACACCCGTATCACATTCAGAGGATACAAACTGCGAGATTATTTCCCAAGAGTTGCATTTCGTCAAATGATGATTCGAAGACACCGGGAGGATGCAGGATTTTTGAAGAATGTTTTATGGTCCGATGAGTTGACATTCAGTTATGACGGTTACATGGATTTACACAACCTACATTAATGGCATGTAGAAAATTCACATTTAATGAGGGAAAGTAGATGACAGCATCGGTTTAAAATGAACATGTGGACCGGAAGTTTGAATGTAAAAATATTTACACCTTTTGAGCTGCCAGAGATAATTCTTGAAAAATCTATTAACGAATTTATTGGAAGACGTGCCACTAGCCATACGTAGAGATATGTGGTTTCAGCAAGATGACTGCTGCGCGCACTATTTCTGCTCAGTTCGAGAACATCAATGAAGAATACCTGGACAGATGGATTAGATTTTTTTTTCTTGGCAGCGATGAATGAAAAAGTTCACTCAAGACCTATCGAAAATGTATCGCTACGGAGATGAATAATGAAATCCGTTCATCATGTGTTCCATTTTGGTTATTTTTTTTTATGATTTCCATTGTTTGTTCCCCATCAATACTGTTAATCACAAAGTGACTTAAGTTTTAAAATAAAGAAATTACCTGGAAACAGTAGAAGAGCGACTTTTATCTGGCATCATTATCTGCATCGCTCACACATCGTAGAATTATTATCTTTCTCCTTTATTCAACCAGAAATCTTACTGTAACGGCCTCAATTAAAGGCTTGGGAACAATAGAATCAATTGAAATTTTTAGGAAAAACTGGTTTAAAAATGGGCTCCTCAGCAGAAAAAATTCTAGCCGAAAAACTTGCAGAAGTACTAGCAACTGTTATATCATTTTGGAATCATTATTAAATGCGGCAACTTCAACAGCTACTTGCCGAACTAGCGTAGTACATTTTTTTTCAGTACAGAAAGTTGAAATTGGACGAAATGTGAGCTTTGAATATTTAGTGGGGCATAAAGTAACATTTTGCTCCAAACAGGGGCAAAAGTCATAAAGTTTTGGGCAATAATATACAGACGCATTATTCATACATAATGATACAACAAAATAAAATTGGCAAAAAATGAAGATTTGGGGAAATGGGAATTGAATAACCATAAAGAAGAATAGATTTTTGTCGATTTTCTTTAAATGCCTCTAATTTTGAAATGACATCACCTAATTTTTGCGCGTATGTTCTGGGGAACATCGCGTTATAGTTTTGCCCAAATGTCTGTAACTTTCGAATTTTTTGACGAAATTGGTCTCAAACGATTTTGTTCGACTCCCCAATGAAGAATTCGAGATCAAATTTGATTCTGTCCGTCCGGCCGTCCGGCCGTCCGTTGCCACGATAATTTGAGAACGAAAAGAGCTAGCGACTTGAAATTTTCAGGGTGGGTGGCGCATCGCAATACGACGGACGAGTTCGTTAATGGGCATAATCGGCCCAGTGGTTTCCGAGTAATAATTTTGTTTTCAACCAATATAAATCCGATCAAATTGAAACTTGGTGAGTAGTTGTAGAATATGAAGCTAAGCACGTTTGTGAACTTTTGGGTGAATCGTATGGCTAGAAAATTTTAAAAAAATTATTAAAAAATATTTTTGTTGTCACGATAACCTGAGAACGGAAAGAGATAGCGGCTTGAAAATTGCAGGTTAGGTTGTGCATCTGAATGCAACATTTGAGTTTGTTTATGAGCATAATCGGCCAAACGGTTTTAGAGTTAGAGCCATCTGAAATATTCTGAAATTTGGTGATTTTTTGTTCCTCATTAACTCGAAAAATACTGAACCGATTGAATTCAAACATGGTTATTAGTGATGCATAACTGAAAAACGCTCATTATTATATTCTATGTATTAGATACAGATAAGGTCAACATATGCGCGTGACCTACAACTGCCGCCAGTCATTGTTATAGTGAGAGTCGAACAATAAAGATATAAAGCTAAAGGTGTTTCAATTATATTAATACCAAATGCAACATGGCGCAGTCGGTGAAGAACTGAAAATACGGAAAATATAGTTGATAAAGTTATAATAATTAAATATTCTGGGTGAAAAAGTGAATATATACAATTCATGTCGAAGGATTGTAAAGATAAGAACAGAATCAAGACCTTCGTCACGTGTGAAAACGACATGGCACAATATATAAAACCCGTGGAAGTCCTTGTGTTGAGTGGGAATCTCAAGGCAAATTGGAACAAATTCAGGGTTAACTACGAAATATTTTCAACAGCAGCGAATTTAGATGGAAAAGAAGACAAAATCAAGAAGGCAACGTTCCTGAACGCAATTGGATCTGAGGCGCTAGACTTATACCTGACTTTCAACCTGCCCAATGAAAGTACATATCAGGAAATAATACAAGCTTTTGATAAATACTGTTCGCCTAAACAAAATATAGTGTTCGAAAGGTACAAATTCTACACAAGGAATCAAGCACATGGTGAGCCCTTTGATAACTACCTCATGGACTTAAAGAAATTGGTAAAATCGTGCGAATTTGGTAATCAAGAAACATCGATGATCAGGGACCGGATTGTTCTGGGCGTATGGGACAAATCTCTGCAAGAAAAACTTCTTCAAATTGGAAATATGGAATTGGACAAGGCTTCAGACCTCTGCAGATCTTGGGAAGTTACTCGAGAACAGACGAAGAAATTACAAGTTGGAACCAATGTGGCAGAAATTCAATTTATAAAGAAAGGAAAGTCTGGAAAGAGAAAATCGGAGTAGGTGGTATCCCCGTCGACTTCAAATTAGATAGTGGTTCGGACAGCAATCAATCCTACCGACTGCGCCACGGACAGCAATATCATCCCCCTAGATATTTACAAGAAAATGGATGAGTCTTGTAAGAAATTGAGGCCTACATCAATTATATTAGAAGCGTATGGAGGTCAGAGATTGAAACCTCTAGGAATTGTTGACTTAGTCTGCGAGCATAAAGGTGAGAAAGGTGTATTTCCGTTCTTGATTTTGAATGGAAGTTATATTCCTATACTTGGTGGTGAAACCTGTGTTAAATTGAATTTGATTAGGAAAATTGAATATATCGAAAATGATGTTAGATGTGTTAATCGTGAAGATTTTATAGAAAAACATAGTAGCTCATTCAGAGGTGTTGGGAAATATAGGGTTCCGTATAAATTGAAATTAAGAAATGATTATCAAGCAGTTATGAACCCCCCAAGAAGAATTCCTTTGAAATTAAGAAAACCATTTCTAGAAACTCTAAAGGAACTTGAAAAGTTAGATATTATTGGAAAAGTTGATCAGCCAGTTGAATGGTTGAATAATATTGTAATAGTTGAAAAGAAACAAGGTAATTTGAGAATATGCTTAAGTCCTTTAGAATTAAATAAATATTTAATTAGAGAGCCATTCGTGATGCCCACCTTAGAAGATATTTCAGAGAAACTATGTGGAATGAACTATTTTTCGGTATTAGACTTTCGTTCCGGATTTTGGAATGTAGAGTTAGATGATTCAAGTAGATTGTTAACTTGTTTTGCAACACCTTCAGGTCAAATATATTGTTTTAAGAGGTTAGCCTACGGGCTCAGTGTTTCACCAGAAGTTTTCATGCGTTACACGTATCGAAATTTTGGAGATTTACCAGGTGTTTTCATATATGTGGATGATTTGTTAGTGATGGGTAGAACAATTGAAGAACATGATGAAAATTTACGTAGAGTATTAGAACGTGCCAATGAAGTCAATGTTAAGTTTAATCCCTCAAAATTTCAATATCGTTTGAAAGAAGTAAAATATTTGGGACATATTTTTTCAGAGAAAGGTAGAGCAATAGATACAGATAAATTAAAAGCTTTAGAAAAGTTAGAGATTCCAAGAAATAAGAAGGAATTAATGAAGGTTCTCGGATTTATTAATTATATGAGAAGTTATATTATAAATTTATCTGAGTTAACAACTCCTCTGCGTCAATTGTTAAAAAAAGATGTAATATTTATATGGACAGGTGAGCATACAAAAACATTTGAGAACATTAAGAAAAGTATTTTAGAGGCCCCAATTTTACAAACATTCGATGAATCAAAAGAAATTGTTGTAGAAAGTGACAGTAGTCAAAGTGGATTAGGATGTTGTTTGATTCAAGAAAATAAACCAGTAGCTTTTGCTTCCAGAAGTCTATCTGACACAGAAAGACAATATTCAATGATTGAAAAAGAATTATTAGGTTTGGTTTTTGCCTGCAACAAATTTCATAATTATATATATTCTAGAGATATTAAAATTAAGACTGATCATAAACCACTTCTATCTATAATGTCAAAAGAAATACATAAGATACCTTCGGCGAAGTTACAAAGAATGCGATTAAAATTACTAAATTACAATATAAAACTAGAATATGTTCCAGGGAAGTATATGTATCTCTCTGATTATTTATCTAGACATTTTCTTGAAATCAAAGGAGAAGAAGAAAAAACTTTGAGTGAAGTTATTCACAGTATTAACGTAAGTGATGAGAAAATTAAAGAGTTCCAAAGGGAAACGAAGGAAGATACAATTTTAAAACATTTAATTGAAGCTTGCATGAAAGGTTGGCCAAAACAGAAAACAAAGGTTAAGGATGAAATAAAATTTTATTATAAATTTCGGAATGAAATTACATTAGAGGATGGTATTTTGTACATGAATGATCGTATTATAATTCCAAGTAGCCTAAGATTACAAATGTTAGAACTTTTACACGAATCTCATTTGGGTATACAGAAATCTAAATTCAGGGCTAAACAATTATTATATTGGCCAAATATGGACGTGCATATTGAAAATTTTGTTAGTAGATGTGAGACTTGTCAACTTACCCAGTCTAAACTTTGTAAAGAACCGATGAATAAATCCCATTTACCAAATGTTCCATTCAGTGAGGTATCATGTGATATTTTAGAACTTAATTCAAAGAACTATTTGGTTTTAATCGATGTTTATTCTAAATGGATAGAATTGATTACTTTGAAAAATAAATCATCTAAAGAAATTATTAGTGCGTGGCTACAGATATTTTCAAGGTTTGGCATACCTAAAACTATAATTAGTGATAATGTACCATTCGGTTCATACGAATGTAGAAAGTTTGCTTCCGAGTTCAATTTTACAATTATTACTTCAAGTCCTCACTATCCAAAAGGGCATGGATTAGCTGAAAAAGCAGTACATATCTGTAAAAATATTCTCAAAAAGGCCAGGAATACTACTGATATTTATATAGGACTTTTAGAATATCGAAATACGCCTGTAAAAGACTTGAAATATTCTCCGTCCCAACTAATACAAAATCGAATTTGTCGAACTAAATTACCTATTGCAGATAATTTGTTAAAACCTAAATTGAATGTAGAAGTAGAAAAACAATTTCAAAAGAAGGTGAATAATTATTCACATTATTATAATAATAGTAGCAAAATAAAACCGGATTTAATAGAAGGAAATCAAGTCATCTTCCGTAAGGATAATAATTGGATAAAAGGTTTCATTATCAAGGCTGGGAATACACCTCGCTCTTTCATTCTTAAGGCGGATAATGGTAAAATATATAGACGAAATAGTTCACAGATTAAACATTTTAAAAAACCCTATCTTGAAGTCGAGGAAGATATCACCCCTCAAATTATTAAAAATGAATATGAAGCTAATGTTCAGAGAGAGGGAAATGATAAATCTAATTGTATGCATAAATTGAGGTGTGGTAAAGAATACTGATTGTATTAAGGGAATTTATATTAAAAATTGTTAGTTCAGAGTATTTAGAGAATAGATTAAGATTTAGATTAGGTTAGTGAGTTAGGAATTTTTAGTTCAGATTAGTTAGGGAATAGATTAAGTTTTAGATTAGGTTATTCATTTAATTAAGTAAGACATATTGATAATAATTAATAATTAAGTTTTAGATACCTATTGTATAATTATTAGTAGCATCAAACGTGAAAAATGAAGAAGTACTTTTAAGAGATAGGAGATGATGCATAACTGAAAAACGCTCATTATTATATTCTATGTATTAGATACAGATAAGGTCAACATATGCGCGTGACCTACAACTGCCGCCAGTCATTGTTATAGTGAGAGTCGAACAATAAAGATATAAAGCTAAAGGTGTTTCAATTATATTAATACCAAATGCAACAATTAGTAGTAGAATGCCAACTCGAAAACGTTTGCAAAATTTAGTAGGGATAGCATTTGTAGAAAATTTTTAATAAATCATTGAAAATAAAAAAAAATATTCTATATATCAGTAACTATTCGTTTGAAATTGATGAAATTTTGCAAGAGCGTTCATAACCTAACTCTTCTGCTAAGTTTCAAGTTTTAACACGATCGGTTGAATATTGTTGGAGATTCGAGCATTCTTGTGTGAGTTCAGTAGATGGGTGACCGTTGGCTCGATAACTTTCGAACGAAAGGAGATAGGGACTTGCAATTTTCAGGGTAGGTTGCGTATCCGAAAGGGAGAGTTGATTTCGCTTTTGGGCATAATCGGTTCAACGGTTTCCGAGTTATATCCATCCGGAATATTATTTCTTTGATAACTCAAACAATAAATATTCGATTGAATTGGAGCTTGGTAACTAGTAGTAGAAAATCAACATAAAGACGTGTTTAAGATTTTGTAAGAACCGTACCCCTAGAAAATTTGAAAAAAATGACGAAAAAAAAATTTTAAGAACCGTACCCCAAGAAAATTTGAAAAAAATCACGAAAAAAAAAATTGGATCAAGCACTGACGTGAAGTCAGAAGCTTTTGCGCGTATGTTCTATTGTCCATTCTTATGTATTGGACACCTTAAATCGAATTTACCATGGTTAATTATGTTGTCCATTCTCCTGCATTGGACACTCTCAATTCGAATTTACCATGGTAAATTCGAATTAAGTGTCCACACTCTCAATTCGAATTTACCATGGTAAATTCGAATTAAGTGTCCAATACAGGAGAATGGACAACATAATTAACCATGGTAAATTCGATTTAGGGTGTCCAATACAGAAGAATGGACAATAGAACATACGCGCAAAAGCTTCTGACTTCACGTCAGTGCTTGAACCAATTTTTTTTGAATTATTTTTCTGATAACTATCATGACTTGCAATTTCACCCGTTTCCAGCTTGACGTTGCTTCTGGGACACCCTGTATAGAAGCCATTATTTCTGAGAATGATAAACTAAGGGAAAATTTGCTGGAAGGAAATAATGAAGCTTCGTATTACATTTTCGATTCTTGAATTCGAAAAAAAATGGTGTGCTCCAAATCAATTCACATGATAGGACAGCATCAAACAGAAATTGCACGGCTACATCTGAATGCAAATTTCTGAGCGGAACTGGATACCTCCGGCCCTTTTATCTGATATATTTGTGCCGCAGCCTAGCTTTTTCGAACTGACCCTCATGACTCTTCCCTATATTTCATTTTTATGACAAGTATTCGCGAAATATGTCCTAGCTTTATAGCCAGATAGGAAAGAGTTCATTTTGTAAGGGATGATATTATTTCCTATTAGGCAGCGGAGGTATTCCTCAAAGGACGTTCTTCATCATTCAATTATTAGAAGAGATTGACCCAAAGAGTGTGCTCGTATTCGCAAACGAGAATTAAATAAAAAAAATTGAAATTCAGCTCCATCGCCACTGGTGATTTTATCAGACAATCACAGGGTGTTTCATTAGCAACTATACATGACCGTTTCCATTTTCTCGGGCGGTCAAACTTATACAAATTCTTGAAAAGGACTGACGTGAAGTCTGGAACTTTTGCGTGCATGTTCTTTTGTCTATTCATGCCTCACACACCCTCACGAAATACTACATGAGTATTCAACCCGTCTTTTTTCAGCCCAGTAATAGATTTCTATTTGATCGGATCTGTATTTTTGAAAATAATTGGAAATTAAAATCCAGTTTGAAGGGTTGTGCAGTATTTCGGCGGAATCTTATATATAGTTTCCGGAATACAAAATCAAAATTAGTTTAAATTTTTTTTTAAGAAATATTTTCATTTTCTTGTTTAGCAATTCGATCCCCACGACTATTTGTGAAAATATGTGCGTTGGCGTCCTACGGCCTAGTGCCAAGGTTTAATTCAATCGAATGTGCATTTTTTGAGTTATTGAGGTAATAACAACAACATTTTAGGAGGGCCGTAGAATTATCGGGAAGTGGTGCTGGTAAGTGGGGCTGAGCATAAACCCAAACAAGACCACAGTTATTCTGTTTACTCGGAGAAGGAAACTTCCAGCTGTGAGATCCTTCTTTTTGAACGGAGTTAGGAATGGAAGTCTGAAGTTGAATATCTAAGAGTAATATTAGATAGTAAATTTCTGTGGAATAAGCATTTTGAAATGAAGGCTAGAAATGGGGGCTACAACTCCAAGATACTGTGATGAATGTACGTAATAATTGTGAGACCCATAATCCCTTACGGGGCAGTAGTCTATTATACAAAAAAGTGGGAAAGCCCTGTGGACAGGAGCTTTGGCGCGCTGTCCAAATTTATACCCAGAGCTGCCACCCAACCAGATACCGAACTCGCCTAAAGCTGATTAGCTCCAGAAAAAATGCAGAATACTTTGTATGAGAATTTAACAAAATGAGAAAGTGGTAGTATTTCTCATGAGAAAGACTTTTTTGCATAGCTAACTATTTTCCACTCATTGTTTGTAAATTGCGAGACTGGTTCCAGAATCAATATGTTCATTGTTTGATACTTGGTGATTAATATTTAAAGACATATACTTAATTTATATTTATTAAATGTCTCTGTCATTCTTACATACCGTAATAATCTGATACAACAATGCTATGCGATATAGGTGCAATAGGTATATGTCCATTGAGGTTAGACCATAGAATTATTATTATATTATTATGTTGAACACCTTCCCCTCAAAGGTTTAAACGCCCAGGAGTTTTAAAATTGTTCCACAACGGATTATATTGCTGTTTTATTTCTAGTCATTATCTCGGGTTCACTTAGAACATTACTAAAATTTGTCTTGTTCGAACTATTTCTACTCTTGTTTTCCTTACAATCATTTGGTGATAATTGGTTTGGGTCTAATTCAGTTTCTAATGTATATTCATTACTACGGGGTCTGGTATATGACAATTTTATCTGTTGAGTATTACGTCATAATAATTGACCATTTACTTGCTTTTTCACCCGATAAGAACTAGATTATTTTGCCTTTCCCAAGACAATAACCTTTTCCCAGAGTGTATCACTTGATGTTTTTATTACAACTTGATCCTCTTTCTTAAACTAAATATTTTTTGAATTTGAGGTTGTAGCTTATTATTGGTGAAAGATCTCCGAGGTGTATACTTTGTAAGATTTGTACTAGTGATTCTACTAATCAGAGCCGTGTTATTGTAATTCATTACAAGGTCTCTAAAATCTAAATTTCCCTCAATAAGTCCTAGGATTGTGATAAACCATAAGGTAATACCAAATATCTATAAATACCAAATGGTGTCACACAGAAGAATAAGTAAGATGACCTGTGTAACTTCAAATCCTTAGATGAGTTAGATTTACGAACTAAAATCTGTGTTTATATTTCATTATATTTTCCTCTAGGAATTATGCTAATGTTCACACCTGTATCTAATTCAACATTGAAATTATTACGTTCATCATTGAATAAGTTCATCCCATGCTTTCCTACGCCTAATAATATATATAATAATATCTGGTTCATCAGAACTACCTTCATCTTTCTCGACATTCATAACATTTTTAACATTACAAGATATAGTAATATGATTTAACATACCGCACTTCCTACACTTTTTACGAAGTGCGGGGCATTCACGTGCACCATGTGTCGACTGAGATCGCCTTCATTTGAATTTTCCTTCTTCTGACCTTCTTGTCTACACTTGAAATTTTTCGTTTGTTTATTATACTTACCTGCAGCTTTAATGTCCTCAATTCGCTCTGGAACTGCAAGTTCCGTTGCTTGCTCTGCTCGCTGGTTCTGCAAAATTCAATTGCTTTCTCCACTGTCAATTTTGGAACTCTCAGTAAAGCCTCTCTGGTTACAGGATGATCTTATTATAACTATTTTGTCTTTCAGTGCTTTATCTTTGAGTCGGTTTCATTATAATTACATGTTCGTACTAGATACTTGCATTCAGTAAGGAAATGTTCACATTGTTTATTTTCTTTTTGCACCTTTTTCAAGTAATTACAACTTTTAAAGCACTCATTAACTCTTGGGTTGACATATTTCTCAATAGACTTCATAGTATATTCATATTTGTTCAGTTCTATCTCTGGGATCACGAATGTGGACATAATTCTTGCAGCTTCTGTACCAATAATGTTTCTGAGTATGGACAACTTTATTGGATCCTGAACTTCGTGCTGTTCGATCGCTATTAAATAATCTATGAAGTGTGAAGGATGTTTTCAAAATTTTCCATTCCGTGGCAGCATATTGTCCCTATAAATCGAAATCTGGGGGTCGGCCCCGTGTATCCAGCCATGTTAGGTTATATAGGAATATTTGAATCTTGAAATCGATATTTATTTCATACCAAGTTATGTTATATTTCATAATCTACAAAAAATCTACAAAACTGATTTGTTTATCATGGCACATGTCAGACATGATGACATTAACTTGAACATATAGAATATTACATACGATCACAGAACAGTAATAATAAAGATCTATGCAAACACGTTATGATTACATCCTTCTATAGCTTGTATCCTTTTTTTGACGTTTGTCAAAAATCAAACAAACTGTTGATTATTTGTTTGGTCGAATATAAAAACAGTGGACCAATACACTGAGATCGTAGGAATATTTCGATATATCCGTGATATCTTCACCAATATAGATCCGATCGAATTTAAATTCAGAACTTTAATGAGAAATAAGGTTTCGAAGGATCTCGCAGAATTTCAACGATATCTGACTGATAGTTCCTGAGATCCAGAATTTTTTTAATATATTTTTTTTAATTTTCCAGTAGCGTGATCCTCACATAATTTTGCATAAGTTTTAGTGTCAGTATTTTTCACCTAACTGCCGCATTTTAATTCGATCAGATCTGTATTCTTCGAGTAATTGGCAAAACAAAATTTCAGATGGCTATAACTCTGAAACCACACGGTGAATATTACCCATTAACGATCTTAGCCTGCGCATTTGAACTCCAAACCTACTCTGAAAATTTCAACTGTCTAGCTTATTGCGTTCGAGCGTAATCGTGCCTACGGCAGAACGGATGGCTTTTTTCGCATTTGACATTTGGGCAAATTGATAAGCATTCTGTTCACAGAACAGCGCGCCAAAAATAAGCCAAAATATAACGGGGATAAACCTCGACGCAGTACAAAAGGCTTGCCTGTGTGTGTATCACAGGAGCTATGGGAACCTGTCCTACCAGGGCACTTGAGATTATCACAAGTCTCACATCCCTTCATCTGGTGATAGATAAAATGGCCTATGAAGCCATTCCTAGAACATCTAGGAATTGAACAGGAAATGAGAGTATTATAAACCAGAAACTACTAGGTACATCTCATCAGCCAATCTTCCTAGTGACGAAATAATTAAGAAAGTAAGCATCTAAGAACTTCACTACGATTTTAGGTAGGAAGAAAAACTGGGACAGGGAATCCACCGCCCAATTTCTTGAAAAAAATGCCATTGATTGGTTGACGGTTCGAAAATCAATATAGGTGATGTCGCTGAATTATTATGGGGCAGCCACAAAATGCTCACTATCTATTTATCTTTCAGGCTGAAATACTTGCAACTGAAAGATGCGTGGAAATTAACCTAGAGAGAAACTATCAGAGGTGTTATATAGCATTCCATTCTGAGAGTGAAACTGCTATTAAAGCTCTGAGCTCCCATGTTAACGACTCCAACAGTACTATCGTCATCAAATATATCCCAGACTGTTTGGAGAATAATTAACACCATCACCGTGAAGCAAACGTGCTCTGGAGGTTTACCTTCCACACATGGTTCCCCGTCAGACCTTGCCAATAGATTACTAGAACATTTTGGTGAGGCAACAGTGGAGTCTGTGACCAGTACCTCTTCACAGACGGGTTCTAGTTTTGCACCAAGAAAAAGAATTACTAATTCATATTTTATATTCAATATCACGCCAAATGAGATCATTGCCACAGCAAAATCTTTGAAAAACAATAATACGTCTGGATATGATGAAATTCCTCTGAGTGTAATTAAAGACATAATTCACACAATTGCTGCTCCACTTGCTCATATTATATACAGGTCCTTTGTCGAGGGAGCTTTCCCTGACCAACTTAAGATAACCATAATAAGACCGCTTTTCAAAAAGGGGAATGTCGAGGATTTGTCCAATTACAGGCCGATAAGTTCACTTACTTCTTTTTCAAAAAAATTTGAGACTGTTCAGGCAGGTCGACTGTTACATTTCTTTAGGAAGTTCAATATCATTATTGAGCAACAACATGGATTTATAAAGGGTAAAAGCACTGAGACAGCGATATCTGAACTTGTGAATGGGATTATCAATGCCTTGGACAATGATGAATTTCCTCTGGCCTTGTTTCTCGACCTTTCGAAGGCACTCAACTGGGTGGAGCATGAATTGCTGTTGAGATGGCTTGGACACTACGGAATTAGAGACAAGCAATTGAATCTCCTTAAGACTTATCTGTCTGGAAGAAAGCAGATCGTCTTGATTAAGGATCAGCGGACTGAGTTCTTTTCTGAACCATCGGTGCTTGTTTCTGGAGTGCCACAGGGGAGCATCCTTGGTTCTCTTCTCTTTGTGCTATACATCAACTCTCTGCCTGATGCCTGTGTCAGTTGCGAACAGATCATGTACGCCGACGACACGAACATCCTGATGTGTGCCAATAGTATTTCTTCAGCACGGGTGGATGCAGCTCAAGTTTTGAGAGAATGGTGTTCTGATTATAGGTTACTCTTGAACTTAGATAAGACGGAAAGTATGTTCTTTCACACCAGCTGGTCTCGCCAAACCTACCCTGCTACAATCTCTGAGGATGACAGTCCTTTGCCAGTGAGGGAGTCTGTGAGGTTTTTGGGTGTTATTGTTGACGAATCTTTGAGATGGGAGCTCCACATATGTAACCTGAGAAGTTATAGATATATATACTTTTTTTCAATATAGTTATTATATTATATTATAGATATTTTCAATATAGTTATATATACTTTGCGTATGATGAAGGACCAAGTTAATCTGAATACTTTAAGAACGCTATACCTCAGCTACTTTCAATCAATTATGGGATATGGCATTATTTTCTGGGGGCGTCTCCCTGTGTTGACAGTATTTTTGTGGCACAGAAATGGGCGTTAAGAGCTCGAGATGGGCTACCGACAATCATGCCGAAATCAATTCAAGCAACTTGGGATCCTGACAGTTTATGGCTTGTACATCTTCAGACTGCTGTTGTTTTTTAAGAAGCATGAAATCAAGTTCTCCAAATTCAAGAATCCGAACAACTCGAGAGGTGTGCTGCCTTATCTCACGCCCAAGCATAAGACCGCACTACCAGAAAAGGGTCTTGAACTCATGGCCATAAAGGCTTTTGGATGTCTGCTGCGCCACCTCCAGAACATATACAAGTTCACTCGATTTCGAAAAGAAATTCTCAGCCTCCTACTGGAATGTGCACTATACAGCCTGAGTGAGTATATGGAACTTGTGAGGAGACGTCAAACATGAATCTGACCTATTTCAATTTTATAAATACTTTTTGTATGAATATTATTTGAAATCAATATATTATATTATTATTATTATTATTATTATGGGAGTGCCGAAGAAAACTTAATAAAGTAAAAAAATACAACAGGGTATCCTTGGTGTTGGTTCCTGGTCACTCGGGCATTGAATGAATTGAGTAGGCTGAAACACTTGCCGACAAGTAGCACTTACCTCTTTTATTGGCCCGGAGCTCTACTGTGGGGTAGGCAGATACACCTAAAGGTGAATTTCTGATGAATGAAGAAACTGAAAGAGATATGATCTGGAGATCTCTCGAAGGAATATATCACTGCAAAAAAATCCTCCGGACTTTGCCTCTGTCAGAAATATATTAATCTTAGTAAAAACACGCTGCACCTCCTCACTGGTTTCCTCACAGGGCACTGGTGTCTTAAGGAGCACATGATGAGATTAGGACTGGCAGAAATTTGACTTGACATTGAATTCTTCTTCAGTTGGTAGAACCTAATAGTTCCAGACCATTTTTGGCAAAACATTCTTAAATAACACACATTTGGGCAGACTGATAATACACTGTTCCTAGAACCTGCTCACAAAAAGATAAAGTTTTGGTACACTATAGTGTACCAGTGTATAGTCGTAATGTGAAAAAATTTATTAAGCATCAAATAAATTCAAATTTTCAAATAAATAAAATAGTAAACTTCCTCATAGGGGATTCGCAATCAGATATCCTGCGCGGCAGGAAAGTACACTTACATCAAGGGGTTCTTAGTTATTTGAGATTTACAGCGTTTGAAATTTCAGATTTATATACCAAAAATTTATTTTCACAATAATTGCTGAACACTATCTTTGAAATCTGTTGCTGAAATATAAAATTCTTTATGAAATATTTCTTTCAGATCTTTACGAAAGGCCTCAAAAATTTGTGCGTTAGCATTCCTCAGCCAATTACCAAGGTTTAAATCAGTCGGATCTGTGTTTTTTGAGTTATTGAGGAAATAATATTTCAGATGGGTATAACTCCGAAACCATTTTGCCGTTCATGTCCATTATTTCCTTCCGTTCAAAAGATATCATGGCAACGGACGGAAACAATCGATTTAGATCTCGAAGTCCAGTAGGAGCTGCTTAAATCAGATTATAGAATATTTGCATGCGATGGTTCAGTTATTAGAACATCTCTAAATTAGATCTCAGGGACTTGGATATGTCACTTTGACATTCATCCTTACTATTCAGTCAGTTTTTCACTGTTTATAAAAATAAATTTTAAGTAATATTATATTGAAGTGTAATCAATATGAGAAGAGTTTTGGAATGTAATTATGTAATTGATGTAGTGCTGTTGGCTCAGTCGAAGAGCGTTTGACTTGGAAGCGGAAGCCCCTAGTTCGATCCCGAGGCTAGGAAAAATATTTCTAGTCGCGGTAATCGCCAGGATCTACTGTTGGGTCAAAAATTAACAGTGCCGTGCCTAAGGTGGCGTAAGGACACAGTAACAAAGCCTACACAGAACACAACTGATTTTCCTTACTCACTCAAGCTCTCGATAGCTTATGAGGGGTCTCCTTGGGTAAGACCTAGGAGGATATAATAATAAAAGTATACATTGTGTGAATCGTTAGCTGCAGTAGGGAAGGAAGTATTTTACATAGTTATTAACTTAAATAAGTTACAGATATTTATGTAATCTGCAACCACATTGTTATATTCACAATGAATCATACGAAAGAAAAAACAGCCTCTTGTGCCTAATGAGCTAATTTCAAGCAACAAATATAGAATTGATTAGGATAGGATACCAAGAAGTCAGTTTTTTATTTTGTTCAGGTCAACATCAAATCACACAATGATAATGTCAAAGTGAAGATATTCAATGTGACATTTCGCATAAGGGTATTTGGCATGTGTATGTCGAAAATTCGTATATTCAAAATTGGTTCAAGCACTGACTTGAAGTCAGGAGCTTTTGCGCGTATTTTCTATTGTCCAATCTTCTGTATTTGACACTCTTAATCGAATTTACCATGGTGAATTATATTGTCCCTTCTCCGGTCCAATACAGGAGAACGGACAATATAATTCACCATGGTATATTCAACAAGTTACCAAGCTTCATTTCGATCGAGTCTATATTTTTTGAATTATCGAGGAAATAATATTCCAGGTGGCTAACTCCTCAAACCGATGGACCGATTATGCCCAAAAACGAGCTTATTTCTCCCATTAGGATGTGCAACCTACCCTGAAAAATGCAATTCCCTATCTCCTTTCGTTCGAAAGTTATCAAGCCAACGGTCACCCATCCAGCTACTGAACTCACACAAGGCTGCTCAGATCTCCAAAAATATAGATCCGATCGTGTTCAAACTTGGAAGTTGGCAGTAGAGTTAGGCTTTGAAGGCTCTCGCACAATTTCAGCGATGTCGGAGGAATTGTTTCTGATATATAGATTTTTTTTCAATGATTTTTAAAAAAAAATTGAGTTATACAATCCTTATGAAATTTTGTAAGAAATTTTTGCGTTGGCATTCTATAACTGAAAACTATAACTGTTTGAATTAGATCGGTTCTATTTTTTTCGAGTTATTGAAGAAATAACAACCAAATTTCAGATTGGTATAACTCCAAAACTGTTTGGCAGATTATACTTAAAAACAAACTCAAATATTCCATTCAGAAGATGCACAACCGTACGTGAAAATTTCAAGTCACTATCTCTTTCCGTTCTCAGGTTATGGTGACATAAATAATATTTTTTGATATATTTTTTTAAATTTTCTAGTAATCCGATTCACACAAAATGTTATAGGCAGGCTTAGTTTTGCATTCTACAGCTATTCAGCAAGTTTGAATTCGATAGGACTCGTATTGGTTGAAATCAAAATTATTACTCTGAAACCGTTAGGCAAATTATGCCCATTAACGAACTTGTCCGTCATATTGGGATGCGTCACCTACCCTGAACATTTCAAGTCGCTATCTCTTTCCGTTCTGAAGTTATCGTGGCAATGGTCGGCCGGCCAGCCGGACAGAATCAAATTTGACCTCGAATTCTTGATCAGTGATTCGAACCCAATCGTTGGAGACCATTTTCAGCGAAAAATTTGAAAATTACAGACATTTGGGCAAAATGATAACGCGATGTTCCCCAGAACATACGCGCAAAAAAGGTTTGCTGGTCCCGCTGATAATAGGGAATTCAACGATAGAGTATGTCAAGGGCTGTCCAGCCCGCAATGAATGTAAATATAATAATTCAAGTTTTCAATTTTCACTTAACTCAAGAACAACAATTGATTCTTCAGGCTTCACATTTTGACTGATTCAATGACAAGCAATCATATCTAGGTGCTCTTAGACATTGGCAAGTTTGTGGGAATTAAAAATTTGAATGAATATTCATTTTGATTTTGCTATTGGAAACTTTTATTATGAATTATGGTGGGTTTCCGAAAAATATTCAAATTCGAGGTATTTTTCGATTCTTTTCACCTGAATATCTAGAGAGTTTGGTGATTTTCTGAGGATTTCGATTCTTGTAATGAATTGGATATATTTAAAAAAATTTTTCACATATTAACTCAATATTATTGTTCAAGAAGAATCAAAATGTCTCCAATCCATTCATCTGTACCCATATTAGTTTATATCACCCTTATACCTATATGAAAACAGGGAAAAACTAATTACAGTTTCAAGGAATCAGATAACGGTTTCGACAGAAATATCATAGATATATAAGTCTTCATAAAGCGTCTCACAAGGTTAATGTGATCTATCTATTCGAACCCTCATGAAGAAGAAAAAGTTATTCTATCATCCAATCATGATGCTTGCACCTGCGAAAGTATCTTCTAATGATTTCTTGTCATTTATTTCCGACAAATCGTCAACCAAATATGCAATATAATAAAACAACATTTAAAATTTGCAACCTTAGTACAAATATGGACAATCCCCGATCACGCATGATTAATAATAAAATTTGTCATAACATTGGGGAAACAAATGCATTATTTATAAATTATATTTGCTTCTATATAGGCAAGAGGGGACTTTCTACACAATCAGTTTCAACGAACACAAAAAATGTATACTTCGAAATGAAATATCAACTGACTTTGAAGAAAATTACATGAACGAAAGTCATTCTATAGATTTCACCTAAACATATTTTACACTCAGGTAATAGAAGCAAAATTCAATTCTTTTTTGTGGGTTTTCTCTTACAAACTCTGAAAAATAAATATTTAATGAAAGAATTTATCTTTTATTTTATATGTAGTTATGTTGGGGGGGAAACCCCCGAAATAACCATTAAATTATGAATGAACCTCCCAAAGTATTCTTTAATGATTAAATAGAAGCAAAATATTAGATGTATTAGATTAACCAGAAATGTCCTGCACTCACGGACAAAATCCACCTTTTACTGAAGAACAAACTAGAGCTTCAATTCTCCCTACTCCTTTAATGTGTATATATATATATATATATATAGTATAAATTGCATTGTTGAGTTCATAGGATAGCTCTAGCATCAACCGGAAAAGTCCAAATTTACGAAAATCAATTATGGAAAAATTTATCACAGTAACGAATGAAAGAAAGAACAGAACAGTTCACAAACTCCTTGGAGTTCAAAAGAACTACTAGAAACATAAGACAATGATCTTGTGGCAACAAACTGGGCTGAATCCAGAATCACAACAGAATCAGAAGGAGGAACCCATTACGGAAGTAACCACTGGGAATAATGTAGATTTCTAATGGAAAACGGCAAATAAAATATTGAAATGGAAAAATAAGACCCAAGAAGTTATCGGCCAATAAGTTTATTTCATTACCTAAGTAGGGCCATCAATAAAATTAATTACAAGAGACGATTTTGTTTCAAAACAGAAATTATACCCGACAGTTTTTGAAATGATCACCCCACAGTTTACCGGATGTTAAAACTAACAGAGGATATAAAAGAAAAACACGGTCATTGGTATGCAATGAAGCCATATTTCTGGACATGGAAAAAAGCCCTCGGTAAGATATGTCACGAAGGGCCATTACACAAAACGGAACAATAAGACTTTTCAATGGAGCTCACGAAGGAAGTACCAACAGGAAATTCAAAGTCTACATCCAAGGAACTCCTATTTAATATTTCTGTTTCCGGAAAATTACGAAAAACGGTTAGACCCAATTCGCAGACAGCACTTCAATCTACTATTAATACTCAATAAGCGTAACAAAACAACTCCTGCTGGACGTGTATGAAGTTGTCAAATATTATGTAGTATCGAGATTGGCAATAACCATAAGAAAACTGGAGCCGTTTTCTGCGGAGCTGAAAGAACGAAGAAATAAGATCACGGTAATATCATGATCAATAATCGGCGGATAGGATAAAATGTAGAAGCCATATACCTAGAGTAAATTCGGGACAAAACCCTAAACTCAAATAAAACATTGGTTCCAGCGCTGACGTGAATTCAGAGCTTATGCGCGTACGTTCTGTTGTCCATTCTCCTGTATTGGATACTCTTAACCGAATTTACCATAGTAAACTCGCTTGAGAGTGTCCAATACAGGAGAATGAACAATAGAACATAAGCGCAAAAGCTCCTGATTTCACGGCAGTGCTTGGAACAATTTTGTTTTCGTAATTTTTTAAAATTTTCTAGGATTACGGTTACCACAAAATTTCACACACATCCTTATGTCGATATTCTACAACTAGTTACCAAGCTTCAATTCGATCGAGTCTTTATTTTTTGAGTTATTGAGTAAATAATATTCCAGCTGGGTATAACTCCGAAACCGCTTAGACCGATTATGCTCAAAAATTTACTTAACCCTTCCATTCGGATGCACAACCTATCCTGAAAATTGCAAGTCCCTATCTCCTTTCGTTGGAAAGTTATCGAGGCAATGGTCACCCATCCAGCTACTGAACTCACACAAAGCTGCCCGGATCTCCAACAATATACATCCGATCGTGTTCAAGCTTGGAACATGGTAGTAGAGTTAGGTTCTGAAGGCTGTCGCAACATTTAAGCGATGTCGGAGGAATACTTTCTGATATATAGATTTTTTTTCAATAATTTTCAATTCAATTTTCTAGTGATACGATCCTCCCGAAATTTTGCAGAAATTTTCGCGTTGGCATTAACTAATTGCCATGTTTGAACTGGATCAATTTTGTATTTTTCGAGTTAACGAGGAAATAATAACCAAATTTAGATTGGTATAACTCCAAATCTGTTTATCTGATTATGGCTATAAACAAACTCAAATGTCGCATTCAGATGTACAACCTATTTTCAAGTCAAATAGCTTTCCGTTCTCAGGTTATCGTGACATTAATAATATTTTTTAATAAATTTTTTAAAATTTTTTTGTATTATGATTCTCTCAAAATTACACAAACGTCCTTAGGTTACCACTAACTACTCACCAAGTTTCAATTCGGTCGGAGTAGTATTGGTTGAAAACTAAATTATTACTCGAAAACCATTGGGCCGCTAATGCCCATTAACGAACTTGTCCGTCGTATTGGGCGCCACCTACCCTGAAAATTTCAAGTTGCTATATCTTTCCGCTCTAAAGTTATCGTGACACACCGAGCACCCACCGCATGATGATAGTTGTAGAATATCGACATGAAGGAGTGTGTAAAATTTTGTGAGAACCGTATCACTAGAAAATTTTTCAGAATTACAAAAAAAAAATTGTGAGAACCGTACCGAATTTACCATGGTAAATTCGATTAAGAGTGTCCAAAACAGGAGAATGGACAATAGAACATACGCGCAAAAGTTCACGTCAGTGCTTGTTTATTTTCATCCTGAAATATTGGAATACTGTTAATTTCTATAATTTTTGACTGTATATTCATTTATAGATTGTATTTCTAAATTGAAGCGATGAATTTTAGGAGGTGATATTTCAACGAAAATCATGGGGAGGCCTTCCATATAATTTTTTGCCGAGCCTCCGTTCCTATAAGTTCCTTGAAATTGTATCAAATATTCGTTGAATGAAATAAATATCCCCTAGACATTACCAAATTTTGAACATAGATTAATTAAAAAAAAAATGTTTTCTTCCAATTTCAAATAGCAATCTTGCAGGAGAGCGGGCATGGTCCCGTCAAATTCCGTTGCACTATTATCTCCAAGAATCAGTATATTCAGTTTACTATTGGTTTTCCTTTTTTTATTCATGTTATGGTTACTTCTTCAATTTTTAATTTAATACGATTATTAGATATTTTCGATTCAATACAAATTATTTTTACTATTTTCATGTTCAGAAAAAAAGAATAAATAAATTTTCATCATAAAAATCAATGACTGCAATCTTTAACTACAACCTGCTATTTAATTTTAATTGATAAAATATATCACTATCACCGTTCTAGGTTATAACCAATTAACCTGCCCTGCTCTCGCAATCATCATTCAAAGAAAGGTGTCCACAATGGCGCGATCACCACGTGATTCTGAAATCACTGATTTGCTCATTCCAACGTCAAACCCAACAATACCTACATATCAAGAATATATTATTATATTGTGAAACTTAATATTCAAAGGTTTCTTTCTGGGTTTTCTCTCCCAAACCCTGAAAAATATCTATAAAATAAAAATTAATTGTTTTGTGATTTGCTTCTGCCTAAGAAACACAAGATATTTGTCAGAAGCAATCAATTGAACAATGTTGCCTAACAAACAACAACGAAACCACATCAACGAAGAAGCAACTATATTGTAACGTTTCGGAGTCTATATCAGACTCCTTCGTCAGACACTTAATGAAAATCTTTAGAATTATTTTTTTGATAGTTATTTTGTGAAATTCAAGAATTGTCACATTGACAGTATTTAAAAATCATAGCTAACATAGTTTTACTTCGCATAGAAATTTCCAAGTTTCAACTCCTTTTTCAATAAATTTAGCAAAATATGGTCAATACCAATTGAGCAATTTGCAAAATTGCATTCTCTGTTCAAAAAAAAAATAGAAATAAAAAATAGAAATCAAAAATAGCAGAACATGTATGTACAATCTAAGGAGATCACATGATGGATTGGAGTAATACAAAGATTCTAATGACAGAACCTGATTATATTAAAAGGAAACTTAAGGAGTCAACTTGCGGTCAACAATTTGCAAAATTGCATTCTCTGTTCAATAAAATACAAGTTGACTCCTTAAGTTTCCTTTTAATATAATCAGGTTCTGTCATTAGAATCTTTGTATTACTCCAATCCATCATGTGATCTCCTTAGATTGTACATACATGTTCTGTTATTTTTTATTTCTATTTTTTTTAACAGAGAACGCAATTTTGGAAATTGTTCAATTGGTATTGACCATATTTGGCTAAATTTATTGAAAATGGAGTTGGAACTTGGAAATCTTTATGCGAAGTAAAACTATGTTAGCTATGTTAACAAAATAACTCTGAAGATTTTCATTAAGCGTCTGACGAAGGAGTCTGATATAGACTCCGAAACGTTACGATATAGTTGTTTCTTCGTTGATGTTGTTTCGTTGTTGTTTGTTAGGCAACATTGTTCCATTGATTGCTTCTGACAAATATCTTGTGTTTCTTACGCAGAAGCAAATCACAAAATAATTAATTTTTATTTTGTAGATATTTTTCAGAGTTTGGGAGAGAAAACCCAGAAAAAAACCGTTCAATAATGAGTATACCTCCCACAGTATCCTTTAATGATTATTTGTGAAACTTAACACAGGCTGTTTTCATTACTTTCCTGGTTTTTGTAAATGCTGAACCGACTGACCATCGAGGACTCAATATCTTTAAATACATTTCATGTTCATTTACAAAGGATCACAATCTCGGACATGTCCTTATTCATGCAGATTTCAACAATATCACTTTTCGTAATATTTTAGAATGTAAAATTGCGATTTATTTCTTCCAACTTCATCTCAATTTGTATGTCCAAATTCTGCTCAACTGCCTGAATCTGGCTTCAGAGAATGAAACCTTTCTTGAAAAGATACCTCTATGGGATTTCGGATCCCAATTGAATACATTTTTTTTTATTATTCTACCTACAAAATGTCATTCATGTGTCGTCTCCAATTCCATCAAGTAGTAGAAATGGAACAGTCCTACAAGAACTCTAAATTGTTTCCTGTCTCCCGAAATCTACGGTTTCTCTTTATTGAATCAATCATTTCATTTCAGGTTCTACTAGGCGGCGGTCGACGTCACTGGCTGCCCAAAGTCGCCCACGACCCGGAACAGACAAAAGAGGAGGGACGGCGCCTCGACGGGCGCAATCTTATCGACGACTGGGTCAGAGATAAGAAAAAGCGCAGCCTTAAGTCTGAATACGTATGGAACAAAGGCCAACTTGATAAAATTAACCCCAATCAAATCGACTACTTGCTGGGTGAGCAGCGTTCTTATTCAACACGCTTATTCCTTTATTATTATGAAGTCTGTTGGAATCTCGCCTGGAACAGAGCGGGTATCACCGCTTCCAGAGGGATTTGATTTGATGTTTGAATTCAGAATCGGCTGTATGATGTTTTCGTTCTATTCGGTTGCTTCCTGCTTGTACAATGAAAATTTTTCTTGTCTAATCAGACTGAATATCATGACAAAATACTTGTTTAATCTGTATTCATAATGAAAAATTATACACGATTTACACTATTTTATTTAATATTGTTACGCGTTTCGTCCACTCAGTGACTTCTTCAGAATACATCATACTAAATTCTTAGTAATGATATCCCTATACCTAGATGACATAGACACAGAGACCTATTTTAAACTGATTACATGAGAGACTTATTTGAAGCTAATAACATAATCTTTTACTGCCAGTTCTTTGCAAACATTTACGATAATTCATTCCCAACGGTTTTATAAATGGATTCTCTATTTGAATAGATTGAGTAATGGAGAAAAATTTGGATCTAATTGTACATTAACTAAATTACCCGTATATTTTTCTCTATTTATTTCCACCATTTCCCAATAATTGACTTGCGCACCTTTATTCAAATTGTAGAAAAGTGTAGAATTTCGAAATCCGGGTTAAACGTTTGTTCTTCTGCTAATAAATGATTCGAATAAATTGAATTAATTATGTTGTGTTTGTATCTGTAATGATATATATGATTTATCAGAACTCCCGCAATTTAATTGATAAACACCGGATTTATCTTCTTCATTCCTTTTTGATTTATTGTTCTTCGTGAGTTTTGCAAGGTTATTGTTTCCCCGGAATGAGATATTCACCTGTTGATTTTGAAGAAACCTTCTAAGTTGTTGACTCAGTATACCAAAATATGTTAAGCTATTGAATATTTTATTTCAATCCTTAATTTTTGGGAATACTAAACGAATTTTTTTTCTAAATTGTTTTTTCTTCAAAATTCTTCTTATTGAGTCTGTATTATATTCATTGTTCACAACTATTTGTTCGATAATTTTTAATTCTGTACAATAATTTTCTTCGGATAAAGGAATATCAATTAGCCGGTGTAACATACTATGAAACGCCGCGACTTTATGTTCGAATGGATGACACGAGGATCGATGAATGATTGTATCCGCATCAATCCTCGTGTCATCCATTCGAACCTAATGTCGCGGAATTTCATAGTATGTTACACCGGTTAATTAATATACCTTTATGCGAAGCAAATTATTGTACAGAATTATAAATTATCGAACAATAGAAATAAAATATTCAATAGCATATTTTGGTACACCGAGTCAACAACTTAAAAGGTTTCTTCAAAACCAACAGGTGAATATCTCATTCCGGACAAACAATAACCTTGCTAACCTCATAAAGAACAATAAATCAAAAAGGCATAAAGAAGATAAATCTGATGTTTATCAATTAAATTGCGGGAGTTGCGAGAAATCATTTATAGGAAAAACTGGTAGAAATTTTGGCATAAGAATAAAGGAACATCATCACAGCCACAAACACATCAAAATTCATTCAAATTATTCGAATCATTTTTCAGCAGCAGGGCATAAGTTCAACCCGGATTTTAAAATTCTACACCATTTGAATGAAGGTGCGCAACTCAATTATTGGAAAATGGTTAAAATGAATAGAGAAAAACATACAAGTAATTTAGTTAATGAACAATTATATCCGAATTTTTCTCTGTTACTCAATTTATTCAAATAGAGAATCAATTTATAAAACCGTTAGGAAGGAATTATCGTAAATGTGTACAAAGAACTAGTGGTTTAAGATTATGTAATTAGTTTTAAATAAGTCTCTCATGTAATTACTTTTAAATAGGTCTCTGTGTCTATGTCATCTAGGTATAGGGAGATCAATACTTGTTAAGAATTTAGTATGATATAGTCTGATGAAGTCGCTGTGTTGACGAAACGCGTCACAATATTCAATATATTAGTGTAAATCGTATATCATTTTTCATTGAGTTACTAAGGATTTGCATCAAGTAAAAGCCATAATCATTACATTTTTCATAATGGAATTTTATGCGGATATTATATAGATTAAATATGTAGTTATACTGCTCCAAAATGGTTGAGGACTTCAGAAATTTTGTGACCGTTTCAAATGTTGCCGATTCTTATTCAACAAACATCCATTTATGAGAAATCAAATATTTTCTCTCTTATATCTGAATGGTTTTTTAGCTCCTGGTTCGATTACGTTTTCAGTTTCAGGCAAGTTCTTGTCGTTTGCGTTTCTGAGAATTTTGGATCAGTTATTGTTTAACGTTCTCACAATATACTTTGACTAGAGGCGAACTTAGTGTGGATGAAGCCAATAGGGCTATTCGTATGATCGAGACGGGACATAATCAGAGAGATGTTGCGAATTTCTTTCGAGTTAGTGAAAGCGTAGTTTCCTGGCTCGTCCATCGATATCGAGGAACTGGAAACGTGACCAAAAGACAAAGAAGTGATGCCCAAGATCTACCACTCCTGCACTATATGGGTTTCTGACTGTGTTTACCCATACAGAGCCTTTAACTACTTGTCGAATCTTGAAACGACGCCTTTTGAACGCAATTTGTGTTTTTGTATCGATTGAAACAGTGCGTCGAAGACTTCGAGAAGTTAATCTTCATCATAGACGACTTTTAAGAAGGATTTCACTAAGGCCGCTCGTACACCAGCACGACGCGACCGCAACGCGACCGCGACTTCATGTCGCTTCGCAGTCGCGGTACGTGGTAATTCATAGAAGCGTCCACACCAAGGATACGGCGACGCGACGCATTTTCCTCGTTAAAAAGTATCGTCGCGGTAGCGTTGCGGTCGCGTCGTGCTGGTGTACGAGCGGCCTAACTCAAAATCATATGCGACTTTGATTGGAATAGGTCAGTGATCACGTGAATTAAAACGATAATAGGAGGTCTGGATTATTTAAAGATGAGTCAAGATAGGGATGGTTTTTAGATAGTCGGCATGTTCGGGTATGGGCCCATCCTCTGGTGTCCAGAAATCTCAGATCAGTTCAAGAAATTAGTCCGTTCAGAGGTGGTAGAATTACTGTTTTGGGAGGCATTCGTTTCAATAGACGTACATAATTCCTAGTGGTTGATGCTACTATGTGTGCACAGATTTACATAGAGCAAGTCATTTATAATATAATTCATTTGTTTTACGTTGGTCTTGGGTTAAATTTCCTATTTCTGGACGATAATGCGCCACCTCATCGTACAAAAATTGTCGACGAAGGTCTAGAAATCCATGATTTTTCAGCTTTGGATTGTCATCAACCACCTGCACATATACTTGAAGAACTCAGACGGCTTTTACCGCAACTCTGGAGAGAAATTGATCAAAGCTAATTCAACAATCGGATCGAAAGTATTCAAAGGCGTTGACAGCCTGTGGTTGATGTTCGAGGGGGTCATACTCTTTACTGAACTTTACTTTGTCAGTGAACAGCTTTTGCACTGCAAATACTTGAAATAAAATTTTCAGCTGAATCTGTGAAACTTATCTAGGAATGGGCAAAGTAATGATCTAGATAAGTGAGTAAACATTAAGATTTCACATATTGGTGAAAAACAAGTAAGCTCTTAAAACAGTCTCAAAATGTCTGACTTCTTCTCTTTTGGGGAGCAGTGTATACTTTACATTCATTATACAGGGAGATTCGTTTGGAAAGACGCATACAGGAAGGGTAGATGGAGGACATCGAGATGCTCTTGAATAAACTGTATTTCATGAGTCTATCGTTCTTGACAACCAAGATACAGTGTGATTTATTATTTTCTCTTTTTTGATTAATCATAAACTATGATCCACCCTATATATTTTTGGATCATTTGGCTCGTATGTTCTTTGTTCATAGTAGTGTAGATTAACGAAATAAATAATAAAATAATAAGTAAGTTTCGAGCCGAAACAACACCCTATATATCAATATTTGAGAATTTTATTAACAAATTTGGGAGGAAGCAGAAAAAAACAAGTGATACTAAATATATTTGGTGTTTCTGCGTACAACTCTTTTATTTATTAACTTGAGTCAAATCTAGATATTTCAATAATTAAGTGACCCCAAATTTGCAAAAATTGTTATTTGTTTTACTAGGCAGCAAAGTAATATATTGCCTGATCGGCTGATAGTTCATAACCGAGCTCAGCGAGTCTAGGAATTCAGCTAATACAGTCAATCTACTTTGCTGCCAAGTTGAATATATAATTTTTTCACCACTTGTTTATAATGATATACGTATGTAGGATATTGTATTTGCAAATTATTACAATTCCCACCATCTTTTTATTCTTCATGTAGTGACAAATTTTAAACAAAATTTGATAGAAATAGCAATTGTTGGAATGGTTGGTTGCTATGGAAATATACAGGGTAGGCTGCAGTCCATGGTACGCTGGACTTGTACGGAGAACGGGACGTACGATTTTATTGTAAATTTGGCTAGGAACCAGTACTGTATCTATCTAGAATATTTTTAGCGCTGCGGTGTTGCCGCTTATATCAAAAAGTACTAACTACTTTGATATTTCACATGGGACACCCTATATATTATTGCTTTTTTCGATTCGCCGTAGCCTCGTGATTCTTTCCGCATCAACTGACATGTCCCTATCTCTAGCGGTTTTTGAGTAAAACATCGATTTTTTCTTTGTTTTGTACAAAACATAGCTTCAATGGATCATTCATTACTTCGGCACTTGGAATCCTAGAAAGCTGAAATTTACGTATATTGACATATGTCCCTAAACACAAGGGTTTGTTTAAAATCCGAGGCTTCTCCAAGACATACTCAAACGATAAAAACTGCGTTTTTTTTAATGGAATGACCTGTATATCATAAGATGTACTGAAGGTTAATATTACATTGTGTATTAGGTATCTATGAAATGTCATATGAATTATGATAATTCAACAATCGGCAGCGATTGTAAAGTATTGTTGAATTTTTTAACGGAGATCTTATTGAAAAAAAAAAAGCACTGACGTGAAGTCAGTACTCTTTGGCGCGCGTGTTCACGGTGGCTAATTTGAATTGAATGATGAGTACTTGAAGCTCAGTGGATAGAGCGAGCCGAAGATCTACCCAAAGGATAGTGGACACTATTCACTGTCGGTTCAAAAATTAACAGTGCTGTATCTAAGCTGCCATCAGGATAGAGTAACAAAGTTGGAAAAGAACACAAGTGACTCTCCTTAGTCGCACAAGCTCCTAGAAGATTTGGGAGGGTCAGTATAATCCTAATCATGTTTATAGCACGCGCGCCAAAGCAGATTGACTCTATACACTTTTTCTTTCATTGTTAAGTCAATCTGCTTTTGCGCGCGTGCTATAAACATGATTAGGATTATACTGACCCTCCGAAATCTTCTAGGAGCTTGTGCGACTAAGGAGAGTCACTTGTGTTCTATTCCAAATTTGTCACTCTATCCTGATGGCAGCTTAGATACAGCACTGTTAATTTTTGAACCGACAGTGAATGGTGTCCACTATCCTTTGGGTAGATCTTCGGCTCGCTCTATCCACTGAGCTTGAAGTACTCATCATTCAACTCAAATTAGCCACCGTGAACACGCGCGCCAAAGAGTACTGACTTCACGTCAGTGCTTTTTTTTTTTTCAAGTTCCTATAACAAATATAGCTATCAATACAGTTTGGCTGTTAGCTTTACCGTAAATCGGAAAAAAATGCAGTTGTGGGTCCTCCGTTAGGGACGCAATTGCCTCTTCTCCATATCCGAACGTATTTTAATATAGATCTACCGAATATAGTTATTTATAGATTCACCTCAGTGCTACCATACAGACATTTCAACTCAGAAACAACGCTATTTCCCCCAAACTGACTTGTGTCCGTGCACTGAATTGAGATGAATATTCTTTTAAAACTTCACAATATCGGCTCATTACTCCGAACATAACCCAAACAACCCAAAACCATTCACTTCTCGTCTGCGCATGCGTAATATACTCGTGGCTGCAAGTCCTCCCAAAATTACACACCTCACAAAAAACTCCAATTCTCCTACACTAGTGGTTCAGGAGATATCGCTTCTTGAATCCACGCATGCGCAGACCCTCACCAGGGGATTCTATAGAGGAATAGCATCCGCCACCCCAAAATCCCAATCCTCTCTGACGAAAGCACCAGCAGTTAAATCCTGATGGTCTGCTCATGCGCATAACGAAAAATGCCCGTAAGGGGTAACATCAATTTTGAAATTAGCCCCAGGGCCTCGGTACGGACACTTTAACTCGGAAACAACGCTACATCCCCCGAACTGACTTGTCCTTGCACTGAATTGCCATGAATATTCGTTTGAAACCTCACAATATCGGCTCAGCACTCCCAACATAACCCATCCAATTGAAAAACAGTCACTTCTCTTCTGCGCATGCGCAATCTACTCGCGGCTAAAAGTCCTCTCAAAATAACACACCTTACAAAAAACTCCGATTCTCCAACACTAGTGGTTCGGCAGATATCGCATCTTTAATCTACGCATGCGCAGACCCTCATCAGGGATCTGGATTCTATGGAGGAATAGCATCCGCCACCCCAAATCCCCAATCCTCTCTGACGAAAACTACAACAGTTAAATGACTTCTCATCTGCGCATGCGCACAACGAAAAATGCCCGCAAAAGGCAGCATGAACCTCAAAAAAATAGGTTTCGGCATTTTAAGCAAAGTATTCCGCAAAATAGTAGTAATTTTTTGATTTTTTTCATGTCACGTGATCTTCACGAAATTTTGCAAAAGTGTTTGCATTGGTCTTTTGCATGTGACTACTGAGTTAATATAGATCTACCGAATATAGTTATTTATAAATTCGCCTCAGGGCCACCATACAGACATTTCAAATCGGAAACAACGCTATTTCTCCCAAACTGACTTGTGTCCGTGCACTGAATTGACATGAATATTCTTTTAAAACCTCACAATATCGGCTCATTACTCCCAACATAACCCAAACAACCCAAAACCATTCACTTCTCGTCTGCGCAAGCGCAGTATACTCGTGGCTGCAAGTCCTCCCAAAATTACACACCTCACAAAAAACTCCGATTCTACAACACTAGTGGTTCAGGAGATATCGCTTCTTGAATCCACGCATGCGCAGACCGGCAGACCCTCACCAGGGGATTCTATAGCGGAATAGCATCCGCCACCCCAAAACCCCAATCCTCTCACATTTTTGACCACTTTCAAAAATCGGCACGATCATGGCAGCCTTCCACCTTTCAGGAAATTCGCCACAATTTAAAGGACATATTGGAAATAAGTGTTAATGGTACGCACAAAGATGAAGCCCATTTTTTTTATGAAAACAGAGGGTAATCCGTCGGGGCCGGCACCCCTTCCAGAATTCAGACACTCTAAAGCTCTCAGCACAGTATCCTAGCCAAAAACAATGTTCTGCAAACTAACACGATCCAGAGACAGAGAGGTGGCTCCGGGATCGAACTGAAAGCCTTCCGGAACGAAAACGCTTTCGAAATATTCCGCAAATAAATCGCTCATTTCAGGACCACCCCCTGCAAATCTATCTCCCCAGTGAATCTCGCTGGGCATCTTACTAACTTGTTGTTTTTGCGCGCGTGTTCCGCAAGGAACAGCGTGCTATCATTTTCGTCACAATGTCTGTATTTTTCGAATTTTTTTACGAAAATGGTCTCAAACGATTGGGTTCGACTCCCTGATGAAGAATTGGAGTTCAAATTCAATTCTATCCGTCCGGCCGTAGCACGATGACTCTCGAACGAAACGAGTTAGAGCGTTGAAATTTGCAGGGCATGGTTGGAGCGTAAATATCTCGGACAAGTTCGTTAATGGCAAAATCCATCCAGCCGTTTCGGAGTTAAGGCCATTTTTAGTTAAAACGTTTTTCAAGAATATTTCCGAAACCGATCATTCGATCTATCTGAATTTCAGCATCAAATTGTAGAATCATGACCTTTATATCCCTGCGAAGTTCTGTATTGATCGGATGGCTTTAAACTAGAAAAACAATGTCATATATTCGAAAATTAAATTGAAATTTTGTTTTCAGTATAACTCGAAAAATACTGATCCGATTGAATTGAAGCTCAGTACTTAGATGCGTAGTACCAATGGAAACACTTGTGCAAAATTTCGTGGAGATAGCATGAGTAGAAAAAATAAAAAAAAATTTTAACTATTAGCAGAATATTTTGCTTGAAATTCCGAAACAAAATATCGGATTGAGTTCAGTTTTGGCACTTCGGTGACGAATTATGACCTCTTGGGGTGTGCAAAATTTCACTGAGAATAGACCACTAGGAGCCTAAAAAAAAATTAAACTCGACAAATTATTTAATTTCGAATTCCTACATGGAATATCTGTAACATCTGCCGATCAGATTTCGTTCCGAAGTATTTTTTGCGCGTTTATCTGAATCATGTCGATATGTACGGGGGCAACTGATTAAAATATGGACCACTTACTAGCAAGGCAAATGAATTAATGCGTAAACGATGTGTGGAATTTTAAATTGGTTTTCAAAATTTGCCTGAACGGTGAACGACTGGGTGTGTAACTGCCTCTTTTGGGCATTTTTTTTTGGTATTCGGATAAGAAGACGAGAAATAATTCAACTGCTCGAGTTGTCTTCTGAGAATATTGGGGTTTTGGGGTTGAATCCCCCGGTGCGGGTCTGCGCATGCGTGGATTCAAGATGCGATATCTCCTGAACCACTAGTGTTGGAGAATCGGAGTTTTTTGTGACTGACCGGATGGCCATAAAGTGACAAAAAAAAATTTCAAACATTTTAAAATTTTGTTTCCACGATAACTCGAAAAATACTGATCTGATTGAATAGAAACTCAGTAGTTAGATGCAAAAGACCAAAGCAAACACTTTTGCAAAATTTCGTGAAGATCACGTGACGTGAAAAAATTCAAAAAATTACTACTATTTTGTGGAATATTTTGCTTGAAATTCCGAAACCTATTTTCTTGAAGTTCATGCTGCCCTTTTCGGGCTTTTTCGTTATGCGCATATGCAGATGAGAAGTCATTTAACTGCTGTAGTTTTCGTCAGAGATTGTGGGGTTTTGGGGTGGCGGATGCTATTACTCCGTAGTGAGTAGTGAGTAAATAATATTTATGGCAATTCAGTGCAAGGACAAGTCAGTTTGTGGGATGTATCGTTGTTTCCGAGTTGAAGTACCGTGGCCCTGGGGCTAATTTTGAAATTTATGTTACTCCTTACGGTCAATTTTCGTTATGCGCATGAGCAGACCATCAGAGATTCAACTGCTGGTGTTTTCGTCAGAGAGGATTGGGGTTTTCGAGTGGCAGATGCTATTCCTCCATAGAATCCCCTGGTGAGGGTCTGCGCATGCGTGGATTAAAGATGCGATATCTCCTGAACCACTAGTGTTGGAGAAGTTTTTTGTAAGGTGTGTGATTTTGGGAGGACTTTCAGCCACGAGTAGGTTGCGCATGCGCAGAAAAGAAGTGACTGTTCTTGGGTTGTATGGGTTATGTTGGGAGTTCTGATCCGATATTGTGAGGTTTTAAAAGAATATTCATGTCAATTCAGTGCACGGACACAAGTCAGTTTGGGGGAAATAATGGCGTTGTTTCAGAGTTGAAGTGAGGGTACCGTGGCCCTGGGGCTAATTTTGAAATTGATGTTACCCCTTACGGGCATTTTTCGTTATGCGCATGAGCAGATGATAAGTGAATTAACTGCTGGAGTATTCATCTGAGAGGATTGGGGATATGACGTGCAGGATGCTATTATTTAACAGAATCCCCTTGGATGCGATCTCTCCTGAACCAATGGTTTTGAAGAATCAGAGTTTTGTGTGCGGTGTGTGATTTTGAGAGGACTTTCAAACACGAGTAGATTGCGCATGCGCAGAGGTGACGTGGCTCTTTTTGGGTTGTAGGGCTTATGTTGGGTGCGGTTTACGTCGAGCGGTCATGGATTTTGTGCTGAGCCAATATTGTGAGGTTTTAAAAGAAAATTCAAGACAATTCTATGAACGAACCAGTCAGTTTCGAGGAAATAGCGTTGTTTTCGAGTTGATGTATCTGTGTCGTGGCCCTGGGGCCAATTTATAAATAACTATATTTGGAAGATCAATTTTAAATTATTTTCGGATTTGGAGAATAGGCGAAGAATTTGCGGTCCTATTTAGAATTTCATGTAGCCCCTTTCGGAGATATTTCGTTTCATGCATGAGCAGACAAGAAGTGATATAACTGCTGGAGTTTTTGTCTGAGATGATTGGAGTTCTTAGGAACTGGATGCTATTCGTCCATAGAATCCCCTTGGAAGTGTCTGCGCATGCGTGGTTTGGAGCGGTGATATCTCTTGAACCATTGCTGTTGAAGAATCATAATTTTGTGTGTTATTTTCAGTGGACTTTAAGCCACGAGTAGATTGCGTATGCGCAGAGGAGACGTTTGGATTGTATGGCTCATGTTGGGAGTGGTTTGAGTGTAGCGGTGATGGATTTGGTGCTGAGCCGTCATTTTAAGGTTTTAAGAGAAATTCCATGGCTATTCTGTGCACGGACAAGTCAGTTTCGAGGAAATAGCGTTGTTTCCGTGTTGAAATGTCAGTATCGTGGCCCTGGGGCGAATTTATAAATAACTATATTCGGTAGATCTATATCAAATTACGTTCAGATTTGGAGAAGAGGCAATTGCGTTCTTAACGGAGGTCCCATAACAGCAATTTTTCTCGATCTACGGTAAAACTAACAGCCAAACTATATTGATGAAAAAATATAAAAAGCACTGACGTGAAGTCAGTACTCTTTGGCGCGCGTGTTCACGGCTGCTAATTTGAATTGAATGATGAGTACTTCAAGCTCAGTGGATAGAGCAAGCCAGAGATCTACCCGAAGGATAGTGGACACCATTCACTGTCGGTTCAAAAATTAACAGTGCTGTATCTAAGCTGCCATAAGGATAGAGTAGCAAAGTTGAAAAAGAACACAACTGACTCTCCTTAGTCGCACAAGCTCCTAGAAGATTCTGAGGGATCTCCTTGGGAAAGACTTGGGAGGGTCAGTATAATCATAATCATGTTTATAACACGCGCGCCAAATGCAGATTGACTTAACAATGAAAGAAAAAGTGTGAAAAAGTATTGACGTGGGGTCAATCTACTCTGGCGCGCGTGCTATAAACATGATTATGATTATACTGACCCTCCTAAGTCTTTCTCAAGGAGATCCCTCAGAATCTGCTAGGAGCTAGTGCGACTAAGGAGAGTCAGTTGTGTTATTTTTCAACTTTACTACTCTATCCTTATGACAGCTTAGATACAGCACTGTTAATTTTTGAACCGACAGTGAATGGTGTCCACTATCCTTTGGGTAGATCTCTGGCTCGCTCTATCCACTGAGCTTGAAGTACTCATCATTCAATTCAAATTAGCCACCGTGAACACGCGCGCCAAAGAGTACTGACTTCACGTTAGTGCTTTTTTTTTATTTAACAGAGGCATAATTCCAAAATCTTTCAGGAATATTTATTAAGTCATTCTTCACTGTATGGGTATATTTCAGAAAGTCACTTCCAATTAAAAATATACATCGCGTCCTTGAAGTTTTGAACAGATTATAATCGTTAAAGTTTTTATATTTTTTCCATTTTTCATGTATATTATTTTTTTGCTTAACTCTTCTTACTGTTTTTTGAGAATAGAATGTTGGATAATACTTATTTTTGGAATAGGACGGTACATATTTTTGCTCAATCCTATCTATTTTACTATAAAAAGTGTCTTAACAAGTATTTAGAGATTTATTATGAAAGAGCTAAAGCACAGTTGTTGTCAGAAATTTCCCGATTCAAACTTACATAATTTGCTTTATTGAATTTGTAGCACGTATTATAATCACGCGCTTAGTATTTCTCCGAAAAGCCTAGCATTTTGAACAACCCGGTAGGATTATGGACGTATTTCATTATACGTAGGTACATGATAAACGGGATATTGATAATCCATACCCGACATTTCAACTTACTAGAATTCCAAGTACCGCAGTAATGAATGTTTAATTGAAGCTATTTTTGCACAAAAAATTGGTTCAAGCACTGACGTGAAGTCAGGAGCTTTTGCGCGTATGTTCTATTGTCCATTCTACTGTATTGGACATTCTTGATCGAATTTACCATGGTAAATTATGTTGTCCATTTTCCTGCATTGGACTACTATGATAAATACGAAATACGAAGTGTCCAATACAGGAAAATGGACAACATAATTTACCATGGTAAGTTCGATTAAGGGTGTCCATTACAGGAATGGACAATAGAACATACGCGCTAAAGCTCATGACTTCACGTCAGTGCTTGAACCAATTTTTTTTTTCGTAATTTTTTTGAAATTTTCTAGGGGTAGGTACGGTTCTTACAAATTTTTTTCAAATTTTCTAGGGGTACGGTTCTTACAAAATTACAAATGCTTCTTTATGTTGATTTTCTACTACTAATTACCAAGCTTCAATTCGATCGAATCTTTATTTTTTGAGTTATCGAGGATATAATATCCCAGGTGGGTATAACTCGAAAACCGTGAGTCCGATTATGCCCAAGAACGAACTTAACAATCCCATTCGGACACGCAACCTGCCCTCTCCTTTCGTTCGAAAGTTATGGAGCCAACGGTCACCCATCTACTGAACTCACACAAGGCTGCTCGAATCTCCAACAATATTTAACCGATCGTATTCAAACTTAAAACTTGGCAGTAGAGTTAGGTTCTAAAGGCTCCTGCAAAATTTCAGCAACTTCAGGCAAATAATTACTGATATATAGATTTTTTTTTTATTTTCAATGATTTCTTTAATATTTTCTACAAACATTTTTCTTACGAAATTTTGCAAGTTGGCATTTTCGCGTTGGCATTCTACGACTTATAACCATGTTTGAATTCAATCGGTTTTGTACTTTTCGAGTTATTGAGGAAAAAAAAACCAAATTTGAGATGGCTATAACTCTGAAACCGATTGGCCGATTATGCTTATAAACAAGCTCAAATGTCGGGTTCAGATGCACAACCTAACCTGAAAATTTCAAGCCCATATCTCTTTCCGTTCTCAGGTTATCGTGACAACAAAAATATTTCTTAATAATTTTTTAATAATTTTCTAGCGATACTATTCTCCCAAAATTTCACAAACGTGCTGAGGTTTATATTCTACAACTATTCACCAAGTTTCATTTCGATCGAATTTATATTGGTTGAATACAAAATTATTACTCGAAAACCATTGGGCCGATTATATCCACTAACTAACTTGTCCTTCGTATTGGGATGCGCCACCTACCCTGAAAATTTCAGGTTGCTAGCTCTTTCCGTTCTCAAGTTATCGTGGCAACGGCCGGACGGCCGGCCGGATATAATCAAATTCGACCTTGAATTCTTCATTGGGGAGTCGAACCAAATCGTTAGAGACCATTTTCGTCAAAAATTCGAAAGTTACAGACATTTGGGCAAAATTATAACGCGATATTCCTCAGAACATACGCGCAAAAAAGAAGTAAATCAATCAATTGATCAAAAACTGCTAGATATAGGGAGGAGTTGATGTAGAAATAATCAGGAGGCTACGGCGAATAGAAAAAAGACATAATATATAGAGAGTCTCATGTGAAATATCAAAGTTGTTAGTACTTTTTGCGCGTATGTTCTGAGGAACATCGCGTTATCATGTTGCCCAAATGTCTGTAATTTTCGAATTTCTCGCCGAAAATGGTCTCAAACGATTGGATTCAACTCCCTGATCAAAATTTCAAATTTGATTCTGTCCGGCCGGTCTTTGCCACGATTACTTGAGAACGGAAAGAGATTAGAGCGACTACAAATTTTCAGGGTAGGTGGCGCATCCCAAAAGGACGGACAAGTTCGTTAATGGGCATAATGGTTTCCGAGTAATGTCTTTGTCTACAACCAATACTAATCCGATTGAATTGAAACTTATTGAGTAGTTCTAGAATATAAGCCCAAGAACGTTTGTGAAATTTTGCGAACATCGTACGCCAGAAAATTATTAAAAAATTATAAAAAGATATTATTTACGTCACGATAACCTAATACTCGAAAGAGATAGCAACTTGAAATTTACAGGTTTCGTTAACAACCTGAATGCGCCATTTGAGTTTGTTCAAAGGCATAATCGACAAAACAGTTTTGGAGTTATACCCATCTGAAACTTGATTGTTATTTCCTCAATAACTCAAAAATACAGAACCGATCCAATTCAAACATGGTTATTAGTTGTATAATGGCAACGCAAAAATTGTTGCGAAATTTTGTGAGGATCGTATAACTAGAAAATTTTTAAAAATCATAAAAAATTATTGAAAAAAATTCTATATATCAGAAACTATTTGTCCGATATCGCTGAAATTTTGCGAGAACCACACTTTACCACTAAGTTCCAAGTTTGAACATGATCGGATGTATATTGTTGGAGATCTGAGCAGCCTTATCTGAGTTCAGTAGCTGGATGGGTGATCGTTGCCTTGACAACTCTCGAACGAAAGAAGATAGGGACTTGCAATTTTCAGGATGGGTTGCACATATGAATGGGAGAGTTAAGTTTGCTGTTGGCCATAATCGGCCCAACGGTTCCGGAGTTATACCCATCTGGAATATTAATTCCTCGATAACTCAAAAAATGTAGCATAGATCGAATTGAAGCTTAGTAACTAGTTGTAGAATATCGACATGAAGACTCATGTAAAATTCTATGAGGACCGTACCACTAGAAATTCTTTTAGAAATTTCGGAATTATATTATGTATCTGATGATTCCTTGAGAACGGAAAGAAATAGCGACTTGCAGTTTTCAGGGTAGATTGCGCATCTGAATATGACATTTAAGTTCATTAACTAGCATAATCGGCCAAATGTTTTTGGAGTTATATCAATCTGAAATTTGGTTGTTACTTCCTCAATAACTCAAAAAATACAAATCCGATTCAATTCAAATATGGTTATTAGTTGTAGAATGCGAACGCAAAAATTCTTGCAAAATTTCGTGGGGATTGAAGCACTAGAAACTTTTTAAGAATCCATTGAAAAAAAAAAGTTTGTTCAAGCACTGACGTGAAGTCAGAAGCTTTTGCGCGTTCTCTTGTCCATTCTCCTTTATTGGACACTCTTAATCGAATTTACTATGGTGAATTCTATTGTTTGTTCTCCTGTATTGGATACTCCGAATTTACCATGGTAAATTTGAGTGAATTATTTTGTTGATAGCTATTTTGGGAAATTAAAGAATTGTCACAAAATAACTATCAACAAAATAATTCTAAAGATTTTCATTAAGCGTCTGACGAAGGAGTCTGACTTAGACTCCGAAACGTTACGATATAGTTGTTTCTTCGTTGATGTTGTTTCGTTGTTTTTTGTTAGGCAACATTGTTCAATTTATTGCTTCTGACAAATATCTTGTGTTTCTTACACAGAAGCAAATCACAAAATAATTAATTTTTATTTTATAGATATTTTTCAGAGTTTGGGAGGGAAACCCAGAAAAAAACCCTTTCAATAATAGTTAGATTGCCGATACGCCTTGTCGTGTTCGAATATTGGTATTATTGTTTAGTGCTTTCTAGGTCAAAATTTTCTCGTATTCTCCGAAAATATGATTGAGGTGTCATTCGATTCGGAATGGCATGAAGAGAGTTTTTGAGAAAATGCTAAGGCCTCTCGCAAAAACAGCAATAGTTATAAACAATTAAGTGAAAGAAAAGAAGGAGGTTTAGGTTTTCGCCAATATCTTGGGATAATTCAAATTTGAAAAGAGATTCAAATAGAGGAGGAAATTTTCTAAAAAATATCCCAACTGCCGGAACTGTAGGTCCAATATTTATAATATTCCTAGTGGGTTGAAAATACGCCCAAAAACAGGTACTACAGCTTGCGCAAGCCTCACCCCCTTCGTACCTTTGATGAATAAATAGTATTTAAACTTATTAAATATGAATATAAAAAAAATAAAAAAAAGCACTGACGTGAAGTCAGTACTCTTTGGCGCGCGTGTTCACGGTGGCTAATTTGAATTGAATGATGAGTACTTCAAGCTCAGTGGATAGAGCGAGCCGAAGATCTACCCAAAGGATAGTGGACACCATTCACTGTCGTTTCAAAAATTAACAGTGCTGTATCTAAGCTGCCATCAGGATAGAGAAATAAAGTTGGAAGAGAACACAACTGACTCTCCTTAGTCGCACAAGCTGCTAGAAGATTTGGGAGGGTCAGTATAATCCTAATCATGTTTATAGCACGCGCGCCAAAGCAGATTGACTTTTTACACTTTTTCTTTCATTGTTAAGTCAATTTGCTTTTGCGCGCGTGCTATAAACATGATTAGGATTATACTGACCCTCCCAAATCTTCTAGCAGCTTGTGCGACTAAGGAGAGTCAGTTGTGTTCTCTTCCAACTTTATTTCTCTATCCTGATGGCAGCTTAGATACAGCACTGTTAATTTTTGAAACGACAGTGAATGGTGTCCACTATCCTTTGGGTAGATCTTCGGCTCGCTCTATCCACTGAGCTTGAAGTACTCATCATTCAATTCAAATTAGCCACCGTGAACACGCGCGCCAAAGAGTACTGACTTCACGTCAGTGCTTTTTTTTATTTTTTCAAGTTCCCTTAACAAATATAGCTATCAATACAGTTTGACTGTTAGCTTTACCGTAGATCGAAAAAAATTGCGGTTGTGGGACCTCTGTTAGGAACGCAATTGCCTCTTCTCCGAATCCGAACGTATTTTAATATAGATCTACCGAATACAGTTATACATAAATTTGCCTCAGTGCCACCATACAGACATTTCAACTCGGAAACAACGCTATTTACCCCAAACTGCCTTGTGTCCGTGCACTGAATTGACATGAATATTATTTTAAAACCTCACAATATCGACTCATTACTCCCAACATAACGCAAACAACCCAAAACCATACACTTCTCGTCTGCGCAAGCGCAATATACTCGTGGCTGCAAGTCTTCCCAAAATTACACACGTCACAAAAAACTCCGATTCTCCAACACTAGTGGTTCAGGAGATATCGCTTCTTGAATCCACGCATGCGCAGACCCTCACCAGGGGATTCAGTAGAGGAATAGCATCCGTCACCCCAAAACCCCAATCCTCTCTGACGAAAGCACCAGCAGTTAAATCACTGATGGTCTGCTCATGCGCCTAACGAAAAATGCCCGTAAGGGGTAACATCAATTCCGAAATTAGCCCCAGGGCCACGGTACGGACACTTTAACTCGGAAAGAACGCTACATCCCCCAAACTGACTTGTCCTTGCACTGAATTGTCATAAATATTTTTTTAAAACCTCACAATATCGCTCAGAACCCGCAACATAACCCACACAACCCAAAAACAGTCAGTTCTCTTCTGCGCATGCGCAATCTACACGCGGCTGAAAGTCCTCTCAAAATCACACACCTTACAAAAAACTCCGATTCTCCAACACTAGTGGTTCAGGAGATATCGCATCCCTTATCCACGCATGCGCAGACCCTCTCCAGGGGATTCTATGGAGTAATAGCATCCGCCACCCCAAAACCCCAATCCTCTCTGACGAAAACTACAGCAGTTAAATGACTTCTCATCTGCGCATGCGCATAACGAAAAATGCCCGGAAGAGGCAGCCTGAATTTCAAATTAATATTTTTCGGAATTTCAAGCAAAATAGAGTAATTTTTTGAATTTTTCATGTGACGTGATCTTCACGAAATGTTGTAAAAGTGTTCGCTTTGGTCTTTTGCATCTAACTACTGAGTTTCTATTCAATCAGATCAGTATTTTACGAGTTATCGTGGAAACAAAATTTAAAAATTTTTGAAATTTTTTTTTGTCACTTTATGGCCATCCTGTCAGTCACAAAAACTGCGATTCTCCAACACTAGTGGTTCAGGAGATATCGCATCTTGAATCCACGCATGCGCAGACCGGCACCGGGAGATTCTATGGAGGAATAACATCCTCCACCCCAAAACCCCAATCTTCTCAGAGGAAAACTCGAGCAGGTAAATTATTTCTCGTCTGCTTATGCGAATAACAAAAAATGCCCAAAAGAGGCAGTTACACCCCAGTCGTTCACCGTTCAGACTAATTTTGAAAACCAATTTAAAATTCCACAAATCGTTTACGGATTAATTCAATTGCCATGCTAGTAAGTAGTCCATATTTTAATCAGTTGCCCTCGTACATATCGTATTGATTCAGATAAACGCGTAAAGACCCGTCAGAATATTGTCACCAGATGTTATGTATTCCGTGTAGAACTTCGAAATGAAATAATTTGACCAGTTTGGAGGTTCAAAATTATTAATTTTTTTTGAGGCTCCTAGGGGTCTGTCCGCAGTGAAATTTTGCACACCCCAAGAGGTCATTATTGGTCACCGAAGTGCCAAAACTGAACTTATTCCGATATTTGGTTTCGGAATTTCCAGCAAAATATTCCGCTGATAGTTAAAAATTTTTTTAATTTTTTCTACTCATGCTACCCCCACGAAATTTTTCATAAGTGTTTTCGTTGGTACTTCGCATATAACTACCGAGCTTCAACTCAATTGGATCAGTTTTTCTCGAGTTATAGTGAAAACAAAATTTCAATTTCATTTTCAAATATTTAACATTTTTTTTTCTAGTTTACAGCCATCCGATCATTATGAGACTTCGCAGGCATATGAAGGTCATGATTATACAATTTGAGGCTGAATTTCAGATCGAACAAGTGATCGGTTTCGGAAATATTCTTGAAAAACGATTTAACTAAAAATGGCCGTAACTCCGAAACGGCTCGATGGATTTTACCCATTAACGAACTTGTCCGAGATATTCACGCTCCAAACATGCCCTGCAAATTTCAACGCTCTTACTTGCTCCGTTCGAGAGTTATCGTGCTAACGGCCGGCCGGCCGGCCGGCCGGGCCGGACGGACAGAATTGAATTTGACCTCGAATTCTTCATCAGGGAGTCGAACCCAATCGTTTGAGACCATTTTCACAAAAAAATTCGAAAAATACAGACATTGTGACGAAATGATAGCACGCTGTTCCTTGCGGAACACGCGCGCAAAAATGAAAAAATTCAGGTGCCCTCAGAATAGATCAATGAACAATAATTCGTGGTCCAAAAATGTTTATCGCCTTTTTTCAATTAGTTATCCATTAGTTAATTAACATTTTTTTGTAGCACGAACATTAACATTGTAAGTACGATAATTGTTAAACTATTAATCTGAGAATTTTTTCCTTTCCTGGAGCTATTTTTCAAAGGTCTTAGAATAGATTCATATTGGAAAATTAAAAAAAAAAATATTTTCGTTTTGTTATGAACAATATACTCAAGTGAAAAATTATAGACCTTCAATTTATAATACTACTATTGATCCGTTTTCTTATGATCAGAAACTACTTGAAAAAGATTTTTAATAATTATTATCTCCTATTGTATAAAAAATTGTTATAAACCAATGCGTTGGTTATGAGATGATTTAAAATTTTCTTTTGAAAACATAATTGAAGCTTTATAATTTTAACTTAAGTAGAGTGTTAATAACAAAACCCAAATTAACACTTCTTCAAATTTTTCAATGGGAATCTATTCCAAGACCTTTGGAAAATAGCTCCATGAAAGGAAAAAATCTCAGATTAATAGGTCAACAATTATCGCACTTGCAATGTTAATGTTCGCTTTTCAAAAAATTGTTAATTAAATAACGGATAACTAATTGAAAAATCGCCATAAATATTTTTGGACCACGGATTATTGTTTATTGATCTATCCTGCAGACTCGTGAGATATTTTAATTTTTTATTTTCATATTTAATAAGAATAAATAATATTTATTCATGAAAGGTCCGAAGGGGGCGAGGCTTACGCTAGCCGGAGTACCCGTTCAATATCACTTTTCACTAAGCTCAACAGTGTAAATAGTCAACTTAACCCCATATAATGACAGATTTAGGTAAACTTTTTTAGGACAGACTATAATCCCTTGTCGAGGTAACGAACATTGCCGAGCGCTTGTCGAGATTTTCTTGTCGAGTGCTGGTGGTGCCAAATTGTCTTCGACTCGACACTGGCGTCCCCGATTTCGATGTCGGGTCGAGCGCTTGTGGTTCCACCAATAGAATCATCAAATGTGCGACAGGGAGTTTGTATGTTCCTTAGCTTTCATATTGTAAGATTTTTCAATTGAATATTTCAAAACAGATCACCAATGAAATATAAGGCATCATCATGTTTAATCATGAATATACAATATACATTTCTTATGAAAAAATTGATATAAAGTGTGAATTAAAACATTTAGTTTAAGGAAGAATAAAATGAATATCAATGATCGTTATTGAACACAATTGAGTCAAATATCGCTCAGACTAAAATAAGAAAGGAAGTAGGATCGAAGGTGACAATTTCTATATACAGGGTGATTTCTGACCAATGACCCATCAGGTAGGGGATAATAGAGGACCATATGACAAGTAAGAAAAGGGCATTATTTTATTTTTTGGTGAGAAAATCGATTAATTTTGTTTTTCCGATGGCTCTACTCCGTAGAAAAAAATTGTGGCATTTAAATTGATTATTGATTTCACAGCATTTTTTTTCTTCAGAAACTGACAACAAAATTCTAGTAAAGTCCTTTTTATTTTTCCTTTCGGATTCTTTCAAGTGTCACCTAGCCAATAATCTTTTTGAATTTATAGAGGTTTGGAAATTCTATGATTTTCAGGAAACACCCTGTATTTCAGAAACTAGTAGGCACAAGGGATGTATGAGTGTCAAATTCTGACTTCTCATTACCCCCCGACCCCTATTACCACCTGTCCGATGGGTCATTGGTCAGAAATCACCCTGTATATCACAGTAATCGAACATTTCCAGAAAACTAAATCAGTTGTAGTCACAGGTCTATTATAAGGCAAAGCTTCCTTATTCACACCTAAATACAGCTGATGATTCAGAGTGAGAGATATTTTAGTGTCCATTTCTGGCTCCCCATGTGGTCCCCTACTACTCCCAGCCCGATGTGTCATTGCTCAGAAATCACCCTGTATATCACAGTAATCGAACATTTACAGAAAATAAAATCCGTTCTAGTCACAGGTCAATTATAATGCAAATAGCTCAAGATACAGAAAAAGTAAATAGTAACCCACAAAATTAATTCAGGGTGTCGCAACGAAAATTTGATTCCCTCCAGAACTCACAAATGAACATTTTTCGAAGATTTTAAAAAACAGGTCAACTTCTGTTTTGAGAGGGACGAACTTCCATCATAAGTTTCTTCCGAAAAAATCGCCCCCATGAAGTTGGCATCAACCCACAACATTTTTTTAATATGGAAGAGATGTTGGGTGTTGGTTAGTATGGAAATTATTTATGTTCTGTACACAACACAGTTAAAATTTTCAAAATCCGTTCATTATTTACGAGATAATGTAATAATTGAACATACCTTCAAAAGGTGATGTTGAACAAACAGTTGAACCGTCCAAACTCAAGAATCTAATAGTTTTGACTTTATTCATCAAATGCTTAACATATTGGTGGCTTATATTTCTTTCTGGAAGATTATTATTAAAATATCTTGCAGTTAATCTAGCATTTCCGTTATTCCGATAGTATAATTTGAGAATTTATATTCTTTCTTCCATAGAATATACCATTTTGGCCCACGTAAGTAGGTACTTGAGTGTCAAACCTAATTATGATGCAGAAACGAAAGACTGAAACAAATTTGAGGAAGAATCTTCAAAAAAATAGTATAATGTTATGAATTGCCTCACACATTTTCCGATCATGAACGATAAGAAAATCGAATGTTTCTAATGTGAAAACATTCATAAACACAAATTGTTCCCCCACCATTCAATAAAATAATTTGATAATTTCAACTACGATGTTTAGAGAACATAAAAAAACTTCTTAACTAAGCCACATCCAACATCTCCTCCCTATTCAAAAAATGTTGGGGGTCCTTGTCCCCCTTAGGTGGTTTTTTCGGAACAATATCGTCATAGGAATTCTTTCTCCCTAATACGGAACTTATTTTTGGATTCTTCAAAACTCTTAGGTTCATGAGTTTGGCGGTTCAACTGTCGGTTCAACATCAGCTCTTGACGGTAAGTTCAATTATTACAATATTCCGTGGACATTGAAACTATTATTGAAAATTTTAAATGGGTTGTGTACGGAACATAAATACCTTTCAAACTAACCAATACTGGACATCTCGTCCCTTGAAAAAATGTTGGGGGTTGATGCCACCTTCATGGGGATGGTTTTTTTTCGGAACAAACTCATGACGGAAATTCGTCCCCGTTAAAACAAAAGTTGACCTGTTTTTTTTAAATCTTCGATAATTCTTCGTGTCTGAGTTCTGGGGCGTCAAATTTTCTTTTCGATATTTACTATTTTGTAGTATAATGCTCGAAAAGGTTAATTTTTATTTTAAATTACGCAACATTTCATGTATCATTGAGGAGCTTGTCTTGCACCCTGTTTGAGGGGTGGCTACCCCAAGTTAATGTAACAGAGATTTGGTCATTGATAGTTTTTTTATCAACTTTTTCAATATTATAGTGATCAAATGGTTAAACTCCTTGAATTCGAATTTTCACTATTTTCACGTATTGTGAGGTCCTCGGCAAACATTTTCAGTATCTTTACTTTCTCTGAGCAGTAGCACAAAAAGTGTTTGTGGTTGACGGCAAAGTACACAAAAAAGAAAAATTCTTATTCAATAATAAGAAAATGTTTGATGAAAATCCCAATCAATGACCAAATCAGTCAGTGATAGGTCCATCCATTTCTAAAATATTAGGATTTATAAAACTCAACTACCTTCCACCCCTCTCAGAGGGTGCATGCCAAAGTCCTCAATCATATACATGAAAAGTTGCGAAATTTGAAATATAAGTTTGAGAAAGCCCTGTAGACAGGAGCTTTGGCGCTCTTGTTCAAACTTTGACAATTCATCCCTGAAATCATTGGTTTTTCAGAGTTGGTTATGATATCAAGGGATTCTTATAATAGAACTGCATCATAAATGAAATTAAATTAAAATTAAATAACGATATTATCCGAGATAGTCATTCCTCAAATCTGCTCTGAAAATTATATTATATCAATTGGAACTTAGCCAATATTCCGGTTTTGTTTTCACTGAAGATATTCTGATTATATTTTCCTCATCATATAGATTATCCAAGGGCATATAGGGTACGAGTAATTATAATATACTATAATTGTTCATTTTGAATTCAATCATACTTTGAAATCAATATGTTTGACATATCTGTCAGACGCAGGTAAGTTTATATGTATGAACAGTGAATAATTCGCATTCTGTGATAACATAGAAGTACGATGTATTATTGAAATTTTGAAAAATCATATCTCCGAAAGTATCAGCTTGTTAGTGTTGAAAATTATATCAATGGTTTCTTGTGATGAAATTTCATCTAAAAAAATTGAATTTGAAATTTGTGATGTAAAAAAAAACTTTTTTTTTCGTTACTCTGAAACTATCAGGCCGATTTTGCCCAATAACGCAATTAGCCGAGATATTTGCCTTCCAAATATACTCTGAAAATTTCAACTGTCTAGCTCATTCCATTCGAGAGTTATCGTGTTAATGGACGGCCCTACGGACGGACGGAGAGCCGAACAGCATAGATTTTGACCATGACTCTTGATCAGTGTGTCGAACCATATCGTTTGAGACCATCTTCAGCCAAAAATTCGAAAATTACAGACATTTGGGCAAATTGATAAGCACTCTGTAACCAGTAACAAGAGCGCCAAAAATTTACTGTTTCGACCATTTCTCTACAAAATATTAAATTCGTTCAACAGACTCTATATTGCTAGCATTGGCACATTCTAAATCAAATGAGTCTTTCGTCTGGATGTTTCGGTTTCCCTTCAAAAACAACTTCAGCCACTATACACCAGCATTATTGGCGCTCTAGTTCCTCGGAACTGAGTGCTTATCAATTTGCACAAATGTCTGTAATTTTCGAGTTTTTCGATGAAAATGGTCTTAAACGATTTGGTTCGACTCACTGATCAAGAATCCGTGGTCGAAATTCATTCTGTCCGGCCGGTCCGGCCGTCCGGCCGTAGGCACGATAACTATCGAACGGAATGAGCTAGACAGTTGAAATTTTCAGAGTAGGTTTGGGGATACATATCTCGGCTAAGTTCGTTATTGGGCCAAATCGGACAGATGGTTTCGGAGTAACAAAAAAAAATTTTTTTTTTACGAAACAAATTCCAAATAAAATTTTTTTCAATAAGCAGTTTTACCATAAGAATCCATTCATATTATTTTTAACTCTAACAAGCTAATACTTTTGGAGATATGATTTCAAAATTTCAATGTAAATCGTATTTCTACGTTTTCACACAATGATAGAATTATTCTGTGGGTATTCTCTGAATTGTTATAATGTCAAATTATTTTCCTGAGACATGACGTTGTCTCATTGTCATTCATTCCAGCAATCCTATAAATATGAGAATTCTAATTTAATATCATACTTTTTGTTGGTTGATATTTTCATGCCGATGGTCAATCCATATGATGATGGGAATGGTAATGGTAAGTTAATAATATTGAGTTCAGAATATCTCCACTAAAAACAAAACTGGAATATTGGTGTATTGGAGTAGATTTGAGGAAAGATATATATTATCGTTCATCATAGAATTGAGGAATTAATATCTCGGATGAGTTCGTTGTTGGGTAGAATTCGTCTATTGGTTTTGGATTGATAATTTTTGGCACTCTTGTTGAATTTAAATTCTTCTATGATGTTTGAATTCAATTTCTGCTAAGATGAAGTTCTAAATTTCAATAATGAATCGTACTTCTATATTTTCACAGAATGCTATAAATATTCTATCTAAGCTTTATTATATGATCTGTGTTCATACTCGTACATTTCATCCTGTTCTATAAGAGTGAGTCAAATTCATTTCAGCTATTTTAATTTGGTTTCTTCCATGGTGCAGTTCTCATTCTCAGATTGCTCATTTAATCTTGATAAATAAACTATTAATTGAATTGAATTTCCTTTATGATGAGTTACTTGCAGACCCATATCGCATAATAGGACACACTAGATCTTTGTTGTGGCAGTTTACGACCCATACGTTTCTTCTTGGACTCTGTTATCAAATGATCACGTAATTTTCTCCCCGTTATATTTCACGTACTTTCCTGCAGCATTTCTCAGAGATAGTTCACTACGTTTCCCACTCCTCAAATAGGGCTTTACACGAGACGAGAGTTGGCGAAAATATAAAAAAAATCTCGTCTCGGTCTCAACAATTCCCAAAATATTAAGTCTCGTTTAAGTCTCGGTCCGTCTCGCTATCAGTTGTCTTGTCTCGTCTCGCTTAATTCTGAATAACGATAATAAATATTATAATATATAAACGTAAATAATAATGAATACATTTATATAGCTATATTTATTACGTTCTTCTACAAAAATATTTGTAAATGTACATAATTTTAAACACTGTTAATTTCATCTCTTGAATTACTCGATTACCAAGAATTCAAACATAATCACGCTTGCATCACATCATCTTTCAATGATGTGCGTGTTTTTGCCATGACCATACCTTCAGTGGAAAATAATCTTTCAGAAGGTACGGATGTAGCCAATAATAAATCATCGGTAATCTTGGAAAGTGTAGGAACTTTTTCTTTGAGTTTCCACCACTCCAAAATACAATTTTGATTCATAGTTGTTCTTTCTAACAGCATATGTTCTTCTAAGTCAACTTTCCAATGATTCGAAGGTTTTGTTGATGTTTTAGAGAGGCTATTGATGTAGATACATTTTTTAATAGAATTGGACAAATTGGTATCGTTTTCAATGAATACCTTCGTTGTGGGTAGATCATTGAGGGTGTTCTTGGCGTATTCCTCATAACAAGTTTCGAAACATTCTATAGCTTTATTTTTATTTTTTTTACCAGTCTTATTATTATGTACTTCTACAGATGCATACAATAATTGTTCACATCTTCACTACAAGAAACACAATAAAAAAAATAAATTTCCCAAGATGTTCAAATAGAGACGAAACTTTCAACGCATGGGGATTTAGGGCAATACAAGTTATCTGTTAAGTATTGAATTCATAATGGGATCAGTTTTTATGGTTCTGGATCATACTTTTCTTGAAGAATAATCTCAATTATCGCAAGGTTTAAAAAATCGTGTATTTCTAGAATGACCGATGTATAATAGAGACAAAATATATTGGTAGTTATATTAGAAACTCTTCATATTTAATTATTTTCTGTGGGTGTCGAAAAAGGTAGAGTCGTGTATAAAAGAAGTTTACTGTATGTATCTGTAGTAGATGAGGCGATCTTGCAGGTAGAAAATTTCGAGCCAAAGAAACCCTTTCAATAGTATACACATTTATTACTCAGTAGTTTATTTACAAATATACTCAAACGAAAGTAAAAAATCGGTCTTGAAAAAACACATTCACACATAAAATACAAAAATTTGCAAGTATAAATATTCATAATAAAAGATACGTTACTATAAGAAGTTATAAGAAAAGTTACCAAGTTGAAATACAAATGTGAAAAAATTATTTTAGTTCACAATAAAATATTGCACAGATAGTCACAATAGTTGATATTTCCTAGAATATATTGATCTCTATGTACGCCTTTTCTAATTTCTCGAATAAAACATCTTAATAAAATTTTAACGAGACCAACAACGAGACTCTCGGTTTGCGCTGTATGTGGTCTCGTTATCACCAATAATATTCTTTAGAACGTCTCATCTCGTCTCGTCTCGCTGTTTCGAGATGAGAATGAGACGAGACGAGAAAAATCTCGCTCTCGTGTGAAGCCTTATCCTCAAAGCTGCAAACAGATGATCTTCTGACCATCCTAGACCTTTACGTGGTATCTTGAATTGGGTATCACACCAGTTAGGAATGAAGGTAAATTATTATTTTAAAAAAAAGATATTGAAATTTTAATGAAAAATCACCTCATCCTGAAATTATTAATTAATTAATTTATCGTCAATATGGTGAGTATAATGTTAAACTAGATGCACAAATTGATTGCCACTGGCTTGAATGCAAGCATGTTCTCGAGAACAGCATTGATTCGCGCTCTCCGTTCCATTAACTTGTTTGTCTTACACCTTCTCCTGTATGGAGCCCCGGTAAAAAAAAATAAATTGATTTCAATATGGCGACCGAGGAGGCCAAAGAATGGGACCAAGACGCCCTATCCTTCTTTGTGGATAATTTGCTTCTAAATAATTCAGCTGTGCATACTCGGTTAGACATCAATCATTTTGCAGAAACATTAATCTACATACGTGTGGCCAAGGGTATTCTAAATGAGCCGGCAGTTGATTTTCTAAAAATTCCAGATAAGTATCACTGTTAGGCCGGCCTCATTCGTCTCTGAATTCATATTCTTGAATTCATAATCTGAATTCTGGAAGCTTCATGAATTTAGATAGAAGAACAAATAATCAAGAACAACAAAATAATCAACAAGTACAGCAACCCAATCTGTTGAATGTGATCCCTTATGTTCGTGCCCTTTCTGAAATTAGAAGGATCGGTTCTAAGTTCAATATAAGAACCGTTCTCAAAACACAAAATGATCTTAGGTCTTTATTAACAAAAAGAAAACCCATAAATGAAAAACAAAAATAAAAAAACTGTGTATATAATTTTCCTTGTATTTGTGCTAAATCATACACAGGAGAAACATCAAGACCACTAGAAGTTAGAAAGTCAGAGCATAAGAATAACTTGAGAAATAGAGACATACAGAAATCAAAAATAGCAGAACATGTATGTACAATCCAAGGAGATCACATGATGGATTGGAGTAATACAAACATTCTAATGACAGAACCGGATTATATGAAAAGGAAACTTAAGGAGTCAACTTGTATTTTATTGAACGGAGAATGCAATTTTGCCAATTGCTCAATTGGTATTGACCATATTTGGCTAAATTTATTGAAAAAGGAGTTGGAACTTGGAAATTTCTATGCGTAATAAAACTATGTAAGCAATGATTTTTAAAAACTGTCACTATGACAATTCTTGAATTTCACAAGATAACTATCAACAAAATAATTCTAAAGATTTTCATTAAAAGTCTGACGAAGGACTCCGAAACGTTACGATATAGTTGTTTCTTCGTTGATGTTGTTTCGTTGTTGTTTGTTAGGCAACATTATTCAATTGATTGCTTCTGACAAATATCTTGTGTTTCTCACATAGAAGCAAATCACAAAATAATTAATTTTTATTTTATAGATATTTTTCAGAGTTTGGGAGAGAAAACCCAGAAAAAAACATTTCAATAATTAAATTGTTCTCAAGAAAGTTCCGGTCGAAAATAGCCTTGCTGTATATCTTCCCAAAAATAATTCAAAAATTTCCTTTCAAAGTGCTGGTTTCTTCTTCTCTACTATTGAACTACAATAGAGCACTTGATATTAAATAATATTTTATTAATTAATTAAATCTTGCCAATTCTGTATATCTCTAACTCTCATTTTCAAATCATTCATTAATACTTTTTGACCAATATGCTTCGCATGTCCATCAAATTTGGGTAGATTGTTCATATTAAAATTGATATTCCCAATGTTTTTATTTTTATTATATCGTATTTCTTTTATTTCAATATTTTTTTCACAAGTCTCAATTTCATCAAAAAATTCTTAAACTACATTGCTAATAATAATCATTTCAAATGTTTCCTGTGTCTTTTGTATCTCCATTTCAGCTTCATCAATTCTTTTACTCTGTTCTTCATCTTTCTCTCCCATTTTTCCTTTAAACTTTTTAATTCCTCCTTGATGTCTTTTTTTTTCGTCGTATCATTAGTTTTCTTGGTTTGTTCATAAATTGTAGTAGCAATTCGGTCTTCCTAATATCTACTTTTTTAATCTCCATATCTTCCTCTTAAATATCCGCTCCTTCATATTGGTTTTTTCATAAATCCATTTGGTGAATAGCCATTTCGATATACCTCACATAAATTTATATTCCAAAATTTGTTAAGGTGTCCGGAACCATTAAAATTTGATTTTTTGCGCGTATGTTCTGGGGAACATCGCGTTATCATTTTGCCCAAATGTGAAATTTATTCTGTGGTGCCGTCCGGCCGTTGCCACGATAACTTGAGAACGGCAAGAGCTAGCGACCTGAAATTTTCAGGGTTGGTGACGCATCCCAATATGACGGACAAGTTCGTCATGGATATAATCGGCCCAATGGTTTCCGACTAATGATTTTGTTTTCAACCAAAATGAATCCGATCGAATTTAAACTTGGTGAATAGTTGTAGAATATAAACCTAAGCACGTATGTGAAATTTTGTGAGCATCGTGTCACTAGAAAAATTTAAAAAAATCATTATAAAATATTATTCATGACACGATAACCTGAGAACGGATGGAGATAGCAGCTTGAAATTTGAGTTCATTTATAAGCATAATCGGCCAAACGGTTTAAGAGTTATAGCCCTCTGAAATTTGGTTGTTTTTTGTTCCTCATCAACTCGAAAAATACAAAACCGATTGAATTAAATTATGGTTATTAGTTGTAGAGTGCCAACGCGAAAATTCTTGCAGAATTTCTTGAGGATGGTATAACTAGAAAATTAAAAAAAAATTATTGAAAATAATTGAAAAAAAATCTATATAATATGATAAACTATTCGTCCGAATTCGGCTGAAATTTTGGAAGAGCCTTCAGAACCTAACTCTTCTGCAGAGTTCCAAGTTTGGACACGATCGGACCCATATTGTTGGAGAACCGAGCAGCCTTTTGTGAGTTCGGTAGCTGGATGCGAATCGTCGTATGATATGTTGTCTATGGTCGTATTTTTGCGAGAACATTCAACAGGAATATCAGAATGACATATTTTTGCGCGTATGTTCTTGGGGAAATCGTGTTATTTCATCACAAATCAATGGGAGATGATAGCCCTACATTATCGGTCAGACCTGCTTTTGAAAGAGATCCACCTTAGGAGGAGGCAACTAAATATTGAAGGGATTTCTATGTACAAGAGTGAATAATTTGAGAAATAGAGAAGGCGATTCTTCTCCAAGAGATCCATGTGCCTTCAGAGGAGTATATTTGTGAGAGGGGACTTTTGAAAGGTTATGTATTATTTTTAATATGATATCGCTGAAATTTTGCTGAAGGCTTCAAAACTTAAAATTAACCACACTTTCTGATCTTGTAAGGTGAGAGGCTCATTTGTGGATATTAAATATCGTGATGGCTAGAGAGGAATTTTAGGCCAGTTTTTCTATCACTAATGAGAATATCGTCGGCGACACCGCAAAACCAAGTACCTGATAAAAATTCAAAAATGATATTTCGGCGGTAATTATTTAATATTTTGTATTTGTAAGGACAGGTGTGCAAATTCTTTTCAAAGAGTAAACGGATCTTGAGATTATCAATATCAAGTTGTTTGTAACTATTTTGAATTTAAACTAAATCATCGATCCAAAATTATGGAGGTTTTAGTGCCTTCTGAAAATGTTGGTTCTTGCAGTTACTTGTTTTTGCGGTGTCGCCGACGATATATCTTAATGTTTCACCTCATCACCTTTAGATCTATCAATGGACATTTATTGGTTAAGCATAAGTAATTGAATATTGCTGCACAAATATAATAAAAAAATGAAATGTGACTGTGACTATGCTGCCTTATTAACTTCTCCCACATTTTCTCACTGCCTCTGTAGAATTTTCATGGCAATTCCGTAAATAAAGCGAATGGCTGCTTGCTATTGCATAAGGCATTTTAAAAAATATCTAGAAAAGTACTGACGTGAGGTCAGTACTCTTTGGTGCGCGTGTTCACGTTTTCTAATTTGAATTGAATTATGAGTGTTTCAAGCTCAGTGGATGGAACGAGCCAGAGTTCTACCGAGAGAGTGGTGGACACCATTCACTGTCTGGTCATAAATTAAGTGTGCTTTGTCTAAGCTGGCATAGAGTAACAAAGTTGACAAAGAACACAACTGACTTTCCTAAGTCGCACAAGCTCCTAGGGGATTCCGAGGTATCTCCTTGGGGAAGACTTGGGAGGGTCAGTATAATAATAATCATGATTATAGCACGCGCGCCATAGCAGATTGACCACACGTCAATGCTCTTTTAGCCTTTCTCTTTCACTAAGAAGTCAATCTGCAATTGGCGCGCGTGCTGTAAACATGATTATGATCTCCGGCTCGTTCTACCCACTGAGCTTGAAACACTCATGATTCAATTCAAATTATCCAACGTGAGCAGGCACGCCAAAGAGTACTTACCTCACCTCAGTGCTTTTTCATATTTTTTCTAGTCCCTTTAACAAATCTGGCTATGGATACAGTATGTCGATAAGTTTTACCGTAGATCGAAATATAGAAAAATGCAGTTATGGAGCCCCCGTTGGGAACGCAATTGCTTACGCCTGTTCTACATATCCGAACGTGATTTAATATAGATATTCCAAATATAGGTATTCATAAATTGCCCCCCGGGCTAGGATACAGACAATTCAACTCGGAAATAACTCTATTTCCTCGAAACTGACTTGTTGGTGCACAGAGTTGCCATGAAATTTCTCTTAAAACCTAACAATATCGCTTCGGTACCAAATTCATGACCGCTAGAAGCAAGTCGCTGCAACTATGAACAAAAAAACCCAAAACGAGCCATTTCTCCTCTGCGCATGCGCTGAAAGTCCTCTCGAAATCACATACCTCACACAAAACGTTGATTCTTCAACACCATTTGTTCAGAAGATATCGCAGCTTCAATCCGCGCATGGAGGACACTTCCAAGATTCTATAAAGGAATAGTATCCTGCACCTCCAAACCCCAATCCTCAGTCGAAAAAACCAGCAGGTAAATCACTTCTCCTTCGCTCATGCACATTACATGAATGCCCGTAACGGGTAACATGAATTTCAAAATTAGCACCAGGGCCACGGTACGGACACTCAAGATCATACACCTCACAAAAAACTCCGATTCTCTATCACTTGTGGTTCAGGAGATATCGCATCTTGAATCCATGCATGCGCAGACCCTCACCAGGGGATTCTTTGGGGGAATAGCATCCTCCACGCCAAAACCCCAATCCTCTCACACGAAAACTAAAGCAGTTAAACCACTCCTTATCTGCTCATGCGCATAAGGAAAAATGCCCAAAAAGGGTAATATATCAATTTAAAAGGGCTACAGTACGGACACTCCAACTTGGAAACAACGTCATTACACCCAAACTGACTTGTCCGTGTATAGAATTGCCAAGAATTTTCTGTTAAAACCTCTCAATATCGGCTCAGCACTAAAACCATCACAAATATTCCTAAACCACTCCCAACATAACCCTGACTCTCCTCTGCATATGTGCAATCCACATAGTTTATAGCCATCTGATCAATACAAAACTTCGCACGCATATAAAGGTCATGATTCTACAATTTGATGCTAAATTTCAGATAGATCGAGTTATCGGTTTCGGAAATATTCTTGAAAAACCTTTTGACGAAAAATGGCCATAACTCCGAAATGGCTATGTTGATTTTGCCCATTAACGAACTCGTTCGTGAAAATCACGCTCCAAACCTACCCTGCAAATTTCAATCCTCTAGCTCCTTCCATTCGAGAGTTATCGTGCCGGCCGTACCAGACGGACAGAATTGAATTTGACCTGGAAGTATTCATCAGTGAGTCGAAAGTTTGAGACCATTTTCGCAAAAAAATTCGAAAAATACAGACATTGTGGCAAAATGATAGCACGCTATTTCTTGCGGAACCCACACAAAAACCAGAAACAAAATTCAACTGTATCTAATGATTTCAAAAGTTTTCGTTAATAAATATCGAACCGCACATGAACTGTTTTTTCAGACGATAATGAGATAACTAAGGTGACATACTCAAGGAAATCTTTCAATTTTTTTGCGCAATCATTGCATGGGTAATCGTGCAACAAGCCCAACAAAATCTGATTTAAAATTTCTAGGTCCGATTTTATCGAAAATGGTGTATTTAAGAGCTGTCTCTCAGGAGTAAAATTGTTGAAGAAAAATTTTCAAGAATTTCAACCCAATCATTGCAAAAATGTCAGTGGCTTTCAATTTGAGAGAGTTGTAATATCGAATGACATTCTATCTACGCTACTGAAAATGTTTGAAACATGTAAGAAATATTTAAAGTTAAGTTTTACAAAGGACTATGGCTGTTTTGACTTTCATCGGAATATCTTCGGCTGCTTAGGAATTATTGCAAAAAAACGAATCATTTTCCCTGAATTGAATTTCCGGTATGATTTGAATGTCTAGATATATATTTATAGGAACTTTCAGTGATGAAAAAGACTTCAGTCTGATAGTGAAATTCTCTTACAAACAACTGACTCACCCTGTATATTTGAGCTATTTAATTATCCATCAGTTCTACGTTCTTCTCATGATATTTATTAAATAAAAACAGGTACTTCAATATTCTGAATGTATTAAACCAGGCGGTAAATCACAACCTTGTGAATAGCTCACCTTTCAACTTATTGTGTAATAACAGAATCACTATGCTCAGAAGTTCAACGCCATATATTTCAGTCTCATAATAATCTCAAAGATGAAACAAGGCAATAACAGCAAAGGATGAAGGCATACCTGTCATCCCGAAAAAAAAGCTGAGAGGACGTAAACAAAGTATATTATACATAGAAAAAACTGAGGAATTCAGAGCAATAACGTCTAAGGCGCATATTTCCGCCACCAACCTTGATCCTAATCTTGCTCCTGGAAAAATTGACAAGTATCTCAGTGACAGGAACTTCCCTGAAGTTGAATGTACCGAACTCCGGTCGAACCATCCTGAAGAGTATTCATCATTCAATGTATCCGTGATGGCGCCAAGAAATAAAGAACCAATTGATTTATAAAAACAACTACAATCTTTGGTTTATTTGACAAAACTAATTCTAGTCCGGTCTCTACACAATTTTAGAATATCACAAAAGCAGAATGATACTGATCTAGAAAGGACTGGCGTAGAAAGTTTCACGTGTAGAAGAAACATTCGCAGAAGGGCATTTGCCCAGAATGAAACAATGACCGAAAGTAAGAACCCTCGAAAAGTACAATCGCCGAAAGTTGCAAATCTAGAAAACTAATGCGCACTGTTGTCACGCTGTTCTATATTTTTATGTGATCCACAGACTACTTAAATTCCACAATGGATGATTCACTTCACTGACAGCGATAGTCATACCAAAGATTAACTTACTTCTACTCTTTGGTCTGACACATGGAAAGTAACATTATGATGGGTAGTCATCAGTTGTTAAAAAGCTAACTGAATAATTGTAGAAATACCTAGGCGAAATATCTGGAAATTAATTTTACCTTCGTTTATTGACTCTTTGACTATATGTTGTATTTTCCACAAGGCAGTTTAGATTGGATGTTCGGAATGTTGTTGGACGAATAAAATAAGATTTATGTTCGAATGTGGACATCCACTTTGTGGAGAATGTGACTCCAACATAGTCGCAGAATTTTATCGTTGCCCCTTATGCCAAGCTGTACTGACAGAGCCACCCAACCAAATATTCATATATTTTTTTTTGTTTCGACCAAATTGTAATTCATTTAAATTGTGAAAAATTGGTTCAAGCCCTGTGGACAGGAGCTTTCTGGCCCTATTGTTCAAACATACAAATTATATCTCTGAAAGTATTGGTTTCTCAGAGTTGAGAATTATATCAATGTATTCTTATGATAGAACTGCATCATAAAGGAAATTCAATTCAAATAATGGTTTTTTTTTATCAAGATTAAATGAGCAATCTGAGAATGAGAATTGCACCATGGAAGAAATCAAATTAAAATAGCTGGTAGGAAATTGACTCTCTCTAATAGAACAGTAGACATGTACGAGTGTGAACACAGATCATATAATAAATCATAGATAGAATAATTATAGCATTCTGTGCAAAGATAGAAGTACGATTCATTTTTGAAATTTCGAAAAATCATATCTCCGAAAGTATTAGTTTGTTGGAGTTGAAAATGATATCAATGGATTTTGATGGTGAAACTGCATTTAAAAAAATTTGAATTTGAAATTTGTTAGTTGAAAAAAAATTTTTCTTACTCCGAAGCCATCTGGCCTATTTTGCCCAATAACGAACTTAATCGAGATATTTATCTCCCTAACCTACCCTAAAAATTTCAACTGCCTAGCTCATTCCGTTCGAGAGTTATTGTAGAAACCAATTTTAAGAATTTTCATTTTTTTTTACACTTTACGGTAACCTAATCAATACAAAACTTCACATGCGTATGAAGGTCATGATTCTACAATTTGTTGCTAAATTTCAGATAGATCGAGTGATCGGTTTCGGAAATATTCATACAAAATATGTTTACTATGAACGGGCATAACTCCGAAACCGTTTGATGAATTTCACCCATTAACGAACTCGTCCGAGATATTTACGCTCCAAACCTACCTTACAAATTTCAATCCTCTAACTCATTTCGTTCGAGAGTTATCGTGTTAATGACCGGATGGACGGCCGGCCGGACAATCGATTTCGACCTCGGATTCTTGATCAGTGAGTCGAACCAAATCGTTTGAGACCATTTTCAGCCAAAAATTCGAAAATTACAGACATTTGGGCAAATTGATAAGCACTCTGTTCCGAGGAACAAGAGCGCCAAAAAGCCTTTATTTGACATAAATTATATATTTTATTGTGAAAAAAATTGTGAATGATTGATTTCAAGGACTGTGGGATACTGTGTAAATGCTACAACTCTTTGTGGATCCATACATGGCCCTTGTTGCTGTCTCTATTCTTAGTATCTCAATCGTTTTGATCTTTATAACCGACTGATAATAGTGCATATCTATTTCCTGAAAAATTTATTTTCACCCTCTCCCATATGCTTATGAGACATGGGCTGCCATGCTCTCAGGTAAGAGCCTACTATTTTTACCTCAAATTTAATTGCAGATTCTTCCTTAAAAGTGATATATTCCCTTGAAATCATACAACTCCATTTGAACAAGAAAGCAAATCGGTCAGAAATTTAACGCGGTTAATATCTCGAAGTAACATACATTTTTATTTAATTAAGGAATTTTACGCAGTAGCCTCCTTATATTTCTGCATAAAATACACATTTTCCGGACTGACATTTGAAGTATCACAGAGCTACACAGCGTTTTGAATTACTAAGAAATATGAATTCCAAATTGTCACATTCGGTGAAAGTATTTATTTTAGCACGCTAAAAATTAAAACAAATGAAGTAATGTGGGTACTATGATTTTTTATGCATTATTAGTAGCAGCCAAGATTAGGGAGATCTATGACGAGCACAAAATGAAAATATCAACCTTATTATTGTCTTGTGTGGCCAACCTCTAGAATGTGGTGGTCTTGTATAATAGGTAAAACACCATAGACCTGGCAACGTTTTTCTAGATAATTATGTAACATTCTACATACGTCTACGGTCATAAAATTCGAATAACTCATAATGGGACACAATGCTTAGAAATATACTTTCAGGAAAATAAAATATCCCAGTAAGAACTGCGATCTAATATTTTCCTGGTCAGTTGAAAACATATATGTATAAATTTTAAGTTCATTATCTGTATCTTGTTGAAGAGTAAGGCTTCAGATGCATTCGTAGACCCCATTGTAACAGACCAAACTAATTAGCTATATCAATATTTCCTTGCAACGACAGAGTACTTCCAATTATGGAGAGAGATGTGTGGATTCCAAGTAACTCATAATATGTAGATTGAGGAATTCTGTCAGATGTTCAAATCCCATCTCATACGGATGTGGGGTTAAACTGTCAGGTTCAACGAATACCTTAGGGCCAAATATTCTGTTGTTTACCTTTGTTACGTACAATCGAATTGCATCCAGTGTGGATGTGGTACAGGTATAACATTGCAGAGAATAAATTACCGAATTTGAGAGTAGATACTTTGGTAGTATAAAAGACATTTTTGCCAAAACCTCGATCATTATAGAAGGTGAATTTGTAAGTTGTACATTTTAACCATAGATAACGCCCATCAAATAAAACACCTATTTCGTGTACCATTTTTCTGCTCAGGTTAAAAATTGGTTCAAGAACTGACGGGAAGACAGAAGCTTTTGCGCGTATGTTCTCTTATCCATTCTCCTTTATTGGAAACGCTTAATCGCATTTACCATGGTGAATTCTATTGTTTGTTCTCCTGTATTGGTCACTCCGAATTTAGCATGGTAAATTCGATTAAGAGTGTCCAATACAGGAGAACAGACAATAGAATTCACCTTGGTAAATTCGATTTAGAGTGTCCAATACAGGAGAATGGACAATAGAACATACGCGTAAATGCTCCTGAAGTCACGTGAGTGCTTCAACCAATTTTTTTTTTCGTGAAATCAGGTGGTTTTGCGCGTATGTTCTATCGTCCATTCTCCTGTATTGGACACTCATAATCGAATTTATCATGGTGAATTCTATTGTCTGTTCTCATGTATTGGACACTCTTAATCGAATTTACCATGGTAAATTCGGAGTGTCCAACACAGGAGAACAAACAATAGAATTCACCATGGTAAATTCGATTGAGAGTGACCAATAAAGGATAATGGACAAGAGAACAAAACGCACAAAAGCTTCTGACTTCACGTCAGTGCTTGAACCAATTTTTTTTTCCAATGATTTTTCAAAAAATTTCTAGTGCTACGATCCTCGCGAAATTTTGCAATAATTTCCTCGTTCACATTCTACAACTAATAGGTAACCATATTTGAATTGAATCGGATTTGTATTTTTTGAGTTATTGAGGAAGTAACAACCTAGCTAATGAACTTAATTGTCGTATTCAGATGCGCAATCTACCCTGAAAAGTGCAAGTCGCTATTTCTTTCCGTTCTCAAGGAATCAAGAGATACATAATATTCTTGAAATGTTCTTGAAATACTTGTTTTGTTGAATATTGTTATTGTGAGTTTATAGGGCTGTGTCTCATTTCTTTTCATTGTTTAATAATAATAATAATAATAATTCTTCCGTAATTTTTAAAAAATTTTGTAGTGGTACGGTCCTCACAATATTTCACACACGTCTTCATGTCGATATTCTACAACTAGTTACTACGCTTCAATTCGATCGAGTCTACATTTTTTGAGTAATCGAGGAAATAATATTCCAGATGGGAATAACTCCGATACCGTTGGGCCGATTATGTTCAACAGTGAAATTAACTATCCCTTTCAGATGTGCAACCTATCCTGAAAATTAAAGGTTCCTATCTCTTTTCGTTCGAGAGTTGTCAAGGCAACGATCACTCATCCAGCTACAGAGCTCACACAAGGTTGCTTGGATCTCCAACAATATAGAACCGATCATGTTCCAACTTGAAACTTTTTAGAAACGTTAGGTTCTGAAGGCCCTCGCAAAATTTCAGCGATATCAGACGATTAGTTTCTGATATATGGATTTTTTTTCAATAATTTTCAATGATTATTTAAAAATTTTCTAGTTATACGATCCTCACAAAATTCCGCGAGACTTTATACGTTACAATTTTACAACTAATAACCATGTTTGAATTGGATCGCTTTTGTATTTTTCGAATTATTGAGGAAATAATAATAATAATAAAGGTCTTTATTACTTCAATATCAGGCCATATACATGCAAATACACAACATTAAATTTGATGAGAAGGAAAAGGCGAGATTCAGTGCACTCAATTAGTGCACTGTTCTATCTAATCTTAGATTCATACCAGAGCTGTCATAAAAAAAATATATGTGTAAGCAATGAAAAATATACAACATAAAAAATGCATATTTCTTCCTCTAAATTTAAAAATCTATAAATCTAACCCTACATATTACTCGAACAATACTCTTAATTGTTCATCTAATAGCTTCCTGAAAAGGGAGATCTTAAAGCGGTTAAAGTTTTTTATAGTTCTGATGTTCACAGGCAGATTGTTAACAGCTTGCGCCACACTGTAGGAAAACGAACGCCTGAATAACTCAGTCGAGAAAACAGTTAGCATCAAAGTGCCCTTAAAACGAATGTTCAAATTATGAACATCAGAATGAAAAGTAATTTTGTTGTACAGGTATGGAGGGGTTCTAGTGTTGATTATTTTCATGAATAAGGTAGCGGAGTGGAGAAGTCTTCTATTACTCATATTCAGCCAGTTGACAACACCAACAGTGTGACTGATTCTTTCATATTTCCTTATTCCAAAAATAAGTCGTAAGCAAGAGTTCTGTAGCTTTTGTATTCTAATTTTATCTATGGCACTCAGGCAGGGATTGTAGACGACATCTGCATAATTCAAATATGAGAGGACAACTGAGTCACAAACCAATCTTCTCAATTTAGTGTTCAAAAATTCTCGTTTCTGATAGACCACTCTCAACATCCCATACGCTTTTTGTATGCAGGCAGAAACATGATCAGTAAATCTCAAATCTTGATCTATCCAAACACCCAAACTCCTGACTCTCGATGACAAGCTAATAATCTCTCCGTCCATCATCACCGACCCACCAACAGCCTCACACCGCAATCTATCATTGTTTCTTCCGAACAGTATGGCAACCGTCTTAGTCACATTGAGATGCAGACAGTGCCTTCCAGAGATTTCAAGTATCCTATTCAAATCGAAGTTCAACGCAGCAACGGCCTGAGTGGTCTCCTCAGGATAAAAAGACAGATAGAGCTGGCCGTCATCTGCATAGTAGTGGGAGGAGCAGGAAACGAGGTACTTCGTGAACTGTGAGATGAAAACAATGAACAAAATTGGTCCCAAAATCGAAACCTGTGGCACACCCCTCAGAACCTCCAGCAATGTGGACAATTTATCGCCATAACGAACTGCCTGAAGACGTCCAGCGAGGAAAGAGTGGAGAAACAGCACCGCATCAGGATAGAGACCAATGTGATATGAAACAGCGTCGAACATTTCGTGGCTAAGACTATCAAAAGCCTTAGAGTAGTCCAATAAGGTTAGAATGATTAGTTTACCCTGATCTGTGGCTCTTATTATATCATCAGTGATGTGCAAGAGAGCAGTAACACAACTGTAATTCTCTCTATATCCAGACTGGACTGATGGAATAATACTGTTCCTTATTAAATGTGACCATAGTTGGCCACTCATTATTCTCTCTAATATCTTAGATAGAGTAGGTAATATGCTGATAGGCCGCAGATCATCAAAGCCCCCAGGATAACAACCAAATTTCAGGTTCTCAACCTAACCTGTAAATTTCAAGTTGCTATCTCTTTCGGTTCTTAGGTTATCGTGACGTAAATAAAATTTTTTAATAATTATTTAAAAATTTTCTGGCGATACGATGTTCACAAAAATTTCACAAGCTTCCTTAGGCTTATATTCTACAACCATACACCAAGTTTTCATTCGATCGGATTAGTATTGGTTGTAGAAAAATTATTACTCGGAAACCATTAGGCCGATTATGCCCATTATCTATCCTATTTGGATGCGCCACCTACCCTGAAAATTTCAAGTAGCTATCTCTTTCCGTTCTCAAGTTATCGTGGCAACGGCCGGCCGGACAGAATCAAATTTGACCTCGAATTCTTGATCAGGGAGTCAAACCCAATCGTTTGAGACCATTTTTGGCGAAAAATTTGAAAATTACAGACATTTGGGCAAAATGATATCGCGATATACCCCAGAACATACGCGCAAAAATCAGTTTTCCTTTTGTAGCTTTGACACTGTTATTCAGAATGAAATGAATTTCACTTTGAAGTTTTCTATTACTATGGCACATAATCTCCAATTAACATATTTCTCCTACTTCCACTGTTTTCCCAGTTATAGACTCGTGAATTCATATATCTATGAGAAATTCGCGTAAAAAGCCGATAAAATTTATCTGAAATAATTAAAATAATCAATTGAGAAAATATAATAATTACTCATCATTTCTCATGAAACCGGGATATTCTATGAATTTTTCTCTATTTACACCCAATTGTGAATAAAACTTTCGAATTATCTGTTATCCATATCATTAGTACATTTATTTTCATACTGCTTTGATTCTGCCTAATAATTCTAAGGATCTCTCATGGAACATAATTTCATATTGTAACACACATTTAATTAATAATTTCTTACAGATATATTTCACGTCACTTCTAATTATTTTATTCCAACTAGCTGAATCATAAGTTAGTATCCGCAAATCAAAATTCCGTCTTTTCATCAAACGACAAATAAATGTAACACTTCGTAGAGAAATATTAATTATGAGTATCAGTCCACATATTCAAGTGGGAGAGGGAGGCACATGTGGACAATTTTCATATCACTAGAACTATAACTATCGAAAATGTATTCCATTCAATTATTATTTTAACCTCAAACTATGATGATAAGTAATGTCATTTATACTGAAATGTAAATATGATATCTTTATAGTTTTTTCCAGCTACGAGCGAAAATAATAAATATTGTTATTTGTCCATATGTGCCTCTTCAGGGGGCACATGCGGACACCGCTACTTATGTTACGGGGTACAAGTGGACAAGTAAAATTAACTACTCCTAAGGCCTCAAAAATTACATTTATTCAGTACTATGCGTTTAAAATAATTATTGTGATATTTATTCTAAGTTATAACCCACGAAATTAATGCGAAACTTAAAAAAAGCATTTGATCTGGCAGTGCCTGTTTTCTTAATCGGAGGTGGAAGTCTTGTGACAATATCATCCAAGCTAACCCAACTTTCATCTTTATGTTCTGGAAAAAAGATGCATGTCCCGTTGTTAGTTTCTGAAAATTAATGAGAAATTCGCCTTCTTTATTTCTTTCTATTTCTTTCAACTATTGGGCCCGCGAAGTGCTTTATAGTTTTCTTTATCATGAATTCAACCGCAACGAAATCATTTATATGGAGACTTAATCCATCCCAATCGATTTCCGGTTCTTCTTCTTCCAATGGACTCTCATCTGATTCTTGGCAAACTTTCTCTATATCACTTTCGGATGTGTCTTGTTCAAAAATCTTACGATCTGTCTTCTTTCTTTTCGGTAGATTTTTCTTTTCTCGTTCTCATGTTTCTTGCTCTATTCTATTTTTCTCAGCTGTTTCCGTTAAAATTACTGACAATTTTTTCTTTTTTGATTTTTTGTTAGCTGTGGGCCTTGTTACATTGGGAAATAGTCGAATATCCTCGGGATTGAGTTTATAGGGAGCTTCATTGGTAAATTCGGCGGTTGGTGTTAAAACAATTGATGATATGATTTTTATTTTAGGAACTGTAGATGAGGTAGAAGGTGTTTCGATGTCCATATCTGTTTGAATCGAGTTTCCAATTTCGGGTTCTCCAAAAGATGTCTGGGAAACGTGTAAGGTGGCATATTTAGGCCCATACGAGTCCCTATATTCTGCCTATTAAAAGTTTCGTTAAATGGTTTTGCTGTTAGGTGTGCAATATCGTATATGCTGGGGCACATGTGGACATGTCCACATCTGCCCCAGCCTGCATGTACACGTCTGCCCCACGCTAGGTTCATTTGCAATATAATTTTTATAAAATTGAAGGTTATATCCTCTAGAAATGTCTTTTCAGTAAACGTTTCTTGAATCATCCAGCTATTTAGGAAGAATAATGCACGTTACTTACCATCATTCGCTTGAAAATTCAGTAAAAATATAAAATCCTGGTTTATTTCACAAATTCCTACAGAAAACATATAAGTATCATTCAACAGAAAACTACCGCAATGTTGGCTGCCAAAGTCAAAGACGAACTACCATAGTATTAGGTTAATTAACCTATATATGCGAGAACTGAAAGCAGCGCCAAACGCGCGGTAAATATGAATTGTCCACATGTACCTCCCTCTCCCCTACTGTGAGAGAACCCAGTTATTGTTGAGAAAATTTTTCTTACAATTCTTATTAAGCTCAGATGAAACGAATGAAGTAAACATAACCAAACTGATGGTTCAACATAGAAATAATAGATTAGAGATTAAATTAGAATATAACATAATAATTATTAAGCGAGGTTGTCGAATTGTTCTCCTCGATTGACTAATCAATGGTTTTGATCAAGGTTTTATGATCTAAGAACCTTATGTTTTGATATCATCGAAAATCTTTGTAAAACCTGAATTCCGTTAATCGACTTGTTAGGTTTGACAGATAAATTGGTTAATTGTTGATTAAACGTATATTCGAGAAACCTACCCCAAGAATATTATTCTATGAATCTAAAGAGTTCAGTCATAGACTGATATAGTTAATAATATTTGTTAATGTTTATAATGAGCTTGGATATTATATGATATCCAGCACATATATGACGAGAATTAGAATATTCAACAAATGTGGGAAGAGGCGTTAATGGAACTCCGTATTATCTTATAGTGCATATTGAATGAAACTAAAGTTGAAGTTTAGTGTTTTAATATTCAGGAATAGTGAAATTGGGTTTTTACAAATGCTACATTCAGATTATTGAAAACTTTTTCATAAGACTTCTGTGAATATATAAGTTTTCTCAAAAAAATTTGTTGAATTTCGAGCAGATGATTAAGTTTCAGATAATTATATAATAACGAATCCACAAAGGGTTCAATGAATTCAGTAAGGGTTTCTGTGATCAACAGATAGATAAAGTGCAGGGGTGTATTTGCACAATATAAAATCTTAACACGCTTATAAATGTTTACATGAGCCGAATCTGGAAAAATGTGGAGAATAATATTTAAATGGGAAAGTTTAACGGGTAAACTCGTAAAAGAAGCAGAGAAAAATCATTTTGCCGGTACCTGCCGACACGTGTTTCTGCTAATTGGCCTCTCCAGGACAGTGTACCTATGAAATCAAGAAAATATGGAATGAAAACTGAAAAAAGGTGACACCACAATAGAAGTTAACAACCAATTTGTGCCTTCAGATCTAGGACCGGAGGCAAATTTTGGCATCGGAAAGAAGGAAGGCACATATTTGTTGTTCCCTTCTTTCCATATTTTCATTTTTATTTTCATCTTTTATTTGGTTTCTCGGTTGTCCCATCCTGAAGAAGTCAATTAGCACAAAGACGTGTTGACAGGTACCAGCAGAATTAATTTTACCAGCTCATTTTGCGGAATTAGCCCATTGCAATATTGTAAAGGATGTTTCACAACTGTCAATTCAAAGTATAATGGGTATCTAATGATTCGATCATTTCAGAGATGTTAGTACCTATATTTTCTTGAGCCACATCTGAATCAAATTTAACGGTAAGTATTCAGTTGAACACTGAACAATCCTCACGCAATTGAAGCAAAAGTTTTCATTTAATATTTTGGTCCGGCCCGCAAAGACTTTTTGGGAAGATATCTTCTTTTTACAACAAAATGATTTGCTTTGACTAGATAATTTCATCAATTGAAGTACACCACGACTATAATGAGGGAAATTCCAATATTGAAATTTTTAACTTTGCTTTGTTTATGAACTTTCTTTATGATCACTTCCTCCTTCATCGCCCTCAGGATGAGCCATTGGTTCGGGATGCAGCATTGGTACTAACACCGAATGCCGAACTAAGACAACATGATAGGTTGAGAGGTATACAAGTGAAATGATATCCAACAAATAGAAACAAATTTACAATACACACAAACAAACAGGCTTATATTCTTTCGAATATATCACATTGGTATAATTTACAGTACGAGTTATAACGAAATAATCTATCATAGTTTCGTTCTCAAGCAGTACAGGTTATCCCACTGGGGTCGTTTACGGAGAAATGTACAGGGTGTCCGGAGATGAAACCGACAAAACTTATGGGGTTATAGGGACTGACAATATGATTGTAAAATGCCATTTACAAATGTCCAAATCTGCTTCGTTATTCACATACAGAGTGATGTAAGAATTCATATAAAAAAATCAATCCACCATATTGAATACAGGTATTAGTCAGTTTGATTTAAATTTGATACATAAAATAAACCACAAGGCCTTAACAAGTAGCCCTTCGAACAAAACCAATATCAGGACCGAAATATTATTTTTTTCCATATTAAGTTCTTGTAAGATTAACTCACCCTGTATAATAATTACCAAAGCGCTAAGATAAAATTCAAAATCTACGGAAAAAATCACACGTGAAACCGTTAAAAAAGTTTCAGCACCATATCTTCTATATACATTATTATTTTCAATATTTTCACTCAAGACATGTAATGTCGGAGAAAGTATCATCAAAAATGGGTTGATATAATAACTATTTACGAAACTAAGAAATAAGTATTGTTATTCTCTTGGAAGAGACAACATTTATCAGAGAAAACTACTGCAATAGCAATAACCCTGAAGTAATTCTAAAGTCAGTGAAACATCATCACGTATCATTATTGTAAGTTTTAAGTTAGAGTTTTAATTGTATCAGATCTGTATATTTTGAGTTATAGAGGAAATAACAAAAATGATAGTGATTAGAGTATAGCTTCAAAAACGTTGATTGTGACTATTAAAGAATTTGAATTGTCGTATTTGGACGCACAGCCTACCCTGAAAATTGAAAGTCGCTATCTCTTTCCGTTCTCAAGTTATCTCGAGATACATAATTTTATTTCGTAGTTAAAAAAAATTTCTAGTGGTACGGTCCCCACAAAATTTCCCATACATGTCAATATTCAACCACTAGTTACCAAGCGACAATTCGATCGGGTCTGAATTTTTTGAGTTATCGGGGAAATAATATTCCAGTTGGGTATAACTCCGAATCCGTTGTGGCGATCAAGCCCAACAACAAACTTAACTCTACTATTCGGATGCGCAACCTATCCTGCAAATTGCAAGTCCTTATCTCTTTTCGTTCGGAAGTTATCGAGGCAACGGTCACCCATCCAGCTACTGAACTCAAACCAGGCTGCTTGGAGCTACAACAATGTGGTCCGGTCTAATCCGGTCGTGTTCATACTTGGAACTAGGCAGTAGAGTAAGATTTTGAAGACAAAATTCCAGCGATGTGGGGCGAATAGTTTCTGACATATAGAATTTTTTTGAGATACGATCCTCACGAAATTTTGCAAGAATATTCACGTCGGCATTGTACAACTACTATCCATGCTTGAATTGGATCGGTTCCGTATATCTCGAGTTATTGAGGAAATAACAACCAAATTTTAGATGGGTATAAATCCTTTGGCCGATTATGCCTATAGAAATACTCTAATATCGCACTCAGATGCACAACCTACCCTAAAAATTGCAAGTCGCTATCACTTTTCATTCTCCGGTTTGGTTGCGCCACCTACCCTGAAAATTTATAATTGATATGTTTTTCCGTTCTCAAGTTATCGTGGCAACGGCCGACTGAACGGCCGGACAAATCAAATTTAACCTCGAATTAAATGATAAACGGACTAGTAGAGACCATAGTTCAGAGCAATCGACAGAGTGTGATTTCATCGAAGTTGAATAGCTACATACCACGGTTTCATCCTTATTTGGAATCATCAGTGGAGCATAATTCAACGCCGATGAAAAAACACTATGAATGTACCGCGGTATGTAGCTATTCAACTTCGATGAAATCACACTCTGTGGATTGCTCTGAACTATGTTCTCTACTAGTCGGTCATCTCTCATCTACTTGTGGTAGCTTTACCTTAAAGGGATAATCCCTTTGTACTGGTACTCAATTGCTTTTGCGTGATAACCTGGGCGTTCTCGCTTCCTCGTGGTAGTCCGCATGAGACTGTAACCGTGGTACTTGCAAATAGCCACGTTTGGGAAAAAACTATGGTACAGATCTATAGTTTTGAGTAGCCGCAACGAGTAGCTTAGTTGATTGAACGCCAGGTGTCACTTCTGTCTACTTCGAACTCAGAGGTGACTGCTGGATTTTAATAAACCGGTTCATTGGTAGTGTTTTTTCATCGGCGTTGAATTATGCTCCACTGATAATTCCGCATAAGGATGAAACCGTGGTATTTACATAGCTATTCAACTACTATGAAATCACACTCTGTGGATTGCACTGAACTATGGTCTCTACTAGTCCATTAATCTCTCATCTAATGGTGGTAGCTTTACCTTAAAGCGATAATCCCTTTGAAATTAACCTCGAATTCTTCATCAGTGAGTTGAATCTAATCATTTTAATCCAGTATCGGCAATAAATTCAAAAATTAACATTCGAGCAATATTATAACGCGATGTTCCATTACGACAATCCTTCTTTCGTGCGTTGCTGAGTGGAGGAAGGCCATGTATTCTGGATCTCCTATATACGTAATATACCTGGATCGTTCGATCGGGTACCTCACCGGCGTCTTCTTGCTAAGTTGGAACATCTGCGAAGTAGAGGAGGACTGTTACGTTGGCTTGAGTCTTTTCTGTCCAATCAAAGATTTCGTGTGGGTGTAATTATTCTTCCGTTGAGAGGAGTGTTACATCGGGTATTCCTGAGGGATCAGTATTGAGCCCAATCATTTGTCTGCTTTATGTATTTGTCCTACATCCGTTAATGCTGTCTTCTCTCTCTCCATTTGCTGACGATACTAAACTTTTTGGCCTTCCTCTTTCACATGGTAATGTTCTCCAGGGGTACCTAGAAATCCTGTTCAAATGGTGCCATGTTGGATCTTGCCACTGAATGACCAAAATTGTTGCTTGCTCCACATTAGCAATCCGATATTGTCATATTGGATCGACGGTTTCAACCTGGAGTCGGTCATATAGATTTAGGAGTGACCGGGGATTCGGATCTGTGCTGGTCTTACCATGGGGCAGTAATGACTGAAAGAGCACGACACATGGCATACTTATTCGAGAGAACTTTCAAAAACTCTCAACGTGGAGGTTCCTCTAGAAGACATTTATACGCCCTATTATGAAATATGCTGGACAGATGTGGTGGCCATCAACTAAGTTCGGTGAAAAGCTCCTAGTATCTGTTCAACCTTGGATCACACGTCTGCCTTACTCATACCAGCACCCGTCGTATGAAGATCGCCTTCTAACTGACTTGCCTAGTTTTTTTTTAATTATCTTTATTTCAAATTAAATACATTTATACAAAATGAACATAAAATGAAATGTCGTCACATTGGCAAACAAATTTGACAAAACAAACCAAATATATTTCTTTTAACTAATCACAACTATTACAGTTCATATATTCTTCAGTACTGTAGTGTTCAAGGTTTATTAGAAACTGTTTCAACTGATGCTTAAACTTTTTTTCAGTACTGACATTTTTCATTTCATTATTCAGCCTATTATGAAGTCTTATGCCCATATAGTAAGGACTTTTTTCCGAAAGGGTTAAACGATGTATTGGAAATAAAATGTCATTTCCACGTGTGTTATACCTGTGATTCGAAGCCTTGATTAATCTTTGTTTGTAAGTATATTGTAAGTATTTTCTTTGATCTACAGATTCCTCGACATGACTGCAGATAGGACATATTGAAAATAACTCTAATGATGCGCTTCTGTGTAATAAAAATATCTCGTGCACCCGGACTAGCTCCCAGAATACTATACCATATCTGGCCTTACCCTGGAAATTGGCATTTAAATACTTTGATACAAATATAATACAATAACAGATGTTGTTGAATTTCATGTTTAAGTAATCTGCGTGACAGGTCCAGTCCAGAAATTCATCCACCGAAATACCAAAACTTTTCGCTCACCTGACATTGCGAATCAAGGAAGGAAATCGACTCTGGTATATCTGTTTTATTCTGTTTTGTCGTTGGATCAGGGTTGATCGTATATTCACATTCCGTGCTGTTAATGGTCATTTTGGAGGGGAAATAACTAATATGATTCACCTGAATACGAATAGTTTTCTAGGACAACGTTTCAAGCTACAGAAGGAAGCTTTCGGAACTTCTTCACGTCGGTTGTTTCTCCCCAACAGAGTGTTCAATCCATGGAATCAGCTGCCAGCATTGGATGGGGAAGCTCCTTCTCTGAATGGCTTCACGGACATGTTGGATGAATAGTGTCCTACTCACCAGTGATATACAGTTCTCTAATTCCACAAGGATCCATACGGTTGATTCTTTTCAGAATTATACTTTTTTTATATTTTTGGGTTTATATGTTATCTCAATCACCTCAACCAGTGTTATTGATTGAATAAATAAATAAAAACAAATAGTGGACATATTCAAAAAAATGATCAAACATAATGCCCGAGTAATGGTCAATTTTTGTGCAGAAATACTGAAATTATGGAGTAGCTTATAGAAAAAATCTTGGACGGACGGCAGACGACTGAGCTTTTCTTGTTCGGTCTTTAGTTATGTGACGACCTTTTCAATCTCAATCTCAGTATATATTTACAGACGGAAACGTCTGAAAGAAATGAGCAAGATAGGTGAAATTATGATCGAAAATTTCAACTTGATGGTAAGCTTGCTACTGACTAACCATAAAAGAATATATACAATATACACAGTCAAAGGCAAATGATAAATGCAATGTAAGGTATACTACAGCAGTGAATGTTAACGGTGATTGCGGAGGTGGGAATAGCGAGCAGGTAATATAAGCAGTGAAAGCATCAACAGGAATACAGGACAATAAGAGTATACAGTACCAAGTGAGAGTGCTGAAGGTAATAATAATTGGGGTCCCTTTGGCTATAAAAGATATATGCTTGTGTTCCAAACCTATTAACGTCACAAAATAATCGGTACTTAAGTTTCGAACGGTCAAATACCTTGTTCACGGTTTGGCAATTCAAACCCGAATACCAGACCGAGTAACCCACCTCGTGCTAGCACGATATGGACATTCACCTCAATCCAATTATTCGAATATGCCTCAGACGAAACACCGCTTCTAGTTCAACCCCTAAAATGCCAGGGCTCGGTCGCTGAAACACTAGGGTCTGAACAGGAAGTTTGTCGGAGTAACGTCCTACAACGCTCACAAAGATATGAAATAAAAGTAAAATACCGGACAATTCAATAAGGGTTGCTACCCTTGTTCACAGCTCGGCAATCAAACTCGAATACCAGACCGAGTAACCCACCTCGTGCTAGCACGATATGGACATTGACCTCAATCTAACTACTCGAGGATACCTCAGACGCAACACCACTTCTAGTTCAACCCCTAAAATGCCAGGGCTCGGTCGCTGAAACACTAGGATCTGAACAGGAAGTTTGCCGGAGTTACGTCCTACAATGCTCACAAAGATAACAATCAATTCAAAATAAAATACCAGACACTTCAATAAAATAATACACCAATGGGGTGTCAAAGGGTTGTCACCCTTGCTCACAGTTCGGCAATTCAAACTCGAATACTAGACCGAGTAACCCATCTCGTGTTAGCATGATATGGGCATTCACCTCAATCTAATTATTCAAGGATGCCTCAGACGCAACACCACTTCTAGTTCAACCCCTAAGTTGCCAGGGCTCGGTCGCTGAAACACTAGCACTAGGGTCTGAACAGGAAGTTCAACAGAGTTACGTTCTACAATGTTCGCAAAGATAACGATCAGATCAAAATAAAATACCAGACACTTCAATACAATAATACACTAATGGAATTGGACCACCCTGTATATCACAAATTCGGAAATAAATGATTTAATTTATTTGGTTACTTTCACTAATTATCAAGCGTTTGACCTGACTCGGAATAAATTGAAATTAAGGAACACAAGTATGTAATGCGGAAAAATAAACGGCAAGCCAAAGGACCAACGGAATGCTTACCTAAATCAGAACTCACTTTCACTCACAAATTACGGTTAAAATAGAGTCTCTTTTTCGGTACAACGGTAATCAAAATCAAAGATAGCGGATTTTTCGGTTTTCTCGGAAAAATTCGGTATATGTATTATATTTGGTGCAATTAATATCGGAAATCTATCAGAAGTTTCTACGTGTACCACTCGGAAATATACCAAAAAGTTTCGACGTGTACTACTCGGAAATCTACCAAAAAGTTCCCAATTTTGACTAGGAAAGTCCTTATATAGACTCTGTCGGATGACATGTCACGTGATCTCAAATTGGTCTAATTTTGAAGGGAGATGGATTTTGGACGTCTCTGATTGGCCTGACATTATGTCATTTGTTCTGGAAGGAATTCGAACACTCGACGGTATAAACAACGGACCTCCGGTTTTTGCACAAATTCATCGTGGAAATATCTGTCCGCATCTGGCAAAAAACGGCGATAAGCGATAAACTGGAGTTTTTCTACATAGGCTGCGAATTTAGAATGCTTACGAATAATCGGAATGATTTTAAAATTTATGGAAACGGACTGAACGGAAGAGTTTCGAATTTCTTTCATGAACGTATCTTACGGTATGACTCTACGGAATAAATGCTGGAATTGTTTCGAAAGGAAAATTTTTGGTAATAATATCCTGAATTCATTTAGTAACGAAATAACACTTCGTTACAGTTTCTACAGATAACATCAACGTGAACATTTCAGGTGTTTCTCAAAAACCACTTCACTAAACGTTTCCAATGTTCATATTTGAGGAAAGATGTGCCAGGAATAAAATCAATTCATCCCTGAAATTATTTACCCATTCGATTGCACTTGAAATTCCCATGTACTATTGTGATGTGGAATTAGATCGGTCACATTAATATACGATGCTGCTAGCCATCTTCAAACTCAACTCATCTGAACAGTTCTTCGATGTTATTCGGATACTGCCAATTACCCTTTTCGAAACTCTCGTAATTCCTAGATACGGCGAGCTCAATTTAGCCAACAACTTCAAAGACTGCAATTTGCCTACCATATCCTTCAAACTATGTCTCTATTATTTAGTTTTCTTACATATAATCACAATGTCGCCGCTCGTCTCGGAGAGTACGCCAACGATGTAATGCCTCCAATTTCACGAGGAGCGTAGCTCAAAGCTTTTCGAATGTTGCATCTTAATACCTGCAGCTGCTGTAGATGCTCATTATTTTCAGATATTTTCTAGTCTCATATGAAAACCTTAATAATTCTTGTGTACTACTTACAATATTTTACGTTAAATCTAACGAATGTGCAGGGTGGTTCACTTATCTTGGTCACCCCAATTTTCTCCGAAACGGCTGAATATATTTTAATTCTGTAAACGCAGTTTTCTACAAGTCAACGTTGACTTGGGATGCGTGCTGAAGTTGGCTTAAAAAATAAAGATGGCTGGCGTCGCGGTGCCATTAATTTTTTTTCCCAGGGACTTTCCTTTTTTATTATGCCATTTGGAAGACGATTCAATTCTAAATTTTATTTCTAAACACCATTTTTTCCCATTTTAAACCGTTAGCGATCTACAGGACGTTTTATGTTAATTCTATTCCATTTTTGCGCGATGTTCTGAGGAACATCGCGTTGTCATTTTGCCCAAATGTCTGTAATTTTCGAAATTTTTGCCGAAAATGGCAAATTTCACAAACGTCCTTAGGTTTGTATTCTACAACTGATCACCAAGTATCAATTCGATGGGATTTGTATTGGTAGGAAACAAAATTATTACTCGGAAGCTATTGGGCCGATTATGCCCATTAGCGTACTTGTCCGTCGTATTGGTTCACCTACCCTGAAAATTTCAGCTAGCTCTTTCCGTTCTCAAGTTATCGTGCCAACGGCCGGCTGGCCGGACAGAATCAAATTTTACCTCGAATTCTTCATCTGGGAGTCAAACTCAATCGTTTGAGATCATTTATGGCAAAAAATTCGAAATTTTCAGACATTTGGGGGAAATGATAACGCGATGTTCCCAAGAACATACGCGCAAAAATGGAATAGAATTAACATATAACACCCTGTAGATCGCTAACGGTTAGAAATGGGAAAAAACGGTCTGTGGAAATAAAATTTAGAATCGAATCATCTTTCGAATGGCATAATAAAAAAGGTATGTTCCTGGGAAAAAAATTAACGGCGCCGCGACGCCATCCATCCTTACTTTTTTCGCCGACTTCTACACGCATCTCAAGTTAACGATGACTTGTACAAAACGGCGTTTACAGAATTAAAATATATTCGGCCGTTTCCGAGAAAATTGGAGTGACCAAGATAAGTGAATCACCCTGTACGCATCATTATTATCTCTCAAAATTGTACAATTAGAGGAACTACTAACAGGCTCGAAGCCCAACTAAAGTATCCACATATCAACACTAAATCTTACTTATCATTCGTAAAATTTACAGGGGGATTTCTGACCAATGATCCATCGGACAGGCGGTAATAGAGAAGCCTATGAGGAACTACAAGTTTCTGTGATACAGTGCGTTTACCAAAAATCAAATAATTTTCGAACCCCTATCAGTTGAACACTGTTGAATCAATTTTGATAATTTTTTCCAAGTTTATTGTCTTTGAGACACTCAAAAGAATCCGAAAGCGAAAATGAAAAAAAAAAAACTGGGCGGTACTAGAACATCAATTTTTCTTACATCCGGCAACCAGAACATCACCCAAATTTGTTGTCAGTTTCATGAAGAAAAAAAAATGCTAATACAATTGGAATGGCACAAATTTTTTTTACTGTGTACAGCCATCTGGAAAACAAAATATCTCGATTTTTTTATGATTAGATATTAAAAACATCACTCTGTATATGATTCACATTTTTCTTATTAACATACATATTTGTGTAGAGGAGAAGATATGCTGTCGGATTTCATTAGCACATTTCCTTCGAGATGACGAAAACGTTTCGGGAAATTCATTACTAATTCATTAGTAATTAACAATTTTTTTTGTTAGAAGTTTAATACACAATTCGTTGGATTAAAATTATACGTAATAATTAATTCAAAAACTGAGTACTGAATTTTCTGAAATGTTTCCATCATCACGAAAAAAAATATTGCTAATTGAATACATCGTTTTCGGCAGCATTTTTTCTCATTCTACATTCAACTCTTCAAGAATATGTACATATGTTAATGTGCATCATATACCTACATTATTAAATTATTATTATTATTTCTTAGCACGTTCTCCACAATCATAGTTATATAAATATATAATATATAGAATAATAGAGATTATTTTTTTTAAGAAAAAATCAGCATATTTTGTTCTTCTGAAGGCTCTACTCTGTAAAAAAAATGGGTTCAAGCACTGTGGACAGGAGCTTTCTGGCGCTCTAGTTCAAACAGACAAATTATATCTCCGAAAGTATTGGTTTCTCAGAGTTGGGAATTATATCAATGTATTCTTATGATAGAACTGCATCATAAAGGAAATTCAATTGAAATAATAGTTTATTTATCAAGATTAAATGAGCAATCTGAGAATGAGAACTGCACCATGGAAGAAACCAAATTAAAATAGCTGAAATGAATATGACTCCCTCTTATAGAACAGGATGAAATGTACGAGTATGAACACAGATCATATAATGAAGCTTAGATAGAATAATTATAGCATTCTGTGAAAACATAGAAGTACGATTCATTATTGAAATTTAGAACTTCATCTTAGCAGAAATTGAATTCAAACATCATAGAAGAATTTAAATTCTACAAGAGTGCCAAAAATTTTCAATCCAAAACCAATAGACGAATTCTACCCAACAACAAACTCATCCGAGATATTCATTCCTCAATTCTACGATGAACGATAATATATATCTTTCCTCGAATCTACTCCAATACACCAATATTCCAGTTTTGTTTTTAGTGGAGATATTCTGAACTCAATATTATTAACTTACCATTACCATTCCCATCATCATATGGATTGACCATCGGCATGAAAATATCAACCAACCTAAAGTATGATATTATGTTATAATTCTCATATTTATACGTTTGCTGGAATGAATGACAATGTTATTAACTTACCATTACCATTCCCATCATCATATGGATTGACCATCGGCATGAAAATATCAACCAACAAAAAGTATTATATTATATTATAATTTTCATATTTATACGATTGCTGGAATGAATGACAATGAGACAACGTCATGTCTCAGGAAAATAAGTTGATATTATAACAATTCATAGAATACCCACAGAATAACTCTATCATTCTGTGAAAACGTAGAAACACGATTTACATTGAAATTGTGAAAAATCATATCTCCGAAAGTATTAGATTGTTTGAGTTAAAAATGATATGAATGGATTCTTATGGTAAAACTGCTTATTCAAAAATTTAATTTGGAATTTGTTTTGTTTTTTTTGTTACTCCGAAACCATCTGTCCGATTTTGCCCAATAACGAACTTAGCCGAGATATTTATCCCCCAAACCTACTCTAAAAATTTCAACTAGCTCATTCCGTTCGAGAGTTATCGTGCCTATGGCCGGACGGCCGGACCGGCCAGACCGGCCGGACAGAATGAATTTCGACCACGGATTCTTGATCAGTGAGTCGAACCAAATCGTTTAAGACCATTTTCATCCAAAAATCCGAAAATCACAGACATTTGGGCAAATTGATAAGCAGTCAGTTCCGAGGAACTAGAGCGCCAAAAATAGGTTCAAGTAGAGCCTTCAGAAGAACAAAATATCCTGATTTTTTTATTAAAAAAAAATCCCTCTTTTTTTTCATGGTGTTTTCTATCGCGCAAAAGCTCCTGACTTCACGTCAGTACTTGAACCAATTTTCATTCACTTAAAAACAGTAATAACACACAATTCTATAATAATTTGAGAATTCCAGAAACAACTGGTCTCTCATGACCTTAGATTATATTAGATTAGAGCAAGATGCATAGAATGTATTCAATGCATCTATGATTAGAACAATAGAAGAAATGCATTGTACAGAACTTAAAATATTTAATTTGCATTCTATGCATCTGTTATTAGGGTATTTCCAGACGTAACTTCTTTGTTATCGTGGCAACGGACACCCGTCCAGCTACTTCAGAATAGAGCAACAGTACTGAGCACTCTCAATGCTGCACTGATCTCCAACAATAGGGATATTCTTTCGAACTGATCCAACTGATTTAAGTAACCAAAATCAGTTGAATTAGTACTGAACGAACTGATTTTATGTAACTAAAATAGTTGGATCAGTTCGAAAGAATATCCCTAATATAGATCCGTTCGTGTTTTAATTTGGAATTTTGTTGTAGAGTTAAGTTTTGAAGCCTTCAGCAAAATTCCTGCGATATCATTTTAAAATTAATACATAACCTTTCAAAAGTCCCCTCTCACAAATATACTCCTCTGTAGGCGCATGGATCTCTTGAAGAAGAATCGCCTTCGCTATTTTTCAAAGATATTCACTCTTGTTCATAGAAATCCCTCCAATATTTAGTTGCCTCCTCCTTAGGAGGATCTCTTTCAAAACCAGGTCTGACCACTACAGGACCCTAATGTAGAGCTATCGTCTCCCATAGATTTATGATGAAAATTGATGATTTAATTTAATATGTCATCATGACATTCATGGTTTTGAAGGGTCTCGCAAAATTTCGGACGAATAGTTTCTGATATATAGAATTTTTTTCAATTATTTTCAATGAGTTTTTTGAAATTTTCTAGTGATACCATCATCACGAAATTTCGCAAGAATTTTCGCGTTGGCATTCTACAACTAATAACCATGTTTGAATTATATCGATTTTGTATTCTTCGAGTTATTAAGGAAATAACAACTAAACTCCAAAACCGTTTGGACGATTATAACTATAGACGAATATAAATAAAGCATTTAGATCCACAACATAACCTGAAAATTTCAAGCCGCCATTTCTTTCCGTTCTCAGGTTATCGTGTCATAAATAATATTTTTTAATAATATTTTTTAATTTTCTAGTTATACGATTCTCACAAAATTTCACGAACGTGCTAAGGATTATATTCCACAACTATTCACCAAGTGTCAATTCGATTGGATTTATATTGGTTGCAAACTAAATTATTACTCGGAAACCATTAGGCCGATTATGTCCATTAACGAACTTGTCCGTCGTATTGGAATGCGCCACCTATCTTGTACATTTCAAGTCGCTAGCTCTTTCCGTTCTCAAGTTATCGTGGCCACGGCCGGATGGCCGGCCGGCCGGACGGACAGAGTCAAATTTGACCTCGAATTCTTCATTAGTGAGTCGAACCCAATCGTTTGAGATCAGGCGAGATCGGCGAAAAATTAGAAAATTACAGACATTTAGGCAAAATGATAACGCGATGTTCCCCATAACAAATGCGCAAATAGTGCCATTTGAATTGATTATTGATTTCCATAGCATTTTTTTTCTCTTCGTGGAACTGTGAAGAAAAAATATGTTTTCATCTGCAGAGTAATATTTTGGTACCCGGACGTAAATAATGAAGATTCTATTACGATCCTGCATTTTTTTCATATCCGCTTTCAGCTTCTTTCAATTAACACAATAGGCTTAAGAAATTTTATCGAAATCAATTCCATAGTATTATTCTTATACGGGTTTGAAAATTCTTTGGTTTTCAGGAAACATCCTGTATCTCAGATACAGACCCATTTCTGACTCCTCATATGGTCCTCCATTACTTCCTACCTGATGGGTCATTGGTCAGAAATAATCCTGTATACAGGGTGTTTCACAAACAGGCCTTCAAATTTTAGTAGCAGATTCCTGAGCTGAAAATAAGGCTAGTTTTTGCGCGCATGTTCTGGAATACAGCCTGCTATCATTTTGTCCAAATTCCTGCATATTTTAAAATTAATAAAATAGTGAACTTACTCTACGTGGATTCGAACCAGAATCTCCTGCACAGAAATTTCAGAAGAAAAGTAGAGAATAGTTCAGAATTACATTTTCACAATAATTGGTAAAATACATTGCCGATCGGGCTGAAATCCGGTAACCGATTGTAGAATGGCGGATTGAAGGTTTGCGCAGAATTTCAGTTGAATCTGAAAGGAAGTTTCTGAAATATGACATTTTTTGAAGAAAAAAAAATTGAAATAACCCCGTTTTTGGTTTTGATTTTTATCTTTTACAAAAACAAAAATTTTTCACCACATTTGGTAAAAACTTACCTTTATATGTCCCAAATACACTGTAATTTTTTTTATTTAAATTTCATTTTTCACCATAATTTGACTTAATATCGAAAAAGCACTCTAATTTCGAATTTTTGCCGAAAATGGTCTAGAAAGATTAGGTTTGACTCACTGATGAAGAATTCAAGGTCAATTCTGATTCTGTCCGGCCGACCGACGCCACGATAACGATAGCGACTTGAAATTTGCAGGATGGGAGGTGGTTCCAAATACGACGGACAAGTTCGTTAATGGGCATAATCGGTCCAATGGTTTCCGCGTACAAATTTAGTTTTCAACGAATACAGATCTGATCAGATTAAAATTTGATTACTAGTTGTAGAATATAGACATAAAGACAATTGTGAGGCTCGTATCACCAAAATAATAATGAAAATATATCAAAACATATTATTTATCTCATGATAACTTAAGAGCGAACTTGCGACTTGGTATGTTGCGCATCTGAACACGAAATTTGTGTTTGTTAATAGGCACACTGGGCTAAACGGTTTTCGAGTTATAACTTCCTGAAATTTACTTGTTATTTCCTCAATCACTCAACAAAAACGAAACCGATCCAATTCAACCATGGTAATTAGTTGTAGAATGCCGACGCTCAAATTTTTGCAAAATTTTGTGAGGATCGTATGACTAGAAAATAAAAAAAATAATAATTGAAAATAAAATTTTAAAAATTTTATATATCAGAAACTATTTGTCCGGCGTTGTATTCAAACTGAGTAACTATTTTTGGAATACTAATTTAAAGACGTATGTAAAATTCTGTCAGGATCTTATCATTAGAATATAAAAAAAACTTATGAAAAATAATTCGTAGGTATCTCATGATAACTTGAGAACGGAAAGAGGTAGCGACTTGCAATTTTCAGGGTTGGTTGGTCATCCCAATGCGACATTTGATTTTGTTAACAGGCTTAGTCGGCCAGATGGTTTCGGGGTTATACGCATCTGAATTTTTGTTGTTATTTCTCTATTCTCTATAACACAAAATATACAAATCCGATTCAATTAAAATTTTGTAATTACTTTTGGAATGCTGATTCCATGAAAATCATATCCTGAAATTACTAGAAGTAAGTAAGTTTTTCGTATTTTATTGAATATTTAAAGAATTTCAATTCCAATAGAATACTTGTAAGAATTAAAAACTCTGTGATAGATGATTGTCTCACACTCAAGACCGTCATTTAAATGGTACGAAATGTAAATATTCATATCTTATTAAAGTTGTGAAAACGGTCTATATGGAAGGTGAATTCAATCAAGAGTGTCTAATAGAGGTGAATAAAGCATTATTAACAATAATTTTGTCAGTTCAAAGTTAAATTTTAATTTTAATCAGCTATCTTGAAAAATGTTATATTTCTGAAACTATGCTCGATCAACTCCATATAAGACTTGAATAGACAATGGAATATGTGCGCAAAAGCTCGGGACTTGATCCATTTTTGGCGCTTTTGTTCCTCGGAATAGAGTGCTTATCAATTTGCCCAAATGACTGTAATTTTCGAATTTTTGGATGAAAATGGTCTCAAACGATTTGTTTCGACTCAGTGATCATGAATCAGTGGTCATCCGGACGTCCGGCCGTCCAGCCGTTAACACGATAACTCTCGAACGAAAGGAGTAAGAGCATTGAAACTCGCAGGGTAGATTTAGAGCGTAAATATCTCGGACAAGCTTGTTAATGGGCGAAATCCACCAAGCGGTTTCGGAGTTATGGCCGTTTTTAGTGAAAACAGTTTTTATGAATATATTCGAAATCGATTACTCGATTTATCTGAAATTTAGCACCAATTTGTAGAAAAATAACCTTTATATGCATGCGAAGTTTTTTATTGATCGTGTTGCCGTAAAGTGTCAAAAAAAATTGAAAATTTTTGAATTTTGTTTCTACAATAACTCTGGAACTGAATGAGCTAGGCAGTTGAAATTTTCAGGGTATGTTTGGGAGATAAATATCTTGTTTGAGTTCGTTATCCGACAGAATCGGCCCTATGGTTTCAGAGTAACAAAAAAAAATTTACATTACCTACAAATTCCAAATCCAATTATTTTCAAGATGCAGTTTAACCATAAAAATCCATTGATAGCATTTTGAACTCTAGCAATCAGATCCTTTCGGAGATATGATTTCTCGAAATTTAAATAATGAATCGTTCCTCTATGTTTTCACAGAATTCTGTACTTGATTATTCTATCTATGAATTATTACGTGATCTGTGTATTATGATCTGTGTTCTTACATATCATCTTATTTTCCTAGGAGAGATAAAAGTCATTATTATTTCTGGTACGTTATTCTTGATATAAAATACACCTTCTGTTCTAGAAAACAAATTATGATTGAATGCAAAATGACCAATTAAATAACCTCAGCTATCGTAGAATTATGAGGATGTTATGATATTATACTTTTAAGGTGATAATATAATGCCCTTGGATAAAACATATGATGATGGAAATATATTCTTTGGTAAGATACATAATCAAATGTGGTTCAGAATATCTCCAGTAAAAACAAAACTGCAATAATATTGTCTAAGTTTTAATTGATATTATATAATTTTCAGAGTAGATTTGAGGAATGAATATCTCGTATAAGTTCGTTATTAGGGAGAATCGGTCTGTTTGAATTTAATTTCTTTCATGATGCAGTTCTATCGTAAGAATTCATTTATATCATTCCCAGTGACCAAGTGATTAATATTATAAGAGATATGATTTGTCAAAGTTTGAACAAGAGTGCCAAAGCTCCTGTCCACAGGGCTTGAACCAGTTTTTTTATATTGAAATTTGTTCAATACCTGCGCTACTGAGATATGTGCCCTCGAAGATCAATATTCTTAAAAAAATAACTTGCATTTCTTCTATTCTATCAGTTACGAAATCTGTTAGTGCTCAGCATAGATTATGTACTTAAGAAATATGAATACTACATTTTGCTCACTGGATGGATTGAATAACGAGGGGGTGGCCTAATACTACATATCATCTGAGAGAATATAGATTGACAGATTAGAGGTGCCCCTCATAATGGTCTCTATTGCACATTGCGCAATAGCTGTTCACTTAGACTAAATTTCGTTTAAAGGAATTGAAATTTAAAGTGGGTTTCATTGGATCTTCGATTCATAAAAATTCGACATTAGGAAAAATGCTGACGAGTTTATCGAATGAAATTATCTTTAGCGTCCTTAATAGTGTTTCAACATGTTAATTGTTCATCTTGATGAGTACATATCAAACTACTCCTTTGAAAACTCCTTGTGAGTGTCACTTGAAACCCTCATCCAATTTTCAGCATTATCATATAATAAGATTAATCAAGAAACAATGTCAAAGATAATGATTTACTATACAACCTTAATGAATCTAAACATAGTGTGGGTAAATGAGTTTCGTTATAAATAACTCTCCCCATCTAATAAGCTCTCACCACATGTATCCTCCCTATAATTTAATATCATGAATTTTAAGCTCCACAACGCCATCACTAAGGAGCTCCAACATTGAATGAGTATAGTGGAATTAATTTAGCAATTATTATTCTACAAGCTGGGTATTCACAAATATTGCTGCTCGTGTATTTTTGAAATAGCAGATATCTTCAATTGGAATTAGATGAAGGTTTTAGGGAAAAAATAGCGATAATTTGTATACGAACATCTCAATTGAGTACTCATTTGTGGTTTGTTATGCATAGAGGTTTACAAAAGGGTGTTTGCTACATGAGTTCAGAAATTGGTTGGGGAATTGATATGTCAAAATTGAATATGAAAAATTGGTTCAAGCACTGACGTGAAGTCAGGAGCGTTTGAGCGTATGTTCTATTTTCCATTCTCCTGTATTGGACACTCTTGATCGAATTCGCTATGGTAAATGCGTGTCCAATACAGGAGAATGGACAATAGAACATACGCGCAAAAGCTCCTGACTACACGTCAATGCTTGAACCAATTTTTTTTTTGTGAAGTCAGGAGGTTTTGCGCGTATGTTCTGTTGTCCATTCTCCTGTATTGAACACTCTTAATCGAATTTACCATGGTGAATTCTATTGTCTGTTTTCCTGTATTGGACACCCTTAATCGAAATTACCATGGTGAATTCGATTAAGGCTGTCCAATACAGGAGAATAGACAATAGAATTCACCATGGTAAATTCGATTAGAAGTGTCCAATACAGGAGAATGGACAATAGAACATACGCGCAAAAGCTCCTGACTTCACATCAGCGCTTGAACCACTTTTAATTTTCGTGAAATCAGGATAAAAAGCAATGATGAAGAAATTAACACATTATTGTCTACCCTCAATTCTTCTTTAGGAGAAGAATGCATAATTATTCTTGAAAAATATTACTGGAATTAATGTCATATTTAAATAATCAAAGTGAAGAAAATTATAAGTTTAGTTACTAACATATTGAATGAAATTCAATTGAATTCCAGTAATATTCAATTACTTATTCTTAACCAATATGTGTCCATTGATAGATCTAAAGGTGATGAGGTGAAACATAAAGATATATTCTCATAGGTGATAGAAAAACTGGCCTAAAATTCCTCTCTACTCATCACGAGATTTAATATCCACAAATGAGCCTCTCACCTCACAAGATCAGAAAGTGTGGTTAATTTAAAGTTAAGTTTTGAAGCCTTCAGCAAAATTTCAGCGATATCATGTTAAAAATAATAATAGATAATCTTGCAAAAGTCCCCTCTCACAAATATACTCCTCTGAAGGCACATGGATCTCTTGAAGAAGAATCGCCTTCTCTATTTCTCAAAGATATTCGCTCTGGTTCATAGAAATCCCTTCAATATATAGTCTCTTTCAAAACCAGGTCTGACCGCTAATGTAGGGCTATCATCTCCCATAGATTTGTGATGAAATAACACGATTTTCCCAAGAACATACGCGCAAAAATATGTCATCATGACATTCATTTTTTTGAAGGTTCTCGCAAAAATACGACGATTCGCATCCAGCTACCGAACTCACAAAAGGCTGCTCGGTTCTCCAACGATATGGATCCGATCGTGTTCAAACTTAGAACTCTGCAGTAGAGTTAGGTTCTGAAGGCTCTTCCAAAATATCAGCTATGCCGGACGAAAAGTTTATGATATATAGAATTTTTTTCAATAATTTTCAATAATTTTTTTGAAATTTTCTAGTTAAACCATCCTCACGAAATTCTGCAAGAATTTTCCCGTTGGCATTCTACAACTAATAACCACGTTTGAATTCGATCGGTTTTGTATTTTTCGAGTTAATGAAGAACGAAAAACAACCAAATTTCAGATGGCTATAACTCTAAAAAAGTTTGACCGATTATGCTTATAAACGAACACAAATGTCGCATTCAGATGCACAACCTAACCTGAAAATTTCAAGCCGCTATCTCCTTCCGTTCTCAGGTTATCGTGTCATAAATAATATTTTTTAATAATCTTTTAAAAATTTTCTAGTGACACGATTCTCACAAAATTCCACAAAAGTGCTTAGGTTTATATTCTACAACTATTCACCAAGTTTAAATTCGATTGGATTCATTTTGGTTGAAAACAAAATTATTACTCGGAAATCATTGGGCCGATTATACCCATTAGCGAACTTATCCGTCGTATTGGGATGCGCCACCTACCCTGAAAATTTCAAGTCGCTAGCTCTTTCCGTTCTCAAGTAATCGTGGCAACGGCCGGACGGCACCACAGAATTAAATTCCACATTTGGACAAAATGATAACGCGATGTTCCCCAGAGCATACGCGCAAAAACTCAAATGTCGCAAAACTTAACCTGAAAATGTCTAGTCGCTTTTCGTCTCCTTTCGTTCTCAGGTTATCGAGTCATAAATGATATTTTTTAGTAATGTTTTTTGGCGCTCTAGTTCCTCGGAACTGAGTGCTTATCAATTTGCCCAAATGTCTGTAATTTTCGAATATTTCGATGAAAATGGTCTTAAACGATTTGGTTCGACTCACTGATCAAGAATCCGTGGTCGAAATTCATTCTGTCCGGCCGGCCGGTCCGGCCGGCCGTAGGCACGATAACTCTCGAACGGAATGAGCTAGAGAGTTGAAATTTTCAGAGTAGGTTTGGGGGATAAATATCTCGGCTAAGTTCGTTATTGGGCAAAATCGGACAGACGGTTTCGGAGTAACAAAAAAAAAAAAATTTTTTTACGAAACAAATTCCAAATCAAATTTTTTTTAATAAGCAGTTTTATCATAAGAATCCATTCATATCATTTTCAACTCTAACAAGCTAATACTTTCGGAGATATGATTTTTTAAAATTTCAATGTAGATCGTATTTCACAGATTGATATAATTATTATTCTATGTATGAATTCTCATAATGTCAACTAAATCGATACAAGTTCTCGAAGTTCCGACCTCGGGAATTTTCCTTGCTAAAAGTCTGTCTGAGAAACGTCAAAATGAATCCGTTAGACGGGGTGCGGGAAATTTTTCGCAACGAAATGGCCGTTCTAGGCAGTTTTCGGGACTGAACGTTGACGAGAAGCGAAGATAAGGGTAAAAAACGGTCAAATAAACCTCCATGTGGCGATTTTATGTCGAAAAGTGAAAATTAAGAATATCTATCCGCGGTTAGTACCGACGTTTTATTCTAATACCGGAGATCGAGAGGATCCTTCGAGGAGTCCGATAGTGTAGATGTATAGATAGTGGATATCTCGGTTTCGGACGAGGGAAGGCGGGTTCGAAGCCCATCAAGGGAATTATACTTTTTCGTGTTTTTTTTTCAATTTTTATCGCAATATTAACTTCGAATAACGGTATATCTGCCGACTTTAAGTAAGGGTGTTTTCCTTTTTTTTTTCTGAGCATATATCGCTGAAAATAAACCATTACTATACGGGGTGTTCTTTTTTTCACGGCACAATTTGCCACGATTGAATTGATTCGTGCCACAAACAAACCGTTATCTAAATAGGAACCTTGGATGGATTCTTATAATGTATTTTTCGGAAATCTCTATACAGGGTGTTTTTCTTTTAATGTCAATTGCAGATTGCTGTTTTTAACGCTATGAACATACCATTTCATTCATTCGTGTTGGAAAATATACTTTCGAGGCATACATCGTTGGAAATAAACCATTACTATACAGGGTGTTCATTTCCTCGCGGCATCGATTATTTTCAAATGCAAGCGTTTTAAGTAAAATGTCACTTCGAGATTTCTATCGCGAGGAGAATTCTCAACTTTGTAAAACCGTTGCGAAATGATAACCGCTGCTATACAGGGTGTCTTAAGAAATATGTCAACTCCGAAACTTTACGTGTATGTATTTCAGTGGAACCCAAGGCGGCTCAGATTCACAATTGGACCCTGTAGGGGGCGCTAAAATCGATGTATAGGAACTCGGAAACAGGCGGATCGATTTTGATGAAACTCTGTGATTTTCTTTCGGCGTATCTCTGATTCACAATAGCATCCTGTAGGGGCGCCCCGATCGATCTATAGGGAACGGCTCGAACGATTTCGATTAAACTTTGTGTGCGTATTTGAATGGGCCTCAGAGTCACAATAGGAACTCGGTAGATAGCACTGTGTTCGGTTTATAGACTCTCGAGAACGACCGGACCGATTTCGTTGAAACTTTCTGTGTGTGTGTGTCTGAGGAAGTCTCGGAAAAATGTAGATCTACCGGAAAATGTAGATCTATCGGAAAAATGTAAATCTACCGGAAAAATGTAGATCTGCCGGAAAAATGTAGATCTACCGGAAAAATGTAGGTCTACTGGCTAGGTAGATCTGCGGGCCCACTAGTTATTATTCTATCTATGAATTCTCATAATGTCAACTTGACAGAAGGGAATATTGTAACTTCAAAAATATTGGGGTTGAAATACTCGTATTTTAGCGATGCAACGGGGACCTCAACCGAAAATGTTTGAAAATATTACGTAAATATTGAAAGCATAATTCTGTAGTTTGGTGAACGTAGATCAGGAAATTTTTGATCGATTACAAGGTAATTTATTATTACTTATCTAATAAACCATTATTTGAATTGAATTTCCTTTATGATGCAGTGATATCATATGAATACATTGATATAATTCACAACTCTGAGAAACCAATACCAGATATAATTTGTCTGTTTGAACTAGAGCGCCAGAAAGCTCCTGTCCACAGGGCTTGAACCCATTTTTTAATTTTCTAGTGATACGATTCTCTCAAAATTTCAGAAACGTTTTCAAGTTCATATTCTACATCTATTCACCAAGTTTCGATTCGGTCGGATTTGTATTGGCTGAAAACAAATTTTTCATTCGGAAACCATTCTGCAGATTATACCCATTAACGAACTTGTCCGTTGTATTGGAATGCGCTACCTACCCTGAAAATTTCAAGTCGATCTCAACTTATCGTGGCAACGGCCGACCGGACAGAATCGAATATGACCTCGAATTCTTCATCGGGTAGCTGAACCCAATCGTTTGAGAACATTTTCGCCAAAAAATTCGAAAATTACAGACATTCGGCCAAAATGATAACGCGATATTACCCAGAACATACGCGCAAAAATTCAAGAAATGCACTGGCATGACGTCTGAAGTTCTTGCTTGCACGTTCTATTGCATATTCACTCCTCGGGCACCCTCACGAAATACCGCATGAAACTGTTAGCAGTCCTTTTAGCATTAACACGCAGAAATGCATTTGGCAAGCACTGAATGCAAACTTTAAAATAAAATGAATAAAATAGTGAACTTACTCTACGTGTATTCGAACCAGAATCTCCTGCACAGAAATTTCAGAAGAAAAGTAGAGAATAGTTCAGAATTGTATTTTCACAATAATTGGTAAAATACATAGCCGATCGGGCTGAAATCCGGTAACCGAATGTAGAATGGCGGATTGAAGGTTTGCGCAGAATTTCCTTTGAATCTGACAGAAAGTTTCTGAAATATGACGTTTTTTGTAGAAAAAAAAATTTAAATAACCCCGTTTTTGGTTTTTAATTTTTATCTTTTACAAAAAAAAAAAATTTTCACCACATTTGGTAAAAACTTACCTCTATATGTCCCAAATACACTGTAATTTTTTTGATTTAAATTTGATTTTGCACCATAATTTGACTTAATTTCGAAAAAGCACTCTAATTTTCAATCAAAAATTCTCGCGTCAAAATATCTGCTTTTTTAAAAAAGTAGGTGGGCTTTTAGTTCGTTGAAATCTCTTCTTTCTGATGGTCTAAAAAAAATATACATTACTATGGTAAATATCCTCAGAAAATGCTAAGTTAATAAAGTTAATATTTTATAAGACACCTACAATATTTTGAGAAAGTCGTAAAGTCATCTGTAAATTATATGCGTAGATGCCTATTTATTGCTATTTTGAAATGAATTATATACCTGAGTGACGTACGGAAAAGTTCAGCCCATCAAACGGTATTTCATAGACATGTGGGGAAGGAGCTAGGTGGGTCTGGGCCTTACTGCCTGTTATTTCGTAGCATTTTCTGAGAAAATGTACCATAGCTATGAATTTTTTTTTACACCATCAGAAAGTAGCGATTTCATCGAAAAAGAAGACCATCTACCTTTTTAAAAGAGAAGATATTTTGACGTGAGAATTTTTGATTGAAAATTAGGGTGCTTTTTCGATATTAAGTCAAATTAAGGTGAAAAAAAAAATTAAATCCAAAAAATTTCAGTGTATTTGGGATATAAAAAGGCAATTTTACCAAATTTGGTGAAAATTTTTTTTTTTGTAAATGATAAAAATTAAAAATCAAAAACGTGGATATTTGAATTTTTCTCATCAATTTCGATGTTATGTGAAAAAAGTTTGAAGAAAAAATTTGTAGATCTTTTTATTACCTACAACTCTGCTATTCAACTTTTTGCCATAGGACTTGTAGTTTTGCTGGAAATCGAGATGAACCGTTTTTTACCCTTAAAAATTCACCCCTTTTCCCTTGCCGAAGTCAGATCACCCGTAAATTATTTTTTCCTATCATTTTTGTTATATGTATTCTCTCTTTTCCAATGGGTTCCATTCTACTATAATTTTTTTTTTCACTTTTTACCATGTTTAAAGGCTTCGACCCTGGTCTATTAGTTCTGCAATATCCCAATGGATACCAGTTACCTTAACGGGGATTGTTGCTCTTTCTCGTTGAATATCCTCAACTCTTTGTTAATGCTCTTAAAGTAAACACTTTAAGCAATTGCAAAGGGGCACACAGACAGCAGAACAGATCACCGTTACTCAACTTTTTTTAACATAGTTATCACCTGAGGAAGTCATAATGTAATTGACGAATCAATTGTTGTTAATATAAATAAATAAATAAATAAAGTGAATAGCATCCTAGATTGGTTTGAAAGTTTCATCCTTGTGAAGGAAATTTCTTATACGGTAATAAATAACTGATAATATAGATACATAGAAGACAAGAATGATTTCCAATAACTGGAATAAAGCTCGGTTCATTTTTGCGCGCGTGTTCCGCTATCATTTTGCCACAATGTCTGTAGTTTTCGAAGTTTTTACCGAAAATGGTCTCAAACGATTGAATTCAACTCACTGATGAGTAATCCGCGGTGAAAATCAATTCAGTCCGTCCAGACGGACTGTCCGGCCGGTCCGGCCGTTCGTAGCACGATAACTCTCGAGCGAAAAAAGTTAGAGGATTGAAAATTGCAGGGTTTGTGTAGCGTAAATATCTTGGACAAGTTCATTAACGGGCGAAATCCAGCAAGCGGTTTCGGCGTTTTTTTTAGTTTAAATATTTTTTTATGGATATTTCCGGTCACTCGATCCATCTGAAATCATGATCTTTATATGCACGAGAAGTTTTGTATTCATCGGATGGCCATAAGTGCAAATAAGTTTGCAAATACTTTTGCAATTGCAATTTTGCTTTTGAAAAATTTAAAAAAAATAGTGCTATTCTGCGGGATATTTTGCTTGAAATTCCGAAACTTATTTTTTTGAAGTACATGCTGCCCCTTCTAGGCATATTTCATTATGCGTTTTGGGATGGAGGATGCTATTCCTCCATAGAATTCCATGGTGAGTATCTGCGCATGCGTGGATTCAAGATGTGATATCTCCTGAACCTGTTGGAGAATCGAAGTTTTGTGTGAGATATGTGATTTCAAAAGGACTCCCAGCCACGAGTGATTTGCACATGCGCAGAGGAGAAGTAGCTGTTGGGTTGTATGGGTTATGTTGGGAGTGGTTTAGGACTATCGTTCATGGGTCTGGATCTGAGCCGATAATGTGAGGTTTTAAAAGAAAATTCATGCATTCTGTTCACGGCAAGTTGGTTTGGAGGACATAGCGTTGTTTCTGAGTTAGAGTGTCCGTACCGTTGTCCTGGGGCCAATTTAGAAATCCATGTTACTTATCTCGGGCATTCAGAATCAGAGTTTTGTATGAGGTGTGTGATTTTTAGAGGACTTGTAGGCACGAGTAGTTTGCGCATGCGCAGAGGAGAAGTGGCTCTTTTTGGGTGCGGTTTACGTCTAGCGATCATGGATTTGGTGCTGAGCTGATATTGTTTTAAAAGAAATTTCATGGCAATAATGTGCACGGACAAGTCAGTTCCGAGGAAATATCATTGTTTCCGAGGTGAAATGTCTGCATGTGGCCCTGGGGCCAATTTACAAATGAGTATATTTGGATATTTGGATATAAGATCTGTATCAAATAACGTTCGGGATTGAACAATGGGCGTAGGCAATTGCGTTCCTGACTGGGGTCCCGTAACGGCAATTTTTCTTATTTTGACATATGGCAAAACTAATAATAAAAAAGCACTGACGTGAAGTCAGCTATTTTTGGCTCGCGTGGTCATGCTGGCTAATATGAATTCAATCATGAGTGTTTCAAGTTCAGTGGATAGAGCGAGCCGGAGATAAACCCGGAGGGTAGTGGACAACATTCACTGTCGGGTCAATAATTATCAGTGCTGTGTCTAAGCTGGCGTAATGATAGATTAACAGAGTTGACAAAGAACACAACTGACTCTCCTTAGTCACACAATCTCCTAGGAGCTTCTGAGTGGTATACTTTGGGAAGAATTAGGAGGATCAGTATAATCATAATCATGTTTATAGCACGTGCGCAATTGCAGATTGACTTTACAATGAAAGAAAAAGTCTAAAAAAGCATTTAAGTGGGTTTAATTTGCTTTGGTGCGCGTGCCATAAACATGATTAGGTATGATTATACTGACCCTCCAAAGTCTTCCACAAGTAGATCCCTCTGAAGTTTCTAGGAGCTTGTGTGACTAAGGAGGGTCAGTTGTGTTCTTTGTCAACTTTGTTACTCTATACTTACGCCAGCTTAGACACAGCACTGACAATGTTTGATCCGACAGTGAGTGGTGTCCACTACCCTCTGGGTTGATCTCTGGCATGCTCTATCCACTGAGCTTGAAACACTCATCATTTAATTCATATTAGACAACGCGAAAAGGCGCACCAAAGAGTACTGACTTCCCGTTAGTGCTTTTTTATATTTTTCTATTAATATATGACCAATATAAATATACCTACAACATTGAATATGTTAAGCGATTTCATTCGTTTCCTCGCAAAACAAGGAAATTGATTTACATTCAATGTTGTGAAACATAATACATAATAGTATGTAACGGTGGTGAAACAGGCATGTTTCACGTTAATTTCCATGGTTGCGATTTAAAATTATCCTTAACTTTACTTTAACCTTAGATTGAATGCTTTGTGAATACGGCAGTATATTTGATGGATTTGTATCAGCACACATGACAATAATGCTAAATCTTCAGACAAACCTGAAAAGATCCTCGCTTCTCAATATTTTTGAACAATAAAAAAAATATGTGAGAATTTCTTGAACCTTTTCCTACTGAATTTGTCTTCAAAGATACCAATGGGAAATAATTTTTAGTTGCCCAACTCACCTGTTGAAATCATAAAGCAATTGCGAAAAAATGGTTATACAATGTCAACAAACATTACCCGAAATATAATTATTTACATCAATCGATATTAAAATGAATTTCCGCCGACATAACACTGGAACAACACTGAAACTCTCTTTGTTTTATTTAATGAATGGACAAATAACGATTAAATATATTTCTCTTGTTTTATACATTCACTGCTGAAAAACAAAATTTTGAATGAGCATATTCGGAAGATTCGCACCTTTTATGACCAACGATGTTGCCCTTGAGGGTGTGGTACTGACAATTGTGCCATTTCTAGGGGACAAATAAGTGGCTAGAGATGAAGTAGTTTTCTACAACACTCCTTTGCTAGTGACGAAGTCAAGATACTATCGGGATCATCTTCGAAAAGATGGGAAATGGCTGGGATGCACTCCTATACACCTGGGACCATGGCAGGGAGCCGTCTGAGGAAGCTCTGGATCTCGTCAGTGTGGCGTGTTGCGCAGCATCGGGGCACGTAGCTGTGGAATTGCGGTGTCATCTCTGTCCTAAAAGATGGCAGCCTTCCATCTCAAAATGAGTGAAACGTGCACACCAAGGCAAAGAGGAATTTGCGTTCGCAAAAGGAAAATAGGATGGAACGCCTTCGTGTTGGATCACTTCGTGTTCACCAATGTTGGTTTTCGAATAGTTGACTTACGGTACCACATTACCAATTGATATTTATGTCGAATGGCAATTTACGATTCTTTCTAGCCCCTACGTTCGAACTTTTCGATACAGCTTGTTGAAAGTGCCTGCCGCAGAATGTCTATTGCGCGCTGGTAGTCCTAGAGGGTACAGCGCAGACAATTGCGCCATCTACTGGGGGGAATGAGAAGTGGTTTGAGATGAATATTATTAAGATCACACTTTAATATATTCATTCAAATAATTACGAAAATCCAATGAATATTAAAAAAATGGTTCAAGCACTAAGTCAGGAACTTTTAAGCGCTTGTTCTATTGTCTACTCAACTCTATTGGACACTCTTTATCGAATGTCAATATCCATCGATATATACATTTTTCTCAGCCTTTGTAATATATGAATCATTTAATACCATTTTAATGACTTCTGTAACGAGAGAATCTATGATCACCGTATTTAAAAGTCTTTCATATACATTCTATTGAAATTGAGATACAAATAAACTCACGCCTCAAGTAAATGCAGGATACGATATTCACGAAATTCCGCGAAAATTAGTGGTTTGGCATTCTACAAGTAATCACAGAGTTTTAATTGGGTCAGGATACTAAGTTTTAATTCGATCGGATGTGTATATTTTGAGTTATTGAGGAAATAATATTCCAGATCGGTTCATAACTCCGAAAACGTTTATGCCCAACAACGAACTTAACTCTACCATTCGGATGCACAACCTACCCTGAAAATGGCAAGTGCCTCTCTCTTCTCGCGTGAAAGTTATCGAGGCAATGGTCACCCATTCAGTTACTGAATTCACATAAGGCTACTCGGATCTCGAATATTATGGATCCGATCGCGTTCTAACTTGGAAGTTGGCAGTAGAGTTTTTGAAGGCTCCGACGTCGAACTAATAGTTTCTTGTATATAGATATTTTTCAACTTTCAATGATTTTTTAAAAAGATTCTTTCAATACGATTCTCACGAAATTTCACAGGAATTTTTATGCCGGTATTCTACAACTAATCACCGTGTTTGAATTGGGTCGGATTCAAACTTTTCGAGTTTGAAGAAATAACAACCAAATTTCAGATGGACATAACTCCAAAACCGTTTGACCGTTTCTGCCTATTAACAAACTCACATGTCGTATTCAAATGCTCAACCTACCCTAAAAATTGCAAGTTGCTACCTCTTTACGTTCTCAGGTTGACATAAATAATATTTTAAAATAATTTTTTCAAAATTTTATATTGTTACGATTCTCAAAAATCATCTTTATGTCAGTATTCTACAACTAACATGTTTTAATACGATCGGATCTGTATTAGTTGACAAAAATTGACAAATTACAAAATTATCATTTGGAAACCGTTGCCCATTAACGAGCTTGTCCGTCATATTTGAACGCACCATCCACCTTGAAAATTTCAAGTCGCTATCTTTCTTCGTTCTCAAGTTATCGTGCCAATGGCCGTATGGCCGGACCGAATCTAACTTGAACTCGAATTCTTCATCAGGGAGTCGAACCGAATCGTTTGAGACCATTTTCAGCCAAAATTCGAACATTACAGACATTTGGGCAAAATGATAAAGCGATTCCCCACGCGTAAAAACGTCACATACTCATTCGAAGTAGTTGTAATACAGCTAAATACCTAACCCAACCATCACGATCGGAACTGTAGTTTCAAAAATATTGGAGAAATTTCCAATGAGTATCTATATCTCCACAACCAGAGAGCAGATTTTGACATTCACTCGACCAGCGTATTTGAGCATCCAACATACCCGGTAAATTTCAAGTCTCTAAGTTATTTCTTTCGAAACGTATCATGTTTAAGGACAGATGGCAGGGCCGATGGGCAAAACGGGATTTTAGCACTATTCATCACTCCAGCAGTATGTCAAATGGAATTTAGACAATTTTTGAGATGAAATTCGAAATTACATGAATTTTGGCGAAACTTTAGAACCCTGGTCTTAGAGTGCAAAAACGACAGGTTCCAACCCTCATTCCAGTTTTCATTGAATGTATCCTATGCATCGAATGCACTGAATGATGCACTCGATAATGCAAATATCTCAAAAATAATTTCCATGAAATTTACTCCGCGTTTTTAATGCAGCTTTTAACGTTATCTATGACTGAAGTATTCTTCTAGGTTCAATATGATAACTTTCAAAATTCACCATGCGTCGAAATATATATATATTCTTTTGAACTGTGAGCATTATATTTTTTTATCTAAATATAATACATGTGTATGAAAAAAGTGTTAGCAGAGGTTTGTGTAACGGGGTACCATAGAATTCAATATATGACACTTGAGCTTATGGAAAAAACCTCAGCAAAGAAACCCTGCCTCCCTGTCTCCCCCAGTGTGATTTATGAAAATTGAAATTGTTAATAAAATATGCTGAAATACTAAATATTGAAGGCATCTTTTTCTATACTATCGATTCTTCATTCAACAAGCAGAAAAGTTTCTCCATGGTACCCGAAACTCAATCTGGAAAAAGTAAAAGAAAACGAACTAACTGAGAATGAAATATTTCACGTTATATTAATTAGATTTAAAATTCGCTACCCATTATAAAAAAAAAATCAGATAATTAATGAATATCCCTTAAACCCTGCTGGAATCTGTAGATGGGACAATTATTAACTAAATGATGGCTTCCTTTGTTTCCCTGCATTCACAACTAGGGCTCTCATTCGAGTTCCATCTGAGAAGCATGCTGTTGCAACGACCATGACCGATTCAGAACAATTCAGAATGGACCATATTTTTCTTGGAAGCTCAAACCCCGGAACTCTATTTGAAGGATCAGAAATTAAATATTTGTTGAATAAATCGCAAGAAATCAATTCAGACCGCCAAATTTCCTTGTCACTTTTATTCAAATTGAGAAAACAGTTGGACCATAAAGAGTTACGTGACTTCAATCTTGGAATCTTATTGCCTGGAATATAGGAGAGAATCGGAAATTAATTCGGAAGAGAATGAAATTTTTTCCACGAATTTTAAACAGTATTCTGCCTGCGAATGTGGAACGGGATAATGTTTGAAAGAAGTGGCAACCACTGAATAGGTGTAGATCTAATAGTTCCAGTCATTATCCTCATATATGAATTCAGCTGTGCATCAATTTTTTGGGTATGCGCACTATTAAGGTAGACGCTCACTTAGGCGAAGCCTCACGAACGGAAGCGCGGCGATGAGAAGGAATTGAGAGTCCCATGAATATTTTCAGTATCATTTGAATATTTCATATCGTGCCGTCAAGATGAGCAGCTCTTCCTCTGAAGACGATCTGTTTGTTTTGGGTTTAATTGCCAGTATGGAAGAAGAAGAAGATGCCAATAAAAAATGCGGGTCAGAAACATAAATCAAAGGAGGGAAACGTATGGTGAATTTCATAACTTGTTTTCCGACTTCAGACAAAAGAAAAATAAATATATTAAATACTACAGCAAGTATTTCCTACCAAATACCACCACTGCCTTACTATATAAGACGGACCAAGAAAGCAATTTTGACTCTTCTCTTCGACTGAGACCACGCACTTGGGCGAAGCGTCAGGAGAAACGACTCCTGCTTGCTTCGAAGATCATTCGCGTGCCAACCGACTCGCCTCTTCTCTTCGCTTTGTTGAAGTGAGCGTCTCTCCATTTAATTCAATGTAAACTTCTTGGGCGAAAAACGACGCGCCTCTTCCGTTCGCGACGCTTTGCCTAAGTGAGCGTCTACCTTTAAGGTAGACGCTCACTAAGGCGAAGCGTCGCGAATAAAGCTGTGCCTAAGTGAGCGTCTCCCTTTAGGCGACGCGAGGAGAAGGAGCGAGTCGGTTGACGCATGAATGATCTTCGAAGCAAGTAGGAGTCGTTTCTCCAGACACTTCGCTCAAGTGGGCGGTATCACGCGAAGAGAAGCTTCAAAATTGTATTATTGATCCTTGTTCTATAGTAAGTCAGTGGTAGTATTCAGTAGGATATGCTTGCTGTAGGCTGTAGGAAATATTTAAAATAATTCTTTTTATTTTGTCTGAGGTCGAAAAAAAATTTACCGTACGTTTCCCTCCTTTGATTTATGTTTCTGTCCCAGCATTTTTACTGGCATCTTCATCTTCTTCCATACTGGCAATTAGAGCTAAGGCAAACAGATCGTCTTCAGAGAAAGAGCTGCTAATTTTAACAGTATCATTCAAATAATACTGAAAGGATTCAAGGGACTCTGAATTCTTTACCATACGTGACCTGACGCTTCATCCTAATGCGCGGTCCTCAGCGAAAAGACTTTGCCGCGCTTCCGTTTGCGCCGCTTCGTCTAAGTGAGCGTCAACATTTAAGCCAGACGGGCAACAATATTCAGCGGCAGAAAAAAAACAAGTCTAAGGCTGCCGTTCGAAGAGTAGCTGCATCAGCACCCCATGAAGTACCAGCTAATTTCTGCAGAATATTATTTCTTATTTTCAACTTCAGACGCAAGTTAACCAAATAAGCCTTGAAATTTAAAGACGAATCTAGTTTCACTCCTATGTATTTAGGATTGAAAGTATGTCTAAAAAAATCACCAAAAGTTACACTCAATGTTCTATATTTTTTATGATTGTTCAAATGGAAGCAAGAAACCTCAATTTTATTTGGATTCGGACACAAACGCCACTGAATTAGGTAATTTTTCAGGATTTCTAAATCTTCAGATAGATTATTTTCTATACTTCGGAAATCAGAATGCAAGGGCAATGTCATCAGGCTAAATGAATTTCTGTTCAGCTAAAACTGAACCTTGTGGGAGACCATTATTCAAACTTTTGAAATTACTCCTAATAATATCCACAAAATCACGAAACCTTCTATCTGTCAGCATGATTTGGAGTGAATGAACCATTTTTCTACACTCTTAGGCCCACTTGTACGAATGCGGGTTATCTAATTAAATCCGGGTTAACTCTAAACCTAGGGTTAAATTGATAATTTGTCTTGCACCTTCAAGAGTTAGAGCCTAACCCTGAGTTAAAACTATAAAAATTTAACCCGGCAAAATAGCAGGGTTAAATGGCTAAGTCAGGGTTAGTCATGTAAAAATTGACATTTATAATTTAAATAGTTTCGATTTGTGATGAATTTCTGGTAAATAATAAATATTAGCAGTGATCGGTAACTTGCTTGTGCGGTATTTTTGAGAATGATTCATGATTAATGGATATACTACAAACTGCATTCTGATCTACGCATGCGCCCCGTTTTAACCTCAACATCGAATCTGAATCTGATCAAACACAAATACAAAACGTAAACAAAATATTCTCAATCCACGAAGTACGAACGAGTATTCCTTCCGTTGAAAATAATCGAGATTACCTTGTATTTGAAGATTGGAGGAATCTAGAAATATTGTTTACGTATGTGAAGAAATTCCAAATTATGGAGAACTGTGGAAAAGTTGTTCTGAAAGAAGATATCTGGTATATGTCCTTCAGGATTTCTGGCTAAAAATCAGCAGTAAGTAATAGAAGTGAATTGAATGAATTACTTTACTCAGAGAAATCCAAGTCTTAATATTTCTTTTCAGGTTGGAATGAATTAAGGTCCAGTTGACGTAAAGCAAAAAAGTAATGCTTTTCGACAAATAGAATGCATGAGTTACTCTTGGAGTTACTGCAGATAGAATTCTTAAAAACAAGGTATATGGAACTTAGTCGATTGAATATTTGTGAAGATTAAGTATATCTCATGAGAAAATTTAATATTGATAAGAGGCAACCAAGATTACATGAACACTACAATTTTTAAAGTTCAAGAGTGGAATAGCCAAGAAGAAAATCTAGTGTTTCTATTCAAACAAATTGGTGGTGGTTCTCATATCGTTGAAATGACAAAGGGACGTATCTGCAATAAGCAAGTTTCAAGATATTCACGTTTTGAAATTCGAGAGTGAACGATAAATCAGGGAGTGAACGAAATAAACCATAAATGCTGGATTCAAGGTGCATTTAAATATGTTCCGTAATCTATTAAGGAAGTTGTTGTTATGCGTAGGCTATGACTATAAAAAATAAAGCCAACTCAAAATTTTACTTTTTCACTTAATTCTGTTTTGTCATTTTGCCGAAGCTATATATATTATGGGATAAGTATTCTATTCATCATGTACTTATGTGAAAACCACCCAGTGCCTACCCTAAGCTGACGCAAGGAAACATTAATAAAATATACATAGAACGAAACTGACTCTCCTAGGAGCTTCTGTGGGATTTCCTTAGGGAAGACCTAGAATGGTTAGTATAATCATAAACATGTCATTAGCAAGCAAAACTGCATGAATTACATTTCAAATGACTTCTGCACCTACCCTATTATTCAGATTTGGCCCTTAGCTACTTTTACCTGTTTACGCATAACATTTGCATAATACTATTGCACAAAAAAAAACAGTTGAATTACGCTAAGACCAGTGAATTTTGAACACTTTTCTGTTTTCCTGATATCATGGGTCTCTTACGATCCATCATCAGGGTGTTTGGATGCCAGCGTGTACCTATATAATAATAATGAAAGGAAGGACCCGATTAGCAGGAACGCTCTTGACTTGTTGACCTATATAATAGGCATTTTTAACGAAACATTTTAATTTTTCTAATTGCAGAATATTTTAAAATATAGGAGTAGAAGGTGATGCAATATAACATGTGTGTATGTATATATTATGTATATTTTTTTCCCATGGAACTTCAGGTATATGTTTCTTAAATGCTTGTTGCTTAGCATGCTTAACAATGAATACCTCTGAAGAACAGATTTTACTAATATTATAATAGAATGGCTTGATAATTCAACGCTAACTATGAAAATTATGTATCCTAGTGTTGCGGAGGAAAATCCAATTATATTTTACAATGAGAAATAGTTTATAAGGAATTGGAGAAAGTCAGTTATCATATTTTAATAATAATCTATATACAAGTATTTATCCTCCCTGCAGTGTTTCACGAATCCTCCATGTTTATGTGGGCAGCAGTGGTCCAAACTCGAAAAAATGTATTGCATGCTGCTTGATGTAGTATTGAATTTTCAAAATGAATGTTATTCTTGATCTCTCTTGAAGTAAATAATCGAATATGTTAATAGAGTTTTATTCGAAATTATTTCCTTTGTTTGTATTACGGCTTCAGTGAGGTATACAATTTTTTTGTTCACTGAGGGCTGATATATTTTACGACCTGTAAACTGTCAAGTAGCCTTACCGAAAGGAAAGTAATCTGTAAATGTTCACTTTAAAAGGGGATCAGTAAATTCAACGAGCACATAGTTGACGAATACTTTACGGAGAGGTTGAATAAATCGGCCCTTAGTAGATAGTATAAAACAATATATAGATTGGTATCTAAATAAATTAATCCTATTTTCACAATAACTCTTTTCCCCTAACCCATGAAAACAAATTTTCACAGACAATTTACATGAATCATTAGCTTCAAACGTTCATTATCTTGGAATACAAATGAATAAGTGGAAATTTAATTTTAATATTTCAATATTGAATGGAATAGAGTTCATCTATAATTTCAGATATCTCATGTCATCAACGAGTGACAAAAATATTGAAATTGATTATGAATTAAACGTGTGTTCAAATGTCAAATTATTACCATATTCCATATCGACAGACATTCTTGTAATGATTATGAAGAATTAAAAAGGTTTGATGGCTAATATAATATATGGATGATATGAATAAGCAATAATTAAAAGATACTTGTGGTTATGAAAAATCTTATAATTTATTCCCCAAATGGAAATAGCTTATATTTAATTTGTGTCTCCAGTCCAGTTGTGTCTTCCAGTTTAATTAATTTATAGTTCTTCATACAATACTTGCATTCTTTTGAATGATGCCTACTAGAATATCTTGGTTCTTGAAATTTTAAAGAAATTGTTCTTCGAAGAATTTGAAACTTCCTAATTATATGGTAATGTATATCTAGTTATAATATTGATTAGTCCCTTCAAAATGATGGACCCAATTTTTAAAAAATGGTTATTCAATGCAAAAAATACTGCATACAGCCATCCTGAACAGTAAGATCTGAAAATCGCGAAAGTTTACAAATAAATATTCATTTTCAGTCCTGTCAAAGTCAATCAACGCCGTACCACGCTATAAAAATCAAAGGATAAAACGGGTTACCTAACCCGGACTTAATTTTCTATCGCGCAATGCAATCGCAGAGTTAAAAATTTAACAATTTAACTCGGGTTACTTAACCCTATACTTAATTTTTTAACCCCGTCTTTCACGCAAGTGGGCCTTAATGAGTACAAAGTTTTAAAACCGAACCTTCTTTCCATACATTGTCATAGGCTGCCGAAAAATCCACAAATACTGTTCCTGTTTTCATTTTATTATTGAAACCTGTTTCTATAAAAGCAGTTAGACTAAGAACCTGATCACAATAAATCAGATTTTTCCTGAAGCCCCCTGGCAATTCTGTAGAACGTCTTCTACGGACGATTCAATTCTAAAAAGAATCAACCTTCTGAAATGTTAAAAGGAATACTCAATTAACAGACTAATGGGTCGATAACTGCTAGGATCCGAAGAATGCTTTCCACGTTTTAAAATTCCTATGAGTTTTGCTTTGCGGAATTCTTTTCGGAATATTTTCAGTATTCTGTTATTATAGATAATATATATTATAGATAATAAACAGGACAAGGCTCCTTTGACCAAGTGTTTGATGAATTCAGGATAGTTTCCATTAAATCCTGCTGCTTTTCGAGAGTTAGTGCATTTAAATGCTGATTTTAATTCATCCAAGTTGAATACATTCGAGATTCTGTCTACAGGTAAAAATGATGTCCTACATCTATGCAAAATATACTTCATATTTTTTATTTTGAAATTTCAACTGATTTGGAAACATAACCTGGTGACAATGTTGGAGGAGTAGCTTCTCCTAATTTCCTCAAAACATACCATGTACACTACACTAATTCACTTTTCCTTGCGACTTGCATTGATCGAATCAAGAGTAATTTTTATACGATGGTCGAAACCATCTTATGTCACTATCAACATTTTGAGCGAATTGAATAATCAGTATAATTTTTCCAATTTTTCCTTCTCTTGTTTCATTTTTTGATCAACTAAAACTCATCACGTTTAATGAAAGTTTCAATTTCATAAAGCAGCTATATCATGAAAAGGAAATAAATTAATGAAAACACAAATCAAAGAAAGGCTGATTCTTTCCGTGTTTGATGGAACAAACTCATCTAGGTTGAAATATTTCATGTTTTCCCATTTTGTTTATCATCATCATTAAAGCATTCTATTTATGTCGGTCATAAAATTATATGATAACGTACCGATCCGTATTCCAGCCTATCGGATTTATTATTGTCTTTCATGTAATATACGAGTATATTACCAGTAACTCACTAATACACCCTTTTGGTGCTCTTATTCCTCGGAACACAGTGCTTATCAATTTGCCCAATAGTCTGTTATTTTCGAATATTTGGATAAAAATGGCCTTAAACGATTTGGTTTGACTCACCGATCAAGAATCCGAGCTCAAAATCACTTCTGTCCGGCCGGCAATTAACACGATAACGCGTTCGTTATTGGGCAAAATCGGACTGATGGTTTCGGAGTAACAAAAACATATATTTTTTACATTATTAATTTCAAATAAATTTTTTTATGCAGTTTTATCATAATATCATAAGAATCCATTGATATCATTTTCAACTCCAACACATCAATACTTTCGACATCAAATCGTAGGTAACTCTATGATTTTACAGAATACTGACATCGAAAATTAGCGTCCATCTCTATGAATTTCATGATCTGTGTTCATACATGTCATCACACAGAATATACCCTAGGTAATGTATAATCTGTGTGTCGTCATAAATATATTTGTGTTCTGTGATTGTCATCTCATCTACAGATAAAAGACTTGGCAAACAATGTATGACTGAATACAAAATGATCAATGAAACAACCTGAGCTATCGTAGATAGCTCTTGGATAATCTATCTGATGATGGAAATATATACCTTGGTAAGTTAATAAAATTGGTGCTGGAGAGTGATGAAAACGTTCTACCTACACTTTCCAAGAAGGCCGATGATTTATTAATGGCTACATCTGTGCCTGTTGAAAGATTATTTTCCACAGCAGGTATTATCATGGCAAATACACGTACATCATTGAAAAATGATGTGATGCAAGCGTGATTGTGTTTGAATTCTTGGTCATCGAATAATTTAAAAGTTCAAATTATCAGTGTTCAAAATTAAAAATAATATGTACATGTACAAATATATTTGTATAAGAGCGTAATAAATATAGCTTTACAAAATTATTCATTATTGTATACCATTTCGTTTATATATTATTATATTTGATATCGTTATTCAGAACAAAGCGAGACGAGACGAGACAACTGATAACGAGCCGAGAACGAGACTTAATTTTTTGGGAATTGGCGAAAGCGAGACGAGATTTTTTATACTCTCGTCTCGTTTGAAGCCCTAAGAAGTCGAGGTCCAATTTGATTATGTCGTTCGGCCGGCCGTGCGGCCGTTGCCACGATAACTTGAGAACGGAAAGAGATAGTGACTTGAAATTTTCAAGGTAAGTGGCGAATCCCAGTACCACGAATAAGTTTGTTAATGGACGAAACCAACCTAACGGTTTCCGAGTAATAATTTATTTTTCGCCAAATACAGATCAGATCGAATTGAAACTTGGTGGGTAGTTGCAGAATACAGACGTATGACGGATGTGCAATTTTCTGAGAATCGTATCACTGCAACATTTTCAGAAAATTATTGAGAAATATTATTAATCTCACGATTACTTGAGAACGGAAAGAGAGAAGAGAGTGTCTTGCAATTTTCAGGATAGATTGAACATCCTAATGCAACATTTGTATTTGTTGATGGGCAAAATTGGCTGAACAGTTCTGGAGTTATACCTATCTAAAAAAAATTATTTCATCCTTCACTAAAAACATATGAAACCAATCCTATTCGAACATGGTAATTAGATGTAGTGTTACGAAATTTTGTGAGGGTCGTAACCCTAGAAAATAAAAAAAAAACATTGAAAATTTTCAAAAAAGGTTCCCTATCTCATAAACTATCCGTCTGATATCGCTAAAATTTTGCGGAACCTAACTTTACAGCTAAGTTCCAAATTTGAACCCGATCTATATTGTTGCTGATCTGAGCAGGATTGAGTGATTTTAATAGCTGGATGGGTGACCGTTGTCACGATAACTTTCGAAGGGAAAGAGATCGCGATTTGCAATTTTCAGATTAGGTTGCGCATCCGAATGTCTTATGTTCATTGTTGGGTCAAGCTTTCATTCTATGATATCAGAGGTGAACAGTTTAATAAAATCAATACTTTCTCAAGGAAGGCAAGACGAAAGAAAGATGTCAGAATGATAACAACATGATAAGCAAAACAACAAATGACAAGATATCCCGCTCAGTTGCAGGTGATACCAATTAACGGTTATAGATTATTAAAATTAAATTTATGAATATTTGACGTATACCTAGTTAATATCATTTCCATTTTAATGATATTCTTGTCCACAGCAAAATGTGTCGCCTTACCTATGTTACGGAAAAATTGGCAAGAATAATAAGGTCTTTTTAGTCTGGGTCCCCGGTCACTCGGGAGTCAAGGGGAACGAAGAGGCCGATACACTTGCCAGAAAGGCAGCACGAACTCCTTTTATCGGCCCAGAACCTTTCTGCGGTATAGGAAAATGCACCTACAAGAAAGAGTTTCTGGAGAAGGAGGAAACCAAAAGAGAGACACTCTGGCGGAATCTTCCAGGTTTGGTTCATTCCAAAAAGTTCCTTAGGAACTTTAAAGAAGTGAGATCCAAAAGGTATCTGGATCTCTGCAAGAATAAGTTACACCTGGTCACTGGCTTCCTCACAGGACACTGTCGCCTCAGGAAGCATTTGATGAGAATAGGTTTATCAGATACTGACGAGTGCAGATTCTGTGGGGAGGAGGAAGAAACTCCTCTTCACCTTGTTACAGAATGCCTCGCCATTGCAAGTCAGCGAAAGGAATGCTTTGGACAGGAAACTTGTAGGAGTGAAGACATAATATCCTTGAAGCCTTCCCAGATATTGAGGTTCATTTATACTCTGGAACTGGAGGGCGAGCTGTAGATGGCGTAATGGTGAGAACAGCTCTGTTGGGGGGCACAATAGATCTCAAGGTCGCGGTGCAACGTAACCCCCTTATCAATAATAATAATAAAATAATAATGTTACGGAAACGATGTTTCGATCTTCTGAGACGAAACATTACTAAAGCATGCTATGAATTTCTACACTCAAGTAAAAGTTGACATTATACTTTTATTTGATTTTGAAAATAGTCCTTGAGGTGGAGGTCTCATTTTACATGTAGAAAAAGGGAAAGTCTACTCCACTAAAATTTGTGTATTTCTTGAAAGAAATTATGCACAATGCATTTCGACTTGTCGAAATCCATTGTGCATAATATCTTTCAAGAAATACACAAATTTTAGTGGAGTAGACTTTCCCTTTTCCTACCTGTATTATGCTTTTAGTCATAAACCTATTTCCGGCCAAAACACTCATTGGCAAACTTCAGACTCGCGTTCAGCAGCCCAAAATACCTCACAGTACCAAAAATCAAACTAACACAAAAACTTTCCTTTTGAAAACACAAGTTGCCTGAACTACTAGCGTATTTGTATAAAAAATACGTTCAAGCCCTGTGGACAGGAGCTTTCTGGCGCTCTAGTTCAAACAGACAAATTATATCTCCGAAAGTATTGGTTTCTCAGAGTTAGGAATTATATCAATGTATTCTTATGATAGAAATGCATCACAAAGGAAATTCGATTCAAATAATAGTTTATTTATCAAGATTAAATGAGCAATCTGAGAATGAGAACTGCACCATGGGAGAAATCAAATTAAAATAGCTGAAATGAATTTGACTCTCTCTTATAGAACAGGATGACATGTACGAGTATGAACACAGATTATATAATAAAGCTTTGATAGAATAATTAATGCATTCTGTGAAAACATAGAAGTACGATTTATTATTGAAATTTAGAAAAATCATATCTCCGAAATTATTAGCTTGTGGGAGTTGAAAATTATATCGATGGATTTTAATGGTGAAACTGCATCTTATATAAAAATTGAATTGAAATTTATTGCTTAAAAAATTTTTTTTTTCTTTACTCCGAAACCATCTGGCCTATTTAGCCCAATAACGAACTTATCCGAGATATGTATCTTCCTAACCTACTTTGAGAATTTCAACTGCCTAGCTCATTCCGTTCGAGAGTTATTGTAGAAAACATTTTTTGAAATTTTGAAAATTTTTTATTACACTTTGCAGTAACCTGGTCAACACAACACATGCGTATAGAGGTCATGATTCTACAATTTGATGCTAAATTTCAGATAGATCGAGTAATCGGTTTCGGAAATATTCATAAAAGATGTGTTTTTCTAAAATCGGCCATAACTCCGAAACCGCTTGATGGATTTTGCCCATTAACGAACTTGTCCGAGATATTTACGCTCCAAACCCACCTTGCAAATTTCAATCCTCTAACTCCTTTCCTTCGAGAGTTATGGTGCCTACGGCCGGCCGGCCGGACCGGACGGACAGAATCGATTTCGACCTCGGATTCTTGATCAGTGAGTCGAACCAAATCATTTGAGACCATTTTCAGCCAAAAATTCGAAAATTACAGACATTTGGGCAAATTGATAAGCACTCAGTTCCGAGGAACTAGAGCGCCAAAAAGAATAACGCAGTCGCTATCTCAACTCAAAAATTTAAAGTGAATAAATTCAAATAAAATATCTGGGGAACGAACGGAAAGTTCTATATTTTTCTCAGTAAATATTTTTTCACCCACGGTTTCAAATATTATTTTTAAGGTTGTACGGAATTTTATGCATTTCCTTAACGAGCTGGTTCTATCTTTTTCTCAATAAACATTTTTTCACTCACCATTTCAAATATTATCCCAGTTATAATCTGGATGGATTGATGCCAAGGGTGAAAATTTGGGGTTGTATTGAAAGTAAAACAGAAACTCTTTGACGAATCAATACAAAACCGACATGCTTATTTATGTCACAATGCTTGATAAAATATTTGAATCCAAATTTACTGTGATGTATTATATATAGTACACGAATAAAAAAAATTGTTGGAATATTCTAGAAACCGAGTAGGTATATAGATTGAATATTACTTTTTTTTATTTCTTCGAATACTTTAATAGGATGTGAATTGGGGACGGAATATCTGGTAAAATATTTCTTGGAATCGAATCAACTCTTTCTATGGGTACATGAAGTTCCCACGTTCGATCAGAATTTTATCGCCGCATGTTTCTACGATTATAGAACCAAGTTGGGGAAAATGTCAGAAAAGTATAAAAGGAATAAAAATATTGGAATTAATTGGATTGGAGTATTTTGATGATGAAATAATGAACCTATCTGTAAAACTTCAATACGCTTTTCTAAAGGTTCATTATTTAGGTATAATATACGAAAATTCACGATATCCTACCGCATTCAACTTTTCCTGCAGAAGGTATTGGAAGGATATTACGAAATAACTATATCCATAATTGATATCAAAAAAATCTTCTATGGAGCTGACCTGGAATTAAAATTTGTCTGACATTAAATATCAATTCACTAGCTTCGTCATTCTGAGGTTGTATGATTATGGATAACAGATTGTGCATTTTTATGCATGAATTATGATGAAAACCATGGGCGAATGAGAACCGATTCTGAATAATTGAGTCATGTACTCAATTAATACTCGAATTAATGAGTCCATCAGAAAAAATTTCAGAGCAATGTCAGGTTTGTTAACGTGATAATTCATTTCCCCCTAAAGAGAAATGGCATATTCCTTAATTTTCTAATTAAAGAGCGAAATTGCTTTGGCTTTAGCAGATGAATAAATCCATGTTTGTGCTGTACGTTTGTGGTGGCTCCTACGCCATTGAAGCGGTTGACAAAATATAAAGCTGTCAAATTGCAATCTAAGTTTGCTGCATTTCTCCAACATGGAATATATTGGACTATAAAGGAATAGGAAAGACAGTGATGATTCTTATTCGTTATTGGAGTTCTGAAGTACATAGTTTCGGAATATTTATCCGCTTTCAAGAGAAATTTACGTTAAATATATGAGAAATATATTGAAAGAAAACACTTTTGTCTAATTTCCACTCAAAACTTTAACATGACCTGTTTGGACAAATAAGTCGATAATAAATTTAAAATTATTGCATGTGTAGTAAAGGGAGTACCTCTGATCTAACTGGATAACGAGTCATGTCCAGGGATTCATTCATTTATTTTCAGGTAGTAAAACTGCATGTTGTAATTTCTAGAAATAAATAATCTATGGAACAAACCAGCTTTCCAAAAACTCAATAATCAATAAAACCTGAACAACTCATCCCCACTGAACATGCAATATTTGAAAACCCATTAATCGTGGATATTCTAGCATGAACATATTTCACTTGGCAATAGATTAACCGTTAAAACCGGCCGTGTTGAATAAAATGTTCAGTGTGAATTAATTAATTAAATACGTAGTGTCCGACCGAAACTGGTTTTTCAGCCGAAACCGAAACCGAAACCGAACTTTCGGCCAGGGTCTCAGTTTCGGCCGAAACCGAAACCGAAACCGAAACTTTTTATTTCATACTGAAATCTACTATATTTTTTACAATTTTATTTGCATATACATAAAAACAGTTAAGCAGTGTTAAATAAAATAAAGAGACAACTTTTTTGATATCCTTATTCATTATTTTGGTATTACCAAGTTATAAAAATAATTAGTCGAAGTATACAGGGTAATTCCAAATCAGACACGTCAACCTTGGAGGAGGTGTTAGAATGGATAATTTGCTGTGGTTTGAGCCATTTTTATTGATGACCAAAAATCAACAGTTTCCGAGATACTTGAGTTCTGGTTCTGGTGAAAAAGAATTAGTATGATTTGAAAGGGGATGTGAGAAGCAAATAGAGAAAAATAACGAATTCAATATTTTTTTGTTGCAAATGAGCTCGAAATTTCATTAGAAAATGTATTCATAAATTATGTACCACCATTCCATATAGGCAAGCACATTATTGAAAGGTTTTTTTTCTGGTTTTCTTTCCCAAATATCTATAAAATAAAAATTAATTATTTTGTGATTTGCTTCTGCGTAAGAAACACAATATATTTGTCAGAAGCATTCAATCGAACAATGTTGCCTAACAAACAACAACGAAACAACATCAACGAAGAAACAACTATATCGTAACGTTTCGGAGTCTATATCAGACTCCTTCGTCAGAGGCTTAATGAAAATCTTTAGAATTTTTTTGTTGATAGTTATTGTGAAATTCTTGAATTATTGTGACAATTCTTGAATTTCACAATAACTATCAACAAAATAATTCTAAAGATTTTCATTAAGCGTCTGACGAAGGAGTCGCTCCGAAACGTTACGATATAGTTGTTTCTTCGTTGATGTTGTTTCGTTGTTGTTTGTTAGGCAACATTGTTCAATTGATTGCTTCTGACAAATATCTTGTGTTTCTTACGCAGAAGCAAATCACAAAATAATCAATTTTTATTTTATAGATATTTTTCAGAGTTTGGGAGAAAAAACCCAGAAAAAACCTTTCAATAATGAGTATACCTCCCACAGTATCCTTTAATGATTACTTAAGGCAAGCACATGCCGTCTTTCTGATATCTTCAGTTGTTATTTTCCACCTGAAATTGACTCACGCTGTCTTTTGATAAAGATTCACTATTTTATATGCCGGACATTCAAACGGTTGCTTATAAAAAATCTGCTGAAACGAAACTAGTTATGCAATCTAATGAAATCTTTTATAGAATGAAGAAGGAATTTGGCAAGTTTTTAAAATAATTTTGGCATACAAAATTGTGAAATTTGAAAGTTGCAGACAAATTGATATTAGAAATTGATTTTTCATTTATTCATATACCACATTTCAAATCATACTAATTCTTTTTCAACCTCTTATACAGCATAGTTTGGTTTTTTTCGTACATATCATATCCTTTTAGATGAAAATAAACCAAAATTATCATCAAATTTGGTCAACGTAGAAAAAATTGACGAAATATGAACTAAGTTCAGAAATCTTTTAAAAATCACCCGAACTCCAAAAACTGTTGATTTTCGGTTATTAATAAATATGGATTAAACAACAGCTAATGAGACATACTCGCTCCTCCTCCAAGTTTCACGTCTTATTTGGAATCACCCTATGTAATCTATATAATAATCATTAAAGTGAATTCTCATGAATTCTCAGTCTTAACAAAGATAGATTAAAATAACTTGTACGACAATTATGTATACCTACTTTTACCTCCTGGCCAAAGGACCAGGATAATTCACGAACAGTCAAGTTTCGGCCCGGCCGAAAGTTTCGGCCATTTTTGGCCGAAACCGAAACTAAGGCCGAAACTAGATTTCTTGGCCGAAACTGGCCGAAACCGAAACCGAAACCGAACTTTCGGTCGGTCACTATATAAATAGTGATTTCTTTCAATACATAATGTATATAGGACTTATATTAATATTGTGAATAGTAGACCTAAGATTAACTTTAATAGTGTAGATGACGTGTACCGATACGACGACTATTTCTAGTATCTATACCTACCAGAAGAAATTCCAAACCATCCCTACAATATACAGGGTGTCCCGGGAAGAATGCGACAAACGGATACCATGAATTAATGTCATCCAGCTGGACTCACATCGAGCGGTTTTAATCGCCTGAGTGCCTTCGTTTGGAATATACAGGGTGATGGTCATCTTAGGGGTGACACAGTTCAACTAATCGACCGAATGATTTCAAATTTTGAAGTTTTGTGGCCCTTTACTATCGCCTTCCTTCGATATTTCTGAAATCGAATAAATCAGATCCAGACTGGGAAAATTTTAGACTTTTCCTATTTTCATGAATATTGGATCCCCCTGTTCATGAACGTTATGATTTTTGTCCTTCATCGTAACCATAAATAATTAATTCGAATAAAAATTCTAAATCTCAGCTTGGCACCGTCATACAGAGTGATCAATAAACAGTCCCTTCAATGAATCTTGAATTTATAGGTAAATTTATTTAAAATTTTATAGTTTTATCACCTTTTACGACTGCACTCCTTAAATTTTCCTCAAATTGGAAAAACAAAACTGGACTAGCAAAATTTCCGGTGATATCGGATCAGCCTGTGCGTGAACATTATGGCTTTTATGACTGAAAAAGTATACTAATGTTTGAGCAGAAATTTCAGATTGAGATATCAAATCATAAAAAAACCGAAGCAAATTTTGTTCCATCGGAACATACTTTGTCTAGTTCATTAGAAAACATACCGATGGAAACATTGTGGTTACAACATGATGGAGCTCCTGCGCACTATTCAAGAGAAGTGCATGAATATCTGACACTGCTGAAAACAGATGGATTGGGAGAGGTGGACATGTGACTTGGTCTCCTCGATCCCCTGATCTGACACCGTTGGATTATGGGGAGCGCTTAAACAAGAGGCCTTTGCAGTACAGATATAGTGTAGGGAGAAGTGCTACAAAGAATTATTGATGCTTGCGATATTATTGAATCACAACTGAATACGATAGCAAAAGCTGTGAAAAAATTATATCAACTTGCTCAAAAGTGTATTGAAATGGAGGGATACCATTTTGAATAATTCCTGAACTGAATTTTTTTCCATTTAATTTGTTTTTGAGTTCGAATATTTTCAATGTATTTGATGTTTTTTGTTCTATTCATTATCCAGTTTGTTGATTGAAAGTTTTCTCAAGTATATTCGTTAGATTTAATAAAACTTTTTTATGAATTTATATCTTAATCTGAACTCTCTATTTAACACTAGTATTCTTTTTCAGTCATAACAATCATAATGTTCACGCACAGGCTGATAAGATATCACCGGAAATATAAGAAGCCTAAAATTTTGCTGGTCCTGTTCTATTTTTCCAATTTGAGGAAAATTTGAGGAATGCAGTCATAAAGGGTGACAAAACTATAAAATTTGCAAGAAAATTTTAAATAATTTTACCTATAAGTTCAAGATTTATTGAAGGGAATGTTTATTGATCACCCTGTATGACGGTGCCAAGCTGAGATTTAGAATTTTTATTATGGATTAATTCTTTCTGTTTACGATAACTAAAAAAAATCATGATGTTCATGTACAGGGTGATCCAATATTCACAAAATTAGGAAAAGTCTAAAATTTACCCAGTCCGGATATTTATTCGATTTAAGAAATATCGAAGGAAGTCGATAGTAAAGGGTGATAAAACTTCAAAATTTCGAATCATTCGGTCGATTAGTTGAAGAGTTATTGAACTGTGAAATTTCACTCCTAAGATGAATATCACCCTGTATATCCCAAACGAAGGCACTCAGGTGATTAAAACCTATTGATGCGAGTCCAGCCTGATGACATTAATTCATGGTATCCGTTTGTCACATTCTTCCTGGGACACCCTGTATAAAGATTAACTTTGGAGTTCACAGAGCCGATTAATCCGTGTAGAGATACCGAATACCTTTTACCTGAACACAAAATGCTCAGAACAAGATAATGTCATACGTCTCATAAATTTTGGAGCAATACTTAACTTACTTAGTGTGAGGACCATGTTCTAGAATTTGTAGTTCTGTGTAAGTTCTCGTTTCCCAGGAACAACACTGGTCCAAGTGAATTACATCAGACAGGGTATTCAAATATCAGCGTTGAACACCACCTCGGTAGTACAACCCTATAAGATCAGTAAAAGCTCCAGAAGAAGGGGTTGAAGGAAGGTACTCCGAGTTGCACGGGGTGGATCACAGGTGTCGAATTGATCGAGTCGAGAAAGGTTGAAGTCAGTAGGGAGATCAGATCTCTTTTTAAATCGTTGATATATTATACGAAGTGAGTACGGCATTTTGTTGCAATACTATAGACAATAAGGTTGTGCATTCAGGACTTTGCACCTTTTTAGGCGTGTGCAATAAGTTTAGACGTGAGAGAGCAAGTGCGAGTATTTTAAGACGGGCGACGTAGAACTTAAATCATCAAGACTCAAGGAGCCTCAGTAATCGACTATATTTGATGTATTTTTGATTATGACGGCGATAAGTTAAAGATTGTAGATTTCTGTAAATAAACTTTTACATATCAGCATGCAGCGTTCTATTTAGTAACCCAAGAGTGTAGACAAGATTCATTATACTAAATAATCATTAAAGGATACTGTGGTATGCTCATTAATAAATGGTTTCTTTATGGGTTTTCTCTCAAAATATCTCTCAAAATATGTATTAATTAAAAATTTCTTATTTTTTGAATTACTTTCGCGTACGAAACATAAGATATTTGTCAGAAGCAATATATCGAACAATGTTGCCTAACAAACAATAACGAAACAACATCAACGATGCAACAACTATTTCGTAACGTTTCGTAGTCTAAATGACACTTAACGAAAATCTTACGAATTATTTTTTGTTAATATAGCTATTCTGTCAAAGTGACAATTTTTGAATTTCAGAATAGCTATATCATTAAAAAATAATTCTGAAGATTTTCATTTAGTGTCTGACGAGGAGTCTCATTGAGACACCTCATTATACTGCTAGAAACCGGTTAAAACCCTGCTTGTATTTCCATGAAGTGTTATATAATCGTCAATATTACTCATTATAGCACAATACAGAAGTTCACGAATTCCAGCTAAATGTTTCAGAATGGGGTAAATAGAAAAACGAATTCCGAATGTTCCCAGTTACCTATATAATTTGCAGATAATATAACTAAGAAATGCACAAGGGGCTCTCTCTACCAGTTTTAATTTGGTTGTTGATATTTACTTTATGAACATTGAATTTATGACCATATAGAATCGAAAAGATAGTATTGCGATGCATCCTTGAAATCTTATGAAGCATTTATGCATTCAAAACACTTTATCGGAATATGGAATAGGACACTATAAAAGTAACTACTTTCTTGTCCACTACAGTTTCTTTGTCGTCTGACATATGTTTCGGAAACAAAGTTTCCATCTTCAAGGACGAAGGAGTTAAAATGCTTTGAGCTTCTAATTATCTAATTTGTTGATTGATATTATATTTTATGTTTCAGAAAGAATAATGGTTAATATAGGGCTTCACACGAGATGAGTGTGTGTGAGAATATAAAAAATTTCGTCTCGGTCTCGCCAGTTCCAAAAAAATGAAGTATCGTTTAGGTCTCGGTCTCGTCTCGTTATCAGTTGTCTCGTCTCGCCTAAGTCTGAATAACAATAATAAATATTATAATATATAAATGATATAGTAGATAACAATGAATAGTTTTGTAACGCTGTTCTTTGAGTATTTAATTCATAATGGGATCAGTTCTTATGGTTGAGAATTCTATTATTTATTGAAAAATAATCCCAATTGTATTGTATATCATTATACTGATCCTCCTAGGACTTCCCTATAACGAGGTCTTTAAAAAACCGTGTATTTCTAGAACGATCGATGTATAATATAGACAATATATACAGGGTATCCCGTAAATAGAGGATCATGGGAATGTCTGTAATAGAGTGGGTATTACAAGTACAAAACAATCAACTTTATTTTCCTAGGCCCAATGGTTTCAGAGATATTATTTTTTTTAAATTTCAACCAATTTACGTTACTTTGCATGGAAAATCAATCATTTTTATGAGATGTTATAATTTTTTTTGCAATTTTTCTGGCTAGGATTTTTAAGCGAACATTAGTTTCCATAATGACATGCAATTTATGAGATATAAATTGCGGCCCTAAATTTAAAGACATAAGAATGTCCATGTTTGAAATAACAAAACATGGCAAGAGATTTTAGAATCAATACTGGTGTGAAAAAAGTCTGGAGAAACCTTGAGGAACATTAATCTATAAAACATCTGCGATTTATACGGATTCTAAAAACGTAAAATTCGTCATCTTTAATTGGGTAAAAGTTCAGAAAATACCCTATTTATTGTAATACCTCTACATTCACAGCAATACTAACTGTTGAAACAATCGCTTATTATTTTTCCCAAGGCTCTGTTACATTCGAATTTTGAGCCGAAAACGGTCCCTAAGGACTGAGTTATCCTAGAGCCATTGATGAACAATTTGTGGGCCCAACAAATTCTGCAAGGCCGACCAACCGGAAACGAACACAATAACATTCGAAGAAAAATACTTGAAGACTTAAATTTTTAGGATAGGTTTGGAACAATAATACGTCGATCAAGTTGCTGTGGGGTTATTGACGTTTATTTTTCGTAATTTTTCTAAAGCAAAAATTTGATATAATTGAAATGTATTAATTGGGAGAAGAATAATCAATAAAACAAATGTAGTAATAATTATCATACCTCATTTATTAAATTTTTTCATTAGAGTAAATGCTCAAAATGCTTTCCTCTTGCTCTTATGCATAACCTACATATTCTCAAAAAATTGCTCTTTAAATTTCGGAAAGCTCTTCCATTATTCTTTATCACTTCAGGAATGCTTTGTAATGTTTGTCTCAATCGTTCTTCAGTATCACTGATGGTTTCATAGACCGCTTCCTTGAAATATACCCAAAGAAAATAATCCAATGGATTGAGTTCTGGTGAACGTGGTGGCCATGCAATGGTACCAGCACGCCCTATCCATCGTTCCGGGTAAGTTGTATTAAAAAATTCGGTCACCTCTAAATAAATATAAAATATGCATTATTTACTCGAAGGAAGGTTCTGTAGTCGTGATAGTACTCGCGATTAGGGAAGCGCTCACGGTATCTCCTTGCAGCCTGCCGAGCATTTCCGTCACATAGCCCGTGAATGTAATGCATTTCTGGACATTCTCAAAGAAGTGTAGGACATTTTGCGATAGAAGTAGTTTGAAAAATATTTGAATCATAGGCTCAAGCACCAATTCAATCGTAGGTTGAAAAATTAAATTAGTGGTAGAAATAACAGTTGAAAACACGTTGACAACTATGAACGATGACCAACAATTTCTGGTGAACGTCTGTTTAAATCGTGGAATTAGGAGTTATTTCAATAAACCAGGTGTTCTTCGAATATTAACAGAATTAATGTTGACGAATTTAACATTTTTAGAATCTGTATGAATCGTAGATATTTTTTAAATTATGTTCCACAAGGTTTCTTCATACTCTTTCTACACCAGTATGATTCAAAAAATCACTTGTCATGTTTTGTTATTTCAAACATGGACAAGTTTATGTCTGTAAATTTTGGGCCACCATTTATATCACATAAATAACATTGTGATTATAATGATGAATGTTCTCTTAAACACTCTAGCCAAAAACATAATAACATCTCCTAAAAATTATTGATTTTCCATGGAAACTAACGAAAATTGGTTAAAACTTTGAAAAAATCATATTTCGAAAACCATTTGGCCAAGGAAAATAAAATTGATTGTCCCGTATTTTTAATAACCCCCTCAATCACCGACATTCCCATGATCCTCTATTTACGAGACACCCTGTATAAAGGTCGAGTCGTATAAAAGAAAAGTTTACTGTATGTATTTGTAGTAAATAAGACGATCTTCCAGTTAGAACTTTTTGAGCCAAAGAAATCCTTTCAACGGTATACACGTTTATTACTCAGTAGTTTATAGACACATAAACTCAACCGAAAGTAAAAACTCGATCTTGAAAAAAACACATTCAAATCTAAGATATAAAATCTGCAAGGATAGATGTATATGGTAAGAGATACGTTATACTAAAAGAAGTTATAAGAACCGTTAACAAGTTGAAATATTTATTTTAATTCACAATAAAACATTTCACAGGTAGTCACAAGAGTTGATATTTTGTAAAATATATTGATCTCTATGTGGACCTTTTCTAATTTTTTGAAAAAAAACTTCATAAAAAAAATTAATGAGACTCTCGGGTTGCGCTGTATGTGTTCTCGGTATCGCCTATAATATTTTTCGAAACGATTCGTCTCGTCTCGTCTCGTCTCGCTGTTCCGAGACAAGAACGAGACAAGACGAGAAAATCTCGCTTTCCAGTGAAGCCCTAAAGGATAACATATAAATCAGAATAATGTGGAGTAGTATATTCAAATATGAAAGGCTAACGGGTAATTCCACAATTGGAGAAGAAAAAAAAATCGTTGAAGCCTTTTCTCTGCTGCTTCTTTGAAATTGCCTGTTTACCTTTCTCATTTATCATGGTTAATTTTCGATCTCAGCTCACAATTATTGCATATATGCAATATGGATATAGTTTTCACGTCCTTTCGAAGCGTCACTAAAGCATGCCATCAATTTTTACACTCAAGTATGGATTGACATCATATACTCAGTAATAAACCGAACAGAGCATACAGAAACAGAGAGAAAAATAAATTGTACTTAGGAACATATGAAGGTATCGAAATGTATAAGAGAAAACATAATTTACTCAATAATGATCTCACCTCTATTAACAACCCATTGTACATCAGAGCACACTTGATCATCCTTGAATTTTATATCAAAGATAACAGCATCGGACACCCGATTGTGCTTATACTAGCGAAGTTGAATGTCGCAAAACATCCAAAATACATGAAACTTTTATCATTTCAGACATCCTGAAAATGAGGACAGAAACCATTTCAAATTCCTGAATTTTCCGCATATCCTATAGACGTGGTGAAGGCATAATGATCCCGGAAAACCATTGTTCGTAACGAAGAGATTTGGCAAATCTGGGATCATTCGCAATCCGTTTCTGCAATATATCCCATTCTGAAATATTTATCTGGAATTCGCAGAGTCAAATTGATTTTTTCTCCCATTTCATGATTGCGTTTTAACCGTTTTCTAGCGGTATAATAATTCTTGCCTAGGATCTTGGGTTACTTAATAGGACGCGAATAATTACAAGTTTATTTACAGAACTCTACAATATTCAACTTATCGCCGTCGTAATCAAATGTACATCAAATATAGTCGATTACTGAGGTCCCTGAAGTCTTGATGATTCAACGTCGCATGTCTTAAGACACAGGCACTCGGTCTCTTACGTCTAACCATCCTGCACACGTCTTAAAAGGAACAAAGTCCTAAATCCACTTCCATAGCATATAAAGGATTCCACCAAACTTCCGTACTCACTCCATCTATATCAACGAGAAAGGATCTAATCTCCGTACTGAATTCAATCCTTCCGGACTCGATCAATTTGACTCCTCTGATGCACCCCGCACAACTCGGGGTGCCTTCCTTCCACCCCTTCTTCCTCGTCGTAATTAAAAATTCATCAAATTTTATCGATTACTGATGTTTCTATCTTTATAATTCAACTTCTACGTGGTACGTCTCGAAATACACGCACTTAGACTCTTTACATTGGGTTTCACGAAGCTTCGATTAGCTTAATTGTGGATTTAATTCGATGGTTGTATCAAAAATGAACTGAAAATCGACGTAGGATCGCACTAATTCGGCAATTAAGAGCTGTCAAAGCTTCGTGAAACCCACCGTAAGTCTATAACCAGCGTGATTGGCTCAGGAGACGGAGGCTGCAAGTTCAAATCCGAGTCTAGGAAAGTAATTTTCTAGTCACGATAATCGTCACCATTCACTATTGGGTCAAAAATTAACAGTGCTTTACATAAGGTGGTGCAAGGACACTGTAACAAAACCTACACAGAACACAACTGATTCTCCTTAATCATTCAAGTTCTCATGACCTTATGAGGGATCTACTGGGGGAAGATCTTGGAGGATCAGTATAATATTATGATATTGAACCGGTTTCAACACGTCTGACAACGAACCAAGTACCAGATCCACTTTCATAATGTCTGAAGGATTACTCCGAAGTAACCGTACCGACTGGATTAATTCAACTGAATCTGATCACTGCGCTCGGCTTCAGGTACTTCTTATCACTGATCTTTTCGTCGCTCCCATAGGGTTGTACTACCCAGGTGGAGTTCAACGCTGATTGTTGAATACCATGGCTGAGGTACCTCTCTTGGACTTGTCACTTCACGAAAACGATAACTTACATGGAACTATAATTTCTAGATCATGGTCCTCACAATAGGTAAGATAAGTTTTGCTCCAAAATTTATGAGACCTATGAAATTATCCTTTTCTTAGCAATTTCTGTTCAGGAAAAAAGTATTCAGTGTATCTCCTCTGATAAATCAGCTTTGTGAAGCCTCCAAAGCTCATCTATGTTATGGGTATGATTTGGAAATTCTTCTGGGATAGGCGCCAAAAATACATCGTCGTATCGGTACACGTCGTCTACACCATTAAAGCTCATCTGAACTCTACTACTACGACTACTATTCATAAGAAGAAAATATAATTCCTATATACATCATGAATTGGAACAAAAATACTTCTCATTTCATTAATTTTCACTTAACATTTTATTCAACACGACTAGTTTCAACTGTGAATTCATTGTCAAGTGATTCAGTTTTAATTCGTTATTGACTGTTAGGGCAGCTGGGTAATTCAATAGATTATTTATTTCTAGACATTCCAAGATACTGTTTTTTCCTAAATGAAAATGTATTAATATGCACATTTCAAAACTTGCATAAGAAATAAGAATCAGCGATGTCTTTCCTATTCCTCTCTAGTCCTGCATATTCCATTTAGGGGAAATGCAGCAAACTTAGATTGCAATTTGATGGCTTTTCATTTTCTCAACTGCTTCCATGGCGTAGGAGCTACCGCAAACTTACAGCACAAACACGGATTTATTCATCTGCTGAAGCCAAACCAATTTCGCTCTTCAATTAGGAAATTGAGGAATGGGCTATTTTCCTTCAGAGGAAATGCATTTTCACGTTAACAAACCTGAAATTTCAATGAAAATTTTTCTGCAGGGGTCATTAAATTAATTGAGTACATGACACAATTATCTAGAATTGGTTCTTATTCGTTCCTCGTTTTCATCATAATTCGTGAATAAGAATGCGAATATCTTCTTAATGAACCTTCAAAAAATCGTTGTAAAGAATTCCTGAAAATTGTACACATAGGTTCATTATTTTATCATCAAAATACACCAATCCAATTCCCTGCAATTTCTTAATTTATTTGATATTATTCCGACATTTTCCCCACTTTTGATGTATTATGCAGCCCATACACGCACAATATTATTGAACAATATTTTGGTTTGTGCAATAAAACTGATCGTGTGTGGGCCATATTGCACAACCATCGAACTTGCGCAATATATTGCGCATCCATCAATATCGCCTCCATACGATAGAAACTTTTGTACTAACCAACATGTTGTACAATAATTTTGACCGTCCAGGGGCCACCGTCAATATATTGTGCAACCCACATTGCACAATAATATTGAGCGTGTATGGACTGCTTGAGTCGCTTTCAAGTGATCGTTGTGATTGTGCTGTCATGAAATTCGGATCGAACGTGAGAAGTTCATGTATGGAAAAAAGTTGATTCGATTTCAAGAAATATTTTTTCAGAAATTTTACATACGAATAAATACGAGAAAGTATGAATAAATAAGAGAAAAATACTAAATTTGTACACCAAAATTTTCTAGGAGTGCGGTTCTAAAAAAAATTACACACGTCTTTATGTCGATATTCTACAGCTACTCACCTAGTCCTGAAATTCGAAAATTTCAGAATGACTATCAACAAAATAATTCTAAGGATTTTCGTTAAGCGTCTGACGAAGGAGTCTCATATATATATCCGCCCTAGCACCCGCATAAAAAATATAGTGAAAAGAATAACCTTTCCAAACTCAAACAATTAATTAAGAATAAGACTGTACTAGGACTACCTCGGTTCGCTGTCAGTGGAGACGGCGTGGATTTCAATAGATGGAATAGGGGCGCCAACGTATTCAGCCCTAGCGAGTCTGAAGAAATAAAAATTGAAAATAAAATAGAAAAAAAAGAACTAGATTGAATCGGTTGAACACGTAATTTCCGAAACAAACCTATAAAGAGAAAGAAAACAACAAAATGTAAATAGACTGAAACCAAAAAAAAAAAAAAATGATTGATGTTAAATTCTATTCCGAATCCAAAAATATAATATTGCCAAATATCAATATGGTATAATTACAAAATTTATTATTCAACTATGCTTGATCAAGCGTTAGTTTTCACACTCAGTATATAATATAGGACTCAAGAATACTGAATTTCAACTCTATAATTATCTCTAAATTTAAGTATCAATGTAACAACTTTGATTCTTCCAAACAAATATCTACAACTAAGTTAAACTTTGGAAATATAGAATACCTAATCTATATTATTAATTATTGAATGATTAGAATGATTCACTATATCTGGAATCCTTTATTCGAACGAACAGCAGCGGAATGGTGGTCGAATACAAAATGGTGCCTGTGCCGTCAATTGGCAGCGATGGACATAAAGAAAAAAAGGCTTCTACATACCAGGATTCCGAAATGATAGGAATTGAAAAATAGCTACTTCAAAGCACCCAATTTTAGCTTACTGGGCTACCCAGGTGATAATGGTCCAAATTCCAACTTCCATCCACTTTCCCACCATGTAAAGGATGTGGTAACAGTTTCCTTCGTCGAAAAGTCGAGGTCAGAACGAAATGGATATCAGCAGAATGTTGAAATGATAATAAGTAGTATAAGATTAGAAAAAGAAAGGCCCTGAAATTCGAATCAAAAATTACATCATACTCAGGGAAAGAATTGAACAGACTTACTCAGATGTTGGGTGGCCTTTTGATTTCGATTCTCTTCAAAGCAACGTGAATATTAATCCCCTAGCGGGAAATATATTGCATCTCAACCAGCAACCAATAAGCAATATATTAATAAGGTACAAGGATATTTTATCCCAAAACAGTGGAATTTCTAACAGAAATTATTCACAATATCCTTTGTATCTCTCACGGCTATCAAAGTTTTCATTCACCAGAATATTAATCTCGACTGAAATAATTGTATCATATTTGCCCCGGCATATGTCCCATATGCTGTGACTACAACCAAAACAACCGCCAATTCAAAATTTAAAATCGACATATAGGCAACCTATATCACACCTTACTGATATAACTGGTGGAGAACCCTTTCAACGCATTTAAAACGTTATAAATCCCCCCCTTCGTGAAGAAATTTTCCATAAATTTAAAATAGCAAACACAAAATACTACCAAGAACACAAAATCAGACTGACAAAAAGTACCTCAACCTCGTTAACCTCGTCGCTACTAATCTTCGCCATCAGCATCAAAGCAAGCCTTTAGGTCCTTAGCATGCCACACACCTCTACTACCGCCTTTATCATCTCTTAGTTCGTATACCGAGGGTGACAATCTTCTAGCAATAACAAAAGGGCCAATCCACTTTGGAGCTAATTTCTTAGTAAAATATTTACTAGCATCAGATAGAACGAAATTTCTCCTGTATACTGGCTGATGCAAAAAAAATTCTTCGTGTCTCCTCCTCAAATTATAGTGCTGGGCATTCCTTTCCGCAGCACCTTTTAGTCTTCCCTTCAATTCAGCGTAAAGCTTAAGAAACTCTGCAGATCTAGTTTCCTCTGGTTTCTCTTCCATATTAGGTTCCGATAATGTTATCTTGTAGTCATCTCCAGAAAGCATCATTCTTCGTCCGAAGTTGACAAAATAAGGTGTATATTTTGTACTTTCGTTCCGAGAAGTTCTCATTGCACATGCTAACTGTGCTAAATTTTCATCCCACTTGCGATGATTATCAGACACATAGGCAGATATTAAAAATTTAATTGTACGATTGTACCTTTCTGTTGGATTTGCCTGAGCATGAAAATTAGCATTGAATTTTGGACGAATCTTGTACTTCTCTAACAGTTTTAAATATTCTTTTTTATACTGCGATCCATTATCACTAATGATCACACGCGGAACTCCATAAACGAGAAAAACATTTTCCTCCAAGGACTTGCAGACAGCTGAAGCTGTTGCTTTTCTGAAAGGGAACGTAAGACAAAACTTGCTGAAGTAATCCGTCACAACAAAAATATAGGAGTTATCTCTTCTCGAGCTGGGTAAGGGACCCACAATATCCGAACTTATAACCTCCCAAGGTTTCGAAGCTTGTAGATGATGCGACGACATCAATCCTGCAGGTCTCTGGCATTCAGTCTTGTATTTTGAACAAATAGAGCATTTCCGAATGTATCGGGCAACGTCCGAACGAGCCTTTGGCCAGAAATATCTCTCACATAATTTCGAATACGTTTTGAACACTCCCATATGCCCAGATGTGGGAGGGACATGCATATCATGCAACACTTGAGATCGTAGCTGCCTCGGCACCACCAACTTCCATGAACTATCATCCAAGGCATACCTTGAAGAATTCAAATATTTAAAGAGAATTCCATTCTCGATTCTCCAAGAAGGAAACCTTTGGGGACGGTCATGAACCTGCTTCCGCATCTCACTATACCACGGATCCGTAACATTAGTCAAATCATCAACAGTCACTAAATCCACCTTAGCAACAGATCGTGAAAGTAAATCAGGAACAAAATGTTCAGAGCCCTTGCGATGAGTGACCGTGAAATCAAACTGCTGCAAACGGATGATCCATCTAGCTAGACGTCCTGAAACAGCCTTAAGACTCTGAAGCCACACCAAACAATAGTGATCAGTGACTACTTCCACCTTCACCCCCTCTATATAGGGGCGTAACCTCTCAAGAGCCCACAACACTGCCAAGCATTCTCGCTCCGTCGTTGAATAATTTTGTTCTTGACGAGTTAAAGAACGACTCAGGTAGGTTATTACTCGTTCTCCCTGTGGATCTGGTTGACTCAGTACCGCTCCCAATCCGTGACCCGATGCGTCTGTTTGAACTTGGAATGGCAAATTATAATTCGGACAACTCATTATAGGTGCAGTAATAAGCTTTTCCTTGAGACAGTGGAATGACCTGTCACATTCAGGAGTCCAAACAAACTTACTGTTCTTCTTGAGTAGGTTAGACAGAGGGGCCACCAAATCAGAAAACTTTGGTATAAACCTACGATACCAAGAAAAGGTACCCATAATACTACGAACGTCTTTCACATTTCGTGGAACTGGGATCTCCACCATCGCTCTCACCTTCTCTGGATCGACCTGTAAACCCCTTGCACTTACAACATAACCCAAATAACGTAATTCTTCCCTACAGAAGCTACACTTTTCCTTTGAAACGGTAAGTCCTGCCCCAAAAAGTCGCCGAAATACTTCTTCCAGTACATCAAGGTGTTTCTCAAAGTCCTGAGTAACGATTATAACGTCATCGAGGTAACAGAACACATAAGGCTCCAAGTCACTACCAAGAACATTATCCATAACCCTTTGCCAAGTTGGTGGTCCATTACGAAGACCAAAAGGCATTCTGCAAAACTGAAAAAGCCCTCTGTTAGGTACAGTGAAAGCTGTGTATTGCCTTGACTCCTTCTTGACCGACACCTGCCAGAAAGCTGATTTAATATCCAGTGAACTAATGAAAGTGGCATCCTTGAGTTTGTCGAGAGTATTAGAAACATACGGAAGGGGATAGCTATATTTACGAGTAACCGCATTCACCTTACGATAATCCACACAGAACCTATAACCACCATCCTTCTTTTTCACCATAATTATCGGAGAAGCCCACGGGCTATTACTCTTCTCAACTATTCCCTGCTCTAACATATCGGTAAGCTGATCATCAATATGCTTCTGAAGAACCGGTGACACAACAACGACACGATCCTTTACTTTAATTGGCACCATACAACTACCGATACTCGAGCATACCTGACCATTCGCGACAGTACATGAAACAACTTTTGAAGAATCAATCTGAACACCCAAACTCTTAAGTATTTTCCAACTTTTCTCATTAATGATGGTACGTGAGGCACCAGAATCGAGCAAACCCAGAAATTCCACACCATAAATAGACAAACGTAAATACGGCCTTTCGTCTCCACTCATACTAACTAGAATGTAGTCTAGAACAGGACACAAAAGATGACGTGGACCAATAGATTCGTGAGTCACTAAAGATGGTCCATACCTCAGCGACTCGATCCGTTTCCCGAATAACTACATTTGGGACAAGTTTTTACCGTATAACCCAACTTGTTACATTTGAAGCAACGCTTCTGTTTAGGTGCTGCACATCATATCGCCCTATGACCAGACATTCTACAGTTGAAGCAAATTACGCTACTAGGATTAGCAGCAACCTCACCTGACTGTACCTTGGTTTCACCGTCGGAAACCTGCATCTCCGCAATGTCCTCCTGAATACCAGTATATGCCAAGTCCGGTTCAAGCCAGCATTGAGATTTTCTCGGAGGTGGCACAAAGGATTGGACAGATTCTCGGCGTTCCTCCAATTTTCTACACAACGTCCTCAGTTCTGCGTAAGATTTGACTTCCACTAATGCTAACTGAGTCTGAAAGAATGGTTGAATATTTCGCAATACTATTCTCAGCTGAAGCTCCTCTGACAGGGGCGTTCTACATCGATCGAATAAAGACTTCATAGTTACTAGATAAATACCCACAGGTTCATCCCCACCTTGTGTACGACGACGAATCTCATCAAGTAGCTTCTCATCGTAGTCAACGGGTTCAAATTCAGATCTGAAACCATCAACAAAGGAAACCCAATCAACAAAAGAATTTCTGACCGCTCTATACCAGATAAGTGCTTTACCTTCAAACAAATCTACTGCCGATCGCAACACTTAAGACTTAGTTACCCCCCTAGCCTCACAAAGTTCCTCTACTCTTTGCAAAAAAGCCTGAACAGACATACCTTTCCTGTCCCCTGAGAACTTCAAACCCCAACGGAATACAGGAACTGACTTCATCACTACTGAGCTCGATGTGCAAGGCTTATGAGGCGTAGATGCAACCAAATCATTTGCATCATTATCAGAAGAATCCTCATTCTCTTCGCTTTCAGACGTATTTGTTTGGAAAAGAGATTTATTTGCGCTCTGTGTCGTAGACGGTGCCTTACGGACGTTAGTAGCTTCCTCAAGAGAATCCAAAAGAACGAGTATTTTTGAGTTGGTATCCCTCTTGTACGCATCCTCTTCTGGAGTTTTAGGTTCAATATGATCCAAACGTACAATAGCATAACCCAGACGAGTTTGATTAACAGTAAAACGCTTGCTTTTAGGAGTTAACGATTGCAAATCAGATAGACTCTGCTCAACCCTAACCAAACTCTCCTCGATAGCTTCCTTATCCTCATCGAAAGAAAAAGAATAGGCGGGATTCGAGATCGAAGTTCCCTCCTTCTCAAGTTTCATTGCTCTAGACAAACTTTTACGCATTTTCTCTACAGTACTAGTTGGTAAACCTCTAATCGTAAGTAAGTAACTAAGCTGAGACTGGTTCAATCTGTTAATAATAATCCTTCCCGAAGACATTTTCCGCTCAATAAAACTGATACAGGTGAAAAATGTGAAATATCAAACCAAATCACAAGAAATATTCTACGTTACAATTCTGAAATTGAAAAATAAAAATATCCATATATGTACCTACTATGAAAAAAAAAATGAAAATCGAACTTGTGGTTTCAACAACACAAAGCTGGCCCCACGTTGGGCGCCAAAAATTTATAAACGCCCTAGCACCCGCATAAAAAATATAGTGAAAAGAATAACCTTTCCAAACTCAAACAATTAATTAAGAATAAGACTGTACTAGGACTACCTCGGTTCGCTGTCAGTGGAGACGGCGTGGATTTCAATAGATGGAATAGGGGCGCCAACGTATTCAGCCCTAGCGAGTCTGAAGAAATAAAAATTGAAAATAAAATAGAAAAAAAAGAACTAGATTGAATCGGTTGAACACGTAATTTCCGAAACAAACCTATAAAGAGAAAGAAAACAACAAAATGTAAATAGACTGAAACCAAAAAAAAAAAAAAATTATTGATGTTAAATTCTATTCCGAATCCAAAAATATAATATTGCCAAATATCAATATGGTATAATTACAAAATTTATTATTCAACTATGCTTGATCAAGCGTTAGTTTTCACACTCAGTATATAATATAGGACTCAAGAATACTGAATTTCAACTCTATAATTATCTCTAAATTTAAGTATCAATGTAACAACTTTGATTCTTCCAAACAAATATCTACAACTAAGTTAAACTTTGGAAATATAGAATACCTAATCTATATTATTAATTATTGAATGATTAGAATGATTCACTATATCTGGAATCCTTTATTCGAACGAACAGCAGCGGAATGGTGGTCGAATACAAAATGGTGCCTATGACGTCAATTGGCAGCGATGGACATAAAGAAAAAAAGGCTTCTACATACCAGGATTCCGAAATGATAGGAATTGAAAAATAGCTACTTCAAAGCACCCAATTTTAGCTTACTGGGCTACCCAGGTGATAATGGTCCAAATTCCAACTTCCATCCACTTTCCCACCATGTGAAGGATGTGGTAACAGTTTCCTTCGTCGAAAAGTCGAGGTCAGAACGAAATGGATATCAGCAGAATGTTGAAATGATAATAAGTAGTATAAGATTAGAAAAAGAAAGGCCCTGAAATTCGAATCAAAAATTACATCATACTCAGGGAAAGAATTGAACAGACTTACTCAGATGTTGGGTGGCCTTTTGATTTCGATTCTATTCAAAGCAACGTGAATATTAATCCCCTAGCGGGAAATATATTGCATCTCAACCAGCAACCAATAAGCAATATATTAATAAGGTACAAGGATATTTTATCCCAAAACAGTGGAATTTCTAACAGAAATTATTCACAATATCCTTTGTATCTCTCACGGCTATCAAAGTTTTCATTCACCAGAATATTAATCTCGACTGAAATAATTGTATCATATTTGCCCCGGCATATGTCCCATATGCTGTGACTACAACCAAAACAACCGCCAATTCAAAATTTAAAATCGACATATAGGCAACCTATATCACACCTTACTGATATAACTGGTGGAGAACCCTTTCAACGCATTTAAAACGTTATAAATCCCCCCCTTCGTGAAGAAATTTTCCATAAATTTAAAATAGCAAACACAAAATACTACCAAGAACACAAAATCAGACTGACAAAAAGTACCTCAACCTCGTTAACCTCGTCGCTACTAATCTTCGCCATCAGCATCAAAGCAAGCCTTTAGGTCCTTAGCATGCCACACACCTCTACTACCGCCTTTATCATCTCTTAGTTCGTATACCGAGGGTGACAATCTTCTAGCAATAACAAAAGGGCCAATCCACTTTGGAGCTAATTTCTTAGTAAAATATTTACTAGCATCAGATAGAACGAAATTTCTCCTGTATACTGGCTGATGCAAAAAAAATTCTTCGTGTCTCCTCCTCAAATTATAGTGCTGGGCATTCCTTTCCGCAGCACCTTTTAGTCTTCCCTTCAATTCAGCGTAAAGCTTAAGAAACTCTGCAGATCTAGTTTCCTCTGGTTTCTCTTCCATATTAGGTTCCGATAATGTTATCTTGTAGTCATCTCCAGAAAGCATCATTCTTCGTCCGAAGTTGACAAAATAAGGTGTATATTTTGTACTTTCGTTCCGAGAAGTTCTCATTGCACATGCTAACTGTGCTAAATTTTCATCCCACTTGCGATGATTATCAGACACATAGGCAGATATTAAAAATTTAATTGTACGATTGTACCTTTCTGTTGGATTTGCCTGAGCATGAAAATTAGCATTGAATTTTGGACGAATCTTGTACTTCTCTAACAGTTTTAAATATTCTTTTTTACACTGCGATCCATTATCACTAATGATCACACGCGGAACTCCATAAACGAGAAAAACATTTTCCTCCAAGGACTTGCAGACAGCTGAAGCTGTTGCTTTTCTGAAAGGGAACGTAAGACAAAACTTGCTGAAGTAATCCGTCACAACAAAAATATAGGAGTTATCTCTTCTCGAGCTGGGTAAGGGACCCACAATATCCGAACGTATAACCTCCCAAGGTTTCGAAGCTTGTAGATGATGCGACGACATCAATCCTGCAGGTCTCTGGCATTCAGTCTTGTATTTTGAACAAATAGAGCATTTCCGAATGTATCGGGCAACGTCCGAACGAGCCTTTGGCCAGAAATATCTCTCACATAATTTCGAATACGTTTTGAACACTCCCATATGCCCAGATGTGGGAGGGACATGCATATCATGCAACACTTGAGATCGTAGCTGCCTCGGCACCACCAACTTCCATGAACTATCATCCAAGGCATACCTTGAAGAATTCAAATATTTAAAGAGAATTCCATTCTCGATTCTCCAAGAAGGAAACCTTTGGGGACGGTCATGAACCTGCTTCCGCATCTCACTATACCACGGATCCGTAACATTAGTCAAATCATCAACAGTCACTAAATCCACCTTAGCAACAGATCGTGAAAGTAAATCAGGAACAAAATGTTCAGAGCCCTTGCGATGAGTGACCGTGAAATCAAACTGCTGCAAACGGATGATCCATCTAGCTAGACGTCCTGAAACAGCCTTAAGACTCTGAAGCCACACCAAACAATAGTGATCAGTGACTACTTCCACCTTCACCCCCTCTATATAGGGGCGTAACCTCTCAAGAGCCCACAACACTGCCAAGCATTCTCGCTCCGTCGTTGAATAATTTTGTTCTTGACGAGTTAAAGAACGACTCAGGTAGGTTATTACTCTTTCTCCCTGTGGATCTGGTTGACTCAGTACCGCTCCCAATCCGTGACCCGATGCGTCTGTTTGAACTTGGAATGGCAAATTATAATTCGGACAACTCATTATAGGTGCAGTAATAAGCTTTTCCTTGAGACAGTGGAATGACCTGTCACATTCAGGAGTCCAAACAAACTTACTGTTCTTCTTGAGTAGGTTAGACAGAGGGGCCACCAAATCAGAAAACTTTGGTATAAACCTACGATACCAAGAAAAGGTACCCATAATACTACGAACGTCTTTCACATTTCGTGGAACTGGGATCTCCACCATCGCTCTCACCTTCTCTGGATCGACCTGTAAACCCCTTGCACTTACAACATAACCCAAATAACGTAATTCTTCCCTACAGAAGCTACACTTTTCCTTTGAAACGGTAAGTCCTGCCCCAAAAAGTCGCCGAAATACTTCTTCCAGTACATCAAGGTGTTTCTCAAAGTCCTGAGTAACGATTATAACGTCATCGAGGTAACAGAACACATAAGGCTCCAAGTCACTACCAAGAACATTATCCATAACCCTTTGCCAAGTTGGTGGTCCATTACGAAGACCAAAAGGCATTCTGCAAAACTGAAAAAGCCCTCTGTTAGGTACAGTGAAAGCTGTGTATTGCCTTGACTCCTTCTTGACCGACACCTGCCAGAAAGCTGATTTAATATCCAGTGAACTAATGAAAGTGGCATCCTTGAGTTTGTCGAGAGTATTAGAAACATACGGAAGGGGATAGCTATATTTACGAGTAACCGCATTCACCTTACGATAATCCACACAGAACCTATAACCACCATCCTTCTTTTTCACCATAATTATCGGAGAAGCCCACGGGCTATTACTCTTCTCAACTATTCCCTGCTCTAACATATCGGTAAGCTGATCATCAATATGCTTCTGAAGAACCGGTGACACAACAACGACACGATCCTTTACTTTAATTGGCACCATACAACTACCGATACTCGAGCATACCTGACCATTCGCGACAGTACATGAAACAACTTTTGAAGAATCAATCTGAACACCCAAACTCTTAAGTATTTTCCAACTTTTCTCATTAATGATGGTACGTGAGGCACCAGAATCGAGCAAACCCAGAAATTCCACACCATAAATAGACAAACGTAAATACGGCCTTTCGTCTCCACTCATACTAACTAGAATGTAGTCTAGAACAGGACACAAAAGATGACGTGGACCAATAGATTCGTGAGTCACTAAAGATGGTCCATACCTCAGCGACTCGATCCGTTTCCCGAATAACTACATTTGGGACAAGTTTTTACCGTATAACCCAACTTGTTACATTTGAAGCAACGCTTCTGTTTAGGTGCTGCACATCATATCGCCCTATGACCAGACATTCTACAGTTGAAGCAAATTACGCTACTAGGATTAGCAGCAACCTCACCTGACTGTACCTTGGTTTCACCGTCGGAAACCTGCATCTCCGCAATGTCCTCCTGAATACCAGTATATGCCAAGTCCGGTTCAAGCCAGCATTGAGATTTTCTCGGAGGTGGCACAAAGGATTGGACAGATTCTCGGCGTTCCTCCAATTTTCTACACAACGTCCTCAGTTCTGCGTAAGATTTGACTTCCACTAATGCTAACTGAGTCTGAAAGAATGGTTGAATATTTCGCAATACTATTCTCAGCTGAAGCTCCTCTGACAGGGGCGTTCTCCATCGATCGAATAAAGACTTCATAGTTACTAGATAAATACCCACAGGTTCATCCCCACCTTGTGTACGACGACGAATCTCATCAAGTAGCTTCTCATCGTAGTCAACGGGTTCAAATTCAGATCTGAAACCATCAACAAAGGAAACCCAATCAACAAAAGAATTTCTGACCGCTCTATACCAGATAAGTGCTTTACCTTCAAACAAATCTACTGCCGATCGCAACACTTAAGACTTAGTTACCCCCCTAGCCTCACAAAGTTCCTCTACTCTTTGCAAAAAAGCCTGAACAGACATACCTTTCCTGTCCCCTGAGAACTTCAAACCCCAACGGAATACAGGAACTGACTTCATCACTACTGAGCTCGATGTGCAAGGCTTATGAGGCGTAGATGCAACCAAATCATTTGCATCATTATCAGAAGAATCCTCATTCTCTTCGCTTTCAGACGTATTTGTTTGGAAAAGAGATTTATTTGCCCTCTGTGTCGTAGACGGTGCCTTACGGACGTTAGTAGCTTCCTCAAGAGAATCCAAAAGAACGAGTATTTTTGAGTTGGTATCCCTCTTGTACGCATCCTCTTCTGGAGTTTTAGGTTCAATATGATCCAAACGTACAATAGCATAACCCAGACGAGTTTGATTAACAGTAAAACGCTTGCTTTTAGGAGTTAACGATTGCAAATCAGATAGACTCTGCTCAACCCTAACCAAACTCTCCTCGATAGCTTCCTTATCCTCATCGAAAGAAAAAGAATAGGCGGGATACGAGATCGAAGTTCCCTCCTTCTCAAGTTTCATTGCTCTAGACAAACTTTTACGCATTTTCTCTACAGTACTAGTTGGTAAACCTCTAATCGTAAGTAAGTAACTAAGCTGAGACTGGTTCAATCTGTTAATAATAATCCTTCCCGAAGACATTTTCCGCTCAATAAAACTGATACAGGTGAAAAATGTGAAATATCAAACCAAATCACAAGAAATATTCTACGTTACAATTCTGAAATTGAAAAATAAAAATATCCATATATGTACCTACTATGAAAAAAAAAATGAAAATCGAACTTGTGGTTTCAACAACACAAAGCTGGCCCCACGTTGGGCGCCAAAAATTTATAAACGCCCTAGCACCCGCATAAAAAATATAGTGAAAAGAATAACCTTTCCAAACTCAAACAATTAATTAAGAATAAGACTGTACTAGGACTACCTCGGTTCGCTGTCAGTGGAGACGGCGTGGATTTCAATAGATGGAATAGGGGCGCCAACGTATTCAGCCCTAGCGAGTCTGAAGAAATAAAAATTGAAAATAAAATAGAAAAAAAAGAACTAGATTGAATCGGTTGAACACGTAATTTCCGAAACAAACCTATAAAGAGAAAGAAAACAACAAAATGTAAATAGACTGAAACCAAAAAAAAAAAAAAATTATTGATGTTAAATTCTATTCCGAATCCAAAAATATAATATTGCCAAATATCAATATGGTATAATTACAAAATTTATTATTCAACTATGCTTGATCAAGCGTTAGTTTTCACACTCAGTATATAATATAGGACTCAAGAATACTGAATTTCAACTCTATAATTATCTCTAAATTTAAGTATCAATGTAACAACTTTGATTCTTCCAAACAAATATCTACAACTAAGTTAAACTTTGGAAATATAGAATACCTAATCTATATTATTAATTATTGAATGATTAGAATGATTCACTATATCTGGAATCCTTTATTCGAACGAACAGCAGCGGAATGGTGGTCGAATACAAAATGGTGCCTATGACGTCAATTGGCAGCGATGGACATAAAGAAAAAAAGGCTTCTACATACCAGGATTCCGAAATGATAGGAATTGAAAAATAGCTACTTCAAAGCACCCAATTTTAGCTTACTGGGCTACCCAGGTGATAATGGTCCAAATTCCAACTTCCATCCACTTTCCCACCATGTGAAGGATGTGGTAACAGTTTCCTTCGTCGAAAAGTCGAGGTCAGAACGAAATGGATATCAGCAGAATGTTGAAATGATAATAAGTAGTATAAGATTAGAAAAAGAAAGGCCCTGAAATTCGAATCAAAAATTACATCATACTCAGGGAAAGAATTGAACAGACTTACTCAGATGTTGGGTGGCCTTTTGATTTCGATTCTATTCAAAGCAACGTGAATATTAATCCCCTAGCGGGAAATATATTGCATCTCAACCAGCAACCAATAAGCAATATATTAATAAGGTACAAGGATATTTTATCCCAAAACAGTGGAATTTCTAACAGAAATTATTCACAATATCCTTTGTATCTCTCACGGCTATCAAAGTTTTCATTCACCAGAATATTAATCTCGACTGAAATAATTGTATCATATTTGCCCCGGCATATGTCCCATATGCTGTGACTACAACCAAAACAACCGCCAGTTCAAAATTTAAAATCGACATATAGGTAACCTATATCACACCTTACTGATATAACTGGTGGAGAACCCTTTCAACGCATTTAAAACGTTATATATAGACTCCGAAACGTTACGATAAAGTTGTTTTTTCGTTGATGATGTTTCGTTATTGTTGGTTAGGAAACATTGTTCAATTGATTGCTTCTGACAAATATCTTGTGTTTCTTACGCAGAAGCAAATCAAAAAATAATTATTTTTTATTTTATAGGTATTTTTCAGAGTTTGGGAGAGAAAACCCAAAAAGAAACCTTTTAATAATGGGCATACTTCATACTTCCCACAGTATCCTGTAAATTTTAAAGATATATTCTTGGCTTAAATAAGATTTTTGTCTCGCAATTTTACTCAAGGTTCAGTATTTGAATATAATAAACTGGGTGGCCCACCACAGACGCGGAGCTCGTTTTGTGGGAGTAAATGAAGATATTTTGAGAATTATTTTCTAGTGATGTGTAGGGTATTCCAAAGCACAATTTAAAATTATTTTCATATATAAAGGGTGTTCGAAAACAAAGATAGTCAAAAGTTAAATTTTTTTAAATCGTAACACCCTGTATTTGACCTTAAAAATGGAATGGCAAGCTCAAATTATGATGAGTTTCTTCAGATCACTTTATACCTTAGAAGTATCATTTACGAGAAAATGAAAATATGGAGTTTTTTAAATAGCACTTAATGGAGAAACCAGTTAGGCCAGCGATACAGACAGTATTTTTTCGAGGGGACATATTAGCTAGTCCTATACAGAAAAAAAATCAATTCTGTAATACACAGATTGATAATAATTAATTTTCAAACATCTTCTACCAATAATGGTCGAAAATTGATGAGATAACTATCAGGTTATGGTGTAGGAAAACCTTGTGAAGATAGCTTCGAAATTAATTTTCACGTTCCACGAGATATAGGAATACCGGGTGTGCCATTTGAAATAAGAATTTTTTTGACCATTATTTGTAGTTGATGTTTGGAAATTAATTTTGATCACTCTGTATATTCCAGAGCTAATTTTTTTTTTCTGTATAGGAGTAGCTAATACATCTACTCGAAAAAATACTGTCTGTATCGCTGGCGTAACTGGTTACTTCACTAATTGCTATTCAAAAATACTCCATATTTTAAATTTTTCACTATTTTCGCGAAAATGGTACTTCTAAGGTATAAAGTGATCGGAAGAAACTAATCATAAGTTGAGCTTGCCGTTCCATTTTTGAGGTCAAATAAGTCGTGTTACAATAAAAAAAAATGTAACTTTGGTCTATATCTTTGTTTTCGAACACCCTGTATATATGAAAATAATTTCATATTGTGCTTTGTAAGACCCTACATACATGACAAAAAAAAATATTCTCAAAATATCTTCATTTACTCCCTCAAAACGAGCTTCGCGTCAGTGGTGGGCCACCCGGTATAATTTCGAAGTTAACTCCAATGAAGTATCTAAATCAAACTCCGAAGTTGGATCGATTGAATAGAGAAACATTTTTATTGAATGCTGAAACTCGCTAAGTAGAAAGTTTGTGTATATAGAGTGGAAACAGAACTTATATTGAACATAGAAGGACATCTTGGGGACAAAGGAGGAGGAGTCAATATTCAAAGGACCAGAAATAAAATATAGTTTCTCTATTGGATTCTACGATTACTGAGATTAAAGAGGATATCAATGAAAGAGTTAATTCCCATTTAATGATTTTTATTTAATTATTGACCCCTTTCGAATTTGAGCCTCAATTAACTCCTATAGTTTGATCCCTCGATACCTCGCTCTTCATAGTGACATGAAAATATAATGAACTATATCCTCATCAAACATCAATAGAGAGGCGGAAGTAGCAGTAAATATTCAAAGATTTGACGGAACTGATATCAATGATTGTTGAACTTTGGAAGACGACGAAAATTGTAATGTGCCTATATATGGATAAGCACCAAGATAGCACATATTGTGTACCACAAACTGCCAACGGTAAAAAAAAGCATATATAACTTAGCTGATCCTTGGTCAGAAATTAGCACTCAAACATGTCTTATTCCTACTGGTTTCTGAGATACAGGGTGTTTCCTATAAATCCTAGAATTTTCAAACCAGATCAAAACTGTTGAATCGATTTTGATAATATTTTTTTAGGTCTTCGAGAAACTTAAAAAAATCCGAAAGCAAAAATGAAAAAAGAAACAAGATCGTACTAGAACATTAATTTTTTACATGCGCGTACCAAAACACCACTCCATATATGAAAAAAAAAATTGTGTTGTCAATTTAGTGAAGATAAAATGAATGATCAATTCTAATGGCACAATACAAGAAGTGGAGCCATCTGATAAACAAAATAACTCGATTTTTTCATTAAAAAATAGGTTCAAGCCCTGTGGACAGGAGCTTTCTGGCGCTCATATTCAAGCAGACAAATTATATCCCCGAAAGTATTGGTTTCTCAGAGTTGGGTAATATATCAATGGATTCTCATGATAGAACTGCATCATAAAGGAAATTCAATTCAAATAATAGTTTATTTATCAAAATTAAATCAGCAATCTAAGAATGAGGACTGCACTATGGAAGAAATCAAATTGAAATAGCTGAAATTAATTTGGCTCTCTCTTATAGAACAGAATGACATGTACGAGTATGAACATAGATCATATAATAAATCATAGATAGAATAATTATAGCATTCTGTGAAAACATAGAAGTACGATTGATTATTGAAATACCGAAAAATCATATCTCCGAAAGTATTAGCATGTTAGAGTTGAAAATGATATCAATGGATTTTTATGGTGAAACTGCATCTTGAAGAAAAATTTATTTTGCAATACCTATGTAAGTTAAAAAAAAATCTTTTTTTCGTTACTCCGAAACCATTTGGCCTATTTTACGCACTAACGAACTAAATCGAGATATTTATCTCTCAAATCTACTCGGATATTTTCAACTGCCTAGCTCATTCTGTTCGAGAGTTAATATAGAAACAAAATCTAAAAATAAAAAAAAAATGTTTTTGACACTTTACATCTACCCGATCAAATCGATACTTCGCGTACGTATAAAGGTCATTATTCTACAATCTGATGATAAATTTCAGATAGATCGAGTGATCGGTTTCGGAAATATTCATAAAAATGTTTTTACTAAAAATGGCCATAACTCCGAAACCCCTAGGTTAATTTCGCCCGTTAACGAACTCGTCCTAGATATTTACGCTCCAAACCTACCCTGAAAATTGCAATCCTCTAAATCCTTTCATTCGAGAGTTATCGTGTTAACGGACAGACGGCCGGACAATCGATTTCGACCACGTGTTCTTGATAAGCACTCTGTTCCGAGGAACAAGAGCGCCTAAAACAAAATAGTCCCTATAGTTCTCGAAATAATCAACTGATTTCAATCAACAACTATGATGAGATCTGAATAAGGTGCTGAAAAAAACTTTCAATGCAAAATACAGGACCCTATCTGAGCCTTTATTTTGATGATTAGATATTAAAAACATCACTCTGAATATGATGGACATTTTTCTCATGATACATATTCATGAAGAGTAACATTCTGGCAATATTTTTTTCGAGATGACGAAAACGTTTCGTAAAATTCATTACTCGATTTTCTAATCGATTATTGGTTTTTCTTTAATCAAACAACTTGCTTGTGAATTAAATTTCTAACAAAAACAAATAATAATTACTAATGAAGTTATGGAAGATGCTCGAAATGATCTGCATCGACGGCTATGCATTTCTCAGCCGTCTTCCGTAGATTTAAAAATGATTTTTGTAAGATTTGAGGTTCGACCATCCTCCATTAATTTTCTAACTCAATTAAGCTCTTGTATTAATAGTTTTCTGATAGACTAATCTTGTATTATTTTATTAGAAAATTGAGTTATGAATTTTCCGCAATATTTTCGTCATCTCGAAAAAAATATCGGTAATTGAATAAATTGTTTTCCACAGCATATTTCCTCCCCTTCACGAACATGTATCTTAATGTGAAGCATATACACAGAATTTTGTTGAGTGATTACAGGTCTGATAATAATTTAAAAACTTTTCCTCTTACAGCGGTTATAGCCAAAAGTTGCTTCTCATTTTTTATAGAAGTACATCCTCAAAATCTAGATAATGGAATTGGTATGTCAGGTCCACAAAACACTATTTGACTCACGATCAAGGTCACTGGAATCGATTTATCGACTGTTGCAATGATTCTTGTAGCTAACAGAACACCTTCAGATAAATCATTTATTAATTTCTTCAATATCATCACATGACACTTCAGATACTGATTTTCTTTTTGGCGCTCTTGTTCCTCGGAACAGAGTGCTTATCAATTTGCCCAAATGTCTGTAATTTTCGAATTTGTGGCTAAAAATAGAATCAAACGATTTGGTTCTACTCACTGATCAAGAATCCGTGGACGAACTCGATTCTATCCGGCCGTCCATCCGTTAACATGATATCTCTCGAACGAAAGGAGTTAGAGGATTGAAATTTGCAGGGTAGGTTTGGAGCGTAAATATCTCGGACAAGTTCGTTAACCAGCAAAATCCATCGTTTTTAGTAAAAACATTTTTCATGAATATTTCCGAAACCGATCACTCGATCTATCTGAAATTTAGCATCAAATTGTAGAATCATGACCCTCAGACGCATGTGAAGTTTTGTATTGATCGGGTTACCGTAAAGTGTCAAAAATAAATCGAAATTTTCAAAATTTTGTTTCTACAATAACTCTCGAACGGAATGAGCTAGGCAGTTGAAATTTTCAGAGTAGGTTAGGGAGATGAATATCTCGGTTAAGTTCGCTATTGGGCAAAATAGGCAAGATGATTTCGGAGTAACGAAAAAAAGTTTTTTTTTACTCACAAATTTAAAAAAAAAAAATTTTAAGATTTTAAGTTTCACCATAAAAATCCATTGATATAAAATTTGGAAATTTCAATAATGAATCGTACTTCTATGTTTTCACAGAATGCTAGAATTATTCTATCTATGATTTATTATATGATCTGTGTTCATACTCGTACATGTCATCCTGTTCTATAAGAGAGAGTCAAATTCATTTTAGCTGTTTTAATTTGATTTCTTCCATGGTGCAGTTCTCATTCTCAGATTGCTCATTTAATCTTGATAAATAAACTATTATTTGATTTGAATTTATTTTATGATGCAATTCTATTATAAGAATACATTGATATTATTCTCAACTCTGAGAAACCAATACATTCGGAGATATAATTTGTCTGTTTGAACAAGAGCGCCAGAAAGCTCCTGTCCACAGGGCTTGAACCAATTTTTTTCCAAACGATCTAAACGAACTACATTGAATGTTTAACGCTCTTTAGTTGGAAAAATTGTCGTATGATATGCTGGATGACCAGGCGTTTCCGCCAATGAAATGCATACTGCATATTCTTGAGTTGTTTGTAGATAGCCATGGGGTACAATCGGCACCAAAGATTTAATAAAACTAATGTGGTAATAAAGATAATTTCAACACATTTACATTTACTTGATACGAAATACGGCTTTAATTCACTTTTGCTAACGTTCTGACAAATTTGGTTTTGAATAAAATTTTATATTTGTATCAGTCTTTCCATAATTATTATGACATGTTACAACACAACAACTTGTGTTACCAGATGTGGATTTGTTTTTAACGTTATTCCCAATCATTATCACTCAATTATAATTTTACATGTTTGGATTTCTACGTTAAGTGACAGTTCAACATCACGTATGAACTTAAAAAATTATCGAAATAGGCGCCACTAGTGTTTACGCAGGTTCTCTATAGTTCTGAGGACCCTAAAATGAAAACCGCAAGTGCTGACTTCACATCAATGCTTTTTCAATTTTTTTTCTGTAGAATGCTCTCCAGAGCGTCATATATCCACTTCGAAAAATACAATCGCAAGCTATAACTTAACCTATATATCCAGATGCCTCTGAATCAGCACAACTTGAACCACAATGCACGTTGAGCTGCCACGGGCGCAAAAACGATCTCGTCCAGGAAACGATGGCACTCTCCCCCGAACTGGGGTGAAATTACTCAACTCCTTGAACTGTCTGCCAGTCTATGCCCTGGCGGTTTAGTTTGTTGCGCTATACCAGACGATGTTTTCAACGGCTGCCAAGTTTGGTCACCCAGGGCATTATTACAGTCGCGATCGGGTAATTCATGTGAGGCGAAACCGAAACTGGGAACAGGCAACTGCTCCAATCTCGGGTTTTTCCTTCGTATTTGAAATATGAGTATCTGGTTTATCTGAGGTCCATTCTGTTTATTCGGTCAATCATTCATCCGAGACTCGCCTCAGAGTTATGCGTGGTTGTCGGTGTTGGTTTATAATAAATGGCATTATCATTCTATAGGACCCTTGTAACGTCGATTGATAAATGATTGATTGTCAAACTTCGAAATGACTTGAGTAGTATAATTTGGTTATATTTTTTAGGTTTGTGAATTCCTAATGATTATTCATTAGATTTAAGCATGAATGTTGAGCAGATATCGATCAATCAATTTAGGGAGCTGAAGAATCTATTGTGATGAGATGACATGAAAACTTCTAGATTAAATTTAGTCCATTATTTGCTTAAGTGAAAAATCCCTTGGTGAGGTGAAAAACATAGTGAGAACCAACCTTCCTTTCTAGAGTTGTCTTTAGGGTAATAGTATTAAAGTAACCAATAAGTATTCAACAAATTATGCACACGAAGATAGTATTAGTAGAATGATCGGTACTGTTGGAAAATCTCTGTCGCCAGGGGCTTTGGCATACTTGTTCAAATTTATAGCCAGAGTGGTCACCCATCCAGGTACTGAACTCCTCCAAGGCTGCTTAGTTCCAGAAAAAAAAAAAATTCCCTATATTTCTAAGAATATAAATCCGACTGTAAGGGCAAGTGGCCCAAAAACACTGGTCCACTTTTAGCGGAGTATAGCCTCAAACGATTAGTTTCGGCTGAAATACATACATCTGTTTGATGGAGAATAAACAGTGCTGTCTCTGTGGTGGCGTAAGGATTCATTCGAATACATACATTCACTGTTTGGTCGAAAATAAAGAGATCTCAGTTTGTGGTGGCGCAAGGACAAAAATCAGTTCAATCGTACAATTGTGCCATACTATAAAAAAAATATTTGTATATCAGTGGTTGATTTTCAGTCCATAACCCTTTTCTCAAAGCTATTATTTCGATAGAATTGAACGATCCGGGTTTCCGTCCGGGTACTAACGTGCTAAGAAGACGAATCGTTATCTCTTTATCTAACTAAGCTAGAGAAGCAGTAAAGAATTATGTTGAATTCTGCTACTTGAACAAATGTTATTACTAATCTTTGATAGCTTCTTTTCAAATTCGTAAATTCAGAAAAATATCATAATATTACATATTATTCGATGAAGTTTAAATCGAAAACTTGGCTGTAAGATAAGGTAAGGAATTGATATATCTTGTCTATGATATATAGACAAGATATATCAATTCTCACTAGGTATTGAACAAATGGTATTGCTGACGTATCGCCTTTTCAAACTTCGACCGATCTATGCATTATGTACACGATTCATTAAATTCTCTCCAGGCACATCAAAATCAAAGACTATTGAATACTTCGTTTGTATAGTGTAGAAAAGTGACTAGTACATCTTGATCGTATATTTCGGGAATATCTTCACCAATATGAATCCGATCGAGTTCAAATCTAGAACTTCACTATACAATCAGGTTTTGAAGCCTCTGGAAGAATTTCAACAATATAAGACAGATAGTTTGCGAGATAAAGAATTTCTTTAATAATTGTTTTTGATTTCCAGTGATGCCATCCTCACAAAGTTTGGCATAAGTCTTCGTATCGGTATTGTTCAACAAGCTACTGCGCTTCAATTCGATCAGATCAGGATTTTTCAAGTTGTTGGGAAAACAATATTTCAGGTGGCTATAACTCCGAAACCACTCGCTGAATTCTACCTATTAACGAACGCATTGGCGCATATGGATTCCAACCTACTTTGTAAATTCCAACTCTCAGGTTACACGGTCAATCTGATATCAATGTGGCATCAATCTGACATCAATCTTGCCCCCAATCCGGACCACCAGTCTACTCGTATACAATCAGTTTTTCGTCAACCTGACATCAATCCATAACGGATATCAAACTGAACCAGATTGACCGTGTAACCTCCGTCATAGAGCATTCTTTGAAATCATAACATTACGATAAATTATTGAAATTTTGAAAAATCATATCTGCAAAAGTATTAGTTTGTTGGTAAGAGAATTATTCAGTGGATTCTTATGACAAAACTCCATCTTAAAAAAAATTGAATTTGAAATTTCGAATGTGAAGAAAAAAATTTTTTTTGTTACTCCGAAACCAGCAAGCCAATTTTGCCCAATAGCGAACCTAACCGAGATATTTATGTCTCAAACCTATTTTGAAAACTTCAATTGTCTAGCTCATTCCGTTCGAGAGTTATCTTGCTAACGGCTGGACGGACGGAGAGAATCGATTTTTACCATGGATTATTGATCAATGAGCTTAACCAAATCGTTTAAGACCATTTTCAGCGGAAAATTCGAAAATTACAGACATTTTGGCAAATTTATAAGCACAATGTTCCAAAGAAAGAGCGCAAAAATGTCACATCTCTGTTCATTATTCCTCCATTCGAATAAGCACCTATGGAGCTCATCAATTCAACTGGTTTATCTTTATCAGATAAATTATATTCCGAATAAACAAATATAGGTCCATTTGGTAGGGTCAATATTATGGAATTCATACAAATGAAGTCTGAAATGATTACGCAATTCACTTCCACTCTCATACTTGAAATCTGAGAAAATATAAAAAAGCACTGACGTGAAGTCAGTATTCTTTGGCGCGAGCTCACGTTGGCTAATTTGTACTGAATGATGAGTGTTTCAAGCTCAGTGGATAGAACAAGCCGGAGATCTATCTAGAGGGTAGTGTACAACACTCACTGTCGGATCACAAATTAACAGTGCTGTGTCTAAGCTGGCATAAGAATAGAGTACCAAAGTTGACAAAGATTACAACTGACTCTGCTCAGTCACACAAGTTCCTAGGAGTTTCATGTTTGAAGCAACACACGCCAAAGCAGATTGACCCATCGTCAATGCTCTTTTAGTCTCTTTTTTCATTGTGAAGTCAATCTGCAATTGATGCGCGTGATATAAACATGATTATGATTATACTGACACTCCCAAGTCTTCCCCATGAAGATCCCTCAGAAGCTCATAGGAGCTAGTTGTGCCACGCTATTTCCTCGGAACTTACTTGTCCGCTAACAGAATTGCCTTGGGTTTTCTTTTGAAACCTCAAAATATTGGCTCAGCAACAAATCCATGACCACTAGACGTAAACCGCACCAAACATAAACAATACAACCCACGAAGAGCAACTTCTCTTCTTCGCATGCACAATGGCTGAACGGCCTCTCAAAATCACAGACCTCACACAAAACTTTGATTCTTCAACACCATTAGTTCAGGAGATATCACAGCTTCAATCCACGCATGCGCGGGCACTCCAAAGGGAATTCTATGGAGGAATAGCATCCTGCATCTCCAAACCCTAATTCTCTCAGACGAGAACTCCAGCAGTTAAATCACTTTGCGGCAATTCGATTAATACAAATCTCTGCATGCACATAAAGGTCATAATACTACAATTTGATGCTAAATTTCAGATAGATCGGGTAATGAGTTCCGGAAATATTTATAACAAATGTTTTTATTAAAAACGGCCATAACCCGAAACCACTTGGTGGATTCCGCCCGTTAACGAACTGGTCCGAGATATTTACGCTCCATACCGACCCTGCAAAATTCAATCTTCTAACTCCTTTCGTTCGAGAATTATAAGACGGACATAATTGTATTTGACCTTGGATTATCCATCGGTGAGTCGAAGTGAGACGTTCGAGACAATTTCCGCCAATAAATTCGAAAAATACAGACATTGTGGAAAAAGGATAGCGCGCTGTTCCTTGTGGAACACGCGCGCAAAAACACCCAATAAATTAATGAGTGGTCGAGCAGAGTCCCAGAATAGGCGTTTGGTAAATTTGGACTGTGATATTTTGCCCTAAAAAAAAATATTTTTCAAAAGCTTCACACCCGATATATTTGGATGATCAACCCGTATCTTTAAGTTTAATAATAACCAACAAATCCTGTACGTGATGAAAAATTTCATCATCCTGACAAGAAAGGGCGTCGCTACGAGGAAAGATACATCAATCCCCACAAAATGTATGGGACGAATTGTTTCCAATTAACTGTTCTCCAGAAGTAATTAGTCCAGCTACGAATTGAACATATACATATAATCCTTCGCCTCCGACAATTTATTTCCATCTGGAACAAGGCTGCAGTAAATAACCCTCTAACATGTAAACAAGGAACATCTCGTACATATACCGTGTGTCAATTTGAAAACGTAACTCTCAATGTTTGCTTTCTGTTCTTTCCCTCTCAAACTCTGAAAAATATCTATAATGAAATAAATACATTGATTATTTTGAAATAGCTTCTGCGTTAGAGACACTAGATATTTTTCATAAGTAATTAATAGAACAATGCTGTCTAACAAATAATAACGAAACAAAACCTACGATGAAATAACAATTCTTTAACGTTTCGGGGCCTTCTTCCACGTTTCGGAGCCTAAATCAGAATCCTTCATCAGACATATAGTCTGATTTAATATCTGTAAACGTCAGACAATAGTTGATTTATCGTTGATGTTGTTTCGTTACTGTTTGTTAGCCATTATGTGATTCACGTACGAAAATATCCTTTGATGATTTTTAAAAACGTATCACCCTATATATCATAATCGCCATAACAAAATAGTGCGTGGACTCCCTCAGCGCGGAAGAAGTGATGTGGAATTGAAAATAGGAAGGGGTAGAAAACTACGCTCATTGTGTCACGCTTTCACTCTTGCTCTCTTGCGTTTAACGCAACCTTGTTGGAAGTTGCATTGGAAGTTTCAGTTCAACAAGTAAATGAAATGATGAATATTATAAATTACAATGAGTCGCAATGTCTGTAATTTTCAAATATTTGGCCGATAATGTTCTTAAACGATTAGTTACGACTCATTATAATTTCTAATATTCATTATTTCATTTACTTGTTCATAGGACGTGAAAAAAGGAAGGGGTGGAAAACTAAACGCATGTGTTCGAGTGCCAGGCATTCACTCTTGCTCTGTCTCTTTATATTCCCCTCCCCAGGAGCGTTGAACGTTTAACGCAACACAAAGCTTTTATACCCCTCCATAGTAGCGTTAAACGTTTAACGCAACCTTGTTGAAAGTCGCATTAGAAGTGTCACTTCAACAAGTAAATGAAATAATGAATGTTTTAAATTAAAATAGAACAACGTAATGTGGAAATGAAAATACGAAGGGGTAGAAAACTACGCGAATACGTTCTAGTGTCACGCATTCACTCTCGCTCTGTCTCTCTCTATTCCCCCTACCCAGGAGCGTTGAACTTTTTACGCAACAGTGCTTTCATTCCACCTCCATGGTAGCGTTAAACTTGTAATGCAACCCTGTTGGAAGTCGCATTAGAAGTTTCACTTCAACAAATAAATGAAATAATGATTATTATAAATTAAAATATAACAACGTAGCGTGGAGATGAAAATACAAAGGGGTAGAAAACTACGTGCATGCGTTCGAGTGCCACGCGTTCACTCTCGCTCTGTCTCTTTCTATTCCCCTTCCCCAAAAGCGTTAAACGTTTAACGCAACCTTGTTGGAAGTCACATTAGAAGTTTCACTTCATTAAAAATGCAAGAACAGAAAAAATTCAATTAAATTTCAATGTAGGCATGATTTGAGCTGTTTCATTATCAAATTACATCAGCTCTTCAGCGGGGATGATTGAAGCATGTACAGAGTGGACGAAATTGGTAATACTTCTTGAAGCCTGAGAGAAAGGATGCGCATATGCTAAAAACAATGCGTTTGGGTTGAGTATCCTTTGTCGTGAACCTACTCGCACTACTTCCCATTCAGCTACATGACTTGATAATATATTCAGTAATATTGAGGAAGGCCAACTGATGGTTCTTATGCCGCATCTCGTTCTTTCGACATCTCAAACATCAATAATTTCCTGACCTCTCTATCTGCGCTTGATTGGTCTCAGTTATATCAGATGGACACGTCAGATGTAGATAGGATGTGGTCATACTTCTTGAAACAGTGTGAGTCTCTTTTTCATGATTGTTTTCCTTTAATCGTAAGAAAGGTTCGAACTTTCCGTAGAAAAAAAGATTTCAAATCTAATCCTACTGTTACCAAGTTGAAGAAAAACTTAGATATTATGTACGCTATTTCTAGTGTAAATCAGCGATACTTAACCCAATATATGTCCCTCCAAAAAGAATATGAGAAAAATTTTGCCTCTTTGAAGATGGAATACTCTGGTCACCTGATCAAAATGCTGCAAATCAATCCAAGGCAACATGGTCACTTATATGGGGTCTAATTGGCAAATGCCCATCACTAACATCCAAACTTTCCCAGAGCCATCCAAGAGATATTGTTCAGAACTTGTACACCTGTTTTGCCAATTCCTCCCCAAATACCGATTCATCTACTTTATATCATTCAAATTTTTAAGACATCACTCGATGTTCAATTTCATTATATGTCCTTGAGATAACAGTTCTTGAGAGTATCTTTGGTCAAACAAATGAAAAATTCTTCCTCATGTGGGCATGATCAGATTCCAATAGCCATAATCAAAGGACGATTGAGGAATTAGGTAACTATCGACCAATAAGCTACTTGACATCTTTCTCCAAAATATTCGAAAAGTTACTTCCGTCTCGTTTACTTTCCCTATTCAAAATATTTACAATATCCACCGAGTACCAACATGACTTTATGAAAGAAAAGGGCACGGCTACGGCAATATTCTCCGTACTAAGCACTATATCTGCGAACTTGGAGAGGCGTGAAGTCCCTTTGGGGATGTTCCTGGACCTCTCCAAGGCTTTCGATTCGGTTGATAACGGAAGGTTATTGATAAAGCTGGAAAGTTATGGCATTCGCGATAATCAACTAAGGCTTGTTAAAAGCTATCTCACACACATAAGACAAAGAGTTGAGATCCTTGTGCATAATTAAAAGTAAGTTTCTGAGGAAATTCATACATTCAGAGGTGTCCCCCAGGGATGCATCCTTCGCCACGTGCTATTTCTAATCCATGTTAATGACTTGCCCATCTCATTCAGAAACACTTACCTCCATCTTGCAATTTAGGCCGATGATACTGATATAATCATATCTGCGCCAAACTTGGAAACTGCCATAGAACAATGTGAGGGTGCCCTTCATTTGGCCGGTAAGTGGTTGGCCAAATCTCTATGTCTATGTGCCAAATGTCTATAGGGTGGTGTCTATTCCTTGGATGTTGAGAATACCTTTCTTTCTCGTCGACCAGTCGTTCGAGTTTCATTCTTCTCTTTTGATCAGTTTCAAAGTTTGAGTAGAATATGTCCTCTTCTAATTTTTCCACCAAAGTTTCGATTGCTTGTAGATATTTGTTGAGAAGTTCAATTTAGTGGCGATTATTCCACCCGTGTAATTTTGTGTTCTAATTTCTTTCTTCAATATTGTCGTTCGCATTTCTAGTTTTAAATTATGGCTATATTTTGCAGGTAACTTAATGTTCAGAAAATTAGGGATTACACTATGTATTTTGCACTTTTGTATGATGTTAATGTCTTCTTTGACATGGTGTCGCTTGTTCATTGTGTACTTCAACTGTTGGAGGATTTTGTAAGTCTCTACTTTCTCAATTCTTGAGATGAAAGCCCCCATGAGTGCGTTACTGTTCAATTTAAAGGGTAAAAGTTCCAAAATATACTATTATTTGAATTTATAATTCACTCTTTGTCTACTGGTTTCGGCTTACGCCATACAGGAGAACTCTTAATCGAATTTTCCATTGTAAATTCGATTAAGAGTGTAACTTCAAGTCACTATCTCTTTCCGTTCTCATGTTATCGAGGCAACAGACGACCGGACAGAATCAAATTTGACCTCGAATTCTTCATCAGTGAGTCGAACTCAATCGTTTGAGAGCATTTTCGACAAAAAATTTGAAAATTACAGACATTTGGGCAAAATGATAACTTGATGTCCCCCAGAACATACCCGCAAAAATAATCTGTAGCGAATTGTTCAGACCCTGAACTTGACATCTCAAGGTCCTTATATAAATTAGATTCAGTTCCTTTTGGAACTCTCTGCGATTCGTTTATCTGAGGCAAAAATTCATTAGAATTACGTCCCCTTAATACACTGTTTACATCTATATAAATATGAATGCGATTTTTGGTTACGAGGGAAACTTGAATTTTCGAAAATTGTTCTACGTGCATATTTTTCTAATATAAAAATACTCGAAAAAAATTGGAACTTCCGATAAGGGCGAAAGTCTCATAAGGGAATAAACTTGGTGGTGGTTTCAAGTTCATCGACTTCGAAATGAGGTCTTGTCCATTTTTGGGCCTCGAATCCAAATCATCTGCAAGAATATATACCTTCTTACCACTGCTTCATTAAAATGAAGTAGCACGATCAAGATTAATCAAGATAAATTATGATTTATTACATATTATTGAATGTTCGGAATTCTGGTTCGAAAAATAAAATGAACAATCGATGATATTTTCATCCATTCTATTCACAAACCTTCAGATTTCTGCAGATTACGTTAGATAGAGTTCAACATTTTGAAACAAGCAAATCTATCCCACTTAATAAATCGGGGTTTTATGGTCAGAGTTATTCTAACTCCACTTGCCCGATAGAATAAGTCTAAATAAATAGATCAGAATTATTCTCCTTTAAGGCGTATTCTATGTAACCTCTAAGGTCGGCCTCATATTTCTCTGAATTCATATTCTTAAATTTATAATCTGAATTCTGGAAGCTTGCAAAATCTAGAAATTAATACTCTGAATAAACCAGAATGTGTGAGGAGAATAGTGAATTAGTATGCAATTCGGTGCTTTCTGAATTAATAATATGAATTCAGAATATGATTTCAGAGTGACATTCCGGACGTATGAGTCCGGCCTTAGATAATATAGGTTACTTCTGCATTGAACGCTGAGTTACTATTGGACATACGATATTCACGACACGGCCTTATATAGGAATACGCCCATAGTTTTCGACTTAAAATAGTTCTGCATCAAATAGATACGGGCCTTGCGCGTCTTTTAGCATCATAAAATGAAATTCGAGAATTTTGGACATTGCATAGTTTTGCATTCAGGCGACGACACATTCTGTTACAGATCTCTTTTGTTTTCACTTATGATTTCACAAAAATTTGTAGGTTAGGTCAGAGGTATGTAAATCACCGTTTATGATGGGGTTTCAAATTGTGAAAATGTTGTTTCCGACATAAATATGCAAAAATCTATGTATCCTTTCCAGAAAATTATCTTCTGTATCTACTTTTTTCAATTGATATTCTTAATCCAAATAAATTAATTAATATGATAGAAATATGCATTACATGCTGCACACTATTCTCATCTGCTAAAATGAAACCTTTTAACATATACAATTTTTAGAATATTTCCATAATGCCGCCAATAATTCAATCAAAATCTAGTAACCGACAGTTGTTCGAAACAAGGATCAAACCATGGAGAGTTATATAACTTTATGTTATTGATCAGCAAGGAAAACCCTCGGATAATATCAGAGTACTGGAATGCTATCTAAAAAATATCTCCATATTGTTTTTATTTCAACATTGTAGTATTAACAGAAACGGAGATAATGACCAATGTTCAAATCGATCAAATTTCAAGTTTGGCCTATAACTCAAAAACAAAAGAAGATAGAGAAAATCAGTTAACTGCTTCATAATTTTCATCTATCTCTTAGGGTTACAAAGTTGTAGTTCAGGTATCACAAATTTTGCCCACCCTGTACAGTCACTCACCGAAGGGACTATTCATATCCCTGAACGACTGATGAAATTATGTAGATATTGTTAAATAACATTATAATCGTACATAAACGTACTCACTTAGTCACAAAGTTGAAATTGAACTGATATGAAGGGGGTATATCCATGGTCTCTCTAGGTTCAAAATATCACTTTTATTTTTAATGAATTATACCAATGATTGTTTTTGTTTAACTTTATCTTTGGATAGTGATCATTTTGAGAGGGAATTTTAGTGCTGTTACTTTTGGGAGGATTGATGCGTGATCGGGGCTTCAGATGACATACAGTGTCATGATGAGTTGGGTAGACCACACATTCAAGTATTTCTCAATACTTTCGTGGTGTTTGTCTTTTCTCTTGTGTGTGCCGGAACTTCTTGAACATGATGCGCGGGAAGGCAAGCAAGCTAATAATTTTGCGTAGCGGTGGGTCATTGGCCGCGCTGATCCATTCCCGGAAGAATTTTTCTTGAATGATTGTACATTAATTTTGTCATTGGTGATCTGCAGAAAAAATTTAAGCAACCCATGTCCACATACAAGTAGCACCAGCTGCTTCTGTGGATTTATTATATTCACAGCTTGTATTTTACTTATTTTACAGTGTTTTACTTATGGATTGTACTCTTATGTGTGTGAATAAATTATTATTATTATTATTATTATTATACCCTAACATAGCAGTCAGTCTATGAAAATATTGTATTTCCCGAAGTAAGACTTACTTCTCGTTATAATATTTGCACATACTCTATATCTATCTTCCTATGTTCAAAATATCACTTTACCCTGACATTCGCAAAAATGGACATACAATATCTGTGCTATAAACCATCGATATGAAGCAAAGAAAGAAAAATAAAGAATTGCATTTTTTTTTATTGCCACTGAACCCGAAATTTCATTAGAAAATTGATTCATAAATTATGTTCGAAATGACCTTCACCATTCCTTATACAGTGCTTCCCAGCAACTCCGCACCAAGAGAGACTTCCCTTTCATATTAATCTATCCGAATTTTATTTTTTACAAAAAGTGAGTACATCAAAAATGATATAAGACTCATCCAACTGTGACTTCTGGTTTGAGTGGAAATAGCCATTTTTGGCGCTCTAGTTCCTCGGAACTGAGTGCTTATCAATTTGTCCAAATGTCTGTAATATTCGAATATTTCGATGAAAATGGTCTTAAACGATTTGGTTCGACTCACTGATCAAAAATCCGTGGTCGAAATTCATTATGTCCGGCCGGCCGTAGGCACGATAACTCTCGAACGGAATGAGCTAGAAAGTTGAAATTTTCAGAGTAGGTTTGGGGGATAAATATCTCGGCTAAGTTCGTTATTGGGCAAAATCGGACAGATGGTTTCGGAGTAACAGAAAAAAAAATTTTTTTTTACAAAACAAATTCCAAATTAAATTTTTTTTAATAAGCTTTAACATAAGAATCCATTCATATCATTTTTAACTCTAACAAGCTAATAATTTCGGAGATATGATTTTTCAAAATTTCAATGTAAATCGTATTTCACAGATTGATATAATTATTCTATGTATGAATTGACAAAATGTTAACTTGACAGAAGGGAATATTGTAACTTCAAAAATATTGGGGTTGAAATACTCGTATTTTAGCGATGCAACGGGGACCTCACCCGAAAATGTTTGAAAATATTACGTAAATATTGAAAGCATAATTCTGTAGTTCGAGAGAGGAGAAAATTTGGTGAACGTAGATCAGGAAATTTGGATCGATTACAAGGTAATTTTTTATTATTACTTATCTTCTCTCATACATATTTTATGGAATACCTACTATTTGTAGGTACTTAAAACCTGTTTTGGGCAATTGTCATACGAAACTTGTTTTTTTGGCGCTCTAGTTCCTCGGAACAGAGTGCTTATCAATTTGCCCAAGAGTCTGTAATTTTGGAATTTTTGGCTGAAAATGGTCTCAAACGATTTGGTTTGACTCACTGATCAAGAATCCGAGTGCGAAATCGATCCTGTCCGGCCAGCCGACTGGCCGTAGGCACGATAACTCTCGAACGAAAGGAGTGAACGGATTGAAAATTGCAGGGTGGTTTTGGAGCGTAAATATCTCGGACAAGTTCGTTAATGGGCGAAATCCATAAAGGGTTTCGGAGTTATGGCCGATTTTAGTAAAAATATTTTTTATGAATATTTCCGAAACCGATCACTCGATCTATCTGAAATTTAGCATCAAATTGTAGAATCATGACCTTTATACGCATGTGAAGTTTTGTATTGACCACATTACCGCAAAGTGTCAAAAAAAAATTTTGAAAATATGGTGCAGTTCTCATTCTCATGATTGCTCATTTAATCTTGATAAATAAACTATTATTTGAATTGAATTTCCTTTATGATGCAGTTCTATCATATGAATACATTGATATAATTCCCAACTCTGAGAAACCAATACTTTCGGAGATATAATTTGTCTGTTTGAACTAGAGCGCCAGAAAGCTCCTGTCCACAGGGCTTGAACCCATTTCTTAAACAAAATGTTGTCTATCTCGAAAATTCGAACTTGTGGCATGAAACGCTTCGAGAAAACCTGTTATTTAAATAAAAGATACAAAGAGATAAAAGTTTTTGCTTATAACTCTTATAAAAGCTCTAAAAAAATTACGGAATTTTATTTTGGTGAATATTTTTCCAACTAAAAGAGTTTGTTTGAACCTGGTCTTTCGAAATTTTTTTGAATTTTCACGAATCTCTGGTAATAGAAAATAGTTAACTATTGTTGGTATTGAACTAAAAATGGATATTCATACAAACTGATATTTAAATCGAAAAGACATATATTAGCATTTTACTGCAATATTTGCATTCTAGATATTCTCAGATGTGAATTCAATGTTAAATTAATTATTTTAATGGCGGAAATACGGATAAGAGCAACTGTGCACCATAATGCAATGAATTTTTAGGGAAAAAAAATTCTAGTTAAAATCATATTCATGCTGACACTAGTATTTTCTATTCACCAAAACAAAAATCTATTAGGTAAATATGCAATTTTCCAAAGAGTTATAAGCAAAGAAAGAAAAAATATGTTTCGTGTACTTCCGACCTGAATTTTCGCAAATTGATCTAAATCGTCATTTCAAACAAGTATACTTAGAGCGGTTTATACAAAAAGTTGAAATTTTCCGAGATAATCAATATTTTTTGTCAATGGTGACTTCCGTTCAAACCGGAAGTCACAGTTGATGAGTTTCATATAATTTTTAACAATTTTTTATGCAACAACTTTTTGTGAGAAATATAATTTTGAAATATTAATAGAAAAGACAAGTGCTTCTTGGTGCGGAGTTGTTGGGAAGCACTGTACAAGCACAAGTTATATTTCTAATTTCTTCTCTTGTTTCTGTCTACCTGAAAATTACTATCAATCTTCTCGCTTCTTCGTCTATTCTCTCCACAAGTTGTGCACAATGCTCATGCGTTTATTTCTCTTTCCTATACCATTTAATTTAAACTGCACAACATGAAAATCTAAAGGGGTTAGATCCGGACATCTTGCTCCCTGAACGATCCACCGATTATGAAACAATTCGTTCTACAACATACATACTAAGGTGAAAAATCTTTTGAAAATCACCAGAACTCAAAATCCGGAACTTTCGAGTTACGGTTATCAATAAATATGGCTTAAACGACAGCAAATGAGTCATACTAACACCTCCTCCAAGGTTCACGTATAATTTGGAATCATCCTGTATATATTAGAATCAACCCTATGAAAAATTAATTTTTTGGTGGATTTTCAATTTATTCGTATGTCTAAGAAAAAAAATTCGTATGTCTATTTCTGCCAATTCATATTTGAATTGGTGTATTCTTGATAACAAGGTCCTCTGTTATCCATATATTTCAAGGTTAAGTGTTAAGGGTTAATGTCCCTAATATCACATCAGTGATAATATTTCATGAACTAAATAATCAAGCTCCAGCATTTCATTTAACCGACTAGCAGAACAACTGCTGATGCCTTTTCTGGTCCTTTTGATATTAAATATTATCGCTATTTTGACATGAATAACCTACATAAGTACTGTATGTCGTTTTAGTTCTTTGAGCAGATTAATATGATGCAACTAATTTAAATAATGAGTCTACACTTTGACAGGTCAGGTGTTATCCACGTAGGCTCGAGGCCTTATGCATTTCGTTTGCTTAGTTATTTCGTTTGCTAACACAGATGTCTCGGCAAACCTTTCAGTTTGTTACCCTTTGCTTGTTGTCCCTGAGATTTATTTATATTTCGAGGCGAAGGAGATACCATCAACGTTATTAGAGTCTGTTCCATGTATCTCTGAGAGAACAATTCTTGAGGAAAAAGGATGCAAATCCGTTCAGAGAAAAATTGGTTCAAGCCTTGTGGACAGGAGCTTTGGCGCTCTCGTTCAAACTTTGACACATCATATCTCCGAAAGTATTGGATTCTCAGAGTTGAGAATTATATCAATGTATTCTTATGATAGAACTGCATCATAAAAAAAATTCAATTCAAATAATAGTTTATTTATCAAGATTAAATGAGCAATCTGAGAATGAGAACTGCTCGATTGAAGAAATCAAATTAAAATAGCTGAAATTTATTTGGTTCTCTCTTATAGAGCATGATGACATGTACGAGTATGAACACAGATCATATAATAATTCATATATTGAATAATTATAGCATTCTGTGAAAACAAAGTACGATTCATTATTGAAATTTCGAAAAATCATATCTCCGAAAGTATCAGCTTGTTAGAATTGAAGATGATATCAATGGATTTTTTTGGTGAAACTGAATCTTAGAAAAAATTGAATTTGAAATTTGTAAGTTAAAAAAAAATTTTTTTTTCGTTACTCTGAAACCATATGGCCTATTTTGCCCAATAACGAACCTAGATATTTATCTCCCAAACCTACTGTGAAAATTTCAACTACCCAGTCCATTATGTTCGAGAGTTATTGCAGAAACAAAATTTGAAAATAAAAAAAAACTTTTTTGGCACTTTACGAAAATCTGAACAAAAAAACCTTGCATGCGTATAAAAGTTATTATTCCACACTCTGATGCTGAATTCCAGATAGATCAAGTGATCAGTTGCGGAAATATTCATAAAAATGTTTTCACTACAAATGGCCATAACCCCGTAGCCGCTTGGTGGATTTCGCCCGTTATCGAACTTGTCCGAGAAATTTACGCTCCGAACCTACCCTGCAAATGCCAATTCTCCTTTCGTTCGAGAATTATAAGACGGACAGAATTGTATTCGACCTTGGATTATCCATCAGTGAGTTGAAGTGAGTCGTTTGAGACAATTTTCGCCAAAAAATTCGAGAAATACAGACATTTTGGAAAAATGATAGCGCGCTGTTCGTGAGTTATCGTGTTAACGGACGGATGGCTGGACAGAATCGATTTCGAACACGGATTCTTGATGAGTGAGTCGAACCATATCATTTTCAGCCAAAAATTTTAAAATTACAGACATTTGGGCAAATTGATAAGCACTCTGTTCCGAGGAACAATAGCGCCAAAAAAGATTTTGTTCTGGAGGTTTTTGTTGAAGTATGTTATTCTCGAAGATCCATATTACTATAACTTATTTTCATGTTTCCGCTCATCTTGTGTGAACTATCTAAATGATAAACAACCGGAATTATATTATATTGGTTCCAGCACATCACATGTAATAATTTAGTTTGCCGTACATGGAAGAGTTTGGATCCATACCGTTCGAATAATGCATTTTTGATTTCAATGAAAGTTTTAGTAAATAAATATCAGATTGCTAACATATATCCTCGATTAATCCATGAAAGTTTTCTTCAAAATATAATGATTTTGATTATTGTTGTTGTTCCCCCGCCATACCTTGGTGTCGTGTGAAGTGTTAATCCCTGAGTATTTTTCGTACAATATTGATTTACCACAGATGGTAGAAGAAACTCTTTACATTTTGTTATCAACTTCTGTCATCATCAGATGAAGAAATAGATTATTGTATTCAGAAGGGAGATTTAATATTAGGTATAACTAATAAAGTAGAGCTCATAAAATACTGAATGCTGTGAATCAACTTGTTAATCATACAAAATATTTTTGTATTTTGTATTTTTGTGTTTTGCGTAATCCACAAAATATTATCGCATTAGGGGCAGTAATTCACGAGTACTGGAAAATATATGATATAAATTTGAAAAATACCAGTAGCCAAATGATCTTAGACCAAAAAATAGGATGAAGCCATGGCATTAAGTCAGTAGTTCTTGAGTGCATTTTACAATATTCAGGCCTCATACCAAGCATAGTTTCTGAAATATAAAATTTTACAAGATAGCTGCAAAAAATGAAAAATCAACATTAAACCAAAAAAATCGATTTATCGAGTGTTTTATTTATCTCTATTGGGCAAACTCACTCGAATTTACAATCCATGTAGACCGTTGACGTTTTTCTCAGCTTTAATGAGGTATAAATAAATACATTTCAAAGCAATTTAAAGAAAGACTTGATTAATGAGAGAATCGTCTATGATCACAGAATTTTGAATTCTGACATATGTATTCTATTTGAATTGAAATTCTTCATACATCTAAAGATATATACGAAAAAACTCACTTCCCAAGTTAATTCAGGATACGATATTCAAAAAATTTGGAAAACATTTTTGCGTCTGCTTTCTATGAGTAATTACCGAGTTTAAATTGGATCGGTTTCGTATATTTTGAACTATTCAGAAAATTGTAGTGTTTCGATATATTATATTATATTGGAAACAAGCACAGAGTTCATTTTAGACCATTTATTGGATAAAAATTATAATCTTTTTTTCTCTTCATTAACATCATAACCCTTGCCCCGAATTACAATACGTTCTGCGCAACCACATATTTCAATGCAGTTTTGCCAATTGTACAAAATTAAGAACATAGAACACCATATACTTAACAAAAATAACAGCAAAAATTCAGATGTCTATAACTCCTAAACCATTTAGCCGATTAGGTCCATTAAATATCACAAATGACGCAGTCGAATGCGCAACCTACCTTGAAAATTTAAATTAAAATTATCTTTTTCTGTTCCAAAGCTATCGTGACATCTGTCAAGGTATTCCATAACTAGTAGTCAAGTTTCAATTCGGTCGGATTTTTATTTTTTGAGTTATCGAGAAAATATCATTCCAGTAGGCCGATTATGCCCACAACGAACTTAACTGTCGCATTGTGATGCGCAATATATCCTAAAAATTGTAGTCGCCATCTCTTTCCGTTCCAGCTACTGAACTCACTGCTCGGATCTACAACAATATAGATTCGATCGTGTTAAAATTTGGATCTTGGCTGTAGAGTTAGGTCGGACGAGTAGTTTCTGAAACGTAGGTATGTAGAATTTGTTTCAATGATATTCAATGATTCCTTTAAATTTTACCATGTTATAGAATTGAACCAGTTCCATATTTTATTGTTATCGAGTAAATAAAAACAAAATTTCATATTGCTATATCTCCAGAACCATATGGCTGATTATGACTATCAACAAACACAATTGTCACAAACTACCCTAAAATCTGCAAATCGCTCTTTCCGTTCTCAAGTTACCCAGAGATTATATACCGTTAATTGTATATTTTTCTTTTTGGAAAACGATGCTCAGAAAATTTTACTTCGTCTTTGGTTGAGACCAAAATTTTTTGTGGAAAACCGTTGGGCTGTTTATTTGTTAATTTATTTGTCCATCGCATTTAAAGACGCCTCCTGCCCTGAAAATCACAAGTCGCTATGTCACTTCGCTGCTAGTTATCATGACAACGGCTGGCCAGGCAGAATTAAATTTAACGTCGAATTATTCATCCGTGAGTCAAACCTAATCGTTTGAGACCATTTTTGGCAAAAAATTCAGTTACAGACATTCTGGCAAAATGATAACGCGATGTTCGCCAGAACATGTACGCAAAAAGGTATCTGGAAATTATCTGGAGATCACGGATGTGCGTGAGCTTAACTTTAGGAAGCCAAAATACCTCGAAGTTTCAAAAATTTCTTCAGTTTTTCGCCTACAACTCCCAAAGGAAACATGCGTCGATAGCCTCTACCAATTTCACAATTGATAATGTAGTAATCGACGAATAAAAACCGATAATTTTATTCATTTTGACTAAATTGTAGCCGATTTAATCGTTTGTAGCATGAAAACAGCTGTTCTTATAAAAAGAACTATTACTATGACACTTGTAGAGAGTGGCTTCACAAAATTGATCGATTTTAAACTCTGACAGATTTTAAAAGCAAGAATCCAAATGCAGTCATTTCGAGATATCATGCATGCTAACTAATATTAGATACCTACTTGTATTTCTACTTTCTCAAGTCCTATGTTCAAAAAGTCTTCCCATTTTTCAAGTCTTATAATGTTATGCATAGTTCATGTATACATAATATCTGAGAATGTAAGCAGGTAATTAATTTGTAGGGTACATAATTTTGGTGGTGTTGTAAGTTGTGAAGAATGATTACAAATAGATTTTCTTCTTAACATCCTCTCTTATCACTGATCCCAGTAAATAGCAGTCCTAACAAACAGAACCTGGCCATCGTAGTAACTCAAAAACCCACCCCAGCGTAGCATGCAACCTCTCATTCCTGCTCTCTCAGCAGGAGCAAGAGGTAATTCCATCAGAGTCTACCATCAGTTGTAAGAGAGGTGTTGAAGGAAGAAAGACCCCTTCATTGGGGGGGCAAATTACATCTCATACTAGCCTTCTCCTCATAACCACGTAAAGAGAGCCTGCACCCTGCAATGTGCTACACGTGTAAATGTCAGATGGGGTGCAGGAGGAGATGCACCTGTATAGAGACTGGGCCTCATTGCCCATTGACTTGGTACAAAGGAAGATGGTGATAGCACAAAAATCTGTCCTAACTGCTTGTGGAGGGTGAGGCTTGCTTTGTGAAGTGTTTGATCCACATTAACGTATTACCTTTCAACAAAATAACGAACCTTCTGGAGACAAAATATTCCACATCTAAGTGCAATGAAGTCGAGATGAATTCAAACCGAAAAATATTATTCAGTGATTTCCCCAATAATCGAAAAAGCCAGTTGGAGATCCAAAACTTGTCGACGTTTGGAGACCCATAACTTCGTTACAAAAAAGTCGATATTCCGAAGAACTCGAAGAAATATGTGCCTATATTAATCTTCATCATTGAATGTTGTACATGTAACTTAAAATGATATATTTGTAAATAGTTGAATAGTTTTCAATTACGTAAAACTTCATTTCATAGTCAATATCAGTTCAAGTTTTGCTGAACTATGCGTAGCAAAAAAGTCTCAACAGTTTTTTTTCCTACTTAGAAGATTCCTACGAAATTTCGAAGAAATTTGCGCTTTGCTATTCTACAACTAACTACCAAGTTTCAATTCGTTCGGTTCTGTACTTTTAGAGTTATTGAGGAAACAATATTTTAGGTGGGTATAACTCTGAAATCGTATTGCCGATTATGTCCATTAATGAACTAAGCCATCTCATTCCTCATTCGAATGCGCAACCTACACTGAAAATAGCAAGTCAATATCTCTTTACATTCGAAAATTGTCGTGGCAACGGCCGGTCGGATAGAATCGACGTTGAGCTCGAATTCTTCATCAGTGGGTCGAACGTAATCGTTTGGGACCATCTACCGCAAAAATATTCGAAAATTACAGACATTTAGGTAAAATGACAGCCTGCTGTTCCCAGGACTATACGAGCAAAAAGCTGTCCTTTGCGTATGTTCAATTTCATTCAATGCCAGTACAATGCCGTTGAATTCCGTTCAATTCGATTACTATACTGGGTGTCACGAAATATATGTAACAAAATTTACATGTAGATTCTTGAAGAAAATTTAGGGGACCCCTATTTTTCCTTTTTGTGAAATGGGCCCCCATTTCGGAGTTACAGACTCCGGAATTGGCCCACTCTGAATCGTTTTATGTCTATACCTCAGAACATTTAGTCACGGTAATCGCCACCATTCGCTGTTGGGTCAAAAATTAACAGTGCTGTGCCTAAGGTGGCGTAAGGACACAGTAACAAAGCCTACACAGAACACAACTGGTTCTCCTAACTCAGGGCAAGCTCTTAGAGCTTATGAGGGGTCTCCTTGTGGAAGACCCAGGAGGATCAGTATAATAATAATAATAATAATAATAATAATAATATTACATACTAAAGTTTTCGGGCTCCAAAGACATGGTCCAAAGTTAAAGTGTCTTAAGGGGCACCATGCCAAAAAAGGTAAGACTGTCAGATTTATCATATTTCAAAACCCCCGTCTAAAAATTTGGTATGTAATATGCAACAATGTTCTGAGATATGGACAGAAAACTGGGGGGCCAAATTCAGAGAGGTCTGTAGCTCCGAAATGGGGGCCCAATTCTCAAAAATTAAAAATAGCGGTCCCCTAAATTTTTTTCGAGAATCTACTGTTAAATTCTGTTGCATATATTTCGGAACATCCTGTATAATGCCATTCAATTCCATGAAACTTCATAAATAATGACGTGCAATTCATCAGCAATACCGGAATTTTGTACACTGAAATTATGCAGTCTAAGTTCGTTATTGGTCAAAATCGGTCTGATGGTTTCGGAATAACAGAAATTTTTTTTTTTTTTACATTACAAATTTCAAAATAGGTTTTTTTCAAGATGCAGCTTCACCATAGGAATCCATTGATGTAATTCTTAACTCTAACAAGCTTATACTTTGGGTGATATGATTTTGCAAAATATCAAAAATAAATTGTACTTCTGTGTTTTCATAGAATGCGATAATTATTCTATCTATGTTAAATTTTGATATTTAATTTCCATGGTTAATCCATATGATGATGGGAATGGTAATGATAAGTTAATAATATTGAGTTCAGAATATCTCAGGTAAAAACAGAACTGAAATATTGGCTAAAGTTTCAATTGATATAATATAATTTTCAGAGTGGATTTGAGGAAAAAATATATCGCTCTATCGGTACAATTGGTCTATTGGTTTTGGACTAATAATTTTTGGACTCTTGTTGAATTTGAATTCTTTTAAGATGCTTGAATTTAAATTCTGCTATTATGAAGTTCTATCATAAGAATCCATTGATATAATTCCCAACTCTTACCAATACTTCCGAAGATATGATTTGTCAAAGTTTGAACAAGAGCGTCAAAGCTCCTGTCCACAGGCCTTAAACCAATTTTTTTATAAGATATTCTTTTGGATCCTTACTTTATAACAACCCTGTATATACTGTCTCATATACTTACCTCATATGATTCCGCTGAATTGAATAATGAGTCTACGCCTTGACAGTTCAGGTGATATCCACTTATTCTCGCTATTTCGCTTCCTTTCTCCTGCATGACGCGACAACACATTCGAGATATTATCCTTTGCTTGTTGTTGCAACGATTCATGAAATTTTCAGACCGAAGATAGCATCAACGTGAATGGTTGCTGTTACCTCTGAGAGAACAATGCTTCAGAAATAAATATACAAAATGGCATAGAGAATGAGAGCGTTCTGCTAGAGATATTGGTAGAGGTTTGTCATTCCTGGAGACCCGCATTACTCCAAATGCTTTCCATATCCCCGTTTATCTTGTGTGAACTGTCTGAAAGATAAAATACCGGGATGATATTAAGTTCGTTCTCATACATCACTTTAGATCTTTCAGTACAGGTACCATAAATCGAATTGTTGGAATCGAACTTATTTGCTTATCTGCTTGATGATGATGAGGCTTGCTTAATCAAACGTGATTTCTTTTCAAAGCCCCTTTGGATAACTTGTGGTCCAGAAATAAGATCACGTAGAAATTAGGTGGTACTTCATGGGGTGCTGATAAGGGTGGAAGGAAAATGGCAAAAATTTTTTTTTTCAATATCGGGTTGTAATAGTGCGGAAAAGTTGTATTTCTGGATCATTTATTATAGATCACAAAATGGACTATATCCGAGAGGTAAACCGTTTCCAATGGATTGGAAGCAATCGAAGAGCTTGAGCGAGTAAGGAGAAAGAGTTGTGTTCTATGTAGGCTTTGTTATTGTGTCCTTACGCCACCTTAGACACAGCACTTTTAATTTTTGACCCAACAGTGAATGGTGGCGATAACCGTGACTAGAAAATGTATTTCCTAGCCTCGGAATTGAACTTGGGAGATGCTCGTAGAATTCCAATGGAATTCTTAGAGTTCCTATTAAATTCCGAAGACTTCCTATTGAATTCCATGGAATTTCGAAGAATCCCGCAGAATTCCTATTGAATTCCGCAAAATTCCTATTGAATTATAAAGAATTCCTATTGATGTTAGAGTGCGACACATATTGGACAATCATGTGAACAACTCCAAATAGTTGGTTTGAACCGGATTTTAGCCGTAAGCTTTTCCGAACCTACAAAAATATATTTGGCCATAAACAGTAAAGTTTACGAACTATTGAATACGGAGAGTATTGTTATAATATTCTCCAATTCTTATTGGAGTTTTAAATATGTCACCTCTGATAAAGATCCAGTAAAGACTTTTCAATAGATGTTCATGATCCCGTGAATTTTTCATACTATTTGCGTTTGATGTCTCTATGTTGGATAGTTAAATTGGTAATTCTTTCATTTGTATTATTTAATATTTTAATACATCCATGCAGACCACAATTTATCTTAATACTATTATACTGATCGTCCTAAGCTCCTAAGTCTTCCCAATGAGAGTACTCAAGAGCTTGAGTGAGTTAGGGGAATCAGTTGTGTTCTATGTAGGCTTCGTTACTGTAACCTTGTATCACCTTCGGCACAGCACTGTGCACATAGAGTCAAAAATGCTTCTACCAAAAACTATCCACGAAGCTTCATTATTACTCTATTCTACTAACGCCAAGATCTCGGGATCACAGAGAGAAGTCAAAAAAGATTTTTTCCTCGAGGAGGTCGATATTTTCGATTTTTTCGTCGGTTATTCGAGGGGCGAGGGGGGATTCGAGGTGGAAATGGGAACGAGAAAAGACCAAATTTTCTCCGGGTATCCGTCTTTGACGAGAGAAAACGTGGGAAGTATTTTTAAATAAATCGTAAATTCGGGCGAAAACGCCCTTTTCGCTAAAGGTGCGAATCGGTATGGGAGAGATCTGGCGAGGATGCGACGCTCGAAAAGGTATTTCATCGGGGTCCGAAAGACGAGATTCGTAGGTAGTCCGTAACGGATCTCTATTTCTGATAAAACCTTCTCTTTTTCCGTAAAAAGATCGCAAACTTTGACATATTTTGAAAACCTCGGTGAAATGTGACGTTTAGACCGGTTCGGCTTCGCTCGACCGACTTCGGGTCCTGCTATAGAAGATAAAACGTGGATGATTTACTTCGATCACAGATGAATGAAACTTCTGTCAGTTTGAATTTATCGCGAATGAGTTGCGATAACTGTCAAATAGAATTAGAATTTCGAACGGAATTTGTCGAAAATCTTGAATCGTGAAGATACATTGCTAAAAATAAGAAGAAATATGATAGAGTCCCCGATTTCGAGCGATCGCATGGCAGAATTTGTGATATTTGAGAAATAATGTGTTCTATCAAATTCTAAGTTGAATTGATTGGTAGGTACCCATGTTCGAGGAAAGATTTTTGATGAAACGGGCCTGAAGTGGAGAACGTAAAATAAGGTAAATATCGATCTATACTTTCGACGATATTACCGATTTTCACTTGCAGGTATTTATATACGAAATCGAAATTCAATCGAACGTATCCTTAGGAAACATTTTTTAGTTGTTGACCATAGATTAGAGTCTAATCTATGTTATTGACAGTTGGTTGTATGAAGTATGATGGGATATCGACTGAATTTAATCTTTCTGTCGAATTTTGGAATCTTTTACGAAACGTGAGTATTTCCGAATGATATCGTTGTAGAAATCGTATCGTATTTCTGTACGAAACCTTTTCGCGATTCCTTCAACGTCATGGTTTTCGAATTGACAAATAGAATTCGAGCTTCCAACGGAATTGGTCAAACATCCTGGAATCGTGGGGAGAGTTCCATAATTCTCTGATAGGCAAATTGGCCCAGTTGCCACCTCAAGATAACAATTTAACATGAACAGTATTTTCAACATTGTAAAATTGTTGCGAAAGGATAACCGCTGTTATACAGGCTGTTTTCCGAAACGGCTTCACAATAGCATCCGGTAGGTGAAATGGCTCGACCGATTTTGATGAAAGTTTGTGTGTGTATCTGAGTAGGTGTGTCAGGTCTGCTATATACCCCGGCAGGTGGCGGTGAAATCGGTCTATAGAAACTCAGAAATGGCTTGGCCGATTTTAATGAAACATTGTGTGCATGTTTGAGTGTGTCTCAGCGTCACAATAGGTGACCGGTAGGTGGCGCTGTATTCGGTTTATAGAAACTCAAGAACGGCTGCACCGATTTCGATGAAACTTGGTGTGTATATGTGAGTATGTGTCAGGTTGAAGTAGGTCTATAGAAATTCAGATATGGCTCGAACGATTTCGAACTTTCAAGTTCGAAAAATGTATATCTACTGGAAAAATGTAGATCTACCGGAAAAATGTAGATCTGCCAGAAAAATGTAGATCTACTGGCTAGGTAGTCAATATCAATACATATACTAAAGTGAAGACTTGGACCATCGAAGTAGATCAAGGGAAACTTTTCGAGAAGGTCGTTGTAAAAGTGGTGTTTTTTTGGACGTTAGGAGGGGGATTGGGGGGAAATCTTGAGGGGGTTAAGCGAGAGAAAACACGGAAGTTTCGTAGAGTTTGGCGTTTTTGGATCGAAAAGATGGGGGTGTATTTTAAAAAAATTCACGAAAATGCGAAAAACCGCCAATTTTGGCAAAAGGTGCAAAATGAAGGAAACGAGATCGAACGAACGGCGACGTTAGAAACGACGAGTCCGCGGGAAAGCGAAGAAGAGAGTCGAAATTACAGGATAGGCTATATCTGCTTTCGATCTTTTCTTTCGTTTTCCCGGAAGAACGATAAGAAAATGTGACTTTTTGCGAAAATCGAAAACATTCTGACGTTTCACGTATTTCTGTGCTGAATTTTAGCGCGGCTCCTGCAAGGTCGACTCTTTCGGTTCGAACGAGCGGCGGGAAATGTCAAATCGAATTTGAATTTCGAACGGAAATAGTCGAAAACCTCGAAATCGTCAAGAAAAATTGCGAGAAATATGAACAAGTCGCCAATTTCGAGCGATCGCTTGACAGAATTGACGATATTCTGGAAATCGAAGGAAGGAAATCATCCCAGTGCTATAAAACCTTTATATACAGCATAATTACTACTTTTATCTATAGCGAAAGTGGCCGGGAGGGAAGCGTCCTAGGTACCACTGACAGCATCGCGAGGCAGCCGGATCGAATCTCGGAGTGGCCGGCATTCGTTGACGTAATAGTTTTTTTCATTTTTACGGAATGAAAACTTCCAGTGTGTTATTCCCGTGTAAACTCCTCATGGGCTATTGATCTTTTCGTCAAATTACGAAATCTATATTGAATTTCCGTTTGTTTGAAAATTCTTCTTTTAAATTAATCGAAATATTCAAACTTTAAGCAGATAATTAACTGTCGAAAATGGGATTTGGATCTTTTCGTCAAGTTACGATATCTATAATCAATGGTTCCATCAGACGGATTTTTGTATGCATTTGAATAGGAACCTACGCCACCGCGTTCATTGCATTGTTTATTTTTGATCCAACTGTGAGTGTATGTATTTGAACAAGGACCTTACTTAACCTAAGACACAGCATTGAATATTTTTGATCCAATTGTGAATGTATGTATTTGAATATGAACCTACGCCACCGCGTTCAATGCATTGTTTATATTTTATCCAACCGTGAATGTATGTATATGAATAGGTACCTTACGCAACCAAGGACACTGCCTGATTATTTTTGATCCAAAAATGAACGTATAATTTTGAATGTTTTGCATTGAAATTACACAAAATATTCAAACATTAAGCAGAAAATTAACTATACAGGATGTTTCAAGTAAAATGTCACCCCTAGAGATGTATCGTAAAGAGAATACTCAACACTGTAAAACCGCTACGAAAAGATAACCGCTGCTATACGGGGTGTTTAAAAAAAAATGTCAACTCCGAAACGACTTGACCGATTTTGATGAAACTTTGTTTGTGTGTTTCGGTGTGTCCTTGCTTCACAATAGCATCCGGTAGGTGGCGCTGATAATGCTCTATAGGAACTCAGAGATGGCTCGACCGATTTTGATAGAACATTGTGTGCGTGTTTGAGTATGTCTCAGGGTCACAATAAGTAACCGGTAGGTGGCGCTGTATTCGGTTTATAGAAACTCAAGAACGGCTGAACTGATTTCGATGAAACTTTGTATGTGTATCTGAAGTATGTGTCAGGTCCGCAATATACCCCGGTAGGTGGCTCTGCTTTCGGTCTGTAGAAACTCAGAAATGCCTCGACCGATTTTGATGAAACGTTGTGTTCGTGTTTGAGTGGCTCTCAGTGTCACAATAGAAACCCGTTAGGTGGCGCTGCATTCGGTTTTTAACAACTCAAAAATGACTGGACCGATTTCGATGAAACTTTGTGTGTGTATCTGACTAAGTTCCAGATCCACAATATTCCCCAGTAGGTGGCACTATAATCGGTTTACAGGAACTCAAAAATGGCTATACCGATTTTGATGAATATTTGTGATTGTGTTTCGGAAGGCCTTAGGTTCACAATACGATTCGGTAGGAAGCGCTATATTCGGTTTTTAGCAACTCAAAAACAACTGACATATTTCGATGGGACTTTCGTGTGTGAATGATTCTCAGAATCACAACAGGACCCGTTAGATGGCATTGAACTACGGGTTCAATTGATCTACCAATTCAATTTATCTGCCGATTATATTGATCTACCAAAAAAATGTAGATCTACTGGAAAAATGCAGATCTACCGGAAAATGTAGATCTACCGGTAAAATGTAGATCTACCGAAAAAATGTAGATCTACCGGAAAAATGTAGATCTACCGGAAAAATGTATATCTACCAGAAAAATGTGGATCTATTGCTGGGTAGATCTGCTGGCTCATCTGAATCCCAAAATATGGACTGCTGGCTACTAGTCTCTATTACTAAAATGAAGATGGGTTTCATAGAAAAGGAACAAAAAAACTTTTTTGAAAATGTTACTGTAAACGTGACGTTTTTTTAGATGTTAGGAGGGGGGTTAGGGGGAAATTTCCAGAGGTTTTATCGAGGAAAAAGACGGAAGTTTCGTAGGGTTTCGCGTTTCGGAGCGAAAAGACGGGGGTGTATTTTAAAAAAAATCGCAAAAACGCCGATTTTGGCAAAAGGAGCAAAACTGTGTAGAGGCATCCGGAGGAACAGTGGCGTTCGGAACGAAGGTATTTGCGGGAACGCGAAGACGAGATTCGAAATTAGTCCGTAACACGGCCCTTTTTTCGATTCTCTCTTTCGTTTTCCCGGAAGAACGATAGGAAAATGTGACTTTTCGCGAAAATCGACAAAATTCTGACGTTTCACGTATTTCTGTGGTGAATTTCAACGCGGCTCCTACAAAGTCGACATTTTCGGTCCGAACGAGCCACGATAAATGTCAAATCGAATTTCAATTTCGAACGGAATCTCTCGAAAATCTTGGAATCGTCTAGAAAAACCGTGAGAAATATGAACGAGTAACCGATTTCGATCGATCGCTTGACAGGATTGACGATATTATGAAAATCAAAAGACGGAAATCGTCCCAGTACTATAAAATGTTTATGTGCCAGAAAATCGGACATGATTCACGAAGCTGGCATGGCCGAGCGATCTAAGGCGTTGGTAAATAGATTTATAGCTCCCGAGCCTCGCGGAGCGGCGGGATCGAATCTCCGAGCATCCGAGATAGCTTTTTCTTAGTTTTCTTTCATTTTTTTTACCTAATGAAAATCTGAAAGGAGCGTACTCCAGTAAACGTATCTTGGGATTTGGATCTTTTCGGTAAGTTACGAAATCTATAATGAATATCCGTTCGATCGGACGGATTTTTGCATTAAAATGACTCAAAATATTCAAACATTAAGCAGAAAATTAACTATACAGGATGTTTCAAGTAAAGTGTCACCCCTACAGATCTATCGTAAAGAGAATTCTCAACACTGTAAAACCGCTACGAAATGATAACCGCTGCTATACGGGGTGTTTTTAAAAAAATGTCAACTCCGAAACCGCTGTATTCGGTTTATAGAAACTCAAGAACGGCTGAACCGATTTCGATGAAACTTTGTGTGTGTATCTGAGTATGTGTCAGGTCCGCAATATACCCCGGTAGGTGGCGCTGCTATCGGTCTGTAGAAACTCAGAAATGCCTCAACCGATTTTGATGAAACATTGTGTACGTGTTTGAGTGGCTCTCAGTGTCACAATAGAAACCCGTTAGGTGGCGCTGCATTCGGTTTATAACAACTCAAGATCGACTGGACCGATTTGGATGAAACTTTGTGTGTCTATCTGACTAAGTTCCAGATCCACTTAATTCCCCGGTAGGTGGCACTATAATCGGTTTACAGGAACTCAAAAATGATTATACCGATTTTGATGAATCTTTGTGATTGTGTTTCGCAAGGCCTTAGGTTCACAATACGATTCGGTAGGAAGCGCGATATTCGGTAATCAGCAACTCAAAAACTCCTGACATATTTCGATGGGACTTTCGTGTGTGAATAATTCTCAGAATCACAACAGGACCCGTTAGATGGCATTGTACTACGGGTTCAATTGACCTACCGCTTCAATTTATCTACCGATTATATTGATCTACCAAAAAAATGTAGATCTACTGGAAAAATGCAGATCTGCCGGAAAAATGTAGATCTACCGAAAAAAATTTAGATCTACCGGAAAAATGTAGATCTACCGGAAAAATGTAGATCTACCGTAAAAATGTAGATCTACCAGAAAAATGTGGATCTATTGCTAGGTAGATCTGCTGGCTCATCTGAATCCCAAAATATGGACTGCTGGCTACTAGTTATTAAATATCCTAAAGCGAAGTGTTTTAAATTCAATATGAGGTTTGAGCTGGGTTTGGGACCCCTCGGGTTTGGATGTCAACTGTTCAAATTTGTAAGAAATCAATGGCTGCTCTTTGCGTAGGGGTTAATTATATTCTTCCAGTATTCATCCCTTCAGTTTAAAAAAATTCAAAAGTAACGACATGATGTCAGTCAGCTTTGGCACGCTTGTTCGTGTTGACCGATTCGAGTTGAATGTGAACAAGTGCGCTAAAGCAGACTGAGTTCACGTCAGCGATCATTTGTTTTTTGTCATTATATACTATTTGCCTTAATAAATACCAAATATCAAGATATTTAACAAACAAACAATTCGAAAGAGAGAAGAAAAAAATTGGTTCAAGCACTGACGTGAAGTCAGAAGCTTTTACCATGGTAAATTCGAATTAAGAGTGTCCAATACAGGAGAATGGACAACATAATTTACCATGGTAAATTCGATTAAGGGTGTCCAATACAGAAGAATGGACTATAGAACATACGCGCAAAAGCTTCTGACTTCACGTCAGTGCTTGAACCAATTTTTTTTTTCGTGATTTTTTTAAATTTTCTAGGGGTACGGTTCTTAAATATTTTTTTTTTCGTCATTTTTTTCAAATTTTCTAGGGGTACGGTTCTTACAAAATTTTAAACACGTCTTTATGTTGATTTTCTACTACTAGTTACCAAGCTTCAATTCGATCGAATATTTATTTTTTGAGTTATCAAGGAAATAATATTCCAGGTGGGTATAACTCGGAAACCGTTTGACCATGCAAGTGCATATCTGCTTTCGTTCGAAAGTTATCAAGGCAACGGTCACCCATCTACTGAACTCAATCAAGAATGCTCGAATCTCCAACAATATTTAACCGATCGTATTAAAACTTGAAACTTGGCAGTAGAGTTAGGTTATGAAGGCTCTTGCAAAATTTCAGCAATTTCTAACGAATAGTTACTGATATATAGAATTTTTTTTTATTTTCAATGATTTATTAAAAATTTTCTACAAATGTTATCCTCACCAAATTTTGCAAACATTCTTGCGTTGGTATTCAACAACTAATAACCATGTTTGAATTCAATCGGTTCAGTATTTTTCGAGTTAATGAGGAACAAAAAACCACCAAATTTCAGAAAATTTCAGATGGCTATAACTCTGAAACCGTTTGATCGATTATGCTCATAAACGAACTGGAATGTCGCGTTCTGGTGCAAATCCTAACCTGAAAACTTCAAGCCGCTATCTGTTCCCGTTCTCAAGTTATCGTGACAACAAAAATATTTTTTAATAATTTTTTTAAAATTTTCTAGCCATACGATTCGCATAAAATTTCACAAACGTGCTAAGGTTCATATTCTACAACCACTCACTAGGTTTCAATTCGATCGGATCTATATTGGTTGAAAACAAAATTAATACTCAGAAACCACTGGGCCGATTATGCCCATTAACGAACTTGTCTGTCGTATTGGGATGCGCCACTCACCCTGAAAATTTCAAGTCGCTAGCTCTATTCGTTCTCAAGTTATCGTGGCAACGGCCGGACGGACGGCCAGACGGCCGGATGGACGGCCGGACAGAATCAAATTTGACCTCAAATTCTTCATTGGGAATTCGAACTAAATCGTTTGAGACCATTTTCGTCAAAAAATTCGAAAATTACAGACATTTGGGTAAAACTATAACGCGATGTTCCCCTGAACATACGGGCAAAAATAACATGGAATTTACTATTATAATTTTTTTTATCTGTGTTTCAAGATCCCATCCCTGCGACATTCTGAAAGTATTACAAGGGTATCATTTCACACCTACTTGGAAAATTTCAAGGACATTCAATGTGAATTCTGGAAAATAGAGTAAAAAATATTTTCACTTGAAATCTCACTAGTCATTCGATCCTTTCGAAATACAATGTGTCAAATGTTCATCAGTCAGTCCAAAGTTTTGTGTTTTTGTACAATTCCATTTGTTTTCCTTAGAATTCCAAAAGGATTCCAATAGAATTCCAATGGAATTCCGGTTAAATTGGAATTCTGGTGTACAAGTTTTTGTCAGCGGTTTCCCCCTTGACGATATCAAATTTTGCCATAATCTTTTGGAATTCTATTCGGGTACGCACGAATCCGTCTACAGTATCATGTCCACAAACTGCGGAAGGTGCTTCTGTAACTAGCTTAACGCATCTCTCAATAGCCTGTGTGTTGAAAGGAAATTTTTGAAATTCCATAATGTTCCATCTTCTTTCACAAACCTAGAAATTACCATACTCTTCAGTTGATTTCAATTGACTTATCTGTTGAGTATTGGAAAGTTGCTAGAGGCTTAGTTAAACTACAGTCTTGCTAAGATCTTATGTCAATGTAGTCATTGGCTTCAAAATTTAATTTTTGCGTTTGAAATTATCATATATTCCAAGGTTGTTTTATCAAACACTTTTAAAATCTTCCACAAAGCAGGCTCTTTGATATGTTTTCGCTCATCACATAACATTTGCACATACTCTACCAGTATCTTGAGGTTTTCTGATGTATATTCTGCTCCAATATATAAACGGATAAACATATTTGCTGTTGACAACCATCTGGAATGAGATTGTTTGCCCGGGCATCTGCGTGCAAACTTTTCACTGCAATTACCAGTAATAACAGCACGATTAATTGTTAACAACAATATATTGTCACGAATATTTCTTATCAGTTCTCAAATCTGTCTCATCAATTTCTGGTAGGTTGTATTCGATTGGTAAGCAGTCAATTACTTCAAGCTTCCCACAATCAGACAACTACCTAACAATAACTTCTGAATATGCAAGAGGCCAGTTGTCTCTTCTCCATACAACTGTAGGAAGAGATGTCATAGCGGAAATCCATAATCATGCAGCGGATAAATAAACCATTGTATTGGTCTGCCACAGTATTCCACCAGCAACCTCAAAACTCAAGACTTTCTGTCCGGTATTAACGGATGTTCCATCACGCACAATAGCCAAAATCTTAGTGATATCAATCTGTTGTTCCTCTTAATAGTTAAAAAAAAATACTGAGATTACAATTAAGAACTGCAAAATAATATTCTTATGTGACTGTCTTGCAATGCAAAACTAAGGTTTTGTCTTTTGTGCCATCAAAGTATAGTCCATTTTCCGTCTCCTTCTTTAATATATCTTCTCGAATTTTTGCCTTTTCCCTTTAATTTTCATTCAGTCTATTAGATTCGTGATACGATGCCAACATCGTCGAGTAGAGAACTTGCAATTATTGGTGCACCTCTGTCGGAAAAGCCTGTTCCTCTCATTTGTGCTGCTGTTTCCTCTTGACAAGTTGAGGCTTGGGTTTTGTCATATAACATTTTAGTAGCACTGTTGCTTTTAACAGGAAAGTTTTCTTGAATGAACGTCTCGACTGGCACAATGCAGCAGCGCAAGCGTTCTAGTAGATACAAGGTTTACAATTGTTGATGACATCGAAGGAGGTGGCGTAACATATAGAATAACTGTGAAATAGAGGAAAATGACTAATTTTCAAAAGGTTTGTGGCAGTGGAAATAATCTCCTATATCCCCTTTCTTTTAGAAGATTCATATGTGACCCAAATAAAAAATTTTGTGCACTTTCACAAAATAAAGTATATTTTATTATTTTTATATTTTGTATATACAAAGTGATTTCGCAAGTTGTACCTTAATTCCCCATGGATTCCCCTCATACAATGAAATGCCTTTTTCATTTACCATTTTTCCAGAGTCAGCTCAGGTAAAAAGTTTTAAGCGTTTAAAGATTTTACAATGTGCAAAGGCACCCCTGAACTGTATTTATGTACTAAACACATAAACACCTAATAGATTCAATATCTCATAATTATATGAAAGCTTTATCATCTGATTCTCGAAAATCAACGAAATTATCTAATTAATCTCATTTACTCACTGAAGTCTCATGAAATGGTTTTCAATAAATATTATGCTGCATTTTTGAATAAAACTCTTCCTGAATATTAATACACTTCCAACTTGATTTTCATTGAATAACCACTATAGGATTATCCACAATATCTTCTTTGCCTATTTTTCATATTTTAATTCGCATAATATAAATGAATATAAAATATCAATATCCAATTACCAACAGTTAACCTCTTCTCTACTGAATCGAGAAAACCAATCTGCAATTATTATGCTGTCTATGCAAGTGACCACCTGGCATAGACACAGTATAACAATATTTTATTATACTGTGACAGAAGCAGACACGGAAATGTAATAATTGTTAAAATATTAGGTTAGCCACAGATAATATCGTTGGTCTAATCTTAGAATATAATGTCCGTATTTTTTTATGTTTATTGTTTACATCTTTGATTAGTCCATATTCTAAAGTTTACATAATTCTGTAGATCCAGATTGAGAATTTCTCGTCAATAATAATTGGGATGAATAGGTGGAATGATACTCATAATTGATATAACCCTTATGCATTCTAATGTACTACACACTTATAAGATTCAACTATGGAGTACGAATGAAATAATTTGAAGTGACGTGAGATATATCTGTAGGAAATTAAGAAGATTAAATTATGTTCAATATATGAGAGAAATACTCAGAATGATTGTGTAGAATCGAAGCAGCATGAAAATAAATGTTTATAGATGACATGGATAACAGATAATTAAAAGTTTCATATTCACTATTGGGGATACATAGCAAAAAATTCATAGATGAATAAAAATCTTGGTAAGTCTATTCATTTAATACTGTGAAAGTTATTTGGGTTCTTGGCTATAAGGGGCTATTTATAATCAAACAACCATTGTTACATACACCTATATTTCGGAACTATATTGGTTCCTTCATCAGGATGCTGAAAAGTATACAACATTACACAAAAACTGCTTTATCTGGGTATGGGGATAACAATCTTAACAATAAAAGTACCTCTTCAAGGCGTGTAAAAAAGAATCATCAACAACTAAAATACAATATTACTCACATGCGTCAGTTGCTATAGAGAACAGAGGCAAACTGAACGGAAAACATTCCTCAGAATTTAACTACGTGGCCTTGATATCAATTCATCAAAATTGGAAACATGCAAAAACCGACAGATTTTAAAAACGAATACAAACAGTCTTTTTTGGTTAGGAGAGACCACAGACGAGAGCAGAGAAAGCAAGAGAGATCAAGTATAATTCTATGACGAGGCGGTGGCTGTCATCGAGGTACAGGGGCCATCCTTTAAGTCTAGATGCAGGAGATAACTATAAATGTTACTAAGACCGTTTATGTCTGTTCTCTTATTAACACTATTGTTGTTTTCGTTAATAAAGCACATTTCCTGGAATATTCTTTTATGATAATTTTTGCAAAAAGAGAGGACCTTCGCTTGTTCAAAATTAAACGAGTGAAGGTTTTTAACTGCATGATTTGATAGCGCGCAATTTTCGGATAAAGACCTGATGTTACTTCGATGGCCAGAAAAACGACGTTTCAAGGACTGAGATGTTTGTCCTATATAGATGCTGGGGCAATCATTACAAGGGACTGAATACACACAGTCAGATTGGTCTAAAAGAGGAATTTTGTCTTTTAATTTGGAAAACAGAGCTCCATTTGAGAAAACGTTATACTTGGCAATCTTTAAGTTTCCGATGTTGGACAGAATGTGAATCAACTTATTGGTGAGACCAGGAAGATAGGGCAGGGAGGCAAATTTTGGGGTATCTAACAGTGAGTTGGTGGTATCATCAATAATTCTTCCTTCATTGTTGTGGGGTGCAATGGAAGGTTCCTCTTGTGTTGTTGGGGTATAGTAAATGAGTTTATTAAGAAAGCCCTTGGGGTAGCCATTCTCTCTGAGGACGTTGTACAATTCTCTGAAGGCTGTCCTTTGATAATCCTGATGTGCAATCTTCTGAATTCTATCTTTCAAGTTAAGGATCACGTTCACTTTCACTTTCCAATCATGATTTGATCGATAATGGATGTATCTGCCTGAGTTAGTTGGTTTTCTATACCAGTTTAATCGTAAGGTGTTGTCTGGGGCTCTGATAACTCTTGTGTCCAAGAAGGGAACCGAATTCTCATTTTCCTCCTCCACTGTGAACTGGATGTGTTCATCATAGGAGTTAAACACCCTCAGGAGCTCCTGTAATCCATCTGCAGGTATTGCCGTGATAATGTCGTCCACATACAGATATAAAAGGGCTGGTTCATATGGAAGGCTTAGGAGACAGACGTTTATTAATTCTGTCATGACGATGAACGCCAGAATGGGGCTGAGGTTACTTCCCATGGGGCAGCCGAAGATCTGTGAGAAATATTGTCCCTTATAAACGAAATATTCTATTCATTTATTTTCCAAAAGATAATTACTCTGCGAATCAAGTTGTTTGAATAACTTGGTATTAACTTAACCCGTATTAAGATGGTAACTATAACCAATCCATTTGGAAAGGAGCAAGATTGAATTGATTTCTACAACTGCCATCTTTGAAATCAATACTCAGTCATGCCTTTATTTAAGCAGATCATCTGTGATTATAATCCAGTTTCGGATTTATGAAAGCATGTTAATTTCTGTCATTTTTTCATGACATTTAATAAAGTATATCTCGAAATCGTGATAAATGATGAAGAATAATTTAATTATCTGAAAGAATACAGTATTTCAGAAATGACTCCAAATATCCTTCATCTGCTTTCATTATGCTAATTCGCAAGCCTTTAACAAGAAAATCAGTAAAAGTAGGGGAAAACTGTGAATTGGAGATCATGTGTCATAGTTACAGAAAACTCCATACCAATTCTGGAAAAATGGTAAATGAAAAAAGTGTTGGGGACAGTGGACAGAGTTATCCAATGTTCGTCAAATTTTGAGGTTTTCGTGCTGATGCAGCAACGCGTACGTTAGTCTTAGCCTTGGTTTCTTCAAGAGCTGAATATCGTTGTCCCATTTATTTTAACATTATTCATGTGCGAAAATTCACCTATGAGGATCATCACTGAAACTATCAGATCTACACCAGATATTTATTGGTTAGCAGTTCTTTCAAACATTATCTCGCTCCGTATTCGCAGGCAAACTGCTGTTTATAATTATTAGCAGGTATACATTTTATTCTTTTCTGAATTAATATCCAATCATATATTCCAGACAATGAGATTCCCATACTGAAGTCGCATGAACCTTTATGGTCCAATTTTTTTCTCAAATTGAATAAAAGCGAGAAGTAAATTGGTCTGTCTGAATGTATTTATTGTGAAGTAACAACAGGTTATGGCCGTTGCAATGGCGTACTTTTCAGGTGGAACTCAGTTGACAGCCCTAGTTTTGAATAGGGGAACGCAGAGAAAACAATAGATAATTTGCTCAATAATTTATAGTTTCATATATAAATTTCAATATGGTTTGGGGCTATCGACAGGGTTTCTGAATCTTTTAGCACGCATGTTCTAGGGAACAGCGTGCACGGAACATTTTGCCCAAATATCTGTAATTCTCGAATCTTATGCCGAAAGTTTTGTCAAGCCATTAGGTTTCACTCATAGATGATCAATTTGAGCTCAAATTCGGTTATATCCGACCAGCCAGCCGTCGCCACGGTAACTTATGAGCGGAAAGAAATAGTGACTTGAAATTTTTGAGGTAGGTTGAGTTCGGCATAATCGACCAAACGGTTTCCAAGTAAAAATATTATTTTGAAACAATACCAAAACGATCAAATTGAAACTTGGAAACTAGTTGTAGAATGCCGACACAAAGACTTATGCGAAATTTTATCGTATACCCACAATAATTTGTTTGAAATTTTCTAAAGCCAAGTTTCAAATTTGAACATGATCGATCGGATCTACTGTAGGAGTTATTGAAAAAATACTGAACACGAACAGCGTTGGGCAAGTTAGTATCTGAATAGGTGACCGTTACCACGACAGAGTGCGAAACTGAAACAAATTTTGACTTTCATGGTAGGTTGCGCATCTGAATGCGATATATGAGTTCATTATCGGCTAAATGGTTTTTGGAGTTATAACCGTCTGAATTTTATTGTTATTTCCTCAATAACTCATAAAATAAGAGCCCAAACAGCTAATACAAACAAAGCAATCAGTTGTAGATAACGTAGCACAAATTTTCTCGAAATTTCGTGATGATCGTGTCACTAGAAAATAAAAAAAAAGATTTAATAATAGTCTGTATCTCAGAAACTATCCGTCCGACATCGCTGAAATTTGCGAGAGCTTTCAAAGACTAACTCTACATTCAAGTCATAAATTTAAATACGATCGGGTCTATATTGTAGGAGATATTGCTGGCCGGTCAGCTTTGGGTGAGTGCAGTAGCTTGATGGGTAACCGTTGCCATGATAACTGACGAATGAAAAGAGATACCGACCTGAAATTTTCACGGTCGGTCAGGTCAACAGTGTAGCCGTTGCATTATCTCGGGTCGAAGAAATTTCTCAGGTAGTTGACCATCGTAGTCTCGCAGTCGCGCAAAACATCGACGAGGAACTACGTAAAATCCTCGAATCTGGAAACGTATGCTCCCCCAACATAAAATGTCATCGGCAAAATTAACGATTTTGCCGATTTCAACTTCCAAATTTTTTGTGACTTAACGAACGAAAGCGGTAGATTATTTGTGCCAAAGCAGTTACACCAGAACAATTTCAACTTGTTGCATAACCTTTCGCAACCTGGTGGTATAAAAGCCACGAACAAATTATTAATTTCACGTTTAGTGTTGCCATCGATAAAGACTGTTGCTAGTGGACCCATTTTTGTATCCTGTGTCAACGTGATAAAATAACCAGCCATGTTTCTACGTCGATCAAACAGTTCGATAGTTTAGCTCGTAAATTTAAACGCGCCCCCATCGATATAATTACAATGCCATATTCGCAAGGCTACCGAAATTGTCTGACATGTATTGACCGTTTTTAAGGTGGCCGGAGGTAGCACCTATTGAAGATATGAAAGCCTCCACGTTGCCTCAGCCTTTTTGTCGGCCGAGATCTCGCGTTTCGGAGTTCCGCTCAAAATAACATCGGATCAAGGTCAACAGTTCGAATCTAGTTTATTTAGGAAACTATGCAAACTGCTGGGTATAAAATACATACGTACAACAGCTCACCACTCAAGCTAACGGTATGGTCGAATGGTTTCATTGCCAACTCAAAACAGCAGTAAAGTGCCACGCCACGGCCAATTGATTGAAAACATTACCAATAGTTCTGTTAGGATCATGCGTGAAAGAGGATATGAATGCAACTTCTGCTAAAATTAATCACTGTTCGATTCTTCGTCTACCCGCCGAATTTTTCACCCCTTCGGATCAAAAATCAAAAACTAAACTCCGTGATTCAGCATGATTGTAAACCAACCTACATTTTCAAATACCTGTCAATAACCAAGCACGTTTTTGGCGCTCTTTTTCCTCGGAACAGAGTGCTTATCAATTTGCCCAAATGTCTGTAATTTTCGATTTTTTTGCTGAAAATGGTCTAAAACTATTTGGTTCGACTCACTGATCAAGAATCCGAGGTCGAAATCGATTCTGTCCGGCGGGCCGGCCTTTAACGCGATAACTCTCGAACGAAAAACGTTAGAGGATTGAAATTTGCAAGGTGGGTTTGGAGCGTAAATATCTCGGATGATTTCGTTAATGGGCGAAATCCATCGAGCTGTTTCGGAGTAATGGCCGTTTTTAGTAAAAATGTTTTTTTTTAATATTTCCGAAACCGATCACTCGATCTACCTGCAATTTAGCATAACGTTGTGGAATCAAGACCTTCATACGCATGTGAAGTTTTGTATTGATCAGGTTAACGTAAAGTGTAAAAAAAAACTTTGAGTTTTTTTTTATTTTTTTTCTACCGTATCTCTCGAACGGAATGAGCTAGGCAGTTGAAATTTTCAGAGTAGGTTAGGGAGATGAATATCTCGGTAAGGTTCATTATTGGGCAAAATAGGCCAGATGGTTTCGGAGTAACGAGGAAAATATATTTTTTTTTTAACTAACAAATTTCAAATTCAATTTTTTTGAAGATGCAGATTTACCATAAAAATCCACTGATATCATTTTCAACTCCTTCAAGCGAATACTTTCGGAGATATGATTTTTCGAACTTTCAATAATGAATCGTACTTCTATGTTTTCACAGAACGCTATACTTACTCTATCTATGATTTATTATATGATCTGTATTCATGCTCGTACATGTCATCCTGTTCTATAAGAGAGAGTCAAATTCATTTAAGCTATTTGAGCAGTTTCGAAGTTATGGCCGTTTTCAGTAAAAAAATTTTTTATGAATATTTCCGAAACCGATCATTCGATCTATCTGAAATTTAGCATCAAATTTAGAATCAAGACCTTTATATACATGTGAAGTTTTGTATTGATCAGGTTAACTTGAAGTGTAAAAAAAAAATTGAAAATTTTTAAATTTTTTTTCTACAATAATTCTCGAACGGAATGAGTGGGCAGTTGAAATTTTTAGAATAGGTTATGGAGATGAATATCTCGGTTAAGTTAATTATTGGGCAAAATAGGCCAGATGGTTTCGGAGTAACGAGAAAAAATAATTTTTTTCTACTAACAAATTTCAAATTCAATTTTTTTTAAGATGCAGTTTCACCATAAAAATCCATTGATTTCATTTTCAATTCCATCAAGCTAATACTTTCGGAGATATGATTTTTCTAAATTTCAATAATGAATCGTACATACTTCTATGTTTTCACAGAATGCTATACTTATTCTATTTATGATTTATTATATGATCTGTGTTCATACTCGTACATGCCATCCTGTTCTATAAGAGAGGGTCGAATTCATTTCAGCTATTTCAATTTGATATCGTCCATGGTGCAGTTCTCATTCTCAGATTGCTCATTTAATCTTCATAAATAAACTATTATTTGCATTGAATTTCCTTTATGATGCAGTTCTATCATAAGAATACATTGATATAATTCCCAACTCTTAGAAACCAATACTTTCAGAGATATAATTTGTCTGTTTGAACAAGAGCGCCAGAAAGCTCCTGTCCACAGGGCTTGAACCAATTTTGTTAGACGAGATGCGGTTCGTGCGCCCTCGCAATCTCCATATGACGGACCATACGAAATCGTGCAACGCCACGATAAGTGTTCTGTAATCAAAATAGGCAACAACAAAACGACGGTCTTATTAGACCGATTAAAACTAGCATTTCCTTTGGTAAAAGATTGTGAACCAGAAAGAGAACATAACTTTCAATCCGTAATTGTAACCTTCCAAAGTTCTAAACCAGAATTGCATACCAAAGGAAATAGTAATTGCAAAAAATGCACTACACGGTCAGGTAGAAGAGTACATTTCCCGAATAGATTACAAGTCGGATTTGAATGAACTTATTACATTCAACATATTTTTTTTACCTACTCTCTGTGTGATTATATGTAGTTTGTATTGATATGTTTCAAACTTGTATAGCGTTTCCATACTTGTCCATCTCTCAACCTAACGTTATCACTGGTAAGGGGGTATGACGTGAAAGGAGCGATTCGACATAGTAGCTGGGTCGAACCGGGTTTCTTGTCGCATAACTCACACCAGGAATATCTGCACATTTGTAACAATGGATTCACGGACTCGAACAACAACTTTCTAATTTCAGAGATCCAATCAACTTTTTCTAGTGACAGAACAATTCCTGGTATCAGAAACAGGGAGAATAACTTTGCCTCTGTCAGGTAAAAACCTTAGCAGTTGCAGGTCCATGAATCAATTAGGCAGGTAGTATAAAGCGAGGAACACACGAGAAGGGTGGTCAGTAACCATTTGTGAAGTTATCGTTTGTAACCCAAACAAGGCTCATCAGAATATATATGTTTTCGTTTTCACCAAGTGCCGACAACAAGAAAATAGTTAGCGACGCGCTTACACTGCGGGTAACGCAGAGATATTGATTTCAAATCAATTTAACAAATGTATCCTTCATTCGGTAGAGAACCAAAATTATCCGTTTGAATTCATCACAATACGTGCAATATACCATATTTGATTATCTTTGACCAACGAATGGTTTTAAATATCTAAATAATGTGCATCTACTAAACTATTTTCCAACCTCGTCTGCATCGGTCTACCATTCTTCCGTATTGAAAAATTATCGAAGATTAAAAATATGCAATAAAGTGGACCCCCGGCAATCCGGCGCCCCTTTTAATCCGATATGCCTATCACTCTTGAATATATGTAATTATGTAAATATGTACATAATCGCACATGTACCAACTTGTTATGCGCCACTATTATACCGTATTGGGCTCTTTGTTTCGATTTTTCCGCGTATGTTCTGGGAAACATCGCTTCATCATTTTACCCAAAAGTCTCTAATTTTCGATATTTTTGCCGAAAATGGTCTCAAACGATTGGGTTCGGCTCCCTGATGAAGAGTTCGAGGTCAAATTTGATTCTGTCCGGCCGTCCATTGTCACGATAACCTCAGCAAGGCAAGAGATATCGACTTGCAATTTTCAGGGTTTGTTAATGAGCATAATCGGTCAAATGGTTTCCGGGTAATAATTTTGTTTTCAACCAATACAAATCCAATTGAAATGAAACTTGGTGTAATTCTAGAATACAAACTTAAGGACGTTTGTGAAATTTTATGAGAATCGTATGACCAGAAAGTTTTAAAAAAGTTATTGAAAAATATTATTTATGTCACGATAACCTGAGAACGGAAAGAGACAATGACTTGAAATTTTAGTTTAGGTTGTGCATCTAAATGCAACATTTGAGCTTGTTTATAGGTATAATCGGCAAAATGGTTTTGGAGTTATTTCCATCTGAAATTGTGTTGTTATTTTCTCAATAAGTCAAAACATACAGAACCGATCCAATTCAAACATGATTATTAGTTGTAGAATGCCAACGCGAAAATTCTTGCGAATTTTTGTGAGCATCGTATATTGAGAAAATTGAAAAAATAACATTTAAAATCATTGAAATAAGTTCTATATAACAGGAACTATTCGTCCGACATCGCTGAAATTTTGCGAGAGCCTTCAGAACCTAACTCTACTATGCCAATACTGCCAAGTTCCAAGTTTGTACCCGATCGGATCTATATTGTTGGAGATCTGAGCAGGCTTGTATCTATGAGTTCAGTAGCTGGATAGGTGACCGTTGCCTCGATAACTTTTAAACGAAAGGAGATAAGGACTTGCATTTTTTTCAGGGTAGGTTGCGCATCCGAATAGGAGAGTTAAGTTTGTTTTTGGTCATAATCGGTCTAACGGTTTTGGAGTTATACCCACCTGGAGTATTATTTCCTCTATAACTCAAAAAATATAGACTCGATATAATTGAAGCTTGGTATCTAATTGTACAATATCGACATAAAGACGTGTGCAAAATTTTGAGAGAACCGTACACAAAATTTAAAAAAAATTACGACAAAAAAAATTGGTTGAAGCACTGACGTGAAGTCAGGAGCTTTTGCGCGTATGTTCTATTGTGCATTCTCCTGTATTGGACACTCTTAATAGAATTTATTATTGCTCAGTTTGAATTTGTAATTTGTCGGATAACAAGGAAAATTTTATCAAAGAATTACTATAGCGGTTCTTAGGTAGTACTCTATAATCCGACAAATTCGTCCGACAATGCCTTGCAAAACGTTTGTCGGAATACCGTGGTCCACTGTATTAGTTTGATTGTAGTACTTTCCGAATTTTTATTACTTAAATAAATTTTTTCGGTAATGAAATTGCTCTAGATAATTGACAAAATATCTATTGACAACTTGTTCAACCGATATTTAATCGAATTTTGATATGCTTTTGATTTGTCATCCAAGCATCCGTGACTCAGAATAAATAAGGAATAGTAGAAACATGAATCCGTTTCAGTTTCACAATCTTGTACAAGAGGCGATAAAACGGCAGAATAGCTACTATACGATATCAAACGCAGCGTTGGGATATATATTTCCGCAGAGTCCAATTAATCACTTGGTTGTTACGCATCGTTGCACTCATGAATCACTTGAGATAGGGTTGGCGTTTGATCGATTAGATGAAGAAGAGACAAACACTTTTTTTCCTCGGTTGAGGGCGACGTACGGGATCTCGATATCAACGTTCAGAATCATAGATTGGGCTTGTGTGGTTTTTATTCGAAAAGAATTTGCTATGGAAGAATGAAGAATGGATTTCAGTCTGTTCCATCTCTGTTTTAATTTCATGGAGTTGGAATTTTTTTGTTTGTTTTGTTTTTTGTTGCGGTGGAAATACTTTTCTCACCGCCCATCAGCAGCCATTTCATGCCGATTTTTGGCGCTCTTGTTCCTCGGAATAGAGTGCTTATCAATTTGCCCAAATGTCTATAATTTTCGAATTTTTGGTCGAAAATGCAAAGTAAAACTATGTTACTATGATTTTCAAATACTATCAATGTGACAATTCTCGAATTTCAGAATAATTATCAACAAAATAATTCCGAAGATTTTCATTAAGTGTCTGACGAAGGAGTCTGATATATATGTCTCTATTTCTTAAGTTATTCATATGTTCTGACAGTGGTCTTGATGTTTCTCCTTTGTACGATTTACCACAAATAGGTACAAGGAATATTATATACACAGTTTTTATATTTTTGTTTTTCATTAATGGGTTTTGTCTTTGTTAATAAAGACCCAAGATCATTTTGTATTTTGACGACGGTTCTTATATCGAACTTAGAACCGATTTTTCTGATTTTTTTCAGAAAAGCCACGATCATAAGACATCACATTCAATAGATTCGGTTGCTGCTCTTTTTGATTATTCTGTTGTACTTGATTATTTGTTCTTCTATCTAAATTCATGATTGATGTATTCATGAATTGTCACGGATATCCATTATCTCCAAGAAATTTTTTGATGAAATCAATTTCACTATTTCGAATTTCAAGAGTAGAACAAATTAGGTTAGCTCTATCATAAAGTGTTTCAATAGCACCTCTTTTTACACTAAGTTGATGCTTTGAATAGAAATTTAAATATCTATTTTTATGTGTCTGCTTCCTGAAGACTCTCGTTTCGAAATGGTTTGGACACTTAATTATAACATCTAGAAAAGAAAGCTGATTATTTTTCTCTATTTCCAAAGTAAATTTAATTTTAGGTTCCTTTGAATTTATGAAATAGGGAAATCTGCCAAATCACAAATATATCGTCAACATATCTCCACGAAGCTTTTGGGTTCATCAAATACGTATCCACAAATTTTTCTTCAAAATTTTTCGTGAATATATTACTCATCACAGGTGATTAAGGCGATCCCATTGCCATTCCAAAATTTTGTCGATAAAAAACATCTCCTAGTTGGAAATATGTGGTATTCAACATACATCAAGCATTTTCATAATATCATTAGCATAGAATTTTGAATCTTTAATCACCGAGTCATCATTTTATAATTTCGTTCGAACTATTTGAAGCGACTTATCGACAGGAACATTGGGGAATAAACTGACAACATCGAATCTCACTAGAATGTCATTTCGGTTCAAATTTGAATCTTGTAGTTTTTCGAGAAAGTGTTTGCTGTTCTTCGAAAAATTTTCGTTCTTTCATCAAGACCACTGGAAGTAAGAAAGTCGGAACATAAGAACAACTTGAGAAATAGAGTCATACAGAAATCAAAAATAGCAGAACATGTATGTACAATCCAATTATGTAACATGTAAGAACTTGTATGTACAATCACATGAATGATTGGAGTAATACAAATATTCTCATGACAGAACCTGATTATATTAAAAGGAAACTCAAGGAGTCAACTTGTATTTTGTTGAACAGAGAATGCAATTTTGTAAATTGTTCAATTTTTATTGACCATATTTGGCTCAATTTATTAAAAAAGGAGTTGGAACTTGGAAATTTCCATGCAAAGTTAAACTATGTTACTATGATTTTTATATACTGCCAATGTGACAATTCTCGAATTTCAGAATAACTACCAACAAAATAATTCTGAAGATTTTCGTTAAGTGTCTGACGAAGGAGTCTGATATAGACTCCGAAACGTTATGATATAGTCGTTTCTTCGTTGATGTTATTTCGTTGTTGTTTGTTAGGCAACATCGTTTGATTGATTCCTTCTGACAAATATCTTGTATCACAAATAATAAATGTCTTTATTTTATAGATATTTTTCAAAGTTTGGGTGAGAAAACCCAGAAAAGAAACCTTTTAATAATTAGTATACCTCCTACAGTATGCTTCAATGATTACACACCCGGAATTAGAGAAAACACAGAAAAAACCATTGAAGAATGAATTCACCTCCAAAAGTAGCCTTCAATGATTACTGAATATTCCATTCCACTCAAAGGTAACAACAAATCACATGAAGAAGGAATGTGAATTAATAGGGAACATCCGTCCTCCAAATACAGAGTCGGGTGAAAATCAACAGCTATTCATACATATATCAAAATGTCACTCTGGACATATCTGGCTCCAAAAATTAACTCATACATCAAGCATTTCCCATAAATCATCCAAATCATAGAACATGACCAGCTGAAAATAGCCCGCGAGTGAATGGAATGTTGGCCATATATAAGATATATAACATAGCTCCGTTCGTGTAATGGAGATTTATGTTACAAATATTTTTGAACTGATTGCCTTATTGCTTGTGGAGTTCACTTCACATTGAAAACATGTGTGCATGATTTTCTAGCTAGTAGCAAGCTCTAATGAACCGGAATTAATATACAGGGTGAGTCTTTGACCACTGCATTAATTTTAACCAAAGATTCCTCTCATCAAATGAAACGCTTTTTTCATTTAACATTTTTCCTTATTCAGCTCAGGTAAAAAGATACAGGCTGTTGAAATTTTGAAAAAAAATCAGTTTTTTTTTGTAGCTTTGACATCCTTTTTTCGAATAAAATGAATGTTGGCGTAAAGTTTCCTATAACTATGATACATATTTTCCAAATATTAGTTATTTTCGACTTCTACTGGTTTTCTAGTTATGGACTCGTGGATTCATAAAACTAAACGAAATTAGCATAAAGAAAGCATATAAAGTTTTTCTTGAGTCATTTCAAGAATATTCCATCGTTTTAGAACATTATATTATTCTTCATCATTTCTCCTTAAACGCACCGTTTTCGAGATATTCTTCATTGAATATTTTGAAATGGAAAACTCCAGAAATTTCACTACTTTTATGGATCCGTCCCTGAGCGTTGGAATCCCGAATCAAGCTGTAAACCACGTTAAAATGCCTTATTCTCGTCCGCCAACAATGTCATAGATAATTTATATGCGGGAGTCTATTAGCACATTGTGAAATCTTTAAACGCTTGTTACTTTTTACCTGAGCCGAATCTGGAAAAATAATAAATGAAAAAAGTGTTTCATTTGATGAGAGGAATCTTTGGTTAAATTTAATGCAGTGGTCAAAGGCTCACCCTGTATAGCCAATAATTCAGCGACATTACACAATAATTTTACCCATTTATGAACAACCTCATAACAAATTCGATAATGCGAGTTCTTTGACTGATCTCGGTGATGAAGGTACTCTCTTTCGTATATAAGCGTAAACAAATTGCTATGGAAAATCATTCGAATACTTTAAAAATTAGAGTGTTTGTGTTTTTAATTGGAATGCTCCATGGAAGCAAAATAATAATTGGCTGTAGGGAAAGATTTATTCAGCGAGTTAGAAATGATTTTACTATTATTAAAAAAAAAAGATTTTGAATTTTGTATCAAGAATCCCAAAAATATAAAATTGACAATCAACTATTAATAATGAGTAAATATCAAGAAATCAATAAAGAATTAGTACAAAGGTTTCCGTAACAATTGTTGTCCAACGCAACAATAATACATAACATTTATTGCATCAAATTTGGAAACCAAGAAAAAAACTTTGATTGAGAAGAAATTGAATGAAGATGACAAGACACAAATAATTAAAAACAGAACAGAACATAGATGGTGAATCAAATATGGCATTTTTTATGGCAAATAATTTGAAAATATGATAGATCAGAAAGAATGCATCAAGAAATGAAGGATATTTTATATGGATATGAAGGAGAATGGAAAAGTGAATTGAAGACAATTACCAAAAGATGGACAGAAGATTAGAAGAAAATTTAATAGCTTTCGAATAAATATTTTGTACACGGATTAATCAACTGAACGAACGAATACTAGTAGAGCAACAAGCTGAACGAATACTAATAGAGACACAAGTCGAACATTCAATATTAGGAGAACAAGATGAACGAATAAGTAGACCAAATGCAAAATTGGAAATAATTTCAAATAAAGAAAATAAATCATATTGAGAAATTGTGAATATAGATAGAGTGATAATAATAATGAATAGTAAACAATATGAAATGATAACCAATGAATATGAAGAAGCAAACGTGGGTAAAATGAGAATAAATATAGAAAATGAGTTACGAAGAAAAATGAAACTATGCGATCTGAGACGGAACAATGAGAGTAAAGAATATTACAAAAATATGAAGTTTCTAATACAAAAAGCAATAGAATTACGAGGGGACATGGCCATCAAAATGAATTTCAACGATAAGAAACATATTCAATACCACAGAGCGATTATTAATCGATTGTCATTAGAAAGAAAGTAAGAAAGAAAACGTTTAAATTCAAACAGAAAAGAAGCAAGAGAAAGGTTAAGTTCAAACGATGATTGTTGATTCAATTATAATTTATCATACATCAAGTAACAATTTCAAATTAATCTTTGCGCGCGTGTTCCGCAAGGAAGAGCATGCAAGTGGATTGCGCATACGCAGAGGAGAAGTTACTGTTTTTTGGTTGCATGTATTATGTTGGGAGTTTTGTTAGGACTATTGGTCATAGATCTGATGCTGGGCCGGTATTGTGAGAATACGAGCCCCCAATAAAAGAATATTCATGGCAATTTTGTTCACGGACAAGTCAGTTTGGGGGAAATAGCGTTGATTCCGAGTTCGAGTGTCTGTGCTGGGGCCCTGAGACTAATATTGAAATTCATGTTACCCCTTACGGCCATTCACGTTGTGCGCATGCAGACGAGAAGTGATTTAACAGCTGGAGTTTTCGTCTGAGAGAATTGGGGTTTGGAGGTCCAGGATGCCATTCCTCCATAGATTCTGGAATTTTTTGCGCATGCGTGAATTGAAGCTGCGTTATCTCCTGAACCAATGGTATTGAAGAATCAGAGTTTTGTGATTTTGAAAGGCCTTTCAGCCACGAGTAGATTGCGCATGCGCAGAAGAGTAATTCCTCTTTTAGGCTTTTATGGCTTATGTTGGGAGTGGATTGCGTCTAGCGGTAATGGATTTGGTACTGAGCCGATATTGTGAGGTTTTAAGAGAGATTTCATGTCAATTATGGGCACCAACAAGTCAGTTTCGAGGAAATAGCGTTGGCTCCGAGTTGGGTTTTCTGTATCGTGACCCTAGGGCCAATTCATAAATATCTATATTTGGAAGATCTTTATTGAATTACGTTTGGATTTGGAGAATAGGTGTAAGCAATTTCGTTACCAACGGGAGTCGCTTAACCGCATTTTTTCTTTATTTCGATCTTCGTTAAAACTAATAGCCATACTGTATCGATAGATAGATTTGTTAAATTACCTTGAAAACCAATAAACAAACAGCGACGTGGAGTCAGTACTCTTTGGCGCGCTTGTTCACGTTAGCTAATTTGAATTGAATGATTCATGTTTCGAGCTGAGCGGATAGAACGAGCCGGAGATCTACCCAGAAGAAAGTGGACACCATTCACTGTCAGGATATAAATTATCAGTGTTGTATCTAGCTGGCATAATGATAGGGTAAAAACGTTGACAAAGAACACAACTGACTCTCCTTATTCACACAAGGTCCTAGGAACTTCTGAGGGATTTCCATGGGGAAGACTTGGCAGCGTCAGTATAATCATAATAATGTTTAAAGCATGTGCGCCAATTGCAGATTGACTTCTTAGTCCACTTGCTCCACTCGCTCTACCCATTGAGCTTGAGGTGCTCATCATTCGATTCAAATTAGCCAACGTGAACACGCGCGCCGAAGAGTACTGACTCCACGTCACCGATTTTTTTATTTCTTCAAGTTCCTTTAACAAATCTGGCTGTGAATACAGTTTGGCTGCTAGTTTTACACTAGAGCGCAATAAAAAATAATTGCGGTTATGGGACCCCATCCCACAAGGGAGGGGGAACGCAATTGTCTGTTCTCCAATTCTGAACGAAATTAAATATAGATCTACCAAATATAGTAATTTATAAAATGGTCCCAGGGCCACGATACATACATGTCGACTCGGAAACAACGCTACTCCCTCGGAACTGACTTGACCGTGCACAGAATTGCCATGAAATTTCACTCAAAACATCACAATAACGGCTCAGCACCACTTCCATACCAGCTAGACGTAAACCACTCATAACATGAGCCGTACAATCGACACAGCACAAAATTCATTACAGCTAGACTTAAACCAAACCCAACATAAGTCATACAAACCAAAAAGAGTCTCCTCTGCGCATGCGCAGCCTACTCGTGGCTGAAAGTCCTCCCAAAATCACATACCTCACAAAAAACTCTGATTCTTAAAAACCATTGGTTCAGGAGATATCGCACCTTCAATATGCGCGGACACCCCCAAGGGGCTTCTGTGCACTAATAGCATCCTGCACCTCAAAACCCCAATCGTCTCAGACGAAAACTGCAGCAGTTAATTCACTTATCGACTGTTCAAGCGCATAACAAAAAATGCCTGTAAGAGGTAAATGATAGCACGCTGTTCTTTGCGGAACACGCTCGCAAAAACAACACTTGATGGTTGTCATATGGTAGCAATAGTTTTGCAATTCCGGGCTGTTTTTAGTTATCCGATAAACTCCAATATATTTCAATAAATATATCACTGATATTTTGTGAGAGCCTACAATACCTAATTATACAGCCACGTCTCAAATTTGAGTGAGTGAGTTCACAATTACTTTCAATCGGAAATATATAGTGCCTTTCAATTTTTAATATAGACTGCACATCCGAATGCAACAGTTAATTTCGCTAATAGTCAGAAGATAGAATGCCAACGCGAACATTTTTGGAGAATTTCATGAGTATCATTAGAAAATAAAAAAAAATTAATATAAAATCATTTGTTGGAGATATTGAAGAAATATTGGAAACCAAGCAACCTTGGGCGAGTTCAGCAGCTGGAGTAGTGACCATTGTCATGATCAATTGCGCAACTCAATGCTCCAGTTGTATCATCAAGTGGGCATAATTAACCAAATGGATTCGCAGTCATACCCATCTGAAATTTGACTGATTTTACCTCAATATGTAAAAAAATACAAATCAGATCCAATTCAAACATGGTATATATTTGTAGTATGTCAACGCACTAAATTTGCGAAACTTCGTGAATATCGTATGCTGGAGTTACTTGAGGCGTATCACCAGAGAGAAATAAAAAAATGTTTTCTTCAAAAATTTTAAATTCCAAGAACTATTCGTCGTAATCCGCTGAAGCACTCACCTCCAACCTGCCACTGCTCAATTGAGTACAGAATTTCTGCTCGATCGACTTTGTATGAGGCTTTTCATAAACCATGGAACATGTGCGCAAAAGCTCCTGACTTCACGTCAGTACTTTTAAGGAATTTTTCTTATTTTTCAATGGCTTCATTTGAAAAAGGAGTTTCAAAATAAATTGCATATTTACATTGCCAATTATTCTGCTCTATTCAATGGCGTACAGTTCTGAGCGAATTCCAAATATCAATATAACATTAAATAGGCACAAAATATCTAATAAATTTTTTTATCAATAATTTGGAAAAGTTGTAGTAAAAAGCATTATGGAATTAAATATTTATGTATTAGCGTGCTAGCTAACTCAGTGGTGGAAAATCGGACTTGGTAGAGCATCGGTCTTTAAAAATTAAAAACAATTGACACTATAAAATATAGCGCAAAAAGTATCAATGAAAATGTATAGATCATTTTAAAATACGTCGTCATATGAAGTCAGAAAAAAAATAGGATTTTGCATAATTTTGGATAGAGTCCAGATACATTTCAACAGCCTAAAATATGCTCGTTTTCGGTCTCCGACTGTATTTCATGGAAATTTCGACACATATGTCAGTTTTGATTTATGTATTGTAAGATAGAGTCTAGAAGCAATGAAATTGAAATTGGTCTTTTTAACATTATCAGATAACGAATATCGAATAATAGGTATTGGAGATTAACAAATATTTATAATTCTAATACGAGGCGCGGCGGCGGAGGCCTAAAGCGGGCGCGACCAGCTGGAGCGTGCTGTGGCCACAGTGCACCGTGAGCTCTCCTAGCGATTCGACGTATTTCAGCAGTTAGAAACTATGGACGAGGATTTGGTATTTTTACTGGACAGTCCAATCCTGAGATGGGAAGTGTTGAACATAAGAGATTGTGTACACGCAATAAATAAAAGTAGAGAAAAATGTGGTGAATTTTTTAATTTATATGAACAATTGAGATTACATCCTAACAAATTTTTCGAGTACACCCGAATGACCGTCTCATATATGGGTTGTTTTGATTGAATTGCAGTTATAAACAGTTCAGTATTATATGCCATTTCATATCAAGAAACATGCAGTCTCGCATGCGCCAAGCGTTAAGACCGAACTGTTTTGATACCTCAGCTAACCGCGCATTAAGTCGCTTGCTAACTAGGTCCTTAATGTGGCCAGAAAGGGCGGACAGGAACGTTTGAAAACTACGCGCGATGACTCGCTCATTACCGTCGCGCGAGGTACCTGCCTTAGTCACTGCACTATGGCCGCAAAGGCGCGTTTCATATGTTTGATATTTCGCGCCCGTCGTCGCATCCGTGCTAGGCTCGCAGTGTGGACGCACACTTAGGCTAGCGGCATATTGAGGACAGCCCAGCACAGCACAGCATAGCCTAGCCTAGTAGAAGATTTTGTAACAAATGCAATTGAATAGTACGCTGCATATTGGACGTAGCCGAGCAGAGGCCTACGCGACGTACTAACAGAGTACTCTGTCTGGCCTTACCCTACTAGGCTAGGCTATGTTGTACTGTGCTGGGCTGCCCTCAGTATGCGGCTAGCCTTAATCCTGTACCATAGATATGGTCTGAAACAAATAAGTATAAGGCAAGTAATACTCGATGGGAAACGAATAAAGGGCAGTTCATTTGCTTTACAATATCTCTTATTCTACCATAAATTCATTACCGACACCACCCAACCATGACCATCAGTTCAAGAATGTTAACGAAAAGAATTTCATATCATAGGACATATTATCATTCTTAATAGTAGGAGATCCAAACCTGAATCGACCTTCACCGAGCTGATAATAGATGGACACATATTTTATAATAAATTTACTATATTAGATAATATACTAAAAATGGGTTGGCTGAAAAATCCTGGACCTACTATTTTTAATTATTTTTTAAAAAATGATTTTCAATTGAATTTTGCAACATCAAGATAATAGGAAAATGTTTATACTGACTTATGGTATAAAACGTATAGCATGTGCAGCCGTTGAGTTACCTATTATATTATATTTACCTGGACGAACTACTGGGTTGCCAGATACAAACAGGTATGTCGATGGCAGTTACTTTCACTGGAACGGATAACAGAAAACAATTAATATCATCATAAGCGCTGTTTTATTGTGAACACATCGATATAGGGTTGTCTGCAAAATTTTTAATCCTTATAGGGGTTTGCGAATTTTAAAGATTTAAATTTCAACGCGAGTGGAAATATGTGACAGAATGATCCTAGGTAAGTATACCGTGTAATAATAAAGGACCCAATATTGCAGACGCAACTGATGGAACAATATATGTAAATTATATGTGATTTAATGCAACTGATTCTATATGTGCGAATTTGAACCCTGAAAACTACGTTTGGCATTTGGATGATTCTTCAAAACCGACAGGTTTTATCGGCGGAGATCGAACTCCTTTTAAAATCTAAGACATTGTCAAAATGGAAGAAAATGACAACGAATGTAATGAATCACATGAATTCGAGAGTCTCAATTACACGTATGATGAATCAGATATTCAATAGAAAATAATTATCAGAATATATTTTTCATGAATACCATTTTTGTATTTATGCTGTTTTGTATTAAAATTTAAACGCAATACAAGATCACCAGTCTATTTTGTGGGTTATTTTTTAATTCGAAATTTGGCCTATCCACTTTGTTTCTCCATAATTTTTTCCAGAAATAGCAAAAAAAAATATTTCAAAGTAAGTAATTAATATTTTAATTATCTATGTTATCATATTTTGAGGTACAAAAACTTTTCCATTATAGATATCTTATTATAATTCTAAGTCAATATATATGCATATTGATTTAATTGATGTTGTGTTGTTTCATAATTTAGTATTATATTCGATTATTATCTATTTAATAACTTAACTCAAATGTCAGTTGATCCAAAATAATGCTCACTGTTTACTACAGTATAAATACCGAGCATGCGCACTTTCTTATATTTGAGGTTCCATCTTGTGCGACTGCAATGTTGGGTCTTTTATTATCAAACGGTATACTTACCTCGGATCTCTCTGTCACACATTTCCACTCGCGTTGAAATTTAAATATTTAATATTCGCAAACCCAAAAATTTTGCAGACAGCCCTATATCGACGTGTACGTAATGAAACAGCGCTTATGATGATACAATTTTTTTTCTATTATCCGATCAAGTGAAAGTATCTGCCATCGACATACCTGTTTGTACCTGGGAACCCAGTAGTTCTTCCAGGTAAATAATAGGCAATTTAACGGCAGCACATTCTATACGTTTTATACTTTAAGACAGTATAAACATTTTCTTATTATCTTGATGTTGCGAAATTAAGTTGAAAATCATTTTTTTAAAAATAATTAAAATAGTCTGTCCAGGATTTATTCAGCCAACCCATATTTAGTATATTTTCTAATATACTGAATTAATTATAAAATATGTTTCATTCTATTATCAGCTCGGTGAAGGTCGATTTAATTTCGGATCTTAGACTATAATCTAATATGACCATTTCTCAGAAATCTTGGAATGTTTCTATCCCCACAATTCCTAAATATGCGTTTCAAATGAGAGGAATTTATCAAAAACCATGGAAGATGTTGATAGTCCAAAAATGATATTTCTCAATCGAATTGAGCGAACGTTCCGAGATTGTGGATTTCAATATTTTCGGCTAACCCTGGATGTAACTATAAAGTGAAATGAATTCAACGAACTATGAAAGATCACTTTATTAATATCGAAATCTAACGTCACTCACTTCCAATGGGGAAAATTAAAGCTTTTTGACAATCATTAGGATTGCAAGAAAATAATGTTTTACTCTACTCTCTTCACCTCCCTCCCACTTAACTATCCCTCGATCTCATAGCGTAGTACTCCCAAGGTAGTGTGCAGCGATTGGTGATTCTCTGGCTGAAAATACCTCACCTTAAACCAATAGGATTCCATGGGATCGATACGACGGTTCAAGGCAATTCCAGGCCAGTTTACGTTGCACCAAAATGTATGAGAGCCCTTACGTTTATCTCGAGTGTTATAAACTGCAGATACAGATATTCGGTTAGGCCAAACCTCTTTCGAGATGCCAGAGAGTCGAGGTTTTGGATTGAATAGTTGATCTCCTGTCGGGTGGTACATGTTCTTTGGGATCTGTCTATATACCAATGAGTTTCAGGCCACTCGAGTCCAGAGAACGTCGGTAATACGTCGTTTGCACCCTTCAAATCTAATCTAAACTTCAACTTCATATTATATTCAAGTAGAAATTCAATTCCTTATTGAAATTCGACACACACATATCCCCACTTGACGCTTTTCATATACAAAAATTGAATGACACATAAACAGAGCACGCTCTGCATCCAAGGAGTGGCGAAAAGCAGAATTCAATCTTATATAAATGCCAAAATTCACAATCAACATTGTGCCCAACCATCCCCGGAAGATACATGAAATTGAATAAATCGATTATCAGAATACCATACTGTAATAGTTATTTGTAATGTGATGTTGCCAACAGTTTGGGATGTTGAAATATACACAAATGAGAATTCCCCAACGGGATACCTAAATTTTTTATTTTAGAACCGTTTAACACATGATAATTTGTACCAAGTCGAATATAACATAGTTAGTTGATTTACACTATTTATTTAACACTGTAGTACATTAAGTCGCCTAGCAACTACTTCAGAAACCACTACACTTATTGATACAGTTATGACCTTATTAAAACCTGTCCTGAAGAAAACTGTGGAGATTCGAATGCATTAAGGGCATTGCTCATTGTTCATTGTATAACGATGGACCCCCTTTAAACATATTTACTCGGCTAGCTGGTAGCTTAACGCTATATTTATACTACTTGGAATATGAAGTGATACAAATAAAGTTGGGTTTTAAAGGTTTGATGAAAAATTCCGTTGATTACAAAGAACACTTAACTCACAGTTCTTCAGGGCTTTCGTCCTGGGAAAGCTAAAGGTGCTCTTCCAAATAATGCTCGGAATCAATCTAGTTTACAAATGTAGGGATCAGTCCCAAAACGTGTTAGGTATGTAAGGTAGATTTTCGCTCCAACCAATGTTAGCTAATAGGTTATGTTTTCCTCCAGCCCAAAATTAGCCTCCCCTCAAAAATAAGTTAAGTGCGTAAGGTAAAAATTTGTTTCAGCCCAGAATTAGCTACTAGGTTGAATTTACCTCCAGCACAAAATTACAATGATTAAAACAGTGTTACACATACTACTTTGCAAACTACATTATTTCTCTTTATAAATCTGGGGATATAAGTTAACAATATACTAACATTTAGTTATTGGAACTTATCAAACGCGAAAAAAAAAAACCAAGGCAGATAATCCCCCGAAATTTGTGGAAATCCTCCCCTGATTTGTCCAGAAAACATCAACATGGAATCCTCATCTACCAGAAAAATTAGTACGCAATAAAAATAATCAAACATCAATAATAATCTGTATGTATTTCTGAAAAAATGGCATTCAAAACTATAATAACTAATATCAATCTGAAAAAATCCCCTAAATAATTTTACAAACCCAATTTTGATAACCCATATCCATATTTTAAAAGGACCGCCAAACCTATAGTGAAAGAGTATATTTTACGATACACGGACTGTTTTACAAGATTTCTGGAGAACAATTCTATCTCAACTATGGAGAACAGAGGAAATCTTAGGAGAAAACGTTAATAATAGTACAGTTCACTCGAGAGCTCAACTCGAAAAAGAACCTATCATGAACCTCTAATTTTATTTACCACCGTACGGCCACAGAAAACTCTCTAAATCCATTGGCGTACTGAATGAATTTACTATAATGAAAATAAATAATCACTTCTAAATTATATAGAAATATTAACTTTGGGATATCAAGAGGGATTTATGAGACAACATATTTCTAGGATAGATTGAAATAATTTTACAATTTCAAATTATAAGGTGACCAGAAGGCCAAATTTACGTTTAACTGGTTACGAATGACAAGATTCTGTTCTACAATTGATTAACTGAAAATTGAAAAGTAGTTCTCTATACAGGGTCTCCCAATTTCGATTGCCTATTAGACGATTCTGGAGAACTGTACATATTTGAAATCTGAAAATTGGGATTATGATACTGCTTGAAATTCTCTGCAGATCTTAAATATTTCTCAAGCCCGAGCACTTCCGGTTATACAGGGAGTATAAATAAATTTGATGACAAATTTGTTTTTCAAATTTTGCATTCCTGGTATGATCGAGTATGCAATGCTGAATACCTTTCTGTTGAAACCATTGTATTCATTCGAATACTTTTGAATATATAGAAAAAAAAGTCAAAGATGTTTAGTCAGTATTATGTTCATTATTCTTATTTTAAACATCCTGAGCGTTAACCGTTTTCACAACATCGAAGAAGAATGGGGCAATGTCATGCATTTTTTGAATTTCAGAAATATCATCACAGGGTGTCTTAAATTTTGTGTCGAAAATTGTGATAAAAAATTGGCCATATCTTCTGTTTTTCAAATTAGAACTCAGAAAGTATTGAATTTAGTAGAATAACCATAAAACTATTATCATTTTTCACCGCAGAATCCAACGCAATCATAAGAAAAATGGGTTCAAGCCCTGTGGACAGGAGCTTTCTGGCGCTCTAGTTCAAGGAGACAAATTATATCTCCGAAAGTATTGGTTTCTCAGAGTTGGGAATTATATAAATGAATTCTTATGATAGAACTGCATCATAAACGAAATTCAATTCAAATAATAGTTTATTTATCAAGATTAAATGAGCAATCTGAGAATGAGAACTGCACCATGGAAGAAATCAAATTAAAATAGCTGAACTGAATTTGACTCTCTCTTATAGAACAGGATGAAATATACGAGTATGAACACAGATCATATAATAAAGCATAGATAGAATAAATATAGCATTCTGTGAAAACATAGAATGTAACGTTTCTTTTTAACCCGGGCAGTGGTTTGTTTACATTTGTTTGGCGAGTGTCGTTTATGTCGTTTATGTTGACTTCGAATTTGAGGTTGGATCTCAGTGGTACCAATCGACGCACAAAGAATAATCGTATTCGAAGAGCCGAATGAGTTGGCAATATTGTTGCATTGTGAAAGTCTGAAAATTTGTGAGGGTCTGCGCCAGTCAGGGACATGAGGTCGTCCATTTTGTGGAGATTCTACGGAGGAGCAATAGGTCGTGCGTATTTTCGAAACTTCGTAAGAATTGTTGAATTCGTCTTAGTTGGATATAGTTTCGAAAATCGAATAGGAGTGAGGGTTACATTGGTTTGATTTGGAACGATAACAGGTAACTTGCACTCGTCTCGAAAGAGGATCTAAAGGCCTTTCTGCAAATCTAAGAGTTGACCACGTGAACGATCTTGGCGACTTTGACAGAATATCGCTGTGTGCTTGAAGGATTATTTGGTGGAGGCACGGCCAGATTTGGTTTCGAAGCAAACGTGTGCAGGACAACCCCGAACATCAGGGGTTTTTGTGGCAGCCCGAGTTTTTATGGTAGCACGAGTTTTTGTGGCAGCCCGAGTTTTTATGCAAGCACGATTATTATGCAAGCACGATTTTTATGCCAGCACGATTTTTTATGTCAGGAAGAGAAGGATTTTTATGTCAGGAAGAGTAGCACTGAGGCATTCGAGTATATACAAGGTTGTCCATAAGTAACGCTGTGAGACAGCCAACGCAGGGTTGCAGATCCCGAGTATATACAAGGTGGTCAGTAAGCAACGCTGTGGGACATTCAATCGAGGGTTGCAGACTACGAGCACATAGAGAAAGAGGACAGTATTGCGAGACCATCGACGCAGTACTACGTTCAGGAATAAGGATAATCAGCACGCAAGTTATAGGAAACATATCTCGAAACACATCTTATACCTGCTATATATATAACGTGAACTCATTATCATCAATTATATAAATTATGGTTGTTGTAAAGCGGAAATTGGGGAAAGATTTGTGTAAATCATACAAGATCATAGATAAGAAACGTGGATGCGCCTGAGCTCAAGCGACGCGTATTTGAATCAGAGAGAAATATCTACGTACAATTTCCGTCACCCTCATTCAGGGTTTCACAGTAGTTATATTTTGTTGAATCTAGAGACCTGGGTTGTAAGCTATTGGAATAAATTTTTTGTTTTTAGCGTGAATATTCTTTTGGTGGATTTAGGAATTATTACATTACGCTGGGGTATCTGGGAGACTTAAATCTACCTGGCGCCCATTTACTAGGTTCCCTTTTTAGAAACCCACTCCCATCTCCACTGGAGCTAGACCGCGGATCCCCGAGTTCTAGTAGCTCCGAATTTAACCACTGCGACTTGGGAACAGTCGTATGTCGTTATAAGAAGTACGATTCATTATTGAAATTTAGAAAAATAATATCTCCGGAAGTATTAGCTTGTTGGAGTTGAAAATGATATCGATGGATTTTAATGTTGAAACTGCATCTTAAATAAAAATTGAATTTGTAATTTGTTTGTGAAAAAAAAATTGTTTTTTCGTTACTCAGGAACCATTTTGGTTATTATATATATCTTTGGTTATTTTGCCCAATAACTAACATAATCGAGATATTCATCTTCCTACCCTACTCTAAAAATTTCAACTGCCTAGCTCATTTCGTTCGAGAGTTATTGTAGATTTTTTTTTTATTCTGAAATTTTTTTTACACTTTGCGGTAACCTGGTCAATACAAATCTTCACATGCGTATAAAGGGCATGATTCTACAATTTGATGCTAAATTTCAGATAGATCGAGTGATCAGTTTCGGAAATATTCATAAAAAATATGTTTTACTAAAATCGGCCATAACTCCGAAACCGCTTGATGGATTTCGTCCATTAACGAACTTACCCGAGATATTTACGCTCGAAACCCACCTTGCAAATTTCAATTCTCTAACTCCTTTCGTTCGAGAGTTTTCGTGCCTACGGCCGGCCGGCCGGACCAGCCGGACAGAATCGATTTCGACCTCGGATTCTTGATCAGTGTGTCGAACCAAATCGTTTAAGACCATTTTCAGCCAAAAATTCGAAAATTACAGACATTTTGGCAAATTGATAAGTACTCAGTTCCGAGGAACTAGAGCGCCAAAATAGGGTTCTAATTTGAAAAACAGTAGTTATGGCCAATTTTTAACACAAAATTTGAAACACATTATATATTATATTTGACTTTTTTCCGTTTTTTTTTCGATATTTTGAAAACTGTTCGAATGAATACGATATTTTCAACAGAAATGTATTCAGCATTGAATACTTGATCATACCAGGAATACAAAACTTTTTCATCAAATTTATTTTCACTCCCTGTATAGCCGGAAGTGCTTGGGCTTCGAAAATATTTTAGCTCTGTAGAGAATTGCAAGCAATACCATAATCCCAATTTTCAGATTTCGAATATTTCCAGTTCTACAGAAACGTCTAATATGCACTCAAACTTGGTTTTTTTTTTTTTTTTTTTTTTTTTTTTTAACAGGAGAAACCTTTTATAGGCGAACCTTGAACGGAACAGTGTGGGAGTCCATCTTCTCCTGAAGATGTTTACCTCACTAAAACTCCTGTCTCCATCAGGGCGTCGATGGGTGTTTTGAGTTAGTATTCAATACTTTTACTCATGTTGTCTCTATTTTTATTTCATTCTTGAATGTGTTGTTGAAGTGTTACCTCTTCACTTCGTTAGATGTCGGTTTCTTCATTGTCCTCCGACAGGTAATAGTGCCAATTTTGGCCGTTTGATCTTTGTGGGTTCTTCTGGGTCATAGTCCAAAGCTTCTCTAAGTGTTGGGTTCGTGTGGCGTTCTGTGTTTTCCAGGATCCTCTTGTTCCTCTGTCGTATCTGTTCTTCTATCGTGCTCACCTCTAGGTCTTGCCGGATGTTTCTATTCCTGATGAACCAGGGCGCATCAGTTATCTGTCTCAGGAGTTTGTTCTGGGCTGTTTCCAGTTTCTTCATGTGGCTTTTTGCTGTCTGTCCCCATGCAGTTGAACAGTACAACATGCGTGGTACAATTATTGACTTGTATAAGCGTAACTTGTTGCTTATACTGAGCTTATTGTTTCTAGCAATTAGCGGATACAGTTCTATTTTTCTCACAGCAACTTTCTGCATAATATAATCGATGTGGTCTTTCCACGTGATTTTTCTATCAAATATTACACCCAGGTATTTGATTTTGGCTTTCCAGGGAATCGTTTCTCCGTCTATCTCTATTTCTTCTGTGGGTAATGTTCTTTTCTTGCTGAATACAGTAGCCTGTGTCTTTCCTGCATTCACTTTTATTTTCCATTTCTCCATCCATTCCAGGATGATGTCAATTGCCGTCTGTGCATATCGTGTTCCTAGGTTCAAGTTCCTTGAGTGTGCCAGGATTGCGGTGTCATCTGCGTATGTGAACACTTTTGTGTCGTTGGGGAGTCCATTCGGTATATCTGCGGTGTATAAATTATACAACTTCGAAGATAGTACTCCTCCTTGTGGAACTCCTCCTGTTATGGGAGTTTTTCGGGATCTATTCCTTCCAATTTTTACTTGGAACGATCGGTTCTTCAGGTATTTTCCAATTATCTTTATGATTGGTAGGCTTATATTGGCTTCTTTCATCTTGAATATCAATCCTTCATGCCACATCTTGTCGAATGCTTTCGAGACATCTAGGAATGCTGCCACGTTCACGTGTTTTCTGTTTATGTTGTGGATTATGTTTTCCGTCAGTCTTAGTGTCTGGAGTTCTGTTGAGTGTCCAGCTCTGAATCCATATTGTTCTGGTGGGATCACTTTCTTCTCTTCCAGTTCATCTTCTAATCGTCGTAGTATCAATTTCTCTACCAGTTTTCCTAGTGTGCATAGCAAGCTTATCGGTCGGTGGTTCTGCGGGTATAGTTGGTCCTCTCCTTGCTTCGGGATCATGATCACTGTGGCATTCTTCCAGGCTTCAGGGAAGTATAACAGTCTTAATATGCCGTTGCAGATGTTCACGATGAATTCCAGGTATTCCATCGGAAGGTGTCGTAGTTGAGTGTTGTTTATTCCATCTTCACCGGGTGCACTCTTCTTTTTAAGGTGTTTGATTTCTTCTTTCACCTCGTCGATTGTTGTAGGTCTTATTCGTTCATCTGTATCTGTTTGCAGTATTCGTGCTGCTGTTCTTTCCACTTCCTCTTCGAAATCGATGTCGTCGTCTGGGGTGCGATGCGGTGCAAATTGCAGCTCTAGCGTCTCAGCAAATGCGTTCGCTTTTTCTTCGTCGGCGTATACTATGCCATTTACCCCGTGTAAAGGCCGTGATCTGTTGCACCTTTTCTTCAGGATTCGATTCAATCGCCACATTGGTTTATAGTGGGCGTCTTGTTCTTCGCAGTCTTCGTTGATGCTTTCAAGTAGCACTTGCCATTTCTCGTTCCTGTACTTCTTTATTTCTTCTTTGACTAAGTTTGCTAGTCTGTTGGCCTCTCTCTTATCTTCGGGATAAAGTGTTCGTTGTGCTATTCTTCGTGCTCTATTTTTGTTCCTGATTAGAGCTTTCAATTCAGGGGGTAGTTTGTTGACGTCTTTGGCACACTTCTTGATTGTTTTCGTGGCTTTTCCTAGTGAATTTTGAATTTCCTTGGTCACTTTGTTTACTTCTAGTTCGATGTCGGTGGTAGTTCGTAGATCCGGTGGAACTCTCTCGGTATTCTTCAGTATTTCGGTGAATTTTCTCCAGTCGATTCTTCTTTCTTCCTGTTGTTGAGGTATTGAGTTCCAGTGATCCAGTGTAAGAATAACTGGATTATGATTGGAGCTCAGTACCGCCTCGGTGTCTATGGTGGTGGGTTGATTGACGTTATTCGTAATAAAAATGTCTAAGAGATCTGGTCTACCTGTTGACCCGTAGAACGTCGGTCTGTCCGGTCCGATTACCGAATAATTATTTGATTCCGCGTGAGCCGCTAATGTTCTGCCGCGCGTAGTAGTTACTCTGGAGTTCCAGATGCTGTGTTTAGCGTTCAAGTCACCGCCTAAAATTATTTCGTTGGGCGAAGGGAACATTTCGTCCAAGTCGGAAGTTAAAAGTGTTTTTCTAGGCGCGTTATATGCGGCTATGACAGTTATTGTTCTGTTGCCAGCCATATATATGTTAACCGCGGCGTTTTCTAAGTTTTCCGTATTGAAATTATTAATCCGCTGGTGCGCTATGGAGTTCTTAACGAGTACGGCTACTCCGCCTCCTTGATTTGTTCGATCACTCCGGTATATCGCGAAGTTCGGTAAAGCTAAATGAACTTGGGGGTCGAGCTTTGTTTCGCTCAGTAACGCCACGTCGATATTTTCTTCGGATAAATAATCCCCAAGCTCTAGAATTTTGTTCCTGATGGAATTCGCGTTCCACGCAAGTATCTTTAATGATCGCGGTTTTGATTTATCCAAGACGACTGGCTATCTTGGTCATCAGCACTGTCATTTGTGCCAACATCTCTGCGACTTGATTAGGACTTGTATTTGTTTTCGTACTCTTTTCCGGCGTTGGTTTCGCGGATTGTTTTGCTGCTGAGAGGTAAGATTTACCTTCAACAACTCTGCTTTCCCGAATAATTCTTTTCGGTTGACTTTGGGTCGATGTTTTGGGGGTATTTCCCGGATAATATTTGCACCCACGATAATTAGCGGGGTGAGCAAGCTTGCAGTTGGCGCACACTGCTGGGGTATTTGTGGGTTTCGCGCATTCATTGGACCAGTGTCCTTCGCCGCATTTAACACATCGCGGGAGGATGTGGCAAGTCGATTGAGTATGGCCATAATTTTGGCAACGGTGACACTGAAGGTGTCTCTTCGTTGACCTCTGCGGCTCTACTCTGATTTTGAAGAATCCTAAATAATTCATTTTGAAGATGTCTTTGCTGTCGTCCGTTTTCGGCAGCTTGACCAGCATGAGCGGAGACACATGTTTGACACCTGCTTCCCGTTTATAGAGTTGGGTTACTTGGATTACTTTGAATCCCTGGTCGGTGAGTTGTTGGAATACGGATTCTTCCGTCTCGTGCGACGGGATTCCGCGAATGACTACCCTTAATACTTTCTCGTCATCACGAGTGTAAGTATAAAACTGTTGTCCGTGCCTTTCAAGGCCTTTCGTCAGTTTACGGTGATCGGCTTCTGTCTCTACGTGGATGTGCAGCGCGTTGCTGTTTTCCGTGGCGTATTTGATTTTAATATCGTCGTTCTTTGCTAAACTGGCAATGGCGGGGAATGACGCTTTGTTTAAAATTTTGATTGGTGGAATTCTCTTCACCGGGATCTTTTTGGGGGTAACAGTGGTCTGACTGACCGGAAGGGGAGGGAAGTTAATCAAATTTGAATTCCTAGAGTTCCTTCTCGAATAGGAAACTCTGGGATTGCTGTCGGTAGCAGGGGTATTGTCATTCACGATAACAGACTCTGTTGACATGAGCATGTCGTCATTATCGTCTTCATTTTGAAGAACATCAAATCTGTTTGATGTTCTTACCGGGGAATTTGAGTCTTGGCGTTGAACGCGGGGTCTTTTTCGATTTTCCGTTTTCTCAAACGCATTTTTATTGAGAGGGAAACCTAATTTTTCCGCTATTAGCACGAACAGCTTGGCTAGCGTTTCGCGGTCTCCCGCTATCGTCTCAATAAACGATTCCGCGGTAGAGCCAGCCATTTTCGAATTTTAGTTTCTCAGTAGATAGGGGGTTATGTAATCAATATCATATTTTCAATAAAAAATAAAAAAAAAAATATTAAAATATCACAGTCGTAAGACTCACCTGTAGTTTCCTGTGGAACCAACGATCCGAAGATCTGGACTCAACACATCACTACAAACATCACTAACTTGTCACCAGTACCCGTAACGGGTCGATCGAGTCGGCTAACCCGTCAGACGGGTTGAACTTAACAGCACTGCACACTGGTACGGGAGCGCATGCGCACTGATCGGACGAGCACTGAACTGACGTCTGCACTGGACGAAGCCACGACGGAGACTTGGGACACCCCGTATGATTGATGCGGAATACCTATGTCAATGTAATACAGGGTGAGTCTTTGACCACTGCATTAATTTTAACCGTAGATTCTTATCGTCAAAAGAAACACTTTTTCCATTTAACATTTTTCCAAATTCGGCTCAGGTAAAAAGATACAGGCTGTTGAAATTTCGAAAAATTATCAGTTTTTATTTTGTAGCTTTGACATCCTTTTTTCGAATGAAATGAATATTGGTGTAAAGTTTCCTATAACTATGAGACATATTTTCCAACTATTATTTATTTTCTACTTCTACTGGTTTTCTAATTATGGACTCGTGGATTCGTAAAACTAAACGAAACCAGCACAAAGAAAGCAGATAATGTTTTTCTTGGGTAATTTCAAGAATATTCAATCGCTTTAGAACATTATATTATTCTTCATCATTTCTCCTTAAACGCACCGTTTTCGAGATATTCTTCATTGAATGTTTTAAAATGGAAAACTCCAGAAATTTCATTACTTTCATGGATCCGTCCCTGAGCGTTGTAATCCCGAATCAAGCTGTAAACCACGTTACCATGCTTTTTTCTCGTCCGCTAACAATGTCATAGATAATTTATATGCAGGAGTGTATTAGCACATTGTGAAATCTTTAAACGCTTGTAACTTTTTACCTGAGCCGAATCTGGAAAAATGGTGAATGAATAAACTGTTTTATTTGATGAGAGGAATCTTTGGTTAAAATTAATGCAGTGGTCAAAGACTCACCCTGTATAGTAAATTAATGGAATGGTTTGTAGAAAGCACCCAAAATATCTTCGCGTAAGGGAAAATATTATTCATGTTATTATGTTATTCACTCAAACTTGGGACACCCTGTATGATTGATGCGGAATACCTATGTCAATGTAATACAGGGTGAGTCTTTGACCACTGCATTAATTTTAACCGTAGATTCTTATCGTCAAAAGAAACACTTTTTCCATTTAACATTTTTCCAAATTCGGCTCAGGTAAAAAGATACAGGCTGTTGAAATTTTGAAAAATTATCAGTTTTTATTTTGTAGCTTTGACATCCTTTTTTCGAATGAAATGAATATTGGTGTAAAGTTTCCTATAACTATGAGACATATTTTCCTACTATTAGTTATTTTCTACTTCTACTGGTTTTCTAATTATGGACTCGTGGATTCGTAAAACTAAACGCAACAGCATAAAGAAAGCATATAAAGTTTTTTTTGAGTCATTTCAAGAATATTCCATCGTTTTAGAATATTATGTTATTCTTTATCATTTCTCCTTAAACGCACCGTTCTCGAGATATTCTTCATTGAATGTTTTGAAATGGAAAACTCCAGAAATTTCACTACTTTTATGGATCCGTCCCTGAGCGTTGGAATCCCGAATCAAGCTGTAAACCACGTTACCATGCCTTATTCTTGTCCGCCAACAATGTCATAGATAATTTATATGCGGGAGTGTATTAGCACATTGTGAAATCTTTAAACGCTTGTAACTTTTTACCTGAGCCGAATCTGGAAAATGGTAAATGAAAAAAGTGTTTCATTTGATGAGAGGAATCTTTGGTTAAAATTAATGCAGTGGTCAAAGACTCACCCTGTATAAATGAACAATAATCCGTGATCCAAAAATGTGTATCGCTATTTTTCAATTAGTTATCCATTAGTTAATTAACTTTTTTTTTTGTAGCACCAACATTAACATTTGCAAGTGCTATAATTGTTAAACTAATAAACTGAGAATTTTTTCCTTTCGTGGAGCTATTTTTCAAAGGTCTTGGAATAGATTCTCGTTCTCGGAAAATTTGAAAAATTGTTGATTTTCGTTTTCTTATTACAATTAACCTAAGTGAAAAATTATAAAGCTTCAATTACGTTTCAAAAGAAAATTTATCTGATAAACAACGGATTGGATTATAACAATTTTTCAAACAATAGGAGATAGTTATTATTAAGAATTATTTTGGATTATTTTCTGATCGTAAGAAAACGGATCAATAGTATTATTATAAATTGAAGCTTTATAATTTTTCCCTTAAGTTAATTGTTCGTAACAAATCGAAAATAAACAATTTTAAAAATTTTCCAATAGGAATCTATTCTAAGAAATTTGAAAAACAGCTCCACGAAAGAAAAAAAATCTCAGATTAATAGTTTAACAATTTGCGAACGTTTGTGGTACAAAAAATTGTTAATTAACTAATGGATAACTAATTGAAAAATCGCGACAAACATTTTAGGAACACGGATTATTGTTCATTGATCTATCCTGCAGGCAACTGAATTTTTAAAATTTTTTATTTTCATATTAAGGAAGTTTAAATAATATTTATTCATCGAAGATACGAAGGGGGCAAGGCTTGCGCAAGCCGGAGCGTCCGTTTTCGGGCGTATTTTCAACCCTCTAGGAAAATTATAAATATTGGTCCTACAGCCACAGCAGTTTCCTCTTCTATTCGAATCTTTGAATTATCCCGAATAGTTTTTGAGATAACCTCCTTCCTTTTTTTTCACTTAATTGTTTATAACTATTGGGATTTCTTCGATTGACCTTAGCATTTTCTCAAAAACTTTAAATAATTGCTCAAGGATAATGACTTGAAAAAAAGTAGACTATAGATGTGAGCGTAAATAATTCGGAATCGAAAGACAGATACAGTCCATAGATTGACGTCTGTATGACGTCACAGAAGTGACTTAACACATCAAGACTGGAAGTCTATAAGATGCCACATATATAACGTCCTCTAGGTGTCAAAGAAATGATGTTCTCTGGACGTCATTATTTGGTAAAATGACGAATGAGACCTAAATTGACCTTATATATCGGTCCAATGGACGTCATATTCATCACTCTGGCTACATGATTCGTATCACTCTAAAAATTTTTTTGTATCATTCAGTTAATATCTGTCCGATGTCGTTGAAATTTTGCGAGAGCCATCAAAACCTGATTTTACAGCCGATTCCTAAATTTGATCACGATAGCGGAGTAAATCTATCTGAAATTTCATTCTTATTTCGTCAATAACCCAAAAAAATACGAATCTGATCCAATTTAAACTTGGTAATCACTTTTAGAATGCTGGCGCACTGATTTTGGGAAACTTCGCCAGAATCGTATCACCAGATAAAAGAAATGACATTCTTCAAAAATGCTATGCTTCAGAAACTATCCGTTAGAAGCCGCTCAAATTACGCACAAACCTTCGAGACTCCATCTTACAATTGAGTACCGAATTTCAGCTCGATCGACTTTGTATGAGGAGTGAATGGAACATGTGCACAAAAGCTCCTGACTTCACGTTAGTGCGTTTTAAGATTTTTTTATGCACGTACACCACTGTTGTATAAAGTATAAGTATCATAGTTGAATATTCAAAGCCATAAAAAAATTAGAATATCAACAGACTTCATAATTTCACTCCAACAAAATAAACATAGGAAAGGGGTTGGCTATTTTGTATCCGGAATCCCTGCGAAAATCGCAGCATACTAACCGTTGTTGAACCTGCGTCTAGTTGTTGTATTTAACAATTCCGCACATCCAGAGTCAGCAGTGTGGGAAAACAAACGGCTGACAACACGAAATGTATTCTGTCGTTTGTAATGTTTAATGCTTGCCATTTGCCGACAGGTTTATTCTCCTACTCCCATATGGACTTCGAGGCCGACCGGGATCCAGGGCCTACTGGGGATCCCTCGCTCGCTGACATGACGCGTTCAGCCCTCTCGATCCTCCTCAAGAATCCTAAAGGATTTTTTCTATTTGTGGAAGGTGAGTTACTACCCAAAGAATTGGAAACCGTTTTTCTTATCGTTGTTGATTGACTGTGGGACTTTATTCCGCTCCGATTGGAGAGAGGGTATATGAGAGACCTTCCGTGAGTTTTAAGTACATGTCCTATTTGCTACGAGAAAGACGGATAGATGTGTGTTTTAAAGAAATTGTGTTCGCTTATACAGGGGGAATATACAAGTTGTGCATTGATTTAGCTATAGATTGCGCTCATCACATAAAACTCTTATTGGCGCTCAAATGCCAATAAAATGAAAATGGTGTAATGAATTTGGATTTTTTCACGAAAATCAAACTTCATTTTGAGAGGCTATATCTTCTATATCCGGTGCAAGAACATTTAGGTTCATTCAGTCAGTTTCCGAATTATTTCTCAATAAAGTTCCGTTGTTAAATCATGAAAGGAATTTCGTTTTCCATAATTTGTAAAAGTCACAAATGAATTCCCTTCATTACGATCCCCCGTATCGAAATTAACCAAGAACCGATTTCAAGTATATTTCTGCATTTAACTCCGTTTTTCTAGCCACAAAAACACTACCTATACAGGGTCTTTCACGAGGAACCTCACCCATATTTATACGGGAAACTACTGAACGTATTTTCATGAAATTCAGCACTTATAAGTACTTCACGATGTTGATGAAATCTAAAATATTTTCAAGACATGAGCACCTCCAGTTTTTCCGGAAATGACGTCAACTTCCGTTTTTCAAATTAGAACACCATTTTTTCATTGCAGAAATAGATTCCTTAGAAAATTTCAAGTTATTTTGATGTAACATTTTTCAGTTTTGGTTGGAAAATTCTCTCTGAGCGGGAAAATTCGAAAAAAAAATCGAAAATAGAGCTCCGCTGAAACAAGAATAACTTCGAGGTTTTTGGATGGAAAATTTTCATTTTTGGATTTTTCAAGATGTAAGATTGATGTATCCACTTTAAAACTCGAAATCGCGATTCATGATACAGGCGTTGAAAAAATTGCTTTCAAAGTTAGGGATGACAAAATCGTGAAAAATCAATTTTTTCAAAATAGAACCCCATTTTTTTATGGCAGATATTGAATCTACGTTAAAAAATAATGTGAGTGTATGCATCACACCCTTGCCCTAAAGTGGATATTTTCTGAGTTATTCACAAAAAACTGTTTTTCGTCTTGAATTTTCAGCTATTTCTTTTCCCTTCACGCCAAAAAGATGAAATTTTCAGGAACTGTTACTTAACCCATGTTTTAGATTTTACTACCCTAATATGCAAGAGAACAAAATTACAGGTTGTTCCTAAATAGATGGCGAATTTTGATTCGAATTTGTATCGGAAACCTCTTTATTTCAACTAATCGGCCATCGGTTTTCTCTCCAGTGATAAATAAATAATTCCTTATGAACCATATGCAAAAACTTACCATGTTTTACATTCTTTTTTTTTAATGATAGATATCATTAATTACATCTGCCAAATTCCTCTTTATTCAGTAGCATTTTGTGTTTACTATTAATTTGGTGATAATTCGTATTAAGTTATAAAATCGATCACTATGCCTAATTTTACCAATGAAGATTATTTAAATCTCATTCTACTTCATGGAGAATGTAATAAAGTTGTAGATAGAACGATTCGACTGTTCATTGAGAGGTTTCCTGACCGACCCAGACCAACGAGAGATACCATTAACAGAACCATGACAAACTTGAGAAATGTCGGATCTTTCGTTAAGAAAACTATACACAGAGAAAAAAGTGTAGTAGAAGATGAGAACAACGAAATTACAGTTCTTGCATATTTTCGTGTGAATCCTCAAAATTCTCTCAAAGATGCCGAGATTGATCTGGGATTATCTCAATCGAGTGTTTGGATAATATTAAAAAAACATAAAATGCACCCATATAAATTCAATAGGGTACAGCATTTGAAGGAAACTGATTTCGTCAGGAGAACAGAGTTTTGCGAAGCTATGATGATTCGATTTCAAGAGAATGAAAACTTTTTGGACTGTATAATTTGGACAGATGAATCTAAATTCACAAAGAATGGTTCTTTCAATAGGCATAACAGTCATTATTGGGATGAAGAGAACAACCACCACTTTAGACAATGGAACTTTCAAGAGACCTGGAGTTTCAATGTTTTTTGCGCCATCAAAAATAATGCAATTCTCGATGTTCACATTTATGATGGGACTTTAACTGGTAAGATAGAACACTACACATGTTTCCATTATTTAAAGAATGTTCTCCCTTAGGAGATAGATATTCTGACATATTGACTCAAATAATTGAGCCGCTAGTACAGAACCATAATGACTTATGGTATCAACAAGATGGCGCGCCTCCACACAATTCACTCAATGTGTCAAATATCCTCTACAGGCTATTTGAAGATCGATGGTTGGCGAACAATGGTCCACATCTTTGGCCACCACGTTCTCCCGATTTAACTCCTTCAGACTATTATGTTTGGGGTAGGATAAAAAATATTGTCTACTCAACTCCCCTGACTGATAAAGAGGACTGCATAGAACGAGTCAGAAATGCGTTCAGGTTTGTTTAGATTTTTAGATTCATAGTTTTGAAACTCAATTTAGTTTTTAAACACTTTTGCAGATCTCTTCCTTCCGATGAAATAAGAAGAGCAACGCACGAAGCATTCCTGAGACGTATAAATAAATGTCTAGAAATTAACGGTCAAAACTTTGAGCATCTTCTCTAGTTATAACTGCGAGAGTTTGCCATGGTTCTCCTAATAGTAACTTGAAGTCGGTTTCAAGAAGGGGGGAAAAATCTACAGCATGGTTCAAATAACAGTTCCTGAAAATTTCATCTTTTTGGCGAGAAGGGAAAAGAAATAGCTGAAAATTCAAGACGAAAAACAGTTTTTTGTGAATAACTCAGAAAATATCCATTTTAGGGCAAGGGTGTGATGCATACACTCACATTATTTTTTAACGTAGATTCAATATCTGCCATAAAAAAATGGGGTTCTAATTTGAAAAAATTGTTTTTCACGATTTTGTCATCCCTAACTTTGAAAGCGATTTTTACACCCCCTGTATCATGAATCGCAATTTCGATTTTTAAAGTGGATACATCAATCTTACATCTTGAAAAATCCCAAAAATGAAAATTTTCCATCCAAAAACCTCGAAGTTAATCTTGTTTCAGCGGAGCTCTATTTTCGATTTTTTTTTCGAATTTTCCCGCTCAGAGAGAATTTTCCAACCATAACTGAAAAATGTTACATCAAAATAACTTGAAATTTTCTAAGGAATCTATTTCTGCAATAAAAAAATGGTGTTCTAATTTGAAAAACGGAAGTTGACGTCATTTCCGGAAAAACCGGAGGTGCTCATGCCTTGAAAATATTTTAGATTTCATCAGCATCGTGAAATACTTATAAGTGCTGAATTTCATGAAAATACGTTCAGTAGTTTCCCGTATAAATATGGGTGAGGTTCCTCGTGAAAGACCCTGTATATGATAAGGCGGAGTTGAATGCAGATACACCGTTTTTCAATGTACCGAATACAGATACGCGATAAATTCGAGCTGAAGACAATTTCAGACCGAAATTGTTCTAAAACAATTAGTTTTTTCGGCAACTGTCCAGGAAGTGCCCACTTCCCGGACGCTTTTTCTTTGAGAAAGAAGCATTTCCCGGCCTAGTCCGGGAAGTACGTACTTCCCGGACTAGGCCGGAAGAATCATGTCGTTTTGGTCGTTGTAAATATGAAAATCTTGGAAGGTATATTTTTGATAAATGAAGTTACCATAGCACTGAGAAAACAGCTGACAGTTCATATAAATTAGTTAACATGTTATATTATCTGTTCTGTTTAATTTGAATAAGAATCAAAATATATAAAAAAGAAATGTGTCGTCTCATTGATTTGTTATTCTACACGGTTGCCGAAAAAATATTGTACGCAACACGCCCGAAAAAGGTTTTTTTGGAATCATAGACTTCTAGGACTCCGCTTATGCTCGTCCTAGAATTTTGTCTATTCGTCCAAAAAAACCCTATTTTCCGGACTTGTTACGTAAATTACTATTTTCGGCAACCGTCCGGGAAGTGCCCACTTCCCGGACGCTTTTTCTTTGAGAAAGAAGCATTTCCCGGCCTAGTCCGGGAAGTACGTACTTCCCGGACTAGGCCGGAAGAATCACGTCGTTTTGGTCATTGTAAATATGAAAATCTTGGTAGGTATTTTTTGATAAATGAAGTTACCATAGCACTGAGAAAACGACTGACAGTTCATATAAAATTAGTTAACATGTGATATTTTCTGTTCTGTTTAATTTGAATAGGAATCAAAATATATAAAAAAGAAATGTGTCGTCTCATTGATTTGTTATTCTACACGGTTGCCGAAAAAATAATGTACGCAACACGCCCGAAATAGTAATTTACGTAACAAGTCCGGAAAATAGGGTTTTTTTGGACGAATAGACAAAATTCTAGGACGAGCATAAGCGAGTCCTAGAAGTCTATGAGTCCAAAAAAACCTTTTTCGGGCGTGTTGCGTACAATATTTTTTCGGCAACCGTGTAGAATAACAAATCAATGAGACGACACATTTCTTTTTTATATATTTTGATTCTTATTCAAATTAAACAGAACAGATAATATAACATGTTAACTAATTTTATATGAACTGTCAGCTGTTTTCTCAGTGCTATGGTAACTTCATTTATCAAAAATATACCTACCAAGATTTTCATATTTACAATGACCAAAACGACGTGATTCTTCCGGCCTAGTCCGGAAAGTACGTACTTCCCGGACTAGGCCGGGAAATGCTTCTTTCTCAAATAAAAAGCGTCCGGGAAGTGGGCACTTCCCGGACGGTTGCCGAAAAAAGGTTTTTTTGGACTCATAGACTTCTGGGAATTTTGTCTATAAAAGAAAATCTTCCCCCGAAAATGATTCCATAGTGATTCGATATTAATTCCATTCTATATTGTTTCTAGATGAATGCGATATTAGTGCCGTAATTGATCCCGAGTTTCAAAAAATTGGTTCAAGCCCTGTGGACAGGAGCTTTCTGGCGCTCTAGTTCAAACAGACAAATTATATCTCCGAAAGTTTGGTTTCTCAGAGTTGGGAATTATATCAATGTATTCATATGATAGAACTGCATCATAAAGGAAATTCAATTCAAATAATATTTTATTTATCAAGATTAAATGAGCAATCATGAGAATGAGAACTGCACCATGGAAGAAATCAAATTAAATCTGGGCAATTTTGCCCAATAACGAACTTAACCGAGATATTCATCTACCTAACCTACTCTGAAAATTTCAACTACCTAGCTCATTCCGTTCGAGAGTTATTGTGGAAAAACTTTTTTTAAATTTTCAAAATATTTTTTTGACACTTTGCGGTAATCTGGTCAATACAAAATATGCGTATAAAGGTCATGATTCTACAATTTGATGCTAAATTTCAGATAGATCGAGTGATCGGTTTTGGAAATATTCATAAAAAATATTTTTACTAAAATCGGCCAAAACTCCGAAACCGCTTGATGGATTTCGCCCATTAACGAGCTTGTCCGAGATATTTATGCTCCAAACCCACTTTGCAAATTTCAATCTGCTAACTCCTTTCGTTCGAGAGTTATCGTGCCCATTGTCGGCCGGCCGGACAGAATCGATTTCGACCTCGGTTTCTTGATCAGTGAGTCGAACCAAATCGTTTGAGGCCATTTTCAGCCAAAAATTCCAAAATTACAAACACTTGGCAAATTGATAAGCACTCTGTTCCGAGGAACTAGAGCGCCAAAAAAACAAGTTTCGTATGACAATTTCCCAGTACAGGTTTAAAGTACCTACAAATAGTAGATATTCCATAAAACATGTATTAAAGAAGAGAAGTAATAATGAAAAATTACCTTGTAATCGATCAAAACTTTCCTGATCTACGTTCACCAAATTTTCTCCTCTCTCGAACTACAGAATTATGCTTTCAATATTTACGTAATATTTATAAACATTTTTGGGTGAAGTCCCCGTTGCATCGCTAAAATACGAGTATTTCAACCCGAATATTTTTGAAGTTTTAATATTTACTTCCGTCAGCCCCGTCATAAATTGAGAGAACTGAACATCATTCTATGTCTATGGATGAAAAGCAGTCTCACTACTCTCAGATCTCTTACTTCATGTTCCGTTCCGAAAATGTAAGACTTTTCTGGGAAAAACTAATTTCGGAGCAAAAACTGAGATTTTTCTCACTTCGCTCACAATTCTTCGATTGATTAGATAATGTCATGTCTCAGGAAAATAAGTTGACATTATGACAATTAATACATAGAATAATTAGATCATTCTGTGACAACGTAGAAATACGATTTCTTATTGAAATTTTGAAAATTCATATCTCCGAAAGTATTAGCATGTTAGAGTTAAAAATGATATCATTGGATTCTTATAGTAAAACTGTTTATTGAAAAAAATTTAATTTGGAATTTGTTTCGTAAAAAAAAATTTTTTTTTTTGTTACTCCGAAACAATCTGTCCGATTTTGCCCAATAACGAACCGAGATATTTATGTCCCAAACCTACTCTGAAAATTTCAACTGTCTAGCTCATTCCGTTCGAGAGTTATCGTGCCTACGGCCGGCCGGCCGGACAGAATTAATTTCGACCACGGATTCTTGATCAGTGAGTCGAACCAAATCGTTTAAGACCATTTTCATCGAAAAATTCGTAAATTACAGACATTTGGGCAAATTGATAAGCACTCAGTTGCGAGGAACTAGAGTGCCAAAAGCCGAACCGTACGTCGATGATAGAATTCCGTATTTTCTTTCTTTATGATTTTCTTGAATTTTTCCGTTATTTTCAAATTTTTCTCTTTTCCGACTTTGCTTCTTTTTTTTTTCATTTGTTCATTTGTTCATTTGTTTCTTTTCTAGGGTATCTTCATTCCGTTTCACTTTTGAATTAAAATATAGTGAGTGAACACAGTGAATACTGAGGAAGGTAACCTATTACACCGTATTTTTTAGCGGAGTCCTTCGTACCAGTTTTCACGAAGTGTTAAAATATAACAGGGAGTCCCGTTAAGGTGCTTCTCGCCTTTACCCATGGTATGTTAACCCTTGGAAAAGAGAGAAGAAACTCGAATTACCTACCATCCCCATTCTCCTCGGCTGTCGAAAGGAGTTCTTCGTCACGTGTTTTCACGACGTGGTAGCAGGCGACAGTGAGTCCGGTTAGGTTCCTTCTCACCTGTAATCATTGAGTGCTAATCATAGGACAGGAGAGAGGAAACTCGACCAGCCATACCAACCTCTACCCCATTTCTCTTTTCCCCAATCCACCCAAGTCCGTTACCCATTTTGTACCTCTGATTCCGTTCCGATAATACTAACCCAATTCAAGTTCTGGTTGGCCAGTATATCGGGAGTAACTGAGACGTGCTCGTAGTCTGACTTTGTGATCACATTGTATACATATATCCATCCTTCTTTGGGATAATTAAATAATATTAAAAACTCTCTTGCATATTTTTTGTTATCGCTAACAACCTAGATGACCCCGAACTCTGTCTCTGACTAATGGCTCTCCAGGTGGGTTTGCTATTTTTCCCTATAAAAGAATAGCCGGCACCCGAGGTAAACCTCTGTCTGAGGAAAACCCGTTACAATGGTCTTAAACGATTTGGTTCAACTCACTGATCAAGTATCCTTGGTCAGAATAAACCACCTGCCCGGCGGGTCCGGCCTTAGACGCGATAACTCTCGAATGGAATGAGCTAGACAGTTGAAATTTTCAGTGCAGGTTTGGAAGATAAATATCTCGGTTGGGTGTATCATTGGGTAAAATCGGCCAGATGGTTTCGGAGTATAGAAAAAAAAATCCCGTTACGTTTCGTTACATCTTTTGAATTCAATTTTTTTTAAGATGAAGTTTCATCATGGAAATCCTTCGATATAATTTTCAACTTTAACAAATTAATACTTTCGGAGATATGATTTTTCAACATTTCAATATTAAATCGTAACTCTATGATTTCACAGAATGCTGTATCGAAAATTAACGTCCGTATCTAAGAATGTCCTCTGCGTTCATACATTTCATCATTGGCATCTCATCTACAGATAAAAGATAATATTATGTCAAACAAAGTATGATTGAACGGATTAACCTCAGCTATCGTGAATAGCTCTTGTATAATCCATATGATGATCATGATGATGGAAATATCTAATTTGGTGAGTTAAACAGATTAGGTTCGATTATCTCCAGTAAAAATGAAACTAGAATATGGGCTAAGTTTCAATTGATATAATATAGTTTTCATAGTATATATTTGAAGAATGAATATCTCGGATAAGTTCGTTATTCGGTAGAATTGGTCTCTTGGTTTTGGATTAATAATTTTTGGCACTACTGTTCAATTTAAATCCTTTTATGATGTTTGAATTTCATTTTTTTTATGATGCAGTTCTATCATTATAATCCATTGATATCATTACCAACTCTGAAAAACCAATACTTTCAGAGATACGATTTATCAAACTTTGAACAAGTGCGCCAAAGTTCCTGTCCACAGGGATTTTCCACTCTTTTCGTTTTCTATTTTTTCCAGAAAAAAGAACGGCAACGTAGTTAACAGCTTGACGCGTTGATTCAAAATATCACGAGCGAGTCAACAAGAGTAGTGAAATTTGTAAATTCAGACCTGTTGACATTCAATGAAGAATATCTCGGAAAATATGATTTAAAAAGAAAGGATGGAGAATAATATAGTTCTCTGATATGACTCAACATAATCTTCATCGGTTTCATTTATGCGAATTTTATTTAGATTCATCAATCAGCGAATCGCTAACTAGAAAACCAGTGTAAGTAGGAACGAAAGTCTCAAAATGCACTGACATAACATCAGGAGCTTTTGTGCTGTTCTTCTTTTTATTCAGGACTCATACATCCACTCGAAATACTGCATGACACTTCAGGCCGTTTATTTTCAACCTAATACTTACTAGATTTCAATTTGATCGGATCGTTATTTTTCCAACTATTAGAAATATAAAAATCTTGTAGAAATTTTCTTATTTTTGAGGGCGTGTTCCGCAAGGAACAGTGTGCTATATTTTTGCCACAATGTCTGTATTTTCTGAATTTTTTGACACAGATAGTCTCAAACTATTGGGATCCAATTCTGTCTGGCCGGCCTCCCAGCCGTTAGCACGATAACTTTCGAACGCAAGGAGCTGGGGATTTAAATTTGCAGGGTAGTTTTGGAGCGTAGATATCTCGGACAGGTTCGTTAATGGGCGAAATCCACCAATCGAGTTATGACGATTGTTAGATTAAATATTTTTTATTAATATTTCCGAAAGAAATTATTTTATCTATCTGAAATTCAACATCAAATTCTAGAATCCTGACCTTTATACGCGTGCGAAGTTTTGTATCGATCCAATTGCTCAAAACTTGAATAATAAAATTCAAAAAATTTGAAAATTTAGTTTTCACAATAACGCAAAAAAAATTGATCCAATTAAATCGAAATTCGGTAGTTAGATGCAAAGTACTAACACAAATATTTGTGCGAAATTTCATGGGGATAATATAAGTAGAAAAAATTAAAAATTTTTTTAACTATTAGCGGAATATTTTGCTTGAAATTCCGAAACAAAATATCGTATTGAGTTAAATTTTTGGCGGTGACTACTGATGACGTATTGGGGGTGCAAAATTTTACTGAAAACAGACAACTAGGAGACTAAAAGAAATTCAATAATTTTGACCTTCCAAACTGTGCTAAATATTTTAGTTGTTGTTTTCCTACGAGGACAATAACATAAAATCAGGTCCATATATTTGTCGACTTTGTTACTCTATCCTTACGCCAGCCTTGACACTGAGCTTGAAACACTCATCGTTCAATTCAAATCAGCCAACGTGAACACGTGCGTCAAAGAGTACTGACTTAATGTCAGTGCTTCTTTAGTAATTTTTTTTTAGTAAGTCCAACCGTCTCGAAATTTTGCAAATTCAATCGGATCCGTATTTTTTAAGTCATTGAGGATATGGCTAATTAGGACAATTAACCTACTCAAATTTTGCATTAGGATGCGCAACCAATCGTGAAAATTGCAATTCGCCATCTCTGTTTGAATATTCAAATGCAGATATTGAAAGACCACGACAAAATAATCCAGATGCCATCGACCGATCTTATGACACACATCTTTCGTGCTAGGGCCAGATGATATTTCGGTGCTTGTAAATTGCCAAATTCGGTGGAAGAGGTTGTAAGTTTCATTCGATTTGTGGTTAATATGCAAATAGTTTTTGGCGCTCTTGTTCCTCGGAACATAGTGCTTATCAATTTGCCCAAATTTCTGTAATTTTCGATTTTTTGTTTGAAAATGGTCTTAAACGATTTGGTTCGACTCACCGATCAAGAATCCGTGGTCGAAATCATTTCTGTCCGGCCGGTCCGGCCGGACCGGTAGGTCCAGCCGGCCAGCCGTGGGCACGATAACTCTCGAACCAAAGGAGTTAGAGGATTGGAATTTGCAGGTTAGGTTTGTAGGGTAAATATCTCAGGCGAGTTCGTTAAGGGGCGAAATCCACCAAGCGGTTTCGGAGTTATGGCCCTGTTTTGTAAAAACATTTTTTATGAATATTTCCGAAACCGAGTCCTCGATCTGTCTGAAATTTAGCACCAAATTGTAGAATAATGACTTCTATATGCATGCGAAGTTTTGTTTTGATCGGGTTCGTTTCTACAATAACTCTCGAACAGAATGAGCTAGGCAGTTGAAATTTTTAGAGTAGGTTTGAGAGATAATTATCTCGGTTATGTTATGTTATGTTGGCTACTGGACAAAATTGGCATGATGGTTTCGGAGAAACGAAAAAACAAATTTTTTTGAACAACACAAATTTCAAATTTAATTCCTTTTAAGATGCAGTTTCACCATAAATATCCATTGTTGTCATTTTCAACTCTAACAAGCTAATACTTTCGGAGATATGATTTTTCGAAATTTCAATGATGAATCGTACTTCTGTATATTTTCATAGAATGCTATACTTAATTATTGTATCTATGAATTATTATATGATCGGTGTTCTTACATGTCATCTTATTTTCCTATGAGATATAAATGTCAAAATTATTTCTGGTAAACCTCTTGTTCTAGTTTTTTATTAGATAATTTTTGAAACATTTTTTTTAAACGACACTTTTTTAAATATAATTTCTTTCAAGATGCATTTCTATCATAGGAATCCATTGATATAATTCCCAACTCTGAGAAACCAATACTTTCGGAGATATAATTTGTCTGTTTGAACAAGAGTGCCAAAAAGGTCCTGTCCACAGGGCTTGAACCAATTTTTTTATATATCATTTCCGACATACCATCAATTGCAAAATGGCGAATACACAAGAAATATATTTCCACAGGGTGTCCCGCAAACTAGTCAGCCAGAATTCACTGACGTCTAGAAACTTTCTGATGGTCTTAAAAACACAGAATATGTCAGCTCTCAAGCCAACTGCTTTGAAGATACTCTGTGATACTGGGTGATTAAAATGTTTCTTCCTTCTGAGAATACACTTGTCGATAACTTCTGATTAGATAAATTTTTTTTCTATCCAATTTTGAACAGGTTTTCAACACTAAGAACTCAAATGATCGTCAGTAGATAGAAAAAAAATTCCAGGCAAGCATTGCGAAAAATATGAATTGTCTGGAATTATTTCAAAATACGCCACCCCAAAGTGAAAAGGGTTTTTGATAGATATGTTCAGAGGAATTTCAAATAAAATAATGAATATAAAATAAAACATTTTTCGAATTAATTTCAGGGCGAACCATAGTACAGACATCTCGTTCGGTGTTCAGTCGAATAAAATTCATCAGCAATGCAGACATGAATATTAATGAATACTGAAATTTGGGGAATTGATTCCTCATCAATAATGCTAAATGTTCATGTCCATATTCTCTGTGGTTTTATGAGATAATAATACTAGAGAGTGAAAATTATTATGGCCATAACAAATAATACCTGTGAAACGAATTGTTAGTAGAGCTGTTATATATACCGGAAAAATAATAAAAATTGAATAAACTAAACTAAAATGGTGCAGAAATTTACCCAAACAGAATATGCTGATAAGGTTTTTGTAATTGTTTTTCTTATTGTATGCCCGAGCTGTATTCAGAGAAAACAGACTACGTTTTCACAATCGCAGAATACCGCAGATATTTTCACCAGAGTTTTCATTTTTTCTCGGCGGTATGAAAAATATCCGAGCACTATATCTTTCCAGGGGCCCGATTCTATGGTCATCGAGATCACCCGACTTAAATCCCATGGATTATCTCCATCTGAATCAAATAGTACATGCTGAACTAAGAGAAATAATTGACAATGCAGATTGCGTAATGACGAACGTGTAGAAGAAACCTGAAAAAAAAACTTGTTGATACGTTCGCGTAAATGTATTCAAGTTTGGAGGTGACCATTTTGAACAGTTACTGTGAATCAATGTGTTTTATTTTAAATTATTTCTACTGTTTGTTTTTGACACGCTCTCATAAGCTTGACCTGTAGGTTTGCTTGTTTGTTTGTTTTTAACCGACTTAATTGAACGCTAGTTTGACCCGCTTTAGATTATCAGATTTTATTTGAACTTTGCAGACTGTTCAAGAGCCAATTACATTACAATAATTTGATAAGAGTATCCCTTTATCCTGAGTAGGACCACCAGGATTAATGAATTTCGCCAGAGATCATGTTACCAGCGCCTTCGTTATTTTGTAATACATAAATGAGGAATACTCTCTCACGAATTATCTGAAAATTTACCTATTTAACACGCTTTTGTAACCTTTACCCTAGGTTTGCTTGCTTATTTTTTGTTTGTAACCGACTTCTTTGAAAGCAATATTGACCCAGTTTCGACCATCAGATTTTTTTCAAACTTCGCAGAATTTTCAGGAGTTGATGGCATTAGAATAATTTGATAAGAGTATCCCATTCTCCTGACTAGGATTGCCGAGATTAATAAATTTCGTTAGGGATACTCTGCATTAGAGTAAGAGCTAGCGCACGATATGCGCTTGCGATAAATCGAACTAAAAATGAGGAAATAAATAGTGTTTAAAAAAAAGTAGGAAAGCCCTGCGGACAGAAGCTTTGGCGCTCTTGTTCAAACTTTGACTATTCATCTCTGAAATTATCGGTTTCTCAGAGTTTGGAACGATAGTAATGGATTCTTATAATAGAACTGCATCATAAAAGAAACTAAATTAAAATTAAATAACCTACTTATCTGAGATACTCATTCATCAAATCTCCTCTGGTATTATTATATTATTCCAATTGAAACTTAGCCAATATTCCAGTGTTGTTTGCACTGAAGATATTCTGAACCCATTTTGATTAATTTACCAAATTATATATTTCCATCATCATATAGCTTATCCATGCGCATATATGATAGTGGTAATTATAATATCTTATAATTGGTCATTTTGCATTCAATCATACATTGTTTGTTAGAACAGAAATACATTTGACATGTCTGTCATAGGTCGATTATATGTATGAACAGTGAACACAGGTATATAGAATTCCGATTCTGTGAAAACATAGAAGTACGATGTATTATTGAAATTTTGAAAAATCATATGTCCGAAAATATTAGCTTGTTAGAGTTGAAGATGATATCAATGGATTCTCATGATAAAACTGCATGTAAGAAAAAATGTATCTGAAATTTGTAATGTAAACAAAATTTTTTTCTTTCGTTACTCCGAAACCATCCGGCTGATTTTGCCCAATAACGAACTTAGCCGAAATATTTATCTCCCAAACCCACTCTGAAAAATCCAACTGACTAGCTCAATTCGTTTGACAGTTATCATGTTAATGGCCGGCCGGAACCCCCGACAGAATATATTTCGACCACGGATTCTTGATCAGTGTGTCGAACCAAATCGTTTAAGACCATTTCCAGCCAAACATTAAAAAATTACAGACATTTGGGCAAATTGATATGCTCTGTTACGAGAAACTTCAGCGCCAAAAACTGAAAAACATGCTGTGATGAATCGAACTAAAAATTATAAAATAATATTTGACTAATTAAACAAATTGATATACGGAAAATGTAAGTATTATTTAGGGAAAAACGTGGGGTGTTCCATAATAGCAGTTTTTGAGAATATTCGTACGGCACAATCAGTGAAAAAATAGATTAGAACACCGAAAGTATGCGATTCATAAAATATTTAGGGAAAAGTCGTGCGAAAGGCATTAAAAAATTGGCACCATTAAAACTACTCTTTATTTATTTCCGTACTTGTCTGGATAAAATTTGTTGTTGTTCGTGTTATATCTCTGTTTCAAAATTTAATCTTCTTTCAAGGATGTTCTTGACTAATAATTATTCAACAACAATCCACAATTACAATTATTGTAATTGTGGATTCTTGTTGAATTTATATCTTTATGAGGTATAGTGAATATTACTGTATCCCCTGACACTTTTCATAACTTAGGGAGTCTTCCCCCCTCAGTATCAACAAAGTCGTATAATTAGTATCTATAGAATACTTTATATACAATGGTATAAGTTTGATTTATTCTGATTTCAATTACCCTACAAATATCTAATCATAAATCTTTTCGCTTTAATGTGCTGAATTTTAAAATTATCTTTGCAATGAGAGCTATCTATGTAGGCTTCAACCCATCAAATTTGTATTCAGAATTGCGTATACAGGGTGAACATTTTCAACTGAACAAGAATATGCATTGATCGGAACTGATTAATATGTCCAATTAATATACTATCAAGTAAAATTTATTAGTACCTTATACGGCTCATTGTCAAAAATATTCCATTTTGGGTTTTTTTGCAGAATTATTCTGAAACCAACTAGTGTTATGTTGGTGAAACATTATTGTTTCAGTATATTGTATGCATTAAAATATATTTTAGTTCCGTATTATATTTTTTTAATTGTGTATTGCACCCTTATATTGAAAATTATTGACAAATTTTTGTAATCGCAAAGAATATGATTCAATTGTTGCATAGTACGTTTAATCAAGAAACAGAGTGATTTCATTTTTTATCGGATCATTCACTACTTGGAACTTGGCTTTAGAGTTAGGCTTTGCAGGCTTCCGCAAAATTTCTGTGATGTCGGACGGATAGTTTCTGAGATATGGAATTTTTTTCAATCATATTCAAAAATATTTCAAAATTTTCTAGTGATACGAAATTTCTCAAAAATTAGCTTATTATTATTATCACTATTGTTTGAGCTATTGAGGAAACAACAAAATATTTCAGATAGGTGTAACTGCGGAAGCATTTGGCCAATTATACCTATTAATAAACTCTAATATCGCATTCGGATGTGAAACCCTGAAAATTGCAAGTCGCTATGTCGTCCCGCTCTAAAGTTATCATGTGAAAAATAATATTTCTCGATAATTTTATTTAATTTTCTAGTGACACGATCCTCACAAAATTTCACATACGCCTTTCTGTCGGTATTCTACAACTAGTTACCAAGTTTCAATTTGATCAAATGTGTAATGGTTGAAAAAACAGCCAGCCGGCCTGTCGAACAGGATAAAGTTTGACCTCGAATTCTTCATCAGTGAGTCGAACCTAATCGTTTGAGACTATATGTGACAAACAATTCGAACATTACAGACATTTGGGCAAAATGCTAGTACGCTGTTCCCCTGCAGAACATTTGCGCAAAAGAGTCTCCGCAGACTATCCGCCGTGTTCACAAAGCATTCAGTATCCGTTAGGTCCTAACTGGGGTCCTCAGTTAATTAATGATACATTTGATCAATAAGACAATTCTTGTCAGTGAATAGCAATTCATGAAATAATTACAACACTTGCGTGTTATTCTTGTTCATCCAACGTTAAAATATAAAAAGCTTGCAGAGCAAAAAGTATAGAAACATTTATTTTCAGGTTAACCGTTGACGTTTCAGTGACAACTTCAGTAACATTTTGCAATTATGGGGTAGGAGATCAACTTTTGACATAAGAATGACTTTGTAATGAATTACTCATATTATTGTTTACATTTTATGTACTTTTATCGGTTGTGATTGAGTTATTTATTGCGTGGAGAAACATCGTCTTCATATACCATTCCGTTGTCGTATCTTGGCGATCATCCTAAAGCCATTATTGTCTTGTTTGGCTGAGCCCGGAAAAAACTTACGGAGTAAAACCGTTGTACGAACAGTGAAGTATAATACAATTTCAGACTTGGCTCTTAATAAGATACCACAATGTTATCGCTAAACGAGTGTCGTCTTGGCTCAACATTCAATGTTTATGATGGGATTGCTACTTTCAGCGAAAAAAGAAATACAGATTTGTTAAATGCTCCGTTTATACAATCTGGAGCATGTCTTCCCAGCATCTTCCTCCGTAAATTTGGGAGCTTGCCAAAATAATCCGGGATTCAATAATCGCTTTCGGCTCCTAAAATGAAACAGGATATTTTATGGGACAAAATTCCATAACCCAAAGCTATTAGCATTCATACGAGCCAGTGTACTTACGTCGTAATAAAAAACGTGTTCCTGTTTAGTATTCTGTCGGTGGAGTAATAAGCATGTGCTTCGGATCTAAGATCCCCTCCGTCCCTGCTATGAAATTCCTTAAACTCTTCCATGCGTTATGTCAAGGCACGAAAATATATCCCATGCAGACTGCCATGGATTAATTCGTTCAGGGCTGGTTACGCTTATGTATGCATCCGTAAATACCCTAATGGAAATTCGTTGAACTTTGCACGCGGTAGAAAAGTGGATCTCATCACGTTTGCTGGGCTCAGCGGCTAGGTACCCGGAAGATTATGTAAGTACGTCCTCATTGCGGGCGTTCGCGCTTGAGGGCTCACTGTTTAAGGTGAAGGCTTAGTGGGAGGTAATTGAATGATTACACGATAGAGTGCTCCGCAAAAGGAAAAACCCGTGGAAATTTAACGATATGGTTTATTATCTCATCGTTTTAGCGGGTGATTCTCCCTCTTCTATAATCCATAATCCAAGATAAGGATATATCATAATGATAATTATAATTTGGAATTCCGAATCGCTGGTCAAAATGCTTTATGATAATATGTACATAGTTTATTTAAAGGGCTATACGTTTGTCAAACATCACCAAAGTAATCAAAGACATACAGAGTGATTCAAAACTCGAGGCGAAAAATTAAGGAACGTTTACAGGCTGATATTCATGATAAAATATGTGAAATAAAAATTTGGATATGACTCTATTTCCGAGGTATTAGACTGCAATGTTTCTGCATGCCATCAATTCTCAACTTCAATGCATAATATAAAATGCAAAATGATCAAATTAAACGTTCAAAAATACCACCATTAGAATCAATATAGGCTTGGAAATGCAGAATAAGGGAATATATATACATATATATATAATTAATTCTCCAGGTAATTGGGGTTTTTCAGAGTTCAAACAAAGGTCCTCAGTTCAGTGTACCATTTATTAAATTGTTGAGCTTTCGCAGAATATCACCTGCATCATCAGAACATCTACAAAATACAAAAGTCACTAACATTCAAACATGGCCGCCAACGACACAACAGAAAAAATGTCTTTATTATCCAAACTATGAAGCTACACATTACAAATCCAAAAATAAAACAACCATCTGTACCTACTCAAATACAGATTCATTGGTTGATCTTTCACTGAGCTGTCCACTCAAGAAAACAAAATTACACATATTTTTTCCACATATACTCACATCAATGTTGGTTTGTCAAAAAAAAAGTTGTAAAAAAGGGTCAAATAACGGTTTCCCACGGAATCCTCTCATCGATGTTGAATAGACTCAAGACTGGAATCCCTCCAAGAGAAATATCTACACGTTTATATTTCCTACAGTCTTATTTTCCACGATTTTATCTAGATTATTCTGTACTGCCAATAAATGTCGGCATTCTTGTATTAAATTCTCTGTCAACAACCCGATCTACCAGTCATAGCGGAAGTGATAATTAGAACCTTCCTTGATAGTTTGACAGATCATATAGGTTATGTCGCACCTCTGTGTTCCATTAAACGAGATCACAGAACGGCGACATTTCCCCCGTCAGTCACGGCCGATCGTGCCAAAGTCACAGAAACGGCCTCATGAATTCGAGCTGGGTGACCCGCTCCCACCTAACATAACACAAACATGAAAAATCCCATTCGTTCGACCTCACCACTAAGTTTCCGTTACTTCCATATTGTTGAAAAAAGCAAGAGTATTGATGTCATGATCAGTTTTGATGAGGTATGAATAGATGTTGCTCAAGTGGTTGATGTCTGACCTTCTGTTGACCGTCGTAGAATATTGTGAAATTCTTATCATCTCCAATATGAGTCTTGATCTCTCTCTATCACACTTGTCCAATATCGCCACATTCTCCAAGTTCCAGTCCATCTCGTGGCCTGTATCCATCACGTGTTGGGAGAGAGCACATCTTGGCTTCCTCAACTTACAGTCACTTCTATGAGATGTTAGACGTCCTTTTAGATTTCTCCCTGTCTGTCCTATGTAGCACATGTTGCAATCTTTGCAATCCACCTTGTACACCACTCCTGTAGTCAGTTGTTTAGGAATTTTGTCCTTCAACCTCGAGAAGTTGCACGATGTCGATTTGATGGATTTCTGTACGATCTTTATGTTGTCTATACCTCTTAATATTACTGATAGTCTCTCGGTAAGATGGTCAATTTTTGGCAGGACTGCCCAGATCCAGTTCGGTCGTTCAGGTGTCATCTCCGCAGGCACCCGGGGAATCTCAAACGGTGTATTATACAGCAATCTACTTAGCAGCCTCCTGGGGTAAGAGTTCTTGGAAAGCATGTCAAATAGCCTCCTCACATTGTGATGGTACAGTGTCGGGTGACATATCCTTCGTACTCTGTCCTTCATCCCTAGTATGAAGTTTAATTTCACTTTATATTTATGGTTGGAGTGGAAATTCATATCTGCCCGAGCTGGACTCCTTCACATACCAGTCAAGCAACAACCTATTGTCTGTGTTTCTCATCACCAGGGTATCCAAAAAAGGCACCGCTCTCCTGCTTATATCCTCAACCTCCATTGTAAACTGTATGTGTTTGTTGGCATCATAGTTGTTGAACACCATCAATAATTCCTCCTTTTTATCCTTGGGAACACTACATACAATGTCATCAACAAACTTTTTAAGGAATGTTGGCTGAAAGGACAATCTCACCAGACTCTCAGTCACCAGATCATCCATGATGTACTGGGCTATGATTGGTGACACTGTGGATCCCATCGGTGTGCCAAACGTCTGCCTGTAGAACCTTCCACCATATGAAAAATAAGTGTTCTCAAATACAAACTTCAGCAGTTTCAGGAACTCTCCCAGGGATAGTGGGCAAAAGCTACATATGGAGCCCCAGTGACGGTTGACCGTGTCTACGGCCATTTGACACGAAATATTACTGAACAGGGAAACTGCATCTAAGCTCACCAATTCCTCCTCCGGTCGCAACTGCAAGTCATTGGCAAAGGAAGCAAACTCAAATGAATCCTTGATGTAAAATTGATTCTCTTTGATATATGCCTCTGTCAGGATGTTCGTGAGCCACTGTGCTATCTTGCCTGTAGGTGCACCAGTGGACGAAATAATTGGTCTGAGTGCCAGGGTTGGCTTATGCACTTTGGGTAATCCATAAAATGTAGGAAATACCGAATTGTATTGCATAAGTTTCCTCTTCATGTCTTCATCTATGGTGTTATCCTTACGCAGCTTCGTCACCATTTGGTTAGCCTTATGTTCTATGGTAGAGGTGGGATCTCCTGGAATTTCAATGTAGTATGTGTCATCCTGAAGTACATCATCCGCAAGTCGCTGGTACTCCTGCCTCTCCATTACCACACTAACATTTCCCTTGTCAGATCTCAACAGTAACAAGTTATCATTGTTTTTGAAGAAGGTCTTAGTTCTATCATATATCCCCCTCCCAGGTGGCCCCATCTGTTTCTGTTTGTGGACGTAGTTAGTGATTGCATTCGTTAATTGTGCTCTCAGGATATCCTGTTGCTCTGCTCTCTCCACTGACACTATCGCCTCGCAATCAGACAGCAACCTAGCAATCGAGAAATCAGCAATAGAAGTAGGAAGGTTAAACTTAGGACCCAAAGAAATATATTCACTGATGTCAACCGGTATGACTGTGTTGGTTGTATTTTTTAGCCATTTCGGCTCAACCTTGATTTTCGGTAAGTTGTCCCTCAAACTATGTAACTTTCTTAAATTACTACTCTTAACTTTATGAAATTTTTTGTTATAACCCAAAGCTTGTTTATGAGTAAACTGAGTAAACATTTTTTCTGTTGTGTCGTTGGCGGCCATGTTTGAATGTTAGTGACTTTTGTATTTTGTAGATGTTCTGATGATGCAGGTGATATTCTGCGAAAGCTCAACAATTTAATAAATGGTACACTGAACTGAGGACCTTTGTTTGAACTCTGAAAAACCCCAATTACCTGGAGAATTAATTATCAACTGATCAGAGATGACTTCCACTCAACATATAAAATTTGGTTCGAAGGTAAGGGTGTAACGACTCGATTTTTTTTTAGGAATTTAAGTGAAACTATTCATTCTTCGCCAAGCTTTCGAATTTTATTTTAATTCTTCTTCAGGGCTTTGAATTTGAGGTTATGTTGTGGAAGTTTGCGTAGTTACGAACATCTCTCGTCTATGAGTATAAAATAAAATTTGTATATTTTAATGTCATGTCCCATAGGCAAATTTTATTTTATACTCATAGACGAAAGATGTTCGTAACTACGCAAACTCCCACAACATAACCTAAAATTCAATGCCCTGAAGAAGAATTAAAATAAAATTCGAAAGCTTGGCGAAGAATGAATAGTTTCACTTAAATTTCTCCAAAAAATCGAGGTGTTACACCCTTACCTTCAAATAAAATCATATTAAACAATAGACTCTTAAAATCTATTTTGTTCTATCAGACTATCGTCTGACTAGCAAATTTCTGTCACAGCCCTGATATTGAATGTGAGTCCTACGATTGCGAATCAAACACTGTATCTACCGAGCATGAGGCACCCCGATTCTACGATCCAGTAGGCCAAATCAAGACGAAATCCATAGCTATAACAGAGCTTCCTCAGCAGAATTCCGTGGTTTTATTTTATCGAAAGCTTTAGGGAAGTCAGAATAAATTACACAAACCTGACCTGAATTATCTGATGCCTCGAAGAGAAAATGGAAAAATGGAGCCAAAAGTTCGTGGTACAAGCTCTGCCAGCCATAAAAACATGCTATTCCTCACTGATCTGATTCCTGATAGATATGAATTTTTTTTTGCAAATTACAGTGGAGATTGTAGATTGGAGAAATTCCACAATAACGCAATTGGCTGATGATTAGTGATAAGGGCCCTATCACGAGTTCTCGGTATGATTATGATCCTTGCAATCCTCTAACAAGAGGAATACATGGATATAGTACACTACATTACAGTACATAAGCTGTGTGAAGCAAAAACCCAAAATCTGCAGTATCATTTATATTCACTAAAATTTGATTTTAAGTGACAATTTTTACCCTTAGGGCACCAACAGATCTATAATACAGAAAGCAAAAGAACCTCATCGTGACGGACATAAAAAGGAATAAAAACACCTCCAAGTTAACAATACTACAACTATAAGTTATAATGTCTAGAGAAATAAACGAATGATAATGGGATGAATACTCAACGAGAGACATCTATGGTATAAATAAAAAAATGTAGATATAAACAAACAAAATGATAAAATAACTTACAGAAAACTTTAACACATCGATTGAATACAAAATGAGCGTTGTTTTTTATTTACATATGTGACGCCAATGCTCTTAAGGGCTCAACTGATTTACATTGTCTATAGAAGATCCAAATGTTTATCTTGAGCAGAGACGTGTAGTATTTTTGTATTATCCTCCGATAGAAATTAATGTTTTTCGGCCAACAATTGGTTGGCAAAAGCTGACTATATCAGTTTCCTTGTATTTAGAAAACTCTCCATTATATTTATGGCTGGACTGACCTGCATAAACAGCTGAACAATCAGGGCATTCCAGCTCATATACACTGGAAGATGGTAAAGGGGCTATTTTGTCCTCTAACCTCACGAGATGGTCGAGATATTATGAAAGTATTAAACAGATATGTAATTCATATGGGACATGAGCCCTCTATCTTACAGGCAGCGACACCAGCCGTCTATATTTGTGTTAAAGAGTGTCTGAAGAGGAACCACAAGAGGGCACACATCTAAATTATAACGAACAGTCTGGCCACACTGAGAGACCTAGAATCAACCATCCAGGGTTCCTACTGTCCCGGAAATTCCGGAATATCATATAGTAACTGGCTAGAGGCAATAAGGTGACTTTTATATCGGTGCCAGGGCACTGTGGCACTAAAGGCAATAAGAAGGCCGATGAACTTGCGAAAGGGACCTCCAGGTTAACATCTGCTGGACCAGAATACTTCTATGGGCTCAGAAAATATCACTATAGCACAGCGAACAATGGGAGCTAAATATCAGAACAGCTCTATGGATAACTACTACAAAATTCACACAGGCAGAAAGATTCGTGTATCTCTCACCATCCTGTACTAGAAAGATCCTACTAGCAGCTACCACTAGCTGAGCTTCGGGTAATTATTACCCATTGGGCTATTGACAGGGCACTGTCGGTACAATTACGACTTGTACTTGGATAAGTCAGCAGACGAAAAACGCCAGCTATGTGGATCGGAAAAGGAAACAGCCGAGCATATAGTTTTTAAATGTCTATAACTTGTCAGCCTAAAAATTGTGACGCTCTTCCTTCCTGAACACGCGCGCATAAGGGGTTTAGACAAATCTGGATTCACCCTGATGATCGCAAATATCAGCAGATATTATGGAAACTACAACAAGAAACTGAATCGGAAGTTTTAACCATACACACAGTTACTTCTGGGACAACAAGTGCCCTATTTTTACAATAAATGTGCTTAAAACAACTATTACTTGAGAAAATGAAGAAATTCCAGCGTACATGTGCGATCATTTCAATTTACTTCCATATGGATGATCTTTTAGTGAGCTTAGAAACAAGGCAGGAAGTTCATAAGGTATTAACAACTTTTTTAGCTCAAGGTGGTTTCTAGTTGCGAAAATGGGCTTCGAAGGATAAGAGAATTTTTGAAAATATCTTTTGGAAATTGCGAAAGATGAGGAAAAGGCAGTAGAATTTCATGAAATAGCAAATGTGAAAAAGTATTGCATGGCCTTCAAATTCAGACACGCTAAATTACTCTTTGGGCATTCAACTGCTTTTCATTCAATAACGAGGAGTTAGACAAAAGAAATGTTGAGAATGATTTCAAAAATTTTAAACAAATTACGTCTGATTGGTTCTCATCAATCAAAGATATATTTGCAAAGACTACAACAGTACAATTTTACATGGAATCAGCCTTTATCCTCCGATTTCTCCGTAGGTTAGTTGAGCTACGTAAAGGATTTACAGACTATGAAGCATATGACCTCAGTGCTCACTTCTTGGGCAAATACTCTTCATTTTGTAAGCCAGCCAAATTACGGAGCTCATTAATCACAGCAATGTGCACATGTATGCTGATGATTTCCAGCTCATCAACGATTTCTTCATTCATGAATTGAATAATGTAGCCAGTGGACTGAACCTGGAATCGGTTATAAGACGGACATTCATGGGAGTTATGTTCGGAATCTGAATACTAAAAAATCTTTTGCCCTTGTATTCGGCTCCAAAACCAACAAGGAAATTGTTGAAGACATTCTTAAACTTGCTGTTGCGAATTATTTCGTCGATGTTGATGATGTGCGTGATTTGGATTTGATTGAGATGATTCGCTCAGGTTTTTAGAGCATGCTTAGAGTACGATTGGCATGATAGTGTTATCTACACATATGAGATTCATTGCTGCGGACTCATTGCTGCGGACTACCAAAAGTATCTCTCTCACATTGAGGAGAACCTTTCAACAGATCCCAAACATCTTTTCAAATTCGTGAAACGTAAAAAAAATCAGGGTTATCCTTCTAGAATGAGGTACAATGGCATTGAGACGGATTTGCCTCAAACTACTGCCAATTTTTTTGCCACTACTTTAAATCAGTTTTTGAGCCAGCAGATGGTACTTTTAATCGTTATCCGAGCTCTGAAGTAGCTTGTGATGGTCCACACTTTAGTAACCTTAATTTATCCTTGGGAGAGGTTCAGCAGGTATTGTTCTCAGTTAATGTGCACAAGGGTCCTGGGCCGGATGGCATTCCACCTATCTTTGTTGGCAAGTGTGCAGGTAATTTGTCCTACCCCCTCTACATTATTTTTAATAAATCATTATCATTTATATTTCAATTCTGACATATCTATTCTATTGGCATTGAAATACAAACAAAAATTTGCCTTAAGTAACTCAAGGATACGATATTCACGAAATTTCGTCAAAATCAGTGATTTGGCATTCTACAAGCAATCACCTAGTTTTAATTGGATCAGATTTGCATATTTTGAGTTATAGAGGAAATAACAACAACATTTCAGATGAGTATAGCCTAAAACGATTTGGACGGTTATATCAATTAACGAACTTAAATGTAGCATTCGGATGCGCAACGTACCCTAGAAATTGCAAGTCTCGATCTCCTTCCATTCTCAAGTTATCATGAGATACATAATATTATTTCATAATTTTTTTAAAATTTGCTAGTGGTACTCTCAAAATTTTACATTCGGTCGATTATGACCAACAACGAACTTAACTCTCCCATTCGGAAGCGTAACCTCATGAAAATTGCAAGTCCCTATCTGTTTTCGTTCGACAACGGTCATCCATCCAGCTACTGAACCCACACAAGGCTGCTCGGATCTCCAACAATATAGATTCGATCGTGTTCAAACTTGGAGCGTGGCAGAAGAGTTAGGTTTTGATAAAAAAAAATAGGTGAAAAATAATACATAACTTTTCAAAAGTTGCATCGCACAAATATACTTCTCTGTAGCCCCATGGATCTCTTGAAGAATCGCCTCCGCTAGTTTTAGAAGATATGCACTGTTGTTCTTAGAAATCCCCTTAATATTTGTTGTCAAAAAATGTCGTTGATCGTTAGGCCAGGAGGGTCTCTTTCCAAACCAGGTCGAGCCAATCCAAACGATGATTATTCAGAATTTCACATGTTCGAACACCGCTACAGGACCCTAATATAGGGCTCCCATAAATACATCACCAACAATAAAAATCCGATCGTGTTCAAACTTGGAACTTGGCAGTAGAATTAGGTTTTGAAGGCTCTCGCAAAATTTCAGCGATGTCGGAGGAATAGTTTCTGATATATATGAATATAATATAAAATTTTCTAGTGAAACATTCTTAAGGAGACTTTGCAAGAATTTTCTCGATGGCATTCTACAACTAATAACCATTTTTAATTGAATCGGTCTCATATTTTTCGAGTTTTGGACAAAATAGCAACCAAATATCAGATGGGTGTAACTCCAATTGGTCGATTATGCCTATTGACAAACACATATGAGCCGATCAGAGGAAATGTGGTACAACTCACAAATTTCGAACTTTTGAGTTATACGATATTTCGGAACATAAGATTGTATTTCATTTCCTGAATTAATGGTATAAGTCGAAAATATGTTGCATTCATATGCACAAACTACCATGAAAATTGCAAGTTGCTATCTCTTTCTGTTGGGAGGTTATCGTGACAAAAATAATATTTTTTATTAATCTTTTTTTACATTTTCTACTAAGACGATTCTCATCAAATTTTAGAAACGTCTTTATGTTTGCATTCTACAGTTACTGACCAAGTTTGAATTCGTATGTATTTTTATTGGTTGAAAATAAAATTATTCCTCAGAAACTTGAGTCGGGATGCTGTGATGTTGGAAAACGTACAGAGGCAAGCTACTCGATTGCCTTATGGAATTTTCCGGCCAACCTATGATGAGAGGCTCTCGATTATGAACATTACATCGTTCGCGGCCCGTAGACCTCGTGGCGATCTAATATTTACATTTCGTGCACTTCGCGGTATTTTTGGCGTCGATTTGCGAAGTCTGTTCGAGATGAACCGTGACGTTCGTCTGCGGGGCCATAACCTCAAGCTTAAAAAAAAAGCACTGACGTGAAGTCAGTACTCTTTGGCGCGCGTGTTCACGGTGGCTAATTCGAATTGAATGATGAGTACTTCAAGCTCAGTGGATAGAGCGAGCCGAAGATCTACCCAAAGGATAGTGGACACCATTCACTGTCGGTTCAAAAATTAACAGTGCTGTATCTAAGCTGCCATCAGGATAGAGTAACAAAGTTGGAAAAGAACACAACAGACTCTCCATAGTCGCACAAGCTCCTAGAAGATTTGGGAGGGTCAGTATAATCCTAATCATGTTTATAGCACGCGCGCCAAAGCAGATTGACTTTTTACTTTTTTCTTTCATTGTTAAGTCACTCTGCTTCTGCGCGCGTGCTATAAACATGATTAGGATTATACTGACCCTCCAAATCTTCTAGGAGATTGTGCGACTAAGGAGAGTCTGTTGTGTTCTTTTCCAACTTTGTTACTCTATCCTGATGACAGCTTAGATACAGCACTGTTAATTTTTGAACCGACAGTGAATGGTGTCACCTATCCTTTGGGTAGATCTTCGGCTCGCTCTATCCACTGAGCTTGAAGTACTCATCATTCAATTCAAATTAGCCACCGTGAACACGCGCGCCAAAGAGTACTGACTTCACGTCAGTGCTTTTTTTTTTCAAGTTCCTTTAACAAATATAGCTATCAATACAGTTTAGCTGTTAGCTTTACTGTAGATCAAAAAAAATTGTGGTTGTGGGACCTCCGTTAGGAAAGCAATTGCCTCTTCTCCAAATCCGAATGTATTTTAATATATATCTACCGAATATAGTTATTTATGAATTTGCCTCAGGGCTACCATACAGACATTTCAACTCGGAAACAACGCTATTTCCCCCAAACTGACTTCTGTCCGTGCACTGAATTGACATGAATATTCTTTTAAAACCTCACAATATCGGCTCATTACTCCCAACATAACCCAAACAACCCAAAACCATTCACTTCTCGTCTGCGCTTGCGCAATATACTCGTGGCTGCAAGTCCTCCCAAAATTACACACCTCACAAAAAACTCCAATTCTCCAACACTAGTGGTTCAGGAGATATCGCTTCTTGAATCCACGCATGCGCAGACCCTCACCAGGGGATTCTATAGAGGAATAGCATCCGCCACCCCAAAATCCCAATCCTCTCTGACGAGAAAGCACCAGCAGTTAAATCACTGATGGTCTGCTCATGCGCATAACGAAAAATGCCCGTAAGGGGTACATCAATTTCGAAATTAGCCCCAGGGCCACGGTACGGACACTTTAACTCGGAAACAATGCTACATCCCCCAAACTGACTTGTCCTTGCACTGAATTGCCATGAATATTCTTTTGAAACCTCACAATATCGGCTCAGCACTCCCAACATAACCCATACAACCCGAAAACAGTCACTTCTCTTCTGCACATGCGCAATCTACTTGCGGCTAAAAGTCGTCTCAAAATCACACACCTTACAAAAAACTCCGATTCTCCAACACTAGTGGTTCAGGAGATAGCACATCTTCAATCCACGCATGCGCAGACCCTCAATAAGGGATTCTATGGAGGAATAGCATCCGCCACCCCAAAACCCCAATCCTCTCTGACGAAAACACCACCAGTTAAAGCACTGATGGTCTGCTCATGCGCATATTGAAAAATGACTGTAAGGGGTAACATCAATTTCAAAATTAGCCCCAGGGCCACGGTACGAACACTTTTACTCGGAAACAACGCTACATCACCCAAACTGACTTGTCCTTGAACTGAATTGCTATGAATATTCTTTTAAAACCTCACAATATCGACTCAGCACTCCCAACATAACCCATCCAATTAAAAAACAGTCACTTCTCTTCTGCGCATGCGCAATCTACTCGCGGCTAAAAGTCCTCTCAAAATAACACACCTTACAAAAAACTCCGATTCTCCAACACTAGTGGTTCGGGAGATATCGCATCTTTAATCTACGCATGCGCAGACCCTCATCAGGGATCTGGACTCTATGGAGGAATAGCACCCGCCACCCCAAAACGCCAATCCTCTCAGACGAAAACTACAGCAGTTAAATGACTTCTCATCTGCGCATGCGCACAACGAAAAATGCCCGGAAAAGGAAGCATGAACCTCAAAAAAATAGGTTTCGGCATTTTAAGCAAAGTATTCCGCAAAAGAGGAGTAATTTTTTGATTTTTTCCATGTCACGTGATCTTCACGAAATTTTGCAAAAGTGTTTGCATTGTTCTTTTGCATCTAACTACTGAGTTTCAATTTAATCAGATCAGTATTTTTCGAGTTATCGTGAAAACAAAATTTTAAAATTTTTGAAATTTTTTTTTGCCACTTTAGGGCCGTCCGGTCATAACAAAACTTCGCAGGCATATAAAGTTCATGATTCTACAATTTGATGCCAAATTTCAGAAAGATCGAGTGATCGGTTCCGGAAATATTCATAAAAAACGTTTTGACTAAAAACGGCCTTAACTCCGAAACCGCCCGTTAACGAACTTGTCCGAGATATTTACGCTACAAAACTACCCTGCAAATTTCAACGCTCTAAGTCGTTCCGTTCGAGAGTTATCGTGCTAACGGCCGGCCGGACCGGACGGACAGAATTGAATTTGACCTCGAATTCTTCATCAGGGAGTCGAACCCAATCGTTTGAGACCATTTTCGAAAAAAAATTCGAAAAATACAGACATTGTGACGAAATGATAGCACGCTGTTCCTTGCGGAACACGCGCGCAAAAAAAAGAAATTTTCAACAGTGACTAGACAGCATTTTCTTTCAAACGGCCTGTTTGATTTGTGGAATGGATTGCCTGCAAGTGTTGTGAGTTCGGTTTCTGTGAATGCATTTAAGAAGTCATATGATAACTGGCTCTGTAATCACTAATTTTTGATTCTTATTATCTTTTTTTACCACTTAGATCTTTTCTGTTATTTTTTTCAATGTGATTTAAAGTTTTTGAAATACTTGTTTTGTTGAATTTTGTTATTGTGAGTTTATAGGCCTGTGCCTCAACTCTTTTCATCATTTAATAATAATAACTATTGGGCCGATTATGCCCATTAACGGGACGTGCCACCTATCAGCTATTTTATTTTGGTATCTTTCTCCTTTCTCAAGTTATCGTGGCCATGGACGGACGGCAGGACAGAATCAAATTTGAACTCAAATTCTTCATCAGGAAGTCGAGCCTAATCGTTTAAGACCACTTTCGGCATAAAATACCAGATATTTGGGGAAAATGTTAACGCGATGTTCCTCAGAACATGCGCGCAAAAACTACTGTGTGACAGTTTGGTTTTGTCTAAATTAAAGTATTGCTCCCTAATATACAGCTATTCCTTGAACAGCCCAATATATCCCCAATGTACAGCTATTGCTTGAAATTTTCAAAGTAGGTGGCGAGTCCCAACAGGACGGACAAGTTCGTTAATGGGCATAATAAGCCCAACGGTTTCCGAGTAATAATTTTGCTCTCAACCGATACAGATTCGATCGAATTGAAACTTGCTGACTAGCTGTAGAATACAGACTTAAAATGTGTAATTTTTTGAGAATCGTACCTATTACTAGATATTTGAAAAAAATATTATTCATCACATGATAACTTGAGAACGGATAGAAATAGTGACCTACAATTTTCAGGGTAGGTAGAACGTCCGAATATAACATATGAATTCGTCAATAGGCAGTTATGAAGTTATACCTATCTGAAATTTTGTTTTAATTTCCTCCTCAACTCAAAAAATATGGAACCAATCTATTTCAAGCATGGTTATTAGTTGTATAACGGTGACGGCAAATTTTTAACAAAAATTTGAGAGGATCGTATTACTAGAAAATTTAAAAAATATAAAAATCTGAAAATCTTTGAATCATATATCTGAAACTACCCATATGATAGCGATGAAATTCAGCGAAAGACTTCAAAACCTCACTCTCCAGCCAAATTCCTAATTTAAACAAGATCAGATCTATATTGTTGGAGATATGAGCAGCATTGAGTGAGTTCAGTAACTGGATGGGCGACCGTTGCAACGATAACTTTCGAACGGAAAGAAATCAGGGTGGGTTACGCATCTGAATGGGACAGTTATGATCCTTGTTGGGTATAACAAATATTATACATCCCACAATTACTTGAGAACGGAAATTGCAAGTCGTACTTGCAATATTTCGAATAGGTTGTGCATCCAGATGCGACATTTGAGTTGTTTAAAAGGCATAACCGGCCAATCGGTTGTGGAGTTATATCAATCTGAAATTTGCTTCTTATTTCCTCAATAACTCAAAAAATACGATGCCGATTCAATTCAAGCATGGTACTTAATTAGTTCTAAAATGCCGACGCAATATTATTTGCAATTTTTCGTTAAGATAGTATAACCAGAAAATGTAAAAAAAAAAATCATGGAAAAAACTCTAAGACCAAGTTGCACGTTTGAACACGATCGGATCTCTATTGTTGGAGATCCAAGCATACTTGGGTGAGTTCCGATATTTTAGAAAGAACTTATATTTACCACTCAGTTGGATAAACACGGCAAAAGGATTTATGCATTTTTTTTCTTATATTGATAGATATTTAATGAATTTCAATCGCGATGGAATACATATGTCGAAATTAAAAATGCTTTGATCCTAGACGATTCTCTCATTACCTTAAAATCATAACGTGCGTTCAAAAACATTCGTGTTCAAGTAGGCTATGGAATTTTGAACGTCAATATTCTGCATCTGAACGTAGTTCAGACACTGTAAGTTTTAAAATTCCATAGCTTACTTTGAACGCACGCTATATCCTTAAAATGGTACGAAATGCTTATAAATGCCGAGGAAATGTTCTATATCGATGGTAAATTCGATTAGGAGTATCCAATAGAGGTGAGTGGACAATAGAATATGCGCGTAAAAGCTCCTGACTTCACGTCAGTGCTTGAACCAATTTTGTCGAATCCAACTTGTACAGAACAACTATATTAGGTTTAGTTTTGGAATTAGTAAATTCGTCCATATATCTCATGAATTGGTAGAGTTGGTTCAGCTTCCAATGAGACTTCGTTTCGAATATTACGGTCGTATTATAATACTTTCCATGATATTATATTGATCTCCACAATGATAATATTAGATATAGAAATTTACATTCGTGTCCTCACCACAGAGCATCAACTTTTCAGACAAGTTGTAGTTAATACGAATGTATTTTTGGAGATCTTGTTTCTCGGAACAGAGTGCTTATCAATTTGTCCAAATATCTGTAATATTCGAATTTTTGGCCGAAAGTGGTCTTAAGCGTATTGGTTCGACTCACTGATCAAGAATCCGTGGTCAAAATCGACTCTGTCCGGCCGCCCTGTTAGCCGTTAATACGAACACTCTCGGGCGGAATGAGCTAGACAGTTGAAATTTTCATAGTAGGTTTGAGAGCTAAATATCTCGGCTAAGTTTGTTACTGGGTGATGGGTAGTTTCGGGGTAACGAAAAAAAAAATATTTTTACATTACAAATTTCAAGTTCAATTATTTTAAGATGCAGTTTCATCATAAGAATCCATTAACATCATTCTCAACTTTAGCAAGCTAATACTTTTGGAGATATGATCTTTCAAATTTCAGTAATTAATTGTAATATTATGATTCCATAGAATGTCTAATTACTTATAACTTGCTTATGTATGTAAATCTAACATATGAGGAGAGTCATAAACCCACGTTTTGAATTAAAATTTTCATGATGCAGTTCTATCATAAGAATTCATTGGTATCATTCCCAACTCCTAAAAACCAATAACAAAATTTTAATTATTGTTTGCAAGTATTTTGACAAGAGCGCCAAAGCCTCTGTCTCTAGAGTTTTCCCACTTTTTATTTTGTTTTGCTCTATATTATTGTTGATTGATGTGGTAGAACATCTCTGGTAAACTTCACCTTGAGATTTCTGATTCATAGAAATTAAGGCCTCAATAGAAGATGCAGAATCAATAGAGCTCCATGGTTTCAGCGATGCGACTGAAGTGGCGTACGGTGCCTGTATTTATACTGTGTCAACGGATTCGACGGGTATCCGAAAAAGCTCTGTTTTTCCAAGTACGTTGCCAAGACTCCAATTGTTAGCGGCATCATTACTCTCTAATTTAGCTCATTCCGTTGTGGTTATCTTGAGCGTAAATATGAACAAACGCTGTTGTTACTCAGATTCTATTATGGTCTTGGCAAGGCTCAAGGCAGAGCCATATCGTTTGAAATCCTTCGTAGCAGATTGGGTTTCCGGAATCCAAAATAAGACATCTGTCAATGATTGGAATTACATTAATTCGAGGAAAAATCCAGACATAATATCACGCGGTGTTAAGCGGCCCATACACGCTCAATATTATTGTGCTATGTGTCTTGCACAATATATTGACGGTGTCCCCTAGAAGGTCAATATTATTGTATCGTATGGAGGCGATATTGATTATTGTGCGATATATTGCGCTATTGCGCAACCTTTCAATATCGCTCACACACGATCAATTAAATTGCACAAACCAACGTATGTATTGTACAATAATATTGAGCTTGTACGGGCTGCATTACTACGATTGCTACGACAGCTACAAAAATTGGTTCAAGCACTGACGTGAAGTCAGAAGCTTTTGCACGTATGTTCTATTGTCCATTCTTCTGTATTGGACACCCTTAATCGAATTTACCATGGTAAATTATGTTGTCCATTCTCCTGTATTGGACACTCTTAGGTAATTCGAATTAACCATAGTAAATTCGAATTAAGTGTCCAATACAGGAGAATGGACAACATAATTTACCATGGTAAATTCGATTAAGGGTGTCCAATACAGAAGAAAGGACAATAGAACATACGCGCAAAAGCTTCTGACTTCACGTCAGTGCTTGAACCAATTTTTTTCTTCGTGACTTTTTTTAAATTTTCTAGGGGTGCGGTTCTTAAAATTTTTTTTTTCGTCATTTTTTTCTAATTTTCTAGGGGTACGGTTCTTACAAAATTTTGAACACGTCTTTATGTTGATTTTCTACTACTAGTTACCAAGCACCAATTCGATCGAATATTTATTTTTTGAGTTATCAAGGATATAATATTCCAGGTGTTTATAACTCGGAAACCGTTAGACCGATTATGCCCAAAAACGAACTCAACTCTTCCTTTTGGATACGCAACCTACCCTGAAAATTGCAAGTCCCTATCTCCTTTCGTTCGAAAGTGATCGAGGCAACGGTAACCCATCTACTGAACTCACACAAGAATGCTCGAATCTCCAACAATATTGAACCGATCGTATTGAAACTTGAAACTGGGCAGTAGAGTTAGGTTATGAAGGCTCTTGCAAAATTTCAGCAATTTCAAACGAATAGTTACTGATATATAGAATTTTTTTTTTCAATGATTTATTAAAAAATTTCTACAAATGCTATCCTCACCAAATTTTGCAAACATTTTAGCGTTGGCATTCTACAACTAATAACCATGTTTGAATTCAATCAGTTCAGTATTTTTCGAGTTAATGAGGAACGAAAGACCACCAAATTTCATAAAATTTCAGATGGCTATAACTCTAAAACCGTTTGGCCGATTATGCTCATAAATAAACTGAAATATCGCGTTCTGGTGCACATCCTTACCTGAAAACTAGAAGCCGCTATGTCTTTCCGTTCTCAAGTTATCGTGACAACAAAAAATTTTTTAATGATTTTTTTTTAATTTTCTAGCCCTACGATTCGGACAAAATTTCACGAACGTGCTTAGGTTCATATTCTACAACTACTCACCAAGTCTCAATTCGATCGGATTTATATTGGTTGAAAACAAAATTATTACTCGGAAACCACTGGGCCGATTATGCCCTTTAATGAACTTGTCCGTCGTATTGGGGTGCACCACCCACCCTGAAAATTTCAAGTTGCTAGCTCTTTTCGTTCTCAAGTTATCGTGGCAACGGCCGGCCGGAAAGAATCAAATTTGACCTCGAATTCTTCATTGGGGAGTCGAACCGACAAGTTAAATGTAACCGATTGTCAAGGCACCACCTAGAACAGCAACATTTTTGGGCTTGATGATCTCTCGAGTACTGAACTCAACTTCAGTAATGCAACAAATGGTGGAAGGACTCCGGCCGGCAGCTTCAAGAGGGTAGTCGTGGTATTAGGTGAAGAAAACCTACCAACCTTTCGTTGGCCTATTGCTGGGATTAAGGAACTGCATCCAGGATCAGAAGGAACAGTGCGTGATGGAAACGTTATAAAGCGATCTATCGCGAAAGTGTGTATGTTACCCATTCCAATCGATGAGTAGTTTGTGTAGTCCTATTGCTTTGGTGTTGAAATCTTTTAAGGCAGCATATCGAGAAATACTCCGCCACTGGTAAGGCACCTCTCTTGTTATATCGACGCCTATGAATATCATATAGCATCAATGCGCAAGATGTTTGCGCACTGTGTTTGCGCATTCTCACCCAGCACCCCCATGAAGTTACTAGCAATGTATTATTATTGAATCAAGTTTGAGAGAGTGATAAGAAAAATTTGATACGAAGTCGTACTAGGGTCATACTTAAGTAACCATTAAAGGTTACTGTGAGAGGTATACTCATTATTGAAAGGTTTCTTTCTGGGTTTTCTCCCTCAAGTTCTTAAAAATATCTATAAAATGAAAATTAATTATTTTGTGATTTGCTTCTACGTAAGAAACACAAGATATTTGTCAGATGCAATCAATCGAACAATGTTGCCTAACAAACAACAACGAAACAGAGTTTGGGAGAGAAAACTCAGAAAGAAACCTTTTTATAGGGTCATACTTACCACAGGAATTGTGTTATAATATACAGTGCTTCATTATTTTATTACAAGATTTATTTTAACCAGCCACAAGTGTATGTGCTCGTATATTACAGTATAACAGAAGGAAATAAAATTAACTACCAGGTCCAAGCAAGTTGGCCCTATCAAATCGTTGCTTCAAGTAAAAACTCAATTGATTGAGTCTTGGCTATGACGTCATGAGGATGTAGAACTGACCCACCCATATGTAAAATTGTTAGGCTGAGAAGCTCAAGACATTTGAAAACTATATGCTCGGCTGTTTCCTTTTCCGATCCACAGAGCCGGCATTTTTCGTCTGCTGACTTATCCAAGAACAAGTCGTATTTGTACCGACAGTGCCCCATCAACAGTCCAATAAGGTAATAATTGGCCGGAGCTCAGCTAGTGCTAGCTGCTAGTAGAATCTTTCTAGTATAGGATGGTGAGAGATACACGAATCTTTTTGCCTGTGTAAATTCTGTAGTAGTTATCCAAATATTAGCTCCCATTCAATTGAACTGCGCAGGTAAAATGTTGTGCAAGACGTAGCATATGAACCGGCCTTTAAACTATTTGTATAATCGGTGACGAATGACTATGCCTCGTGAAGCCATGTGGTTCGAATTTATACAGTGTGGAAAATCCAAATACAATAAATTCATTATCTTGGTTACTGTACATATGTATGGAAAATCCCGAAACACATCAAATTCAAATATTAAATTGTCATTATTCTTCGTAAAAATGCGAACCCTATCTTCAACCCCCGGTGAAAGAGAGGTAAAACCCCCAATTTTTCAAATATAGGCTTATGATACATCGTTTGATAGGTCTCATCATTCTCTATTCAGAAATATTTGCACTCTCATGTTTATGACCTAAATCGAATTAATGATAAATAAAATCAAGTGATCAGTGAAATTTGGTACAATATCAAAAACTGAAATATAATACAAAATGTAGCAAAAAAAATTAATGTTATTTTTTTTGCTCCTTTTTTTTCCCTCCATAGGATTTTGTAAGAATTTTTCCACAATGTACTTATAAGCATTACATGGAAATAAAGTATTATTATTATTATTATTATTATTATTATGAATGTTCAAAGTGTTCACCGCCAACGCCTTGGCAATACAAAATTTTTCGAACATTATACAACATCTCATGAGTGATTGACCTAATCGCAAGCGTTATTCGATCATTTAGTTCATTCAAATCAAGGGTTTTAGTTTCGTACACAATAACACGTTAATTTAACAACGGAAAGAGATAGTGATTTACAATTGTTAGGGTAGGTTGCGCATAAAAATGTCACATTGAATTACGTTAACAGCCATATTCAGCCGAACGTTTTCGCAGATATACACATCTGAAATTTTTTTGTTATTTTCTCTCTAACTCAAAATATAAAAATCCGATCCAATTAAAACTCGACGTAAGTTATTTCGTACATTATCAGACATTTAATGAATTTCCATTCCGATAGAATAAATATGTCACAATTAAAAATTCTGTAATCTGAGACTGATTCTTTAATTACTCAAGTCTGTCATTAGAATGGCACGAAATGTTTTAATATCTAATAGAAGCTGATAAAATGGTCCATATCGGTAAATTCGATTAAGAGTGGACAATAGAGGTGAATGGAACATTTATTAACAGTAATATTGTCGGTTTCAGAAACTATGCGTCAGAATCAACTGAAATTCCGCACATAACTTCGAGTCACCATTTTACAATCGAGTACCGAATTTCATCTCGGTTGACTTCGTATGAGAGGTGAATAGACAATGGAGCATGAGCGCAAATGCTCCTGACTTCATGTCAGTGCTCTTCTCAATTTTTTCTCTTACTAATCTCAAACTTAATTCAATAATAATAAATTGCTACTACCTTACGCCATCTCCCTTGGGGAAGCTGGGGTGAGAATGCGTAAACATCTTGCACATTGATGCTATATGATTTACATGCGTCAATATAACAAGGGGGTTGGTGTTCTTTCCAGTGACGCAGTATTTCTTAACAAATTGTGTAGCTAGTTATAAAGAGCAACATATTTTAGTTGGAACATCCTATATTTCTTAACTTCAACTCGGTTTAAGCTCATCATGAAAGCACAGGAATTTGATATACAGGGTGTTTCATGGGTAAATGATAATTACCTTGAGGTAGAGCTACTCTAGACGAGTCCAAAAACCCATATATGATAGGTCTAATGAGCTTCATAGTCTAGATACAGGGTGATTTATGTAATCGCCAATATTTTCAATTGCTTGTATCTTTGAAACCACCCAGTAGAATAAGTTGATATCTGGAAAGTAAAATACACTTCCATGGATCGATCGATTAATGATGAAACTGATTAAAAAATCAAGGTCCGTATTATAAAATTTAGTACTTTTCGCAAGCTGAGATTCAACACTCGATGTGAGGGAATATTGGAATTTGATTAGAATTTTCGACACTTTATTCTCAAAAATGTTGTACGTTAAGGTTTTATTCGAAAAACTGTTTGTTTCACTGATTGAAAATTTGCCGTTCTCGATATTGCAACCAATTATTTTCCAAAAAACTATGGATTTTGAATATATTTTTTTAATGATCAACAGTGGAAAAATAAATAATTAAGTGAGTAAACAATACTGCATGTGGATTTTATTCAGCCCATTCATCAACATTGCAGGAATGTATTTCCGGCTTAACAGGGCTCCACCTCATTTTGGAGTTTCAGTCAGGAACTTTTTGGATGCGCATGTTCCATATATGTGGAAAGGCAGAGGTGGACCGCTTGCGTGGCCCCCTAGATCAACAGATTTAAATCCTGTCGATTATTTCGTTTGGGAATATTTGAAATCTTTAGTCTATTCATACGTCTGAGATTAGAAGTGAGGATATTCACTTGCAACCTAATGAATTTGCCTGCGATAAGATCCGTAATGATCCAGAAGTGATAAATAAGGCTTATAAAACATAATTTGAAAAAAGAAAGAATGTGCATCTATCAAAACGGTGGCACTTTTGGGCAAGATTTATGATTTCTTTCAACTGTTTTACTTGTTCATTTATTTGTTTATTTATTCCTTCACCGTTGATCATTTTGAATAAATTATTCAAAATCCATATTTTTTGAGGAATGCAAGAAATAATTTGTTGAAATACAAAAAATACAAATTCGATTTATACAACTGACAATTTTTCGAATTCAATGTTAATGTACATTTTAGAGAATTTCACTATCGAATTAAATCATTAGACAAAAATTTTCAGTAGTCAAATGTCATGCAGGACACTGAAATCTGCTGATTTCCAAAGAAAATTTTCTGTTTTTTTTCCAAAAATTCTCGTCAAATTCCAATATTCCTTCACACAGGGAGTTTAATCTAAGCTTGCGAAAAGTTTGCAATTTTCTAACACGGACCTGGATTTTTAATTAGTTTGAAAATGAATCGGTCGACCCATGGAGAGTTTATGAGGGGTCCAATATTCCTTCACACAGGGTGTTTAATCTAAGGTTACGAAAAGTTTGAAATTTTCTAATACGGACCTGGATTTTTAATTAGTTTAAAAATTAATCGATCGACCCATCGAGAGATCATGAGGGGTCTCCTTGGGGAAGACTTAGGAGGATCAGATCAATAATACATATATATATATATATATATATATATATATATATAATATATATATTACGTTCCAAATATCAACTGATTCTACTAGGTGGTTCAAAAGTTATAAGCAATTGAAAATATTGGCGAACATCTGAATCAGCCTGTTGTATATCAGCTATTGGGCTGATTAGACATATCATATATAGGTTCTTTGGACTCGTCTAGAGTAGACCTACCTCAGGTTAACGTATGTTCATGTAGCAAGGAAATATTCAGTATTATGAGTTGGCGATGAGGTGTTGCAAAAGCTTTAGTTTAAACCTCATCGAACATAATAGCTATGGAGGAGTAGAGATTTGAAAAATAAAATTCAAATACCTCCCACTCTCATTACGTATATCAATACGTTTATTTAGTAGTACAGTGCTCTAATGATTTATATCCTGAAATGTTAATTGGAAGTCTGACTAGTACTATAACGAGAAATGATACAAAAATATTTTTTTTGGAGCTAGTCATCAATAAAAGCCACTCTTTATTTACTTTGTCTGTACATTGCATTGTGTATGACAACTTCCAATATCAAAGTCTATTTATTTCGTTGCTACATGATACAAATTTTGTACGTTCGCGATAAAGGCCTATTGTGTTAAACTTATTCAATACATATAGGCACATACCTCACTATATTGCGAGTGTATTGCATACAAAGTTGCGTTTCATCTGTAGTAAATGCCACAAAGCGAGCGTTTCGACGCCGTATACAGCAGGTGAAATTCCACCCCTAAAACCAGCTACAGTTACACGAGAGGAATAGTTTGTTGGCAGGAAATATTTACGTTAATATTATGGAACAGGCTTATTCTATGCACCAATTAGTTTTCAATTTACTAGTCGGAAATAACTACCTCCATCAATAAAATCAGGTTCAAACCGAATATACTCAGGCAACTCAAAGATCTCCCAGAGATATATCAGCGGCTTCTTGCTGATAACTTTTGTTACCAATCTGGGTGACTGAAGAGAGGTCTATTTATCGTCCAAATATCCACCGCCACTCTGCGATAGCTGGAAATTCCCTATATCTTAAAATGTGGACTAAATGAAGATATTCCCATTTAACTCACATAGCGTGGTCCTTGCGATCTAGCACGAAGACCTGAAATATCACAATCACTACCTATGTTTAGCTACTAATTCATCTGTTATAAGTGGTATTCTTTTTACCTTGTTGCATCTCAATAGATGCATAGAATCTTGCATCTTGCCTTCTAACTACTGAGCCAGAACTGAGAATCTCAGTTAATCTCAGCTGAAATTGGTAAAAAGAATACCACTATTGTAAGCTCTCGGAGATCTTACATAACGTGATGTTTGAGATATTCGCAATCATTGCTTCAATCGCTTGAATTATTCTTATTTTGGAATATATGAAAATATATAGGTTGTGAAAATATTCAGTATCTTTTAATTTGGGGGATATATCAAAATACCCCAAAGTTAATTTTTGTATCGAAGAAACATCTTGGTATGTGTTTGAAATGAATATTAGCTGAAAATGAACTAATTATCGAACAGAAAGTGCTCAAGTATCCAATGAAAAAAGTTTATTTCTTATATTTGCAATACATTATTTCTTAATTTTTTATCTTCCCTCTTACACCACATGTCTGTTTCATCGCACCGTGAAACATTTCATAAAATAACTGTATTTATCGTATTCACATCCAATTTCTAACAGTTTTTACGCACATTAATCGTCCCAAATGTCTGCAATTTTGCCCTAAATGGTCTCAAACGATTAGGTCCGACCTACTAGAGGAAAATTTGAAGTCAAATTCGATTCTGTCTGGCTGGCTAGCTGTTGCCACTATAGCTTTCGAACGATAAGAGAATTGAGTTTGTTGATAGGAGTTTTGGAGTTGAAATTTTGTTTTCAAACATAACAGATGCGATCGAATTGAAACTTGCTAGTTGTAGAAGGTCGACAAAAAGTATTATGTGAAATTTCGTGAGAATCGTATCACTAAAAAACTTTGAAAAAATGATTGAAAAAAGTTTTTTGATAGGTATAATCTGCCAAACGGTTTTGAAGTTATACCCGTATGTGTCAACGCGCAATTTTTGCGAAATTTCGTGAGGATCGAATCAGTATGAAATTTTTTGAAAACCATTAAAAAATCCGTATCTCGTAAACTATCCCTCGGATACCGCCGAAATTTTGCGAGACCCTCGAAAACCTAATTTTAAAGCCAATGTGTAAATTTGAACATCACCAGATCTATATTTTAGGAGATATTGAAAAAATATTGGAAGTCAAGGAGCCTTGGGTGAGTTCAGGAGCTGGATGGGTTACCGATAAGTTTTGAACGGAAATATTTATTGATTTGAAATTCTCAGGGTAGGTTGCACATCTGAAAATGCGACAGTTATGTTCGTTAATGAGCAAAATCGGCCGGACGGTTTCAAAGTTTTATATTTATAATTTTGTTATTAAATCCTTGATAACTAAGAATATACAAATCCGACACCATTAAAACTTGGTATTTACTTCTAGAATTCCAACGTGGTGATTTTACATTTCAGCTATCCATCAGAATCCACTGAAATTCCGCATGTACCTTCGAGCTGCCAGTTTACAATTGAGTACCGAATTTCAGCCTGATCGACTATGTATGAGACGTGAATAGACAATGGAACATGCGTGCAAAAGCTCCTGACTTCATGTCAGTGCTCAATGTAATGCAATACTCAAACTGTTGAAATATTTTCTCCTAAATATAAGCCCATCATGGTCCAGATCCACCAATGGGGGTCACGGACATTTTATGAAAAATATAAAAGAAATCATAGGATCAGGATAACCAGGATAATATCAAGTCAAGTAGATAAAGTTTAAATTACCAAATCACATTCATTGATATCGGAATAAAGGGACAAATGTAATCAGTTAACCGACGATTATTTTAATTTCCGAAATATTTCGAATTAAACTTGATATGAGGATTGACTAACCTATTGAAATCAGCTCATTCATCAAAATGTCTCTACCCTTTGTCCTTATAGGTATTCATCGGATTGACAGGTAGATTTCCATTCAATTTTGATGATGTCATGATCACAGTCTCATTGCCGATAGAATCCACCAAAAATATTCAAACGTACCCATATATCATTATATCATTACGTCTTTATTTTTAGCCTAATAGTCATATTTCGGAATGAGAAACGGTGATCCTGAATAGTAATGGATTGTAACAAAAATAAGAATAAACATAGGGAAATAATAAGACAAGTAGAACATATAAAATAACTAAGGTTAAAATTAACATTATTATTAGAACAGATTCGTGAGGCCGAGCCTTCCATAACTGCGACCCATATAATCTCTTGTTATAGCGCGCGTGTTCCGCAAGGAACAGCGTGCTATCATTTCGTCACAATGTCTGTTTTTTTCGTTTTTTTTTGCGAAAATGGTCTCAAACGATTGGGGTCGACTCCCTGATGAAGAATTCAAGGTCAAATTCAATTCTGTCCGTCCGGCTGGTCCGGCCGTTAGCACGATAACTCTCGAACGGACCGAGTTAGAGCGTTGAAATTTGCAGGGCATGTTTGGAGCGTAAATATCTCGGACAAGTTCATTAATGGGAAAAAATCCATTGAGCCGTTTCGGAGTTACGGCCATTTTTAGTTAAAACGTTTTTCAAGAATATTTCCGAAACCGATCACTCGATCTAACTGAAATTCAGCATCAAATTATATAGTTATGACTTTTATATGTCTGCGAAGTCTCGTATTCATCGGATGGCTGTAAACTAGAAAAAAAATGTCAAATAATTGAAAATGAAATTGAAATTTTGTTTACACTATAACTCGGAAAATACTGATCCGATTGAATTGGAGCTCGGTAGTTAGATGCGAAGTACCAACGAACACACTTGTGCAAAATTTCGTGGGGATAGTATGAGTAGAAAAAATTTAAAAAATTTGTAACTATTAGCGGAATATTTTGCTTGAAATTCCGAAACCAAACATCGGATTGAGATCAGTCTTGGCACTTCGGTGACCAATGATGACCTCTTGGGGTGATCAAAATTTCACTGCGAACAGACCACTAGGAGCCTAAAAAAAATTAATAACTTTGAACTTCTAAAATGGACAAATTATTTCATTTCGAATTCCTACATGGAATATCTGTAACATCTGGTGATTAGATTTCGTTCAGACTTAATATTTGCGCGTTTATCTGAATCAATGCGATATGTACGAGGGCAACTGATTAAAATATGGACTACTTACTAGCATGGCAATTGAATTAATGCGTAAACGATGTGTGGAATTTTAAATTGGTTTTCAAAATTTGTCTGAACGGTTAACGACTGGGGGTGTAACTGCCTCTTTTGGTCATTTTTTGTTATTCGCATAAGCAAACGAGCAGTAATTTAACTGCTCGAGTTTTCTTCTGGGAAGATTGGTGTTTTGGGGTGGAGGTTGCTATTCCTCCATAGAATCCCCCGGAGCCGCTCTGCGCATGCATCTCCTGCACCACTATTGTTGGAGAATCGGAGTTTTTTGTGACTGACTGGATGGCCATAAAGTGACAAACAAATTTTCAAAAATTTTAGAATTTTGTTTCCACGATAACTCGAAAAATACTGACTAATTGAATAGAAACTGAGTAGTTAGATGCAAAAGACCAATGCAAACACTTTTGCAACATTTCGTGAATATCATGAAACATGAAAAAATTAAAACAATTACTGTATTTTGTAGAATATTTTGCTTGAAATTCCGAAACCTATTTTTTTGAAGTTCATGCTGCCCTTTCCGGGCATTTTTCGTTATGCGCATGTGCAGATGAGAAGTCATTTAACTGCTGCAGTTTTCGTCAGAGAGGATTGGGATTTTGAAGTGGCGGATGCTTTTACTCCATAGAATCCCCTGGTGAGGGTCTGCGCATGAGTGGATTAAAGATTCGATATCTCCTGAACCACTAGTGTTGGAGAATCGGAGTTTTTTGTAAGGTGTATGATTTTGAGAGGACTTTCAGTCGCGTGTAGATTGCGCATGCGCAGAAGAGAATTGACTGTTTTCGGGTTGTGTGGGTTAAGTGGGAATGCTGAGAGATATTGTGAGGTTTTAAAAGAAAATTCAATAAAATTCTGTGAACGAACAATTCAGTTTCGAGGAAATAGCGTTGTTTTCAAGTTGATATGTCTGTGTCATGGCCCTGGGGCCAATTCATAAATAGCTATATTTGGATGATAAATTTTAAATCACTTTCGGATTTGGAGAATAAGCGAAGAAATTGCGTTACTAACTCGAAATTCATGTAACCCCCCTTACGGAGAATTTTCGTTTCACGCATGAGCAGACCAGAAGTGATTTAACTGCTGGAGTTTTCGTCTGAGAGGATTGGAGTTTTCACGTGCTGGATGCTATTCCTCCATAGAATCTCCTTGGAAGTGTCTGCGCATGCGTGGATTGGAGCAGTGATATCTACTGAACCAATAGTGTTGAAGAATCAGAATTTTGTGTGAAGTGTTATTTTCAGGGGACTTTAAGCCACGAGTAGATTTTGTATGCGCAGAGGACACGTTTGGATTGTATGGCTCATGTTGGGAGTGGTTTGCGTCTAGCGGTGATGGATTTGATGCTGAGCCGTCATTTTAAGGTTTTAAGAGAAATTTCAAGGCAATTCTGTGCACGGACAAGTCAGTTCCGGGGAAATAGCGTTGTTTCCGAGTTGATATGTCTGTATCGTGGCCCAGGGGCGAATATATAAATAACTATATTCGATAGATCTATATTTAATTACGTTCGGATTTGGAGAAGAGAAAATTGCGTTCCAAACGGAGGTCCCATAACAGCAATTTTTTTCGATCTACGGTAAAGCTAACAGCCAAACTCATATTCGTTAAAGGAACTTGAAAAAATAAAAAAGCACTATGGTGAAGTCAGTACTCTTTGGCGCGCGTGTTCACTGTGCTTCTTTGACATACACGTGTTTTGTGTTGTCAAAGGCTGCAGATATATCCAGGAATGCGCACTTTGTGATTTCTTTGTTGGCCAGAGTTCTCTGGATGACAATAATAAAATGAAAAAAAGCACTGACGTGAAGTCAGTACTCTTTGGCGCGCGTATTCACGGTGACTAAATTGAATTGAATGATGAGTACTTCAAGCTCAGTAGATAGAGCGAGCCGGAGATCTACCCAAACGATAGTGGACACCATTCACTGACGGTTCAAAACTTAACAGTGCTGTATCTAACCTGCCATAAGGATAGAGTAACAAAGTTGAAAAAGAACACAACTGACTCTCGTTAGTCGCACAAGCTATGGGATCTCCTTGGGAAAGACTTGGAGGGGTCAGTATAATCATAACCATGTTTAAAGCAGGCGCGCCAAATGCAGATTGACTTAACAATGAAAGAAAAAGTGTAAAAAAGCATTGACGTGGGGTCAATCTGCTTTGGTGCGAGTGCTATAAACATGAATATTATTATACTGACCCCTCCAAGTCTTTCTCAAGGAGATCGTTCAGAATCTTCTACTAGCTTGTGCGACTAATGATAGTCAGTTGTGTTCTTTTTCAACTTTGTTACTCTATCCTTATGGCAGCTTAGATACAGCACTGTTAAGTTTTGAACCGACAGTGAATGCTGTCCACTATCCTTTGGGTAGATCTTTGGCTCGCTCAATCCACTGAGCTTGAAGTACTCATCATTCAATTCAATTTAGCCACCGTGAACACGCGTGCCAAAGAGTACTGACTTCACGTCAGTGCTTTTTTTCATTTTATTATTGTCATCCAGAGAACTCTGGCCAACAAATAAATCACAAAGTGCGCATTCCTGGATATATCTGCAGCCTTTGACAACACAAAACACGTGTATGTCAAAGAAGCACTTGAAAGAAGAGGAGTGAATAAAACCATTGTAAAATGGATTAATGAGCTGTTGTCGAAGAGGATTGCAGAGGCAAAGATACCACTTCTGTCAAATCAACTCGTGGAGCACCTCAAGGGGGAGTAACGTCTCTGCTCATTTGGTGCACAGTAATGTATGAGCTTCTCCACAGGCTAACGGAGCTCGGGTTCGAGTGTATAGGCTATGCTGATGACAGTCCTAATAGCCAGAGGCAAATTCAATGGCATCTTGTGTGACTTACTACAGGAGGAGAATAATCGAGCAGTAGTGCTTGTCAGTGGGACTGAGCATAAAACCGAACAAGACCACAGTGATTCCGTTTACTCGGATAAGTAAAATCGAGCTGTGAGATTCCTCTTTTTGAACGCAGTTAAATATGTAGGAGTAGCACTAGAAAGTAAACTGTGTCATAAGCATGTTGAAATCACTGCTAATAAAGCATTACAAACTTTAATGGCGTGCAGATATCCATCCGGTAAGACTTGAAGCTGCAACCCAATGATACTGTGATAGAGGTACGTGCTGATTGTGAGACCAACAATCACGTATGATGCAGTAATTTGATTTATAAAAATAAGGCAGAATAATACAAGAGCTATGGGAACCTGTCCTACCAGAGCACTTGATATTGTGACAAATCTCACACCTCATCATCTAGTGATAGAGAAAATGGCCCATGAAGCCATTCTCATAATATGTCTCTAAGGAACAAGTAATGAGAATATTAAAAACCAGAAAGCCTGGTCCTCGCTTAGCAGAGCAGCCAATCTTCCTAGTGTCGAAATGATTAAGAAAGTAAGCATCGAAAAGAACTTCACTTCGATGCTAGGTAGGAAGAAAGACTTGAACAAGGAACCCACCACACAAGTTATTGAAACACTACCGTTAATGGTACACAGACGGTTCAAAAACCACTACAGGAGCCGCGCTGGAGTATATGGAGCAGGCACCAAATGCTCACTATCGCTAGGCTCCTATACGAGCGTCTTCCAGGCAGAAATACTTCTAATCGAAAGATGCTTGGAAATGAACCTAGAAAGAAACTAGGGCTTCACGCGAGGGCGAGATTTTTCTCGTCTCGTCTCGTGCTCGTCTCGGAAAAGCGAGACGAGACGAGACGTTTTCAAAAATATTATAGGCGATACTGAAACTATATACAGCCACACGAGAGTCCCATTTTAGGTCTCGTAAATTTTATTGTATGAAGTTTCATATACGACTCGACTTTTTTCAACACCCACAGAAAACAATTGAATATGAAGAGCTTCCACTATAATTACCAATATATTTTGTCTATCTTATACGTCGATCGTTCTAGAAATACACGATTTTTTAGAAGATTATCAATTCGTTATGACCTTGCGATAATTGAGATTATTTTTCAAGAAAAAATATAATTCACAACCATAAAAACGGATGCCATTATGAATTCAATACTTAACGGACAACTTTTATTGCCCCTAAATCCCAATGCTTTCAAAATTTCCTCTCTATCTGAACATCTGGAGAAATTTATTCTCTTGTGCTCCTTGTAGTGAAGATGTGAACAATTATTGTATACATCTGTGGAACTACGTATAATAAAACTGGTATAGAAATTAAGCTATTCAATGTTTCGAAAAGAGGAATACGCCAAGAACACCCTCAATGATCTACCCACTGGGAAGGTATTCTTTGAAAACTATACCAAATTGTTCAATTCTATAAAAAAATGTATCGACATCGATATCCTATTTAAAACATCAACAAAACCTTAGAAATATTGGAAAGCTGAGTTTGAAGAATATTTGCTGTTAGAAAGAGCAAATAGGAATCAAAATATTTTACAGTGGTGTAGAGTGAAGAAAAAGTTCGTCCTACACTTTCCAAGATGTCCGATGATTTATTAATGGCTACATCCGTACCTATTGAAAGGTTATTTTCCACAGCAGGTATGATCATGGCCAAAACACGTACATCATTGAAAAATCATGTGATAATGCGTTTGAATTCTTGCTCATCGAGTAATTTAAAAGTTGAAATTGTCAGTGTTTGAAATTAAAAATAATATGTACATGTACAAATATTTTTGTATAAGAGCGTAAAGAATATATCTTTAAAAATTATATATTGTATACCATTTCGTTTATTTATTATAATATTTATTATCGTTATTCAGAATTAAGCGAGACGAGACGAGACAACTGAGAACGAGACGAGAACGAGACTTAAACGAGACTTAATTTTTTGGGAATTGGCGAGAGCGAGACGGGATTTTTTATACTCTCGCCTACTCTCGTCTCGTGTGAAGCCCTAAAAAAAACTATTAGAGGTATGATATAACAATCCATTCCGACACTCAAGCTGCTATTGAAACTCTCATGTTAACGAGTCTTATGTAATATGGGAGTGCTGAAGAAACTTAATGGAGTAGGCAAGAACAATAGGGTATCCTTGGTATGTCTCTCCCAGGAATGTATTACTCCAAAAAGTTGCTCCGGAACTTTGACACTGTCATATCCAAGAAAAAAATGTATCTCAGCAAAAACACGCTGCACCTCCTCACTGGTTTTCTCACAGGATAATGCTATCTTAGGAAGCATATGATGAGAGTAGGGCTAGCGGAAAATGATCAGTGCAGATTCTGTGAGGAGGAGGTTGAATCTCCTGATCACCTGCTTACGGAATGCCTTGCCATCTCAAACTAACGGACGGAAAGGTTCGGGCAAGAAATGTGCAGGAGCGAAGATGTAGCCTCCTTGAAGCCTTCCCAGATACTGGAGTTCATCAGAACTCTGGAACTGGAAGGCAAACTTTAGATGGTGATGACATCGACAGCTCTGCTGGGGGCCACAATAGACCTTAAGGTCGCAGTGTAACGTGACCTCCTAGAACAATAAACATATACATATATACAATACTCATTCAATTCTAAGGACATTGTCAATGGTGCTTACAAAGCTATCGTCGCCCCTAGTAGCCTTGGCTATCACGTCATGAGGTTCTAGAACTGGCTCACCCTTATGTAAAATTCTAAGGCTGGCTAGATCTGGGCATTTGCATGTGCTCAGTAGTTTTCTTTTCCAATCCGACGAGCCTGCATTCGTCTGGCGACTTGCCCATGCGGCACAATTGGTATTTGTACCATCAGTGTAGCACCAAAGAGCTAATATTATTTAGCTCCCATTGGTGACCGCAGCATTGTAGTGGTCTTTTTAAAGCCCATAGAAGGGTTCCAGTCCAGTAGCTGATGATACCCTGGAAGCCCTTTTCGCAATTTCATCGGCCTTCTCATTTCGTTCAATACCACAGTGCCTTGGCACCCATAGAAGAATCACCTTATTGATTCTAAGCAATTGCTTCATGGTAATTCAGCCTTCCCAGGAAACTCGGCCATATCGTTTACATAAAATACCTATCGAATTTGATACCATGGACCTGGCTCAAAAGGAATGTTATACATTGATCTGAATAATACCAAAGTTCCATGACAGAAAGCTACACTGCAAAAACCGACACATCCTAGCTTGTCCAACGGACCAATCTGAGGAATTATGGAGTGATTTAATGAATCTGTCAGTCGCCTTACGCGTTTTCGTTTGTTTACACGTTAGTTATTGATTTTAATAATAGTAATAACATATTTTTCTACAAGCGTGCGCGTTCAACCCTTTTTCCGCACACATTTCGAATCGTAAAGAGTCACATTTCCAAACAGTGCGGAAAAAACGCCTGCTAATCCATTTCCGCACTGTTAACAGTGCGGAAATGGATTAGCAGGCGTTTTTTCCGCACACTTTTTATATAGAATATACTGAATTATCTAATATTTCTATGCATCGAACGCTTACGACGAGGTTACTATGGAAACAACATGTGAATTGACAATTGTCATTAATTTATTTGAAAATAGCAAATTGATTTCAATCCGTACGTAATATTTTCGGTAAGAATGGATATATCTGATGATGACCTGCCCTCGGACATATTAGAAGCATCTTATGAAGCCAATTTGAAGTTGCTTCCACCCAAATCAATCGAAAAATATGAGAAGCGCTATTCTCAATTCATTGCCTGCTGTGATTCCAAGAAAGTAAAACCCAGGAAGGAGGTATTCTTTTTGGCTTATTTTTTGGAAATTTCGAAAATTTTTAAACCGAACACATTATGGTCCGTATATTCTATGATAAAGAGTGTTTGTAAATTGAAGCAAGATTTGGATATTGGAAAATTCCATAAATTAACTGCCTTCATTAAAAGACAAAATGTTGGTTTTCGTCCGAAAAAAGCCAAAATTTTTAATGAAGAGGACATATCCAAATTTATGAGTGAGGTACCTGATGCAATTTACCTAATGATCAAGGTGGTAACGATTTTTGGATTGGCTGGTGCTTGCAGACGGGAAGAATTAACAAAAATAACTATCGACGATATAGATGATAAAGGAAACATGATTATTGTCAACAATAAGGACTCCAGAAATTATTCATCGAGATCATTCATTATCTCCCAAGAATCAGTAAACAAGAAAAAAGAAATGTCTAGCAAAATTCTTAATTTGAATGCTCCTTCAACTTCAACCTGTTATTCAGAATTACCTTCTTCGACGGAGCAGCTGACTTCGACCAACATGATGGCTACCAAAATTCTGAATTTGAATGCTCCTTCCCATGTTCCTTCCACTTCAACCGGTAATTCAGAATTATCTCCTTCCACTGAGCAGCTGACTTCGACCAACATGATGGCTTCTGCTATAAACTTGCATAATGCGACCAACTGCACGTTTACAATAAATATAACTAATAACTAAATATTAGATACTAATATGTATATATTATACATAGCTATTCTTAATTTCCTTATTGCAGTTTATTTTTGTTTGCTTTTAGTTATCCTCGTTTTATTTCCAATTAATATTATTAATAATAAAGAATAAATGAATATTCCAGTTCATAGATATAAATATTTCATATGCCTCTATGGACCGAACGACAACGATGACATTGATGACAGTATAGGTATGATGGTAACGACATGCAAGGATTACGCTTGTCATTCATGTGTAGGTATTATGAATTAATAATATCAAATTTGTTCTGTGTGTTGAACTCAAATCGATCTCATACCTATAATAAAAGTGCTTGTAGAAAAAACATTGTTCCTAACTCGAGCGAAAAGTGTCTTTCCCGCACTCAACTGCTTATCCGAACTCCGCTTCGCGTCGTTCGGCTAACGGCCGTTTCGTGCGGGAAAGTATCACTTTCCGCACTTGTTAGGAAAATAACTATTTTGTGCTATAACTTGACGTAAAAAAATTATTCTTGGAAAATCTGATGATCCCGATCACAGAACATAAAATATTCGCGTATATTAGCGCGTCGGCATTCTACTAGTAACTATCAAGTTTTAATTGGATTAGGCTTCTATTCTTTGAGTTTTTGAGGAAATAGCAACAAAATTTAAGATGGGTAAAAGTCCGGAACCATTTTCATTTGCATGAGCAACCTATCCTGAAAATTGCAAGTCACTATATCTTTCTGTTCGACAGTTCTCGCGGCAACTATCACCCATCCAACTCCGGAACTCAACTAAAGCTGCTTTGTTCTTCAGTAATAAGATCCTTACAAAATTCGCAAAATTTGCATTGGCATTCTCAAACTAGGTACTCACCATGTTTGAATTGGATTGGATTCGTATGTTTTGATTTATCGAAAAGCAAACAACAAAATTTCAGATGATTATAACTTCAAAACCGAACTTGCTTTTTTATTCGGATGCGGAAATAACCCTGAAGATTGCATGTTGCTATCTCTTTCCGTTCTCAACTTATTGTGACATACATAATATTTTTTAATACTTTTTTCTTAATTTCTTGTGTCAGTATTCTGCAAATAGTTACCAAATTTCAGTTCCATCGTATCTGTATTGTTTGAACACAAAACTAGTACTCGGAAACCGTTTTGCCGATTATGCCCATTAACGAACTTAATCTTCGTATTCGGATGCACAACCTACCCTGAAAAGTCAATTTCTCTTTCCGTTAGAAAGTTATCGGGGCAATGGTCGGCTGGTCAGGCAGAATCAAATTTGACTTTGAATTCCTCTTGAACTCGAATTCTTCATCAGTGAGTCCTCAAAATGTATATGCTGCTCGGCTGCGACACGGACTGTGAGTGCCTTGAATCCTATTTGAACGCGTTGATCAATTGGTCACGAAATAATCGAATGGCGCTCAATAATGAAAAGTGCTGTTGTATCTCGTTTTCTAGGTCCCATGATCCTGTTCTGTTCAGCTCTCAAATTGAAAACAGCCTGAAACGGGTTTTCGGAGTTCGCAAATTGGGAGTCATATTTGAGTTAAATTTGACACCTCATGTTAATTCGGTGGTCGGTAAATATTTTCAACTGTTGGGTTTCGTTACTAGAAATACCAGAAAATTGTCCTTTATGGCGTATGTTCGGTTGTTTAGTACACCTCACCGGTGTGGTCACCATATTATCGTCTCAAATCAATCGGGTGGAAAGAGTGCAAAGGAAATTTCTGAGGTGTGTAGCTTTCAAAATGAATCTACAACGTGGTGAATATGATTATGTGGGGGTTATGCAAAGTTTGAATGTTGCCACCTTGGAAGGTAGTAAAACAAGATCTGACTTGATTACTCTCTATAAGATACTTTCAGGAGATATAGACTGTCCTTGATTGCTCCAGTTGATTTGTTTTAGAGTACCGAACAGGGCTATTCGTGGCTATGAGTTGTTCCGGGTTCCCTTCCATCGTACAAATTATGGTTATCATACTGCTTTGTCACGGTTTCTTAGATTAGGTAATGAATATTACAGTAAAGCTTGGGAATTTATTGGACAAACTTTGAGTTCATTTAAAATCAGTGTGGAAAGGTTGATTGTATAAGTGTTCCACTGTAGCTGTTGTACTGCTGCAGTTGTTTATTTATTGGTTTATGTTTAGTGTAAGTATATATTTCTAATATATTTCATATACAGGGTCTTTCACGAGGAACCTCACCCATATTTATACGGGAAACTACTGAACGTATTTTCATGAAATTCAGCACTTATAAGTATTTCACGACGCTGATGAAATCTAAAATATTTTCAAGGCATGAGCACCTCCGGTTTTTCCGGAAATGACGTCAACTTCCGTTTTTCAAATTAGAACACCATTTTTTTATTGCAGAAATAGATTCCTTAGAAAATTTCAAGTTATTTTGATGTAACATTGTTCAGTTTTGGTTGGAAAATTCTCTCTGAGCGGGAAAATTCGAAAAAAAAATCGAAAATAGAGCTCCACTGAAACAAGAATAACTTCGAGGTTTTTGGATGGAAAATTTTCATTTTTGGGATTTTTCAAGATGTAAGATTGATGTATCCACTTTAAAAATCGAAATCGCGATTCATGATACAGGGGGTGAAAAAATCGCTTTCAAAGTTAGGGATGACAAAATCGTGAAAAATCAATTTTTTCAAATTAGAACCCCATTTTTGGCGCTCTAGTTCCTCGGAACTGAGTGCTTATCAATTTGCCCAAATGTCTGTAATTTTCGAATATTTCGATGAAAATGGTCTTAAACGATTTGGTTCGACTCACTGATCAAGAATCCGTGGTCGAAATTCATTCTGTCCGGCCGGTCCGGCCGGCCGGTCCGGCCGGTCCGGCCGGCCGTAGGCACGATAACTCTCGAACGGAATAAGCTAGATAGTTGAAATTTTCAGAGTAGGTTTGGGGGATAAATATCTCGGCTAAGTTCGTTATTGGGCAAAATCGGACAGATGGTTTCGGAGTAACAAAAAAAAATTTTTTTTTTACGGAACAAATTCCAAATTAAATTTTTTTTAATAAGAAGTTTTATCATAAGAATCCATTCATATCATTTTTAACTCTAACAAGCTAATACTTTCGGAGATATGATTTTTCAAAATTCCAATAATAAATCGTATTTCAACGTTGTCACAGAATGATATTATTCTATGAATTGTCATAATGTCAAATGATGTTCCTGAGACATTAATCTAATCAATCGAAGAATTGTGAGTGAAGTGAGAAAAATCTCAGTTGTTTGCTCCGAAATTAGTTTTTCTCAGAAAATTCTTACATTTCGGAACTGAACATGAAGTAAGAGATCTGAGAGTAGTGAGACTGCTTTTGATCCATAGACATAGATATAACTCTCGAACGGAATGAGGTAGGTAGTTGAAATTTTCAGAGTAGTTTAGGGAGATGAATATCTCGGTTAAGTTCGTTATTGGGCAAAATTGGCCAGATTTAATTTGATTTCTTCCATGGTGCAGTTCTCATTCTCATGATTGCTCATTTAATCTTGATAAATAAACTATTATTTGAATTGAATTTCCTTTATTTTGAAAAATAGTTAGTTCAAAGAGGTTTTCAGTATGTGCACTTTGTCATGACTCATTTACTTTGAGACGATGGTACCTGATGCAATTTGTCAGCGAATGAAAGTTGACCATCGCAGTTTTGTTCATGCACTTGAAAATTTCTGCACGCCTGTAAAGAAGATACAAAGACCTTGCCACAGGGTGCAACAAAAATCCTTCAAAAATGCGTAAAATTTGGTAAAGTGAAACAAAAATTTACCTGTTTCAGGATTTTGTTGCCAAATATTTTTCTTCTGAGAAAATGAATTTGTTCCATAATTTTGACGTGCACTGTATATATATTCTTTTGATTGAGAGCTTTATATGTGTTAGCAGAGGTTGGTGTAACGGGTACCATACAATTCGACGTATGATACAAGCTAAGGGAAAATCCTCAGCAAAAAAAAATGGGTTCAAGCCCTGTGGACAGGAGCTTTCTGGCGCTCTAGTTCAAACAGACAAATTATATCTCCAAAAGTATTGGTTTCTCAGAGTTGGGAATTATATCAATGTATTCATATGATAGAACTGCATCCTAAAGGAAATTCAATTCAAATAATAGTTTATTTATCAAGATTAAATGAGCAATCATGAGAATGAGAACTGCACCATGGAAGAAATCAAATTAAATCTGGCCAATTTTGCCCAATAACGAACTTAACCGAGATATTCATCTCCCTAAACTACTCTGAAAATTTCAACTACCTACCTCATTCCGTTCGAGAGTTATATCTATGTCTATGGATCAAAAGCAGTCTCACTACTCTCAGATCTCTTACTTCATGTTCAGTTCCGAAATGTAAGAATTTTCTGAGAAAAACTAATTTCGGAGCAAACAACTGAGATTTTTCTCACTTCACTCACAATTCTTCGATTGATTAGATTAATGTCTCAGGAACATCATTTGACATTATGACAATTCATAGAATAATATCATTCTGTGACAACGTTGAAATACGATTTATTATTGGAATTTTGAAAAATCATATCTCCGAAAGTATTAGCTTGTTAGAGTTAAAAATGATATGAATGGATTCTTATGATAAAACTTCTTATTAAAAAAAATTTAATTTGGAATTTGTTCCGTAAAAAAAAAATTTTTTTTTTGTTACTCCGAAACCATCTGTCCGATTTTGCCCAATAACGAACTTAGCCGAGATATTTATCCCCCAAACCTACTCTGAAAATTTCAACTCTCTAGCTTATTCCGTTCGAGAGTTATCGTGCCTACGGCCGGCCGGACCGGCCGGACCGGCCGGCCGGACCGGCCGGACAGAATGAATTTCGACCACGGATTCTTGATCAGTGAGTCGAACCAAATCGTTTAAGACCATTTTCATCGAAATATTCGAAAATTACAGACATTTGGGCAAATTGATAAGCACTCAGTTCCGAGGAACTAGAGCGCCAAAAACCCTGTCTCCCCGCGTGAGTGTTGTGATTTGCAACTATTGTTTACAAAATCTGCTGAAATTTAAAAATATTTACAATTACGCCAAGTTTCTCAAATATCTTTGAATATTCATTTTTAGATCGCCTCTTAAATTTCTTGAAAAAATTCGATATTTTGAGCAAAAATCAGCATGGATTCAGAGTCGGTCATTCCACAAATACGGCTGCAACTTCATTCTTCGGGAAGATAGTGGAGTTTCTTGAAGCAGGTGAGTGCCCTGCGGGGATATTTTGTGACCTCAGCAGGGCGTTCGACTGTGTTGATCACCAGATTATGTCAACGAAGTTGTATAACTACGGAGTTAGGGGTCCAGCTCTTAGTTGGATTTCTTCCTTCCTGTTCAACCGACTGCAATACGTGAGCTTGCCAGAACTCGTTTCTGGAACACTCACAGTAACCAGGTCTGAGTCTAAGGTGGTCAAAATGGGAGTCCCGCAGGGATCAATACTTGGTCCAATTCTATTTCTGTTGTACACTTACGATCTTGGTGGCCACTTGACACAGACTCATATAACAATGTTTGCTGATGATACCTCCTTAATAGCTTCGGATAAGGACGAAATAAAAACACAACGGAAAAGTGAGCAACTCTTGAACTCCATAAACAACTGGTGCAGCTTGAATTTTTTATACCTGAATGCCTCTAAAACGCAAATAGTTAAATTCCATAATTGGCAAAAAAATTGTCTACCAATATCAATCTGCGTTAATGACGTATCGATTAACAACACAAATGTGACCAAATTCCTGGGTCTGGTGATTGATGAAAATGTCAACTGGAAAAGTCATTGCATATGCCTGAACAAGAGGTTGAATTCTTTATGTTATTTGTTCAGGGGTCTCAGACAAGTCTTGGAGGAGCCCCAACTATTGGCCTTGTACCACTCTCAGGTGGCGTCCCAAATTAGGTATGGTTTATGTTTGTGGGGTAACTCCACTTCTGTTGATGACGTGTTTATTTTGCAAAAAAGGATAATGAGAGTAGTGGCAGGCGTTTCTTCATCCTACTCCTCTAGGGGATTGTTTGTCAAATTTAATGTAATGACACTTTTTGTCGCTCTAGTTCCTCGGAACTGAGTGCTTATCAATTTGCCCAAATGTCTGTAATTTTCGAATTTTTCGATGAAAATGGTCTTAAACGATTTGGTTCGACTCACTGATCAAGAATCCGTGGTCGAAATTCATTCTGTCCGGCCGTCCGGCCGTAGGCACGATAACTCCCGAACGGAATGAGCTAGACAGTTGAAATTTTCAGAGTAGGTTTGGGGGATAAATATCTCGGCTAAGTTCGTTATTGGGCAAAATCGGACAGATGGTTTCGGAGTAACAAAAAAAAATTTTTTTTTTTACAGAACAAATTCCAAATTAAATTTTTTTTCAATAAGGAGTTTTACCATAAGAATCCATTCATATCATTTTTAACTCTAACAAACTAATACTTTCGGAGATATAATTTTTCAAAATTTCAATGATAGAATTATTCTGTGGCTATTCTATGAATTGTTATAACGTCAACTTTGACGTTGTCTCATTGTCATTCATTCCAGTGATGGTATCAATATGAGAATTATAATATTATCATACTTTTTGTTGGTTGATATTTTCATGCCGATGGTCAATCCATATGATGATGGGAATGGTAATGGTAAGTTAATAACATTGTCATTCATTCCAGCAATCGTATAAATATGAGAATTATAATATAATATCATAGTTTTTGTTGGTTGATATTTTCATGCCGATGGTCAATCCATATGATGATGGGAATGGTAATGAATGGTAAGTAAATAATATTGAGTTCAGAATATCTCCACTAAAAACAAAACTGGAATTGAGGAATGAATATCTCGAATGAGTTCGTTGTTGGGTAGAATTCGTCTATTGGTTTTGGATTGATAATTTTTGGCACTCTTGTTGAATTTAAATTCTTCTATGATGTTTGAATTCAATTTCTGCTAAGATGAAGTTCTAAATTTCAATAATGAATCGTACTTCTATGTTTTCACTGAATGCTATAATTATTCTATCTAAGCTTTATTATATGATCTGTGTTCATACTCGTACATTTCATCCTGTTCTATAAGAGAGAGTCAAATTCATATCAGCTATTTTAATTTGGTTTCTTCCATGGTCCGGTTCTCATTCTCAGATTGCTCATTTAATCTTGATAAATAAACTATTATTTGAATTGAATTTCCTGTATGATGCAGTACTATCATAAGAATACATTGATATAATTCCCAACTCTGAGAAACCAATACTTTCGGAGATATAATTTGTCTGTTTTTTTATGGCAGATATTGAATCTACGTTAAAAAATAATGTGAGTGTATGCATCACACCCTTGCCCTAAAGTGGATATTTTCTGAGTTAATTCACAAAAAACTGTTTTTCGTCTTGAATTTTCAGCTATTTCTTTTCCCTTCACGCCAAAAAGATGAAATTTCCAGGAACTGTTATTTGAACCATGCTGTAGATTTTACTACCCTAATATGCAAGAGAGAAAAGTTACAGGTTGTTCCTAAATAGATGGCGGATTTTGATTCGAATTTGTATCGGAAACCTCTTTATTTCAACTAATCGGCCATCGGTTTTCTCTCCAGTGATAAATAAATAATTCCTTATGAACCATATGCAAAAACTTACCATGTTTTACATTCTTTTTTTTTAATGATAGATATCATTAATTACATCTGCCAAATTCCTCTTTATTCAGTAGCATTTTGTGTTTACTATTAATTTGGTGATAATTCGTATTAAGTTATAAAATCGATCACTATGCCTAATTTTACCAATGAAGATTATTTAAATCTCATTCTACTTCATGGAGAATGTAATAAAGTTGTGATAGAACGATTCGACTGTTCATTGAGAGGTTTCCTGACCGACCCAGACCAACGAGAGATACCATTAACAGAACCATGACAAACTTGAGAAATGTCGGATCTTTCGTTAAGAAAACTATACACAGAGAAAAAAGTGTAGTAGAAGATGAGAACAACAAAATAACAGTTCTTGCATATTTTCGTGTGAATCCTCAAAATTCTCTCAAAGATGCCGAGATCGATCTGGGATTATCTCAATCGAGTGTTTGGAGAATATTAAAAAAACATAAAATGCACCCATATAAATTCAATAGGGTACAGCATTTGAAGGAAACTGATTTCGTCAGGAGAACAGAGTATTGCGAAGCTATGGTGATTCGATTTCAAGAGAATGAAAACTTTTTGGACTGTATAATTTGGACAGATGAATCTAAATTCACAAAGAATGGTTCTTTCAATAGGCATAACAGTCATTATTGGGATGAAGAGAACAACCACCACTTCAGACAATGGAACTTTCAAGAGACCTGGAGTTTCAATGTTTTTTGCGCCATCAAAAATAATGCAATTCTCGATGTTCACATTTATGATGGGACTTTAACTGGTAAGATAGAACACTACACATTTTTGCATTATTTAAAGAATGTTCTCCCTTAGGAGATAGATATTCTGACATATTGAATCATGAAAAATCAATTTTTTCAAATTAGAACCCCATTTTTTTATGGCAGATATTGAATCTACGTTAAAAAATAATGTGAGTGTATGCATCACACCCTTGCCCTAAAATGGATATTTTCTGAGTTATTCACAAAAAACTGTTTTTCGTCTTGAATTTTCAGCTATTTCTTTTCCCTTCACGCCAAAAAGATGAAATTTCCAGGAACTGTTATTGAACCATGCTGTAGATTTTTTCACCCCTTCTTGAAACCGACTTCAAGTTACTATTAGGAGAACCATGCAAACTCTCGCAGTTATAACTAGAGAAGATGCTCAAAAGTTTTTACCGTTAATTTCTAGACATTTATTTATACGTCTCAGGAATGCTTCGTGCGTTGCTCTTCTTATTTCATCGGGAGGAAGAGATCTGCAAAAGTGTTTAAAAACCCAAATTGAGTTTCAAAACTATGAATCTAAAATCTAAACAAACCTGAACGCATATCTGACTCGTTCTATGCAGTCCTCTTTATCAGTCAGGGGAGTTGAGTAGACAATATTTTTTATCCTACCCCAAACATAATAGTCTAAAGGAGTTAAATCGGGAGAACGTGGTGGCCAAAGATGTGGACCATTGTTCGCCAACCATCGATCTTCAAATAGCCTGTAGAGGATATTTGACACATTGAGTGAATTGTGTGGAGGCGCGCCATCTTGTTGATACCATAAGTCATTATGGTTCTGTACTAGCGGCTCAATTATTTGAGTCAATATGTCAGAATATCTATCTCCTAAGGGAGAACATTCTTTAAATAATGCAAAAATGTGTAGTGTTCTATCTTACCAGTTAAAGTCCCATCATAAATGTGAACATCGAGAATTGCATTATTTTTGATGGCGCAAAAAACATTGAAACTCCAGGTCTCTTGAAAGTTCCATTGTCTGAAGTGGTGGTTGTTCTCTTCATCCCAATAATGACTGTTATGCCTATTGAAAGAACCATTCTTTGTGAATTTAGATTCATCTGTCCAAATTATACAGTCCAAAAAGTTTTCATTCTCTTGAAATCGAATCACCATAGCTTCGCAATACTCTGTTCTCCTGACGAAATCAGTTTCCTTCAAATGCTGTACCCTATTGAATTTATATGGGTGCATTTTATGTTTTTTTAATATTCTCCAAACACTCGATTGAGATAATCCCAGATCGATCTCGGCATCTTTGAGAGAATTTTGAGGATTCACACGAAAATATGCAAGAACTGTTATTTTGTTGTTCTCATCTTCTACTACACTTTTTTCTCTGTGTATAGTTTTCTTAACGAAAGATCCGACATTTCTCAAGTTTGTCATGGTTCTGTTAATGGTATCTCTCGTTGGTCTGGGTCGGTCAGGAAACCTCTCAATGAACAGTCGAATCGTTCTATCACAACTTTATTACATTCTCCATGAAGTAGAATGAGATTTAAATAATCTTCATTGGTAAAATTAGGCATAGTGATCGATTTTATAACTTAATACGAATTATCACCAAATTAATAGTAAACACAAAATGCTACTGAATAAAGAGGAATTTGGCAGATGTAATTAATGATATCTATCATTAAAAAAAAAGAATGTAAAACATGGTAAGTTTTTGCATATGGTTCATAAGGAATTATTTATTTATCACTGGAGAGAAAACCGATGGCCGATTAGTTGAAATAAAGAGGTTTCCGATACAAATTCGAATCAAAATCCGCCATCTATTTAGGAACAACCTGTAACTTTTCTCTCTTGCATATTAGGGTAGTAAAATCTAAAACATGGTTTAAGTAACAGTTCCTGAAAATTTCATCTTTTTGGCGTTAAGGGAAAAGAAATAGCTGAAAATTCAAGACGAAAAACAGTTTTTTGTGAATTAACTCAGAAAATATCCACTTTAGGGCAAGGGTGTGATGCATACACTCACATTATTTTTTAACGTAGATTCAATATCTGCCATAAAAAAATGGGGTTCTAATTTGAAAAAATTGATTTTTCACGATTTTGTCATCCCTAACTTTGAAAGCGATTTTTTCACCCCCTGTATCATGAATCGCGATTTCGATTTTTAAAGTGGATACATCAATCTTACATCTTGAAAAATCCTAAAAATGAAAATTTTCCATCCAAAAACCTCGAAGTTATTCTTGTTTCAGCGGAGCTCTATTTTCGATTTTTTTTTCGAATTTTCCCGCTCAGAGAGAATTTTCCAACCAAAACTGAAAAATGTTACATCAAAATAACTTGAAATTTTCTAAGGAATCTATTTCTGCAATGAAAAAATGGTGTTCTAATTTGAAAAACGGAAGTTGACGTCATTTCCGGAAAAACCGGAGGTGCTTATGCCTTGAAAATATTTTAGATTTCATCAGCATTGTCAAGTACTTATAAGTGCTGAATTTCATGAAAATACGTTCAGTAGTTTCCCGTATAAATATGGGTGAGGTTCCTCGTGAAAGACCCTGTATAAAAATTGGTTCAAGCCCTGTGGACAGGAGCTTTCTGGTGCTCTTGTTCAAACAGACCAATTATCTCCGAATCTCCGAAAGTATTGGTTTCTTAGAGTTGGGAATTATATCAATGTAATCTTATGATATAATTGCATCATAAAAGAAATTCAATTCAAATAATAGTTTATTTATCAAGATTACATGAGCATACATACATAGTTTTCCAAATATCGAAAAAAAAAACCGGAAAAAAGTAAAATATGTTTAGTCAGTATTATGTTCATTATTCTTATTTTAAACATCCTTAACGTAAACCGTTTTCACAACATCGAAGAGGAAGAATGTGGAAAGGTCATGCTTCTTTTGAATTTCAGAAATATCATCACAGGGTGTTTCAAATTTTGTGTCGAAAATTGTGATAAAAAATTGGCCATAAATTCTGTTTTTCAAATTAGAACCCTATTTTTGCGCGTATGTTCTGGGGAACATCGCGTTATAGTTTTGCCCAAATGTCTGTAACTTTCGAATTTTTTGAAAAAAATGGTCTCAAACGATTAAGTTCGACTCCCCAATGAAGAATTCGAGGTCAAATTTGATTCTGTCCGGCCGGCCGTACGGCCGTCCGGCCGTCCGTACGGCCGTCCGGCCGTCCGTTGCCACGATAACTTGAGAACGAAAAGAGCTAGCGACTTGAAATTTTCAGGGTAGGTGTAGCATCCCAATACGACGGACAAGTTCGTTAATGGGCATAATCGGCCCAGTGGTTTCCGAGTAATAATTTTGTTTTCAACCAATATAAATCCGATCGAATTGAAACTTGGTGAGTAGTTGTAGAATATGAACCTTTGCACGTTTGTGAAATTTTGTGCGAATCGTATGGCTAGAAAATTTTAAAAAAATTATTAAAAAATATTTTTGTTGTCACGATAACTTGAGAACGGAAAGAGATAGCGGCTTCAAGTTTTCAGGTTAGGATGTGCACTAGAACGTGACATTTCAGTTTGATTATGAGCATAATGGGCCAAACGGTTTCAGAGTTATAGCCATCTGAAATTTTCTGAAATTTTGTGGTTTTTTGTTCCTCATTAACTCGAAAAATACTGAACCTATTGAATTCAAACATGGTTATTAGTTGTAGTATGCCAACGCGGAAATGCTTGCAAAATTTAGTGAGGATAGCATTTGTAGAAAATTTTTAATAAATCATTGAAAATAAAAAAAGAAAATTCTATATATCAGTAACTGATCGTTTGAAATTGCTGAAATTTTGCAAGAGCCTTCATAACCTAACTCTACTGCCAACTTTCAAGTTTTAATACGATCGGTTAAATATTGTTGGAGATTCGAGCATTCTTGTGTGAGTTCAGTAGATGGGTGACCGTTGCCTCGATAACTTTCGAACGAAAGGAGATTGAAAATTGCAAGTCAATTTTCAGGGTAGGTTGCGTATCGGAAAGGGAGAGTTGAGTTCGATTTTGGGCATAATCGGTCTAACGGTTTCCGAGTTATAACCACCTGGAATATTATTTCCTTGATAACTCGAAAAATAAATGTTCGATCGATTTGAAGCTAGGTAACTAGTAGTAGAAAATCAACATAAAGACGTGTTTAAAATTTTGTAAGAACCGTAGGTACATCTAGAAATTTTGAAAAAAATGACGGAAAAAAAAATTTTAAGAACCGTACCCCTAGAAAATTTCAAAAAAATCACGAAAAAAAAAATTGGTTCAAGCACTGACGTGAAGTCAGAAGCTTTTGCGCGTATGTTCTATTGTTCATTCTTCTGTATTGGACACCCTTAATCGAATTTAACATGGTAAATTATGTTGTCCATTCTCCTGTATTGGACACTCTTAATTCGAATTTACCATGGCTTGTTTTATGATTGCGTTGGATTCTGCGCTGAAAAATAATGATAGTTTCCTAACATGATTAAGCTCCTAAATTCAATAATTTTTGAGATTTTTTTTTTATTTCAGGAGCATAATCATGTTAGGAAACTATCATTACTTTTCACCGCAGAATCCAACGCAATCATAAAAAAATAGGGTTCTAATTTGAAAAACAGAAGAGTTAGCCAATTATTAATCTCAATTTTCGACACAAAATTTGAAACACCCTGTGATGATATTTCTAAAATTCAAAACATGTATGACCTTTCCACATTCTTCATCTATGATGTTGTAAAAACGGTTTACGTTCAGGATGTTTAATATAAGAATAATGAACATAATACTGACTAAACATTGTTTTTTGTTCGATATTTTGAAAACTATTCGAATGAATTGAATGTTTTTAACAGAAATTTATTCAGCAATGAATACTTAATCATTCCAGGAATGCAAAATTCAAAAAAAAAAATTATCAAATTTATTTTCACTCCCTGTATAACCAGAAGTGCTCAGGCTTCGAAAATATTTTAGCTCTGTAGAGAATTTCAAGCAATATTATAATCCCAATTTTCAGATTTCAAATATGTACAGTTCTCCAGAAACGTCTAATAGGCACTCGAACTTGGGACACCCTGTATATGTGCTGGTGCTGCACGTCAAGTCAGAAAATATTCAATAATAAACACGCAGATTGATCTCTCGATGAAACATTAAATTGAATTAGTGATTCCACCCAAAACAGACATTTCGCCAGAAATTGAATCACTGGATTCTGCGCCTGAATATTAGTTGCATCATTGTTTGCTGATAAACCAACTATCTCGTTAGCATTCATGGAACTTCGTAGGGGACTCAGAGGATCTGTTATTCCTATGTCGACGGTGTGGCACGAAATCCACCCCTTTACATGAGCCTATCGAACTAAATAATCCGGAATAATACGAGCGTGGGATCTGGAGTGTCTATCTCACCTTGCTCAATTTTAAACCTGTCTTGAGGTGATTGGCCAATAAGTTCGGGATAATCCCATTCAATCAGTAAACTACGAGTATGCAGAGTATATTGCCGTGAGACTAGGAATTTGTATTGTTCGTGATTGTTTGACAAGGGGTTTTATCTATTAACCCTTTGAGGTTAATATTAATATGGCACAACTACTAAACCAGGGTCCGAAGCCTTTAAAAATGGTAAAAAGTGGAAAAGTATTATAGTAGAATGAAACCCATTGGAAAAGGAAGAGAATATAACAAAAATGATTGCTATCTGAGTTCGGGACAGGGAAGGGGGTACGTTTTTAAAGGTAAAAACGGTTTATCTCCATTTCCAGCAAAACTACAAGTGCTATGGAAAGATGTTAAGAAGCAAAGTTGTAGGTAGCAAAAAGATCTAAAACTTTTCGTTTCATAACTTTTTTCACATAACCTCAAAATTTATGTGAAAAATTCAAATAACCACGTTATTGGTTTTTAATTTTTATCTCTTACAAACAATTTTTTTTCATCAAATTTGGCTAGAACTTACCTTTTTATGTCCCAAATACACAGTAATTTTTTGGATTTAAATTTTTTTTTTCACCTTAATTTGACTAAATATCGAAAAACCACCCTAATTTTCAATCAAAAATTCTCACGTCAAAATATCTGCTATTTTGAAAAAGTAGGTGGGCTTTTGGTTCGTTGAAATCTCTTCTTTCTGATGGATTAAAAAAAATACATTACTATGGTAAATTTTCTCAGAAAATGCTAAGAAAGTTAATATTCATACAATAATTTGAGAAAGTTTAGAATCAATCATCCCCGGAATCTTCTCTAAATTATATGCATAGATGCCTATTTGTTGCTATTTTATGATAACTTATATACCTGAGTGACCTACGAAACATTTCAGTCCATGAAAGGGTACTTCATAGAGTAGTGGGGAAGGAACTAGGAGGTTCTGGGCCTTATTGTGCGTTAGTTCGTTGAATTTTCTGAGAAAATTTACAATAGTAATATATATTTTTTTTGGGCCATCAGAAAGTAAAGATTTCAACGAACAATTGACGTCGAATATTTTATTGAAAATTAGGGTGCTTTTTCGATATTAAGTCTAATCAAGGTGAAAAAAAAATACTTTAAATCCAAAAAATTACAGTTTATTTGGGACATAAACGAGGTCATTTGAATTTTTCACATAAATTTTGAGGTTATGTGGAAAAAGTTTGAATGCACAAGTTGTAGATCTTTTTATTTCCTACAACTTTGCCATTTAACTTCTTTCCATTGGACTTGTAGTTTTGCCGGAAATAAACATTTAGGGTTTTTTACCCTCAACAACTCACCCCCTTCCTCTTCCCGACCTCAGTTCGCCCGTAAATTATTTTTCCTATCATTTTTGTTATATTCTCTTACTTTTTCAATGGGTTTCATTCAACTATAATGTAATATGTCATAATCTCAATATGTCAGTAAAACATTTTGAAAATATCCTCCAAGATTGAATAGCTCTCCAAACATTTTCCGAAACCATCAAGAAAATGGTAAATCAAAACTATACCTCAATCAATAATCATATATTGAAAGGTTTTTTCTGGGTTTTCTCTCCCAAACTCTGAAAAATATCTATAAAATAAAAATTAATTATTTTGTGATTTGCTTCTGCGTAAGAAACACAGGATATTTGTCAGAAGCAATCAATAATGAGTATATCTCCCACAGTATCCTTTAATGATTACTCAATAATCATATGACGTAGAGTCGACGCCTGTTCGCCTTACTACTTCTTCTCATCCCGAAATGCGTATTCGCTTCCTGCCCAATATAACAAAAAATTGAGAATAGCACTGAAGGGAAGTAAGGAGCTTTTGCGTGCCTGTTGCATTGTCTATTCACCCCTTATATGAAATCGATCGAGCTGAAATTCGGTACTCGATTGTAAAATGGTGGCTTGATGTCATGTGCGGCATTTCAGCTAATTCTGACACATAGTTTTTAAAATATAAAATTTTTGAAAAAGAAGTATTTTTTTTTAGTTATACGATATCCACGAAACTTTGCAGAAATTGGCGTGTCCGTATTCTACTAGTAATTACCGAGTTGTAATTAGATCGGATTTGTATTGAGTTATAGATGAAATAACAACAAAATTCCAGATGGGTATATAATTACAAAACCGTTTGGCTGATTATGCCTATTTACAAACTTAAATGTAGCATTCGGATGCGCATCCTACCTTGAAACTTGCAATTCGTCATATATTTCCATTCCCAAGTTATCGTGAGGTACATAATATTGGCGCTCTAGTTCCTCGGAACTGAGTGCTTATCAATTTGCCCAAATGACTGTAATTTTCGAATTTTTCGATGAAAATGGTCTTAAACGATTTGGTTCGACTCACTGATCAAGAATCCGTGGTCGAAATTCATTCTGTCCGGCCGGCCGTAGGCACGATAACTCTCGAACGGAATGAGCTTGACAGTTGAAATTTTCAGAGTAGGTTTTGGAGATGAATATCTCGGCTCAGATCGTTATTGGGCAAAATCGGACAGATGGTTTAGGTGTAACAAAAAATAATTTTTTTTTTACAAAACAAATTCCAAATTAATTTCTTTCCAATAAGCAGTTTTATCAATAGAACTCAATGATATAATTTTTAACTTTAACTTCAACAAGCTAATACTTTCGGAGATATGATTTTTCAAAATTTCAATAATAAATCGTATTTCTACGTTGTCACATAATGATATAATTATTCTATGTATGAATTGAAATAATGTCAACTTATTTTCCTGAGACATGACATTATCTAATCAATCGAAGAATTGTGAGCGAAGTGAGAAAAATCTCAGTTGTTTGCTCCGAAATTAGTTTTTCTCAGAAAAGTCTTACATTTCGGAACGGAACATGAAGTAAGAGATCTGAGAGTAGTGAGACTGCTTTTCATCCATAGACATAGAATGCTCAGTTCTCTCAATTTATGACGGGACTGACGGAAGGGAATATTATAACTTCAAAAATATTGAGGTTGAAATACTCGTATTTTAGCGATGCAACGGGGACCTCAACCAAAAATGTTTGAAAATATTACGTAAATATTGAAAGCATAATTCTGTAGTTCGAGAGAGGAGAAAATTTGGTGAACGGAGATCAGGAAATTTTTGATCGATTACAAGGTAATTTTTCATTATTACTTCTCTTCTTTCATACATGTTTTACGGAATATCTACTATTTGTAGGTACTTTAAACCTGTTTTGGGCAATTGTCATACGAAACTTGTTTTTTTTGGCGCTCTAGTTCCTCGGAACAGAGTGCATATCAATTTGCCCAAGTGTCTGTAATTTTGGAATTTTTGGCTGAAAATGGTCTCAAACGATTTGGTTCGACTCACTGATCAAGAATCCGAAGTCAAAATCGATTCTGTCTGGCCGGCCGGCCAGCCGTAGGCACGATAACTCTCGAACGAAAGGAGTTAGCGGATTGAAATTTGCAATTGCGATTTTAGTAAAAATTTTTTTATGAATATTTCCGAAACCGATCACTTGATCTATCTGAAATTTAGCATCAAATTGTAGAATCATGACCTTTATACGCATGTGAAGTTTTGTATTGACCAGATTACCGCAAAGTGTAAAAAAAAATTGAAAATTTAAAAAAAGTTTTTCTACAATAACTCTCGAACGGAATGAGCTAGGTAGTTGAAATTTGCAGAGTAGGTTAGGGAGATGAATAACTCGGTTAAGTTCGTTATTGGGCAAAATTGGCCAGATTTAATTTGATTTCTTCCATGGTGCAGTTCTCATTCTCATGATTGCTCATTTAATCTTGATAAATAAACTAATATTTGAATTGAATTTCCTTTATGATGCAGCTCTATCATATGAATATATTGATATAATTCCCAACTCTGAGAAACCAATGCTTTCGGAGATATAATTTGTCTGTTTGAACTAGAGCGCCAGAAAGCTCCTGTCCATAGGGCTTGAACCCATTTTTTTCATAACTTTTATAAACTTACTAGTGATACGATTCTCACGGAAATTCAGATACGTCTTTGCGTGAGTATCCTACAAACTACTTACCTTTGAGTTCGATCGTATCTGTGTTTTTTGAGTTGTCGACAACACAATATTCCAGATGGGGTGTAAGTCCGAAACTGTATGGCCGATAATGCCAAAAAAGTACTCAACTGTCCCATTCATCTGCAACCTACCCTGATAATTCCAGGTCGCTATCATTATAGGTTTGACAGTTATCGTAGCAACAGTCACCCATCCAGCTACTGAACTCACCCAAGGCTGCTTGGATATCTAGCAATATAGATACAATCGTTTGATTGATTTTGAACTTGGGTGTAGGGGCTGATCGCTTAAGGGCATCTATATTAAAAAAAAGGGGCCATCTGTCCTTTATTGTGGAAATAGATGCCCCCTGATTTAAACATCCATAGAATACTTGAAAACCAATAATTTTTTTAATTTCAAATCTTCTACCGTAACGTCATAACCACGGCCATCGGTCATCTCATTTTCAAGTAACAATAATAGTATATTTCGACATATCACAACGGTAACTTTCCTGAAATACTTTTTGCGCGTATGTTCTGGGGAACATCGCGTTATCATTTTGCCCGAATGTCTGTAATTTTCGAATTTTTCGCCGAAAATTTTCTCAAACCATTGGGTTCGACTACCTGATCAAGAATTTGAGGTCAAATTTCATTCTGTCCGGCAGACCGGCCGGCCGGCTAACCGTTGCCCCGAAAACTTCAGAACGGAAAAAGGTAGCGACTTGAAATTTTGAGGGTAGGTGGCTCATCCCAATACGACGGACAACTTTGTTAATGGGCATAATCGGCCCAACGGTTTCCGAGTAATAATTTTTGTTTTCAATCAATACAAGTCCGATCGAAATGAAACTTGTTGAGTAGTTTAAGAATGCAAAACTAAGCACGCTCGTGAAATTCTGTGAGAATCGTACCACTAGAAATTTTTTAAAAAATTATCAAGAAATATTATTTATGTCACCATAACCTGAGAACGGAAAGAGGTAGCGACTTGAAATTTTCGGGTAATAATGTGTGTTTGAGCAAGACCGGATCTATACTGTTGGAAATTCGAGCAGCCCTGTGTGAGTTCAGTAGCTGTATGGGCGACCATTGCCTTGATAACTTTCGAACAAAAGGAGATAGAGAATTTCAATTTTCAGGGTGGGTTGCACATCCCAATGACAGAGATGAGTTCGTTTCCTCGATAATTCAGAAAACATAGACTCGATCGAATTGAAGCTTGGTAACTAGTTGTAGAATATCGACATAAAGGAGTGTGTAAAATTATGTGAGCACCAATATGGTAAATTTGATTAGGACTGTCCAATACAAAAGAATGGACAATAGAACATATGCGCAAAAGCTCCTAAATTCACGTCAGTACTTGAACCAATTTTTATGCTTAGGTTTTGGGAACATCGCGTTATCATTTTCCCAAATGTCTGTAATTTTCAAATTTTTTGCCGAAAGTGTTCCCAAATGATTGGGTTCGACTCCTTGATGGGGAATTCGAGGTCAAATTTGATTCTGTCCGGCCGGCCGGTCGTCCGTTGCCACGATAACTTGAGAACCGGAAGAGACATTGACTTGAAATCTTCAGGGTAGGTGGCGCATCCAAATACGATGGACACGTTCGTTAATGGGCATAATCGGCCCAATAATTTTGTTTACAACCAATACAAATTCAATCGAATTGAAACTTGCTGAGTTGTTGTAGAATACAAACTTAAGGACGGTTGTGAAATTATCAGTTGTAGAATACCAACGCGAAAGCTCTTGCCGAATTTCGTGAGGATTTTTGAAAAATCATTGAAAATCATTGAAAAGATACAAAAGAAACTATTCATCCAACATCGCTGAAATTTTGCGAAAGCCTTCAGAACCTATCTCTACTGCCGAATTCCATGTTTGAACACGATGGGATCTATATCGTTGGACATCCGCGCAGGCTTGTGTGAGTTCAGTAGCTGGATGGGTGACCGTTGCATCGATACCTTTCGAAAGAAAGTAGATAGGTACTTGCAATTTTCGGGGTAGGTTGCTTATTTGAATGGACAAATTAAGTTCGTTTTTGGGCATCATCGGTCCATCGGTTTCGGAGTTGTACCCACCTGTGTCCAATACATGAGAATGGACAACATAATTTACCACGGTAAATTCGATAAAGGGTGTCCAATGCAGGAGAATGGACAATAGAACATACTCGCAAAAGCTCCTGACTTCACGTCAGTGCTTGAACCAATTTTTTTTTCGTAATTTTTTTCAAATTTTTTAGGGGTAGGTACGGTTCTTACAATTTTTTTTTTCGTTATTTTTTTAAAATTTTTTTGGGGTTACGGTTCTTACAAAATTTTAAACACGACTTTATGTTGTTTTTCTACTTCTAGTTACCAAGCTTCACTTCGATCGAATGTTTATTTTTTGAGATATCGAGGAAATAATATTCCAGGTGGGTATAACTCGGTAACCGTTAGACCGAGTATGCTTAAAAACGAACTTAACGCTCCCATTCGGATACGCAACCTACCCTGAAAATTGCAAGTCCCTATCTTCTTATGTTTGAAATTTATCGAGGCAACGGTCACCCATCTACTGAACTCGCACAAGGCTGCTCGAATCTCCAACAATATTAAACCGATCGTGTCAAAACTTGAAACGTGGCAGTATAGTTAGGTTCTAAGGGCTCTTGCAAAATTTCAGCAATTTCAGACGAATAGTTACTGATATATAATTTTTTTTTCAATTTTCAATGATTTCTTAAAAATTGTTTACAAATACTATCCTCACGAAATTTTGCAAGAATGTTTGCTTTGCATTCTACAACTAATAACCATGTTTGAATTAAATCGGTTTTGTATTTTTCGAGTTAATGACGAACAAAAAACAACCAAATTTCAGATGGCTATAACTCTAAAACCCTTTGGCCGATTATGCTTATAAACAAACTCAAACGTCAGATGCACAACCTAAACTGAAAATTTCTAGTCGCTATCTCTTTCGGTTCTCAGGTTATCGTGACAACAAAAATATTTTTTAATAATTTTTCAATAATCTGTGATTTCTAGCTTTATGACTCTCACAAAATTTCACAAACGTGCTTAGGTTTATATTATACAACTATTCACCAAGTTTCTATTCGATCGGATTTATATTGGTTGAAAACAAAATTATAACTCGGAAACCATTGGGCCGATTATGCCCATTAACGAACCTTTCCGTCGTATTGGAATGCGCCACCTTCCCTGAAAATTTCAAGTCGCTCTTTTCGTTCTCAAGTTATCGTGCCAACGGCCGGACGGCTGGCCGGACAGAATCAAATTTGACATCGAATTCTTCATTGGGGAGTCGAACCAAATCGTTTGGTACCATTTTCGTCAAAAAATTCGAAAGTTACAGACATTTGGGAAAAATGATCACGCGATGTTCCCCAGAACATACGCGCAAAAGTTGGTTCAAGCACTGACGTGAAGTCTGTACGGGCAGATGGCTCACAATAAGTTGGCCATCTGTCCGTTACTGTGGGGATAGATGCTCCCATGTTTCAAGATTCATAAAATACTTAAAAAAAATATATTTTTTTTATTTCAAAACTTCTGCCGTGACTTCATAACCATGATAGTCTTCTGCCAACTCATTTTTAAGTAACATTAATAGTATATTTTGACATATCAAAACGGCAGCTTTCTTAAAATATTTTTTGGCGTTCTTGTTCCTCGGAACTTGTCTGTAATTTTCGAATATTTGGATGAAAATGGTCCTAAACGATATGGTTCGATTCACCGATCAAGGATCCGTGGTCGAATTTAATTCTGCCCGGCTGGTCCGGCCAGCTGGTGGCACGATAACTCTCGAACGAAAATAGTTAGAGGATTGAAATTAGCAGGGTAGGTTAGGAGTGCAAATATCTCGGATGAGTTTGTTAACGGAAGTCCACCAAGTGGTTTTGGAGTTATGACCTAAATTTTATGAATATTTCCGGAACTTGATCTATGTGAAATCTAGCATCAAATTGTAGAATCATGACCTAGGTAGTTGAAATTTTCAGGGTAGGTTTGAGAGATAAATATCTCGGTTAAGTTCATTATTGGGCAAAATCGGTCAGATGGTTTCTGAGTAACGAAAAAAATTATTTTTTTTGTATTACAAATTTCAAATAAATTTTTTTTTAAGATGCAGTTTTACCATAAAAATCTATTGATATTATTTTCATTTCTAATAAGGTAATAAATTCTGAGATATGATTCTTCAAAATTTCAATACTAAATCCTACTTCTATGTTTTCACAGAATGCTATAATGATTCGATCTATGAATTATTATATGAACTGTGTTCATACTCGTACATGTCATCTTGCTTTTCTATAGAGATTGTCAAATTCATTTCAGCTATCGTAGAATTATGAGGATAATAATATGATATTATAATTTTTGGTGATATTTTAATGTCCATGGATGATCCATAAAATGATCGAAATACATACTTTGGTAAGTTCATCAGAATGGGATCAGAATAGATCCGGTAAAAACAAAACTCAAATATTGGCAAAGTTTCAATTGATATACCTAATATAAATTTCAGAGTGTATTTGAGGAATGAATAACTCGGGTAAGTTCATGGTGTTTGGCACTCTTGTTCGAATTTAATTTCTTTCATGATGCGGTGCTACCATAAGAATCCATTGATATCATTCCCAACTGTGAGAAACCGATACTTTCGGATATATGATTTGTCAAAGATTGAACAAGAGCACCAAAGCTTCTGCCACAGAGCTTTCCCCGCCTTTTTTGGCGCTGTCGTTCCTCGAAACAGAGTGCTTATCAATTTGCCCAAATGCCTATAACTTTCGAATTTGGTTCGACTACTGATCAATCCGTGGTCGAAATCGATTCTGTCCGGCCGGCCGTCCGTTAACACGATAACTCTCGAACGGAACGAGCTAGACAGTTGAAATTTTCAGAGTAGGTTTGGACCTGAATATCTCGATTAAGTTCGTTATTGGGCAAAATCGGCCGGATGGTTTCTGAGTAACAAAAAAAAATTTTTTTTTGCAATATAAATTTCGATTTCAATTGTTTTTCAAGATTCAGTTTCATCATGAAAATCTATTGATATTATTCAATTTCAAAATTTCAATATTACATCGTACTTCAATACGTTTTCACAGAATGCGAATTCTATATGACTGCGTTCTATCTGTTTGCGTTAGGTCCGGTTTGAAAGATAAACGTCATTAATGTCAAACGAAACTGAAAGTGTATTTCTCGATAGTTTGGTTGATGTAAGCATTTAAACAATTGGAAATTTTGATTCGCTAAGTTCATAGGCAGAGTTTTTTGGTTAGTGATTCGAAAATGAATGATGCAAGGAAGTCAAGCATAATTTACGAGTCATTCTCTAATTATTGGAGATTTAGAATGGGATTTCCAACTAGTGTACTGGTAGTTATTCCTTAGTAATACTATTTAGTATATCCCACAAAAGTATTCTGGTTTGAGTTCTCTCTGGACTGATTACATTAGATTTTTTCCACAAATAAAAGTAGCTATTTCATTTAATCAATTTTTCAAAATGACTCCTGATACTTTTGAAACACTTGTAGCTAAAATTGGACCGTCATATAAAGATAAGATGCAAAGGGGTTCTAATTCCTTTCATGATGTAGTTCTATCATAATAATCCATTGATATCATTCCCAACTATGAAAAACCAATACTTTCGGAGATATTATGATTTGACAAAGATTGAACAAGAGCGCCAAAGCTCCCGCCACAGAGCTTTCCCCCTTTTTTAGCAGAGTGACGCTGAATCAACCACGACTGAGCTTAGCCATCCCTCATTTCATAATATGGATATAATATTTCCGGCTTTCCTAAAATATGTGTTGTCTGCAGGCTACTGGTTCTAGCTAGACTATAAGGAAGAATGTTTCTATATGCATCTGGTGCAAATTACACTGGATACTAATTATTTCTCAATTATCAAATCGATTGACACTAAAAAGTGATGGACCAATTTCAGGAGGCTGCCACATGGACCATCAAAATTTACGTCAATGTTTGTGTAATAAGTAATAGAAATGCAAATATGTACCATTTCAAAGAGGTTTTAAAAATGATGTTCATCGACACAAATTCGTCTATTTAAATAAAAAACCAATAAAAATATATAACGAGTTTTATCCCAAAGGTGAATATTTGATCAAATAACATAGATTTCAAACAATATGTTAACAGAAAATAACAATATTATATCCGCTTAAACACCAGAATTTAAATGAGTTTCAATTTAAACTAACAAAGCACCTTTCCAGAACATCCATTTATCAATTCACATGAACTCATAATATAGTAACACAGAAATAAATTAATGTTGACACATAACGAACTGCTATTCATGAAATATCATCCAGTTGATAGCTGTAAAGGCATAGTGTTCTAATGAAACACCAACAAATTTGTATTTGTTACGCAGAAATATTATCCAGAATGTCCGTTACAATTTTAATGAAACGGAAACTTTATCATTTGTATATCTGATTGTGAAGGTGGAACCATTAAGAACACATTAAATACAAAATTATAGTCAAAGGAATACTCTAGATATAATGGAAATTTTGATCATTCGAAATTCGCGGATATAATTTTTCATTAAATCAAAATAGCGATTATGATACTTTAATTACATTTCTACCGATTGAAATAAATCTGACAACGTGGTCGTCTTAAAATTACCTAGGCGATTATAGCAGACTATAGTAGCAATGGTAATTTTGTTTCATATGAGATCGTAAGGTAATGTTTTTGAGAAATATGTTTACAATAACTCGAATTGTTCATATTTTTGTTGAAAATTTTTTGATATCTCCTAATCAAAAAATTTTGACTATATTCAGTACCCATCTATTTAATTTAGAAAAGACATCGCTCGCAGATTACCAATTTTTGGCGTGTTGTTCTATGAACAGAGTGCGTATCAATAAGTCCAAATATCTGTAATCCAAATGTCTGGAGTCTGAATGAACTGGCTCAGTTCGTTAATGGACAAAATCCACCGAGTGGGAAACCTGAATTTCAAATGGTGTAACCATTTCAGAACCATTTGAGAAACCTAAATTTCAAATGGTGTAACCATTTGAAATATAGGTTTCCCAATTACTCCAGAAGGCTTATGAAAAATTATGTGAGGATCGCATGGCTACAAAATAAAAAAAAAAATTTTAAAAATATTATGTTTCCCAGAAACTATACGTCAGATATTGTTGAAGAATTCTACGAGAGCCTTCAAAATCTTATTATACAGTAAAGTTCTAGATTTTAGCTCGATAGGATCTATATTGGTGGAAATATGGCGGAAATTTCAAAATAGTCCTAAGATCGAGGTCAACTGTTCCACTGTTTTTAGATTCAACCAAACAAATTCTCAACAGTGTTTGATTTTGAAAGAATATAAGTAATCATTACGTGGTTGCATATATCCCTATTCTTAGAGTTCTGTGAAGTCATTCATATTTCATATCTCTCTATGATGGAGTTCATGTCATTGTCTGACATGACAGGTTGACAGACAAACCAGTTCGAAAATATTGAGATACATAACAAAACTTGGTAATATGAGATCACACCAGTTTCTGGCACCTCGAGTTTACAATGGTATCCCCCAAGTTTTGAAAATGCATGGTATCATGAGTGCTTTCAAGAAGAAGATGAAAAGTTGGATCCTGAGTCAATCATGACATTTCGTAGCCAGTATAGTCGATATAAAAAACACCTACAATTTATAGAATCAGTAGCCCTAAAATCGTCAGTTCATACGTGTAGCACTTAATCTGCTATCTGCTTAAAATTTGTGGAAGTGAGATCAAAACCCTACAAACTTAGGAGTTCTTTGTTTTAGTTCTCACACAATGTTTAATCCTGCGGAAGTTCGTCTTCGAGAATATTTGTTTTCTGTTTGTTTCGTTGATGTCACGATTTTTCCTTCAATATTGTGTATTCTATGAAATTGATGAATTTTTGATGTGTAAGGTATTTACTATTGAAATAAACATTTTTTTTTTCGCTCGAGGCGATAAACCTCTTATAGGCCCGCCCTGAGAGGGTCCGCTTCTCTCAGGAGTGTGAGACTCCTAATGTTGACGGTTACTCACTAAAAAAGCTCTCGTACGTTCCTTGGAGTAGTTCTTCGTCCTACCCTTACAGCGTCTCTTAACAAAAGAGATGAGCTGCAAGCGGCCTTCATAGTTGATAGGACCTGATGACTTGACGTGATCCAAGCAACACCAATTTCTGCATTCCGTGAGCTAAATCCTCGGCCAGAGATTTGCAGGCTGAAATAATCTTCAATTCGGTCACGTAGTTCGCTCTCATTCTGCCTAGGCATCCTTTGATTAGTTTGACCATCCTAACCTTGGATACAGGATCCCCTCTTCTTTCATCACCACATTATTTTCTGCGGGGGAGGAAAATTCGACGACAAACAATTCCTTGAGTTCCTTGAGCAGAAGTATATCTGGCTTTATGGAGTGGATCTGCCGAGTTGACGGAATCGCATAGTTCCTGTAGATGTGAGCCCTGCTATTTTCAACAACTGCTTCAATCTCCAGAGGCACATATGGTAGCACTGGCTCCTTGTGTATACCATAAACCACCCTCAGATGCTAGTAGTAGTAGTAGTAGCTAGCCAGTAGTAGAGAATTCGGAGTGCCGCATTGTGTCTTTCAACATATCCTGTAGGAGCTTGGACTCTGCAAGCAGACAGAATGTGCATAGTAGTTTCTTGCTGGCTGTGGCATGCTCTGCACGTTGTGGGGGTGTCCACTTCCATGATGTTCTCTTTATACCATCTGGTACTTATAACCTCATCTTGACAAGCTATAACAAATCCCTCCGTTTCTGACTTGAGTCCAGTGGACTTCAAAAAGGCGAAGGATAATTCTTCCGACAGGCCCTGATCTTTAAAACTCCTGAAGTATATGGAGTGCAGGTGTTTACTCATGTGATCTTCTAGTAGTTTCTTCAGTTGTGCCTGCCTTATCTCTCTGCCAACTCTTCTTTGGTCTGTTGACGAGATAGGTGTTCCTGCTAGCTCATGATCGATGGATGTGCTGGTTATACAGAGCTTCTCCAAAGTTTTCAGACCAGCCATAAATAGGAAAGCTCCTAGATTCCTGATTTCATGCGGAGCCATCACTTTCAGAAGCAGGTCTTCGCTTATTAATATCCTTATTGCCATTTCCAACGTTTGTTGATGGTGTTGGTATTCCAAACATTGCAAACATCTGCCTCCTTTCGATCATTTGGGATGCAGGCTGCGATTCATGTTCATCACTTCACGAGTGGTTCACTCTAGCTCGAGAATTTCATTCACTGTCCAGTTTACTATCCCAAATGAGTAGGTGATTATCAGTACTGCCAAGCTGTTCGTAGCAGATACTTTATTTTTCCCGGACAGCTGTGATTTCCATATATCTCGGATCTTCTTTTTGTAACTAGCTGTTAAGGCATCCTTGATTTGGGTTGTCTCCAGTGCATCTCGTTTTTTGAGTGAATCAATTTGGCAAAAACCGCAACCTTATAAGTTCAACTGTTTTCGAGTTATCAGCGAAAATTGTAAAATAGCGTGAAATGAAAACTACTCATAACTTCTTTGATACTGAAGCTATCAACTTGAAGCAAGAACCTTCTTCCGGCACTTTTTTTAGCAGAATCTACTGGTGTTATTTATTTATTTCTATTGTGTTTACTTTCCGAGTTATAATATAAACTTTTGTTTTTTTAAACAACGAACTTGGGACACCAGATACATGAAAAATGTCAACAATAGTTATTTCTTACCACGATTGTTTAACCGTGGTGTTTTGGTGAATTCATATTTGAATTAATTCTGTTGTGACCAATAACAACTGTTCACTTGATCGATGCGAAAACCGTACACCAATCTGAACTGCTACTTAGGATATTTTGTTGTTTATCTGTATTCGGATAAACAATCGAAGGGGAATTAGGTTTATACTTTAACCTCTATCTAACGAAAACAGTATGTATTTTCTTGTTAACTCGATTAGTTAACAAGAGATCTTAAGGTTGACTGTCCTGGACTATTACATGAATAATAATAATTATTTTCTTAGAGCTACAAATTCCCTCGTTAAGGCCAAAAAATTGGTCATTCATATACAATCTTTGGGTAGGTAGGGTAGTATCACGTATCATTGGATTTATGAATCCTGTGGGTGGAACCTCTAAGTTAAATGGGGATAATTTCTAGAGGACGTTTGGGAAATAATAACCAACAAGTGACGCACGAAATGTGCTGTCCATGTGTCAGCACGGGACTTTATCTATTGACCTATTCAAAAGCCTGTGAACCAAATATGAGCCTTCCATGAAAGGGCCATAAATTCCGCACATGCTGGTTTATTTCCTGACCCAAGTGCATTCTAGTCTTAAGACACAATCGAGGACACAATGCACCGAAATGAATCTTTAACTTTCGAATAGATGCCTTTTCACCCAAAGATTATATTATTTTGAAATAACAATAGAACAAGGAATGTGCGTCTTCGTCGGGACGCAACAATATATACAATAAAGAAAACATGATCTTTCAGCTTTACAAAATTCAAAATATTCTTGTACATTATAATGCTCACATTTTACTATAAAAGAATTAATTCTTCTAGTATTCACTCGGTCTTTATGAAACGAAATTGCGTTGGTAATGCAATAATTAGCTTCATGCACACATACATAACATTATTCTGCGTCACAGTGAACGTCAATATTGTATTGTATTGTATATTGTTATTGTTATTGTATATTATTATGCTGATCCTCCTAGGTCTTCCCGAAGGAGACCCCTCATAATCTCTCGAAGAGCTTGAGCGATTAAGGAGATCCAGTTGTGTTCTGTGTAGGCTTTGTTACTGTGTCCTTACGCCACCTCAGGCACAGCACTCTTAAATTTTTTGACCCAACAGTGAATGGTGGTGATTACCGTGACTAGAAAATTTCTTTCCTAGCCTCGGAATTGAACTTGGGGCTTCCGCTCTCAAGTCAGATGCTCTCCCACTGAGCCAACCACACTACATATTGACTGTGTCATGTAATAGATGTACACGGATAGGTCCTTACGCCACCACGAACACAGCACTGTTTGTTTTCGACCCAACAGTTAAATTATGTATTTGAATAGAGACCATACGCCACCACGAACATAGCACTTTTCATTTTCGAACCAATAGTGGATGAATGTATTCGAATGAGACATTATGCCACCGCATACACAGAACTGTTCATTTTCGAACCAACAGTCAATGTATTGAGTTGAAACTAATCGTTTGATACTATTCTCGGCCACAGAGCGTATCAGTTTTTTTTTGACGCTTGGGCTTACTTTCGGATTTGAATTCTTGGAAATATTGGGAATATGATTTTTTCCCTGGAGCTAAGTAGCTTTGAGTGAGTTCAGTACCTGAATGGGTGACCGTTATTGCTATGGATTTGAACAGTGCGCTTAAGCTCCTGTCCACAGGGCTTTCCCACTTTTTTGTACAAATCCACTTGCTGAGCAGTTTTTTCTTCAATGAATTGGAAAGTAATATCTCTGTAGTTTGAAAGCAGTGTATTTAGGAAGTATGGACTGAAAAACTTCAATCCTACAAAAAAATTCCATCAAATTGATGAATTCAGTAGGATTGTTTTAGCAGGAGTTCCCAATCGGACTATGCATGCTCCACCGAGTAATAATGATGAAAATCCTTGACAGAGTATACGTGTCCAATTCCGGATGGTAAGGATTTATTCTCATAAAAACATAATATCTGCAGTATTTTTAAGGATATTCCATTGATGTAACAATCTACAAAATTAGAAGAATAAATTTAAGTTGTGTTATTCTATCTTATGTTTTCTCCCTGACCATTCCAGGAACATTTAATGCTCAAACTCCCAAAAATATAGCAAAATATTTTCCTATACCATCCTCAGGCACGGATCAAAAACATTTTCCGAACAATATTGAAAATGAAACAAACAATAGGATAAAACTATTTCATCAATGGGGATTAAACTCAATGCTATAGCAAGTCAAATAGACAAAGACTGAATTATGACAGATTAATTAAAATAGTTATAACAAGGATAAGCTTGCTGAGGCTGGAGTATGTGGCGGTTTGCTGGCGTGGCTGGGGTCATACGTCAGTGGTAGATCTCAGTTTGTATTGGTCGATGGTTTTAGATCCGAAGCATTTCCCAACATCTCGGGCGTACCTCAGGGCTCCCACCTTTACTTTTTTTTAATTTATATTGACGATATAGGTACTGTTTTGAAATATTTGAAGTTTTTGCTTTACGTGGATGATTTGAAATTATTTCTGCAGACTGGTGGTTTGGAAGACTTTGAGAGGATTCAATCAGACTTATAAAGACTGTCAGAATATTGCAGAAAAAATATATTGTATCTGAATCACGAGAAATGTTTCAAGATGACTTTCAGCCGAAACGTGAATTTGTGTAGGCTCACATATGCGATAGATGGTAATATCATCAAGGAAGTTCATACCATACGTGACTTGGGGTTGGTCAACAGTAAATTGTCCTTCTCTTGTCAGGTTGATAGTGTTGTTAATACTGCCAATAAAATGCTCGTGTATATACTCATAAGCAGTCAATGCTTCAGTAACAATCACGCTTTCTTGAAATTGTACCATTCATTTATAAACAGTCGTTTGAATTTTGCTTCGGTTATTTGGCATCTACAATATAATTTCTATATTGAGAGACTTCAAAGGGTCCAGAACAAATTCAGGCGACTTTTAGCCTTCAGGAATAGAGTATTCGTACGTGACCACGATTACTCGCAGATAAGAAAGATCTTCGGATTGCTCACACTAGAGAATTAGAGAAAGAAAACTGATTTTCTTGTACTTTATGAAATTGTGAACAGCCAGTTGCTGGTCCCCGACATCCTGCAGAATATTGCGTTCAAAACTAAAGATATGAGGTTGAGATGTACCGAATTGTTCTACTTGCCACTAAAAAAGACTAATCTTTATGAAAACTCACCGTTGTGTAGGATGATGTGGTTCTGCAATTAGGTCAGTGACGATATAGATGTTTTCTGGGATTCATTGCTGTCTGCAGAACGACTATTGAAGTCAAAATTTTTTGGTTAGTGGTCTTAATAGTTTCTTAATAGTAATATGGTACAAATTTTTAGATTTTTTTTCTGTTACTGCCAGTGCTCAAACATATTTTTTTATTGATAATAGATAAGCGTTAAACTGAAAATGCAATCTGGCCTTTGGCCGGTAGCATTTACTTTACATGTAAATAAATAAATAAAAGAATAAATAAACTACTTAGCAAGTTTCAATTCGATCGGATCTGTATTGAGAAAACAATGTTCCAGATGGGTATAACTCCGAAACCGTTTTGCCGATTATTCCCAGCAACAAACTTAACTATCCCATTCGGTTGCTGAACCTACCATGAAAATTATATGTTGCTATTTCTTTCCATCCCTAAGTTATCGTGATACCGGCCACCCATCCAGCTCCAACATAGTTGATCCGATTATGTTCAAATTTGGAACTTGGCAGTTGGGTTCTGAAGACCCTGAAAAATTTCAGCGATATCGGACTGGTAGCTTCTGAGATATAAAATTTTTTTCAATGCTTTCTTAAAAAAAAATTCGAGATATGATAAACACGGAATTCAGAAAAATTTGCGCTTCTGCATTTAACAACTAATTACCATGTTTATAGTGGATCAGAGCAGCAATTTTTGAGTTATTGAGGAAATAAGAACAACATTTCTGATGGTTATAACTCCAAAACCGTTTGGATGATTGTGCCTATTAACGAACTTAAATGTCGCATTCGGATGCTGAACAAGCCCTCAGTATTGCAGATCGCTATCTCTTTCGCTTCTTAAGTTATCGTGAGATAAATAATATATTGTTTTTTAATTATTCAGCTTTTCAACGAGCCCACACATGACATATTTCACATTTGAAAATCACGAGTATGGTTGTACGTCATGATTGTGAGACCCATAATCACGTGCTGTAGTTTGGTACTCAAAAACAAGCCAGAATAGTACCATGAGAACCCTCGACAAAGGCTGGCCGGTGTATGTATCACTGGAGCTGTGGTAACCTGTCCTACCATGGCACTTGAGATTATAACTAATCTCACACCACTTCATCTAGTGATAGAGAAAATGGCCCATGGATCCATTCTCAGAATATCTAGGAAAGGAACACGCAATGAAGGTATTAAAAACCAGAAAGCTTGGTCCTCTCTTACTGGGTACATTTAATCAGCCAATCTTCCTAGTGACGAAATGATCAAGAATCTAAGCATCGAAAAAAACTTCACTACGATGCTTGACTGGGACAGGGAATCCACCACCCTAGTTCTTAAAAGAAATGCCATTAAATGGCACACAGGCGGTTCAAAAACCACTACAGAGGCTGGCACTTGAGTATATGGGCCAGGCACCAAATGCTCACTATCGCTAGGCTCCTATCCGAGCATCGTTCAGGCAGAAGTACTTGCAATAGAAATATGCGTTGAAATGAACCTAAAAAGAAACTATCAGACATGTGATATAACAATCCACTCTGACAGTCAAACTGCTATTAAATCTCTGAGCTCCCATGTTATTGAATCCAAGCTAATATGGGGGTGCCTAAGAAAACTCAATGAAGTAGGCAAGAACAACAGGGTGTCCTTGGTCTGGGTTCCTGGTCACGCGAGAATCATAGGAAATAAGGAGGCCAATACACTAGCCAACAAAGGGGCACAAACCTCCCTTATTATGGGGAAGAAGAAACTGAGAGAATTACATTCTGGAAATCTCTCCCCGGAATGAATCACTCCAAGAAATTCCTCCGGAACTTTGATACTGTCAGGTGCAAGAAATACTTAGACCTCAGTAGGAACAAGGTGCACCTCCTCACTGGCTTCTTCACAGGGCACTGCGGCCTCAGGAAGCATGTGATGAGATTAGGGCTAGCAGAAACTGACGAGTGCTGATTCTGTTGGGAGGAGAATGAAACTCCAGATCACCTGATAACGGAATGCCTTACCATCTCAAACCAATGCAAGGAATGCTTTAGGCGAGAGATCCGCAGGAGCGAAGACGTAGCCTGCTTGAAGCCATCCCAGATACTCTGGAACTGGAAGGCCAGCTCTAGATGGTAATAATATTGACAGCTCTGAAGGGGGGGAGCAATAGACCGTAAGATCGCAGAGCAACGTTACCCCCTACACCTACAGCAATATACAATATGGTTGCGTTGCAGCCAAGGTGTTGAAGGTAAATATTTAATTTTTTCGCCAAAAAATGGCAAAAATTAAAAATCAGTTGACGTTCTTATTCGGAGTTATTCGGTGAAAAAATATGAATTTGATTCCATACTATCGCCCACCCCCTTTTTGTGGTATGTAAATTGACTCAGGTTTGATCCTGTGGTCCCGAAAATATTCTGCTACGACTATCAGAAGGGGAATATATTAATCCTCGATTCGATAAATTTGGGTTATTAGATATCGTGCAACAAGTTCCCTCAACAAAAGAAACATATGAATATGTAAATTATGAAAAAAATCATATAAGTTCTGCGTGAAACAAATAAAAGGTTGATTTGAAAACTCCTCAGTATAACGATAAATTTTGAGGCCCCAATTACGGCTATGCTGTATTAAATGAAACTCATATCAACCTGTAATTCTTCCACACACTCACATTGTTCACTTGTCAGAAAAATAGGACCCATCGAGAATACTGATATTTCCAACAATGAATGAGAATTGGTTAGAATTTCTATCTAATTTGTAATACGATACTACTATTTATGTATTGAGAATACAATACCAGTCAATTTGATGAAAAATAGTTTTTAAATCCTTTTCAAAATAATCACCTTCAAGATCTATACACTTTTTCATGCGATTTAACCATTCTTCAAAGCATTTTTACCAGTCAGAAGATGGTAGTTCTAAAACATGCATTTTCAAGGGCTCAACCGCATCTTCGGTCGGTGAAAATCGTTGTCCGCGCAGTTTATTTTTAATTACTGGGAATAGGCAGAACGCACTATGTGCCAAGTCGGGGCTGTAAGGCGGGTCACCCATCAATTCAATTTTTTGTGTGTCCAAATACTCGTTCGTTGAATGTGATGTGTTTGAGCTCGAATTTTCATGATGCAAGATGATTCGTCGTTTTGGGTTAGTTTCTCGCAATATACTGAAAACTTCAGGCAAGAATATTGTTGTATACCACTCTGAATTAACCGTCTTTGGATTTTCGAGAGCCACAGTTGCCAAAGAAACAGTTTTCGTGAAGAAAAATGCCACCATTTGCTTCTTAAAGCTCCGAGGACGAACAACTTTTGTCGGGTTTGCTTCACATTGAAACACCCACACTGTCGACTGGCGTTTTCTTTCTGGCTCCTTCTCGTCACCTGTGACGATGTTATATACCTCTTTGGATGCATCGCAGTTGTATTTTGAAATCATTTCACGACACGAATCGACACGAGCAATTTTTTTTATCATTCAACAAATGTGGAATCTAACAGGCAACGGGCAACGGGCTAGTCATACTAATGCTTAAAATTAGTTCAAGCACTGACGTGAAGTCAGGAGCTTTTGCACGTATGTTCTATTGTCCATTCTCCTGTATTGAAAACAATAGAACATACGCGCAAAAGCTCCTGACTTCACGTCAGTGCTTGAACCAATTTTTTTTTTCGTAACATATTAAAAATTTTCTAGGGGTACGGTTCTCACGAAATTCGACTCGCCTTTATGTCGATATTCTACAACTAGTTACCAAGCTTCAATTCAAACGAGTCTATATTTTTTGAGTTATAGAGGAAATAATATTCCTGGTGGGTATAACTCCGAAACCGATGGACCAATTATGACCAAAAACGGACTTAACTCTCCAACTGGGCTGTGAAACCTACCCAGAAAATCGATGACCACCAGGTTCATTACCAATTTAATCTCCAATTTCCACAAACAAGCAACGAGCTTCAGGTGATTATTCAGAACTTCAGATGTTCGAAGACCGCAACAGGACCCTTATTTATGTAGGTCTATCATCTTCCATAGATACATGCTTCACTATCTATTATGAATTGACCTGAAAATCTATATTATATTTTGATATGTCATCATGCCATTCATGATTTTGAAGGTTCTCGCAATTTGTCAGCGATGCGATGTCGGACTACTTCTTTTACTATTATAAATTTGTTTTCAATGATTTTTTTTTAAATTTCTAGTAATACGATCTTCACGAAATTTTGTAAACATTTTTGCGTCGGCATTCTAGAACTAATTACCATGTTTAAATTGAATCGGCATCGTATTTTTTGGGTTATTGAAGAAATAATAACCAAATTTCAGATTGATATAACTCCAAAACCATTTGGACAATTATGCTAATTGATGAACTGAAATGTCGCATTCAGATGCGCAATCTAACCTTGAAACTTGCAAGTCGCTATTTTTTCCTCTCAAGGTATCGTGAGATACATAATATTTTCTCGGAATTTTTTTTTAAATCTGCTAGTGGTACAGTCCTCACAAAATGTTATACACGTCTTCATGTAGATATTCTACAAGTAGTTAGCAAGATTCAATTCGATCGAGTCTATATTTTTTGGGTTATCGAGGAAATAATATTCTAGATGGGTATAAATCCGAAATCGTTGGGCCGATTATCGCCAACAGCGAACTTATCTCTCCCATTCAGACGCGCAACTTACTCTGAAAATTGAAAGTCCCTATCTCCTTTCGTTAAAGAGTTATCGAGGTAACGGTCACCCATCCAGCTACTGAATTCACACAAGGCTGCTCGGATCTCCAACAATATAGATCCGATCGTGTTCAAACTTGGAACTTAGTAGTGGAGTTAGGTTTTGAAGGCTCTCGCAAAATTTCAGCCATTTCGAATGAATAGTTTCTGATTTATAGATTTTTTTCAATGATTTTTTAAAAAACTTCTAGAGATACGATCCACACGAAATTTCGCAATAATTTTCACGCTGACATTTTACAACTAATATCCACATTTGAATTGGATAGATTTTGTATTTTCCGAGTTATTGAGGAAATAACAACAACAATTTAGATGGGTGTAACTCCAAAACCGTTTGGACGATTATACTCATAAATGAGCTCACATTCAGATTGTCAACCTAGCCTGAAAATTTCAAGTTGCTATCTGTTTCCGTTCTCAGGTTATCGTCACATAAATAATATTTTTTGATAATTTTTTTTTAATTTTCTGTTGATACGATTCTCACAAAATTTCGCAAACGTGCTTAGGATTGTATTCTACAACTACTCATCAAGTTTCAATTCGATCGGATTAATATTGGATGGAAACAAAATTATTACTCGGAAACCATTGGGCCGATTATGCCCATTAACGAACTCGTCCGTCGTATTGGGATGCACCACCTATCCTGAAAATTTCAAGTCGCTAGCTCTTCTCGTTCTCAAGTTATCGTTGCAACGGCCGGCCGGCCGGACAGAATCAAATTTGACCCCGAATTCTTCATCGGGGAGTCGAATCTAATCGTTTGATACTATTTTCAGAAAAAATTCGAAAATTACAGACATACGCGCAAAAATGTATAGATTTCCTGATATGTGACATGACGATCTTGTTAAATTTTTTCGCACAGCATCAATATTTTCCGGCACGATGACTGATTTTGGACGACCATCTTTAACTTCGTCCGTGAGCGAACTACGTTCACGTATGAATTCAGTGTTCCAGCGATATACAAAAGTTGAATTTAGTTGATAAATGCATTGATCCTGAGTTAGACCACGCCGAAAGTCATAATATATCATAGCTCGAAAATGTTCACGAGTTAATTCCATATTTTGGCAGAGATGAAATTTTCAACTCACTGTAGACAACACAAATTGTGCTCGAACGTCAAAACGTTATTAGGACGAATAACCTCAAAAATGTCAAATTTTACGATGGCAATGTCAGATTTCACCTGGAAACATTAGTATTGCCTATTCTCAATACATAAATAGTAGCCCTCGTATTATTCAATTTCCCGTAGTGGATGACAAACGACATTTCGATCCCCAAAGCGGAACTCCAAAACTTTTATTTCATGTTCTCAATTTCAATCCAATATAATTGGTATAAATATGAAATTATGGATATTATTAATTGATTAAAGTTGGCACCATAACATGCCAACGCTGGGAGTGGCATAGTGGGACAAGGATTTGCGTTTTGCGCGCAGATTGAGCTCTGTCAGACTTCATTAGGGAACTTATACCGCACTGAATAGTTTACTACGTTATTTAATTGATGGTTCGGTTTCATCAATGGAATGTATCTACTGGTAAAATAGTAATATCTCACTATGACCCATTAATGCTGGATTTGATATCAAATGCCGTTGTAAAAGAGATCAGTGGTTGCTATACGAAGAGCGCTATAAATTTCACACAAATTCTCATTTTTGGCGCACTTGTTCCTCCGAACGGAGTGCTTATCAATTTGCCCAAATGTCTGTAATTTTCCAATTTTTGGCTGAAAATGGACTTAAACTATTTGGTTCGACTCACTGATCAAGAATGCGTGGTCGAAATCTATTGAGTCCGTTAACACGATAACTCTCGAACGGAAGGAGCTAGATGATTGAAATGTGCAGGGTAGATTTGGGGCGTAAATATCTCGAACAGTTATGGCTGTTTTTAGTAAAAATATTTGTATGAATATTTCCGAAACCAATCACTCGATCTGTCTGTCTGTCTCACGCGAAGCTTTGTATTGAGCGGGTTGCCATAGAGTGTCGAAAAAAAAATGTTAATTTTTAAATTTTGTTTCTACAAGAATGAGCTAGTCAGTTTAAATTTTTAGAATAGGTTTGGGAGGTAAATATCTCGGTTAAGTTCGTTATTGTGCAAAATCGGCCAGATGGTTTCGGAGTAACGAAAAAAAAATTTTACATTACAAATTTCAACGTCAATTCTTTTTAAGGTGCAGTTTCACCATAAAAATCCATTGATATCATTTTAAACTCTAACAAGCTGATACTTTAGGATATATGATATTTCCAAATTTCATTAAAGAATGGCACTTCTATGTTTTCACAGAATGCTGTACCTAATTATTCTATCTATGAATTAATATATGGTCTTTGTTCTTATATATCATCTTATTTTCTTATGAGAGATAAATGTCAAAATTATTTCTGTTTCGTTATTCTTGATATAAAATACACCTCCTGTTCTAGACAAAAAAGTAGGATGAATGCAAAATGACCAATGAAATATACTCTGCTATAGTAGAATTATGAGGATGATATAATATCATTTTCAGGCTAGATTTGAGGAAGGAATATCTCGGGTAAGTTTGATATTGGGGAGAATCGGTCCGTTCGAAATAAATTTCTTTCATGATGCAGTTCTATCGTATGAATCCATTTATACCATCCCCAGAGACCAATAATTGCGGATATATGATTTGTCAAAGTTTGAACAAGAGCGCCTTAGCTCGTGTGCACAGGGCTTGAACCAACTATACTACGTACTAGGTAGGAAGAAAGATTGGGACAGGGAATCCACCACCCAAGTTCTTAAAAAAAGTCTTTTGATGGTACACAGATTGTATATTGTATATTGTTGTAGGGGGTAACGTTGCACTACGACCTTAATGTCTATTATGTCCCCCCTTCAGAGCCGTCGATGTCATTACCATCTACAGCTCGCCTTCCAGTTCCAGAGTTCTGATGAACTCCAGTATTTGGGATGGCTTCAAGGGGGCTACGTCTTCGCTCCTGCAGATTTCTTGCCCGAAGCTTGGCAATGGGAATGGCAACTTATTCGTGGCCAAAAAGTGTACCAGCTCCTTTTTGGACGCTTGTTCTTACTTTTGGATTTGAATTCTTGTTTAACAAAAACTCTATCACTGAAATTTAGCAAAAATCCGATTTTAAATCCACTTTATAAATTTAAACTTGATCGGATCTATGTTATTAGAAATTGTAAGGAAATAGTCAATTTTTTTCTATTTAATTTTCAGTTTCATCAATAAAAAACATATTCCGATCATATATGATGTTGATTTACATAGCCAAGAATGTCGTCCCAATTTGAAATTGATTATCCACAATTTGAATGGGTTTATTCCCAATTTGAATATGTCAATTCCCAATTTGATTTTGATACTTCCCAATTTGGAGTTGAAAAGGTATAGATAGTAAACTTTTGTGGAATAAGTGCATGTTGGAATCACTGCTAATAAAGCAATAAAAGCTTTAGTGGAGTACAGAAATCTAGCCGGTAAGACTTATGAACTGCCATGATGATTGTACGTCATGATTGTGAGACCAATAATCACGTATGGGGCAGTAGTGTGGTGTACAAAACTCAATAGACTTTAAGGTCATAGTACAACTGCAAGCACATAGATCTGTACAGGAAGAAATGTCAACAATAGTTACACTAAAGAAAACAAGTTCTTTCAGCTTTACAAAATTCAAAATATCCTTGTACGTAATAAGGCTCACATTTACTATGAAAGAATTCATTCTCCTATGTAGTAATCAATGCAATGTGTTCATAAGCTTCATGCACATAATACACATAGCATTATTCTGTGTCACAGTCAACATTAATATTGACTGTGTCATGTAATGCATGTACTCGAATGGGTCCTAATGCTACCACAAACGCAGCACTATTTGTTTTTGATCCAACAGTTAAATTATGTATTTGTATAGACACCATACGCCACATAGCACTGTACATTTTCGAACCAATAGTGGATGAATGTATTTGAATGGGACCTTATGCCACCGCGCAAACACAACACAGTTCATTTTGGAACTAACAGTGAATGTATGTATGTGAGTTGAAACTAATCGTTTGATACTATTCTCGGCCAAAAAGTATACCAGTTATTTTTTGGACGCTTGTTTTTACTTTAGGATTTAAATTCTTGGAAACATTATTTTTTTTCTGGAGCATTATTCATCTCATGATGATCTGAGAACAGAAACAGATAGCGACTAGCAATTCTTAGGTTAGGTTATGCACCCAAATCTGACATTTGTGTTCATTTATAGGTATAATCGAGCAAACGGTTTTGGAGTTATATCCTTCTAGAATGTATCTGTTATTTCCTCAATTACTTGAAAATACGAAACCTATCCAATTCAAACCTCGTTATTAGTTGTAAAATGCCAACGCATTCTTGCAAAATTTCATGAGAATCGTATCACTAGAAAATTTTAAAAAAATCATCGAAAAAAATTTTGCGAGAGCCTTCCAAACCTAACTCTGCTGCCTAATTCGAAGTTTGAACACAATCGGATCTATATTGTCGAAGATCCGAGCAGCTTTGGATGAGTTCAGTAGCTTGGGAGGTGACCGTTATCCCGATAACTGTCGAACGAAAAGAGGGACTTGACATTATCATGGTAAGTTGCGCATCCGAGCCAAACGGTTTCGGAGTTATACCCATCTGGAATATTATTTACTCAATAATTCAAAACATGCAGACCCGATAGAATTGAAACTTGGTATCTAGCTGTAGAGTATCGATATAAAGATGTGTGGGAAATTTTGTCACGTCCGTACCATTAGAAAAAAAATACGAAAAACTATTATGTAGGTCACGATAACTTGAGACGGAAAAATATGGCGACTTCCAGTTTTCCGCGAGAGCAAGAGCCGCGCGGCTCCCCGTGTGAAAGAATATGAAAGAATTGGATGTAGGAGCCGAAAAAGCTCCCGCTCGGGAGCGAGCGCCGTGCGGCTCCCTGTGTGAAAGCGGCCTAATACTACGGTACAAAGGAGAACACTTGAATTTATTAGTCCCACCTATATATTTTCTTTTGAACCTCGAGCAATACAATTTGTTTTTTATCTAACAATAAAGCACGTGTATGAAAAAAGTGTTAGCAGAGGTTAGTGTAACGGGGTATCATATAATTTGATATATGATACTAGAGCTTAGGGAAAAAACCTCAGCAAAAAAACCCTATCTCCCCGTTAGTGTCGTGAATTATGAAAATTGAAATTGTTAACAAAATATGCTTATAGTGTTGATAAAATGTTTGAAAATTTCTTGTTGCATAATTGCGGTGGTATGTTTTAACCATTAACCTTAACCCATTAACAGCCAGCGTCCTATTTATAGGACAATATTTCTAATATTTTTTCAACCACTTCCACGTACCCTATCAATACCTGAAACTCAGCATCTAAGAAAAGACACTGTAGGATCATAAACCATCGCCTATAGTCCGCTGCTCAAGCAGTTTTTTTTCCTATGGAGTAGTAAACATTGCGTATATTTTACTCTTGTGTCTGATTTTCTTAATTTAGTGATTTTGTCTAAAATAAAGCAAGTAAGTAAAATATTATTATTTCTTTGGTAAGGCTTTAGACCAACATTACTGTACATTTTATTTGATTTGTTTAATTTTTATTTAAATTGTGTATTTCATTCTTAAATATGGTGTCGTATTAATATGACACTGGGAGTAATCGTGAATATTTTCTTTTGTAAATATTTGATTTCAGATTTGGTAGTATAGTGATAATTATGAGTGGAAAAACTTTTAAAACATTGGAACAAGCCATGAAATATTGCTTTTCCTAGCAAATTGAAGCAGACCTTCCTTGCCTAACTCTATAAGTTGATGAACTGACTGATGATGAGTTTGACAATGATGATCTTACGACGCCTATTGTAAATGACATTCTAGAGGGTACTGAAGTCCACATAATTCATAATGATGATCTGAATGAAATAACACAGGACTAAGATGATGACTATGATGAATGGGTAGTACCCTTAGCTACTTTGCGTGATCAAGTTATCGCAAATTCTTTTGGAGTAAGTGAACCTTCAACTTCTGCTAGAGGCCAATTACCATCCCAAATATTGAAAGTGTCTAAAGTAAAGGTAAAGACAGACTAGCAAAATACCTACCCGAAATATCTGTGGGATCCAACACAAAATAAAAAAAAATTAAAATTAAATGTAGTTTTATTTGTCTCATATTCTCCCAGCGTCCTATTTATAGGACAGCATTCTTCTGAAAACTAAAGAGTTCCTTTAATTTTAGTCAATGCCTATGCATTTCAGAGGTCCCAAAGACGAAAATATCCTATTTTTATAAAAATATTAAAAAAAAATTGGTTCAAGACCTGTGGACACGAGCTTTTTGCGCTCTTGTTCAAAGAGACAAATTATATCTCCGAAAGTATTGGTTTCTCAGAGTTGAGAATTATATCAGTGGATTCCTATGATAGAACTGCATCATGAAAGAAATTAAATTTAAAAAAAGTGTCGTTTAAAAAAATGCTTCAAAAATTATCTTTTAAAAAAAAGAGCAAGCTACAATGTTTCAATGCTTTAATACTTCAAAAATTGTCATTAAATTTATTTATCAAGATTAAATGAGCAATCTGCAATGATTCAACCTCGTGGAATGGGTTGTTGCAACTTACACTCGGTGCATAGTTTTCACAACTCCAAATACCTAAGGAAAGTATCATCGAAATGTCTAGAGCAAGGCTGGAGACAATCATAGCAGATTGTCCATTTATTCCTGATATTTGAGTAGGTAGTGGATTACGAACAAATTATTTTAATAGTTCGAAATATACCTATTAATAAAATACTATTCTCTTTTCATAATTTGAAACTTAATAGTTCATACCACTAACACATTCTTTTCTGTATTATGAACCTTAACTCAAGAAAAAATGATTGATACACAAATGTAGCTCCATATTCCGGTATTTTTTTGCTTGCAATATTATGAATATACTGTATATAGGAACATGTCTCACTACTTACAGAAGGAAAAGGTAATATTAACCACAGTGGTCAACGAACAGTAATTTCTTTGGATCATTCCCTTATGCTCTTCTTTCCTATTGCCTCCATAAACTACATCAAAACTGTCTTGTATACAGGGTGTCCCTAGTTCGAGTGCCTATAAGACGTTTCTGGAGAACTGTACATATTTGAAATCTGAAAATTGCGATTATGATAGTGCTTGAAATTCTCTAGAGAGCTTAAATATTTCCGAAGCCCAAGCACTTCCAGTTATACAGGGAGTGGAAATTAATGTGATGAAAAAATGTTTTTATTCAATTTTTGCATTCCTGTTATGATCAAGTATTCAATGCTGAATGCATTTCTGTTAAAACCATTGTATTAGTTCGAATAGTTTTCAAAATATCGAAAAAAACTGGAAAAAATGTCAAATATGTTTAGTAGGGTAAAGTCGGGGAATCCCGGCCAGCGGGGTAATACCGACCGGACGGTTTCTCGTGTATTGGCAACCATACAACTTTTATTTTTATTGTGGGTTGCATATAGGTGGCCCTAGAACATATCCATATATGTTTCGAATATCGAATGTGGAGGTTAGCCGTTTTGTGAGTGAAAAGAGTTTTTTGTGCTATTACTTATAAGAATTGGGTATTTTTAAAGGTATGTAAATTGATATTTTTATTCAGTTAACTCTGTGTTGTGGGTCTAGTTTATAATATCAATGTTAATCTTCGAATTGTTACACATCTCTTCATCCTAACCTCAACCAAAAACTTTAGGCAAACAAAACAGAAATAGCGTACATATGGGGTAATACCGGCCAGTCTAAGGCGGGGAATTCCGGCCGGCCGGTATTACCCCATGAATAAATGAATTTTATAATGAAATGAAGGGGGTTATTTAATTCTTTCACAGATGCCACGAAAGTATACAAGAAAAACAACCAAAGCTTCTTGGACTAAGGAACAGTTAGAAGCTGCTCTGAATGCAATTGCAAACGGGTTACCCGAGAGGCAGGCTGCAACAAAATTCAACATTCCTAGGTCTACTTTACAAGACAGGCGAAAAAATAAGAATATTTCAACACCTTCATTAGGACGCAACCCAATTTTTTCGCCCCAGGCCGAAAACGAACTTGCAGGTCAAGTTAAAAAGTTGGCTAACCTTTACTTTGGTTTGACTATGAAGGAAGTAAAACGGTGTGCTTTCATTTATGCCAAGTCAAATAATATTCAAACTCCTTTCAACCAAGAAAAAGAAGAGGCTGGCAAGGACTGGGTAGCCGGATTCATGTCACGCCATAGTATTGTTCTACGAAAACCTGAAGGAACGAGCATTAATAGAATAACTGCCTTCAATCGGGAGGAGGTTTCGATTCTCTGGAAAAATCTTCGATTTCTTATGGAAAAGTATAGATTTTCGCCACAGAGAATTTTTAACTGTGATGAAACTGGGATTACGACAGTCCAGCGTCCAAGCAAGATTTTTGCAGCAAAAGGCCAAAGAAGGGTTGGATTTGTGACCAGCTGGGAAAGGAGAAAAACAACAACGGTAATGTGCGCTTTCAGTGCATCCGGCACATATGTGCCCCCTATGTTTATTTATGCCCGAAAAAGAATGGCGCCACAACTGAAGCGAAATGGCCCTCCTGGCGCAGTCTATGAATGTTCGGACAATGGTTGGATCACAGAGGAACTCTTCGTAACATGGTTGAAACATTTTCAGTCAACTGTAAAGTCATCCCAGGATGATCCTGTGCTTCTGGTCCTGGATAACCACGTTAGCCACTGTACGTTACAGGCGTATATTTTTTGTAAAGAAAACGGTATCATCGTTTTGACCATCCCACCCCACACTTCTCATCGCCTTCAGCCTTTAGATGTGTCTTTTTATTCCTCCCTAAAGTCTGCCTATCATAATGAATGTGACAAATTTTTGACCAGTCATCCAGGAGAGAAAATAACCCCCAATGAAGTAGCTGAGTTATTTAGTAAAGCGTACAGTAGAGTAGCTACACCTGAAAAAGCAATAAAGGGTTTTAGTGTTACTGGATTGTTTCCCTTTAATCCAGACGTCTTTACAGAGGAAGACTTTGCACCAGCAGAAAATCTTCAAAGAAACAGTGAACACAGGGATTTCGAAAATTCAGAAGTGAGAGTGAATGAGACTACCCCTGAAAAAGTTACTTCATTGGATAATGAAGTCAACAAAACTGTTTCTTTTACAGAAATTATCACTGTTCCATCATGTTCCAAAATTAAAATGGCAAAATCTAAAAGAAAGTCTTCTAAACAGCATTCTGTTATTTTTACTTCCACGCCTTTGAAAGAAGCATTAGAATTGAAACAATCGAAAAAGAATACAAAACCTACTAAAAACGCGAAAAGGAATGTGTTTCAGGAAAAAATTCAAATATCTGCACCAAGAAAAAAGTCTAGGAGATCAGCACCATTGATAAATTATGAAGAAGATAAAGAAAATGAAGAAATAGAAACAGAAGACGATGACTCGGATAAGGACGTCAATGAAGATATTTGTATTGTGTGCGGAGAATTTGGTAAAAATGGAGAAATTTGGCTAAGGTGTGTTATTTGTGGTCAATGGGCACACAAAGCCTGCTCAAATTCATCGAAGGAAAAGAAATTTATATGCGATTTTTGTTCGTAAATGAAGGCCGGTATTACCCCATGTGTGCGGGGAATCCCGGCCATTTCAGCCTTTTATTTTTTATTTTGTTATAATTAAATGTTTTGTTTTCTAATGTTTTTTACTACTTAAATGAGTCAAGCATATTGTATTGTTTCATTTTTTTCCTATGAGGGCCCTAAAATATCTTCGACAATGATTTTATAACCAAATATCCTTAAGCGGCCGGCATTCCCCCACTTTACCCTAAGTATTATGTTCATTATTCTTATTTTGAACACCCTGAACGTAAACCGTTTTCACAACATCGAAGAGGAAGAATGTGGAAAGGTCATGCATCTTTTGAATTCCAGAAACATCATCACAGGGTTCTTCAAATTTTGTGTGATTTTCAAATCAGAACCGTATTTTTTTATGATTGCATTGTATTCTGCGGTGAAAAATAATGAAAGTTCTCTTACATTAATTACACCCTGTGATGCTATTTCTGGAATTCAAAAGATGCATGACTTTTCCACATTCTTCCTCTTCGATGTTGTGAAAACGGTTCATGTTCAAGATGTTTAAAATAAGAATAATGAACATAATACTGACTGAACATATTTGAAATTTTTTTTCGGTATTTCTTTCGATATTTTGAAAACTACTCAAATGAACAATGGTTTCAATAGAAACGTATTCAGCATTGAATACTTGAACATTCCAAGATTGCAAAACTAGAAAAAAAAATTTTCATCAAATTTATTTTCACCCCCTGTATAGAAGTGCTTGGGCTTCGAAAATATTTAAGATCTGTAGAGAATTTCAATCAATATCATAATTCCAATTTTCCGATTTCAAATATGTACAGTTCTCCAGAAACGTCTAATAGGCACTCGAACTTAGGACACCCTGTATATTCACAAATTCAAGAATTGAATACTTGCTTTCCAACTACGAATTGACAATCTCCGAGATATGTATCCGTCAAACCTTCTTTCAACCGTCTAGCTCGTTCCGTTCGAGAGTTATCGTGTTAACGGCCGGTCAGCCGGACAGAATCGATTTCGACCACGGATTCTTGATCAGTGAGTCAAAACAAATCGTTTAAGACCATTTTCAGCCAAAAATTCGAAAATTACAGACATTTGGGCAAATTGATAAGCACTCTGTTCCGAAGAACAAGAGCGCCAAAAAATAATTTGTGTGTTAATGAGTTAATCTTCTTCAGCGTATAAGCAACATTTGTAAATGTATATGCAAAGGTTTGTAAGATTTTATTCTCCTTAAAAATTTGTCGACAAGATGCTAACGGACCGAGGTTCAATATTGCAGCTAATATTCGTTTGTGTGCTACGCATGCTCTGGAAACGTAAGAGAAACTTCCCCAGGACAAGATTTTTTAACATAAGGCTAAAGGTATACCAGACCACAATAATTGTTAATTGCACAGGTAGTAGGCAACATAGTTTTACAAAAAACGTCGATGTGAGTCGTCAATCTTAAATTTTTGCCCACATATAATCAGTTATAATATCACAAGAGCATAGACAATATTCGATTATTTACCGATTCACGTGACGTTTTCGCGAAACATCACGAGAGCGTAGCTCGAGTGATGTTTCGCGAAATACGTCTAGTGAAGAGGTGAATAATCGAAACATATTGTCTTTGCTCGAGTTGGTATTCGTTACGATTATATAAAGAGTAATATTTTAATTCTTTTATTGATTAATATTAATATTGAAAGTACAATTATTATAATACATATTTGATGTATTGTTATTTTCGGAATTTGTAGTGTTGGTACTATTGCTGACACTGGATGTGGAAGGATTAGGTATGTTTCTCATTTTCTCAATTATTTGTCTATGGTGTTCTGCAGTGAGTTTCAAATACGGTTTCAGAGATTCCGATGACGAGTGGCCTGTTATTTTGGTAATTTCTTGCAAGTTTGCCCCTGAGTGTGACAAGATACTCACAGCAGAGGAGCGATTCGAATGATTCGTAATTTTCCTTTTTTTCGTATCTAGTCCGATACTTTCAGCTGCTGTACGTGTCCATTTACTCAACTGATTTAAACCTACAGGGCAATTTTGATACCATTTTCCTGTTTTCTGCCAATCAATATTAGGTGTTAAAAAAAGACGATTGGTTGTGATATTTGGAGTCCTTTTGCTCAATAATTTATCCAAGAGACGTACTGGACACTGATTCGTGGACTCTTTATTCGTTACCAACCATTTAGAATTTGTGGTACGTTGTTCACCACCTTGTACTGTTTTTGAAAATACTGGATTGTATTCGATTCGTCCCGTATTTTGACCGTAATTGTCGAACTCCTTTTTGAAATAGTCAGTTAAGCAAAAGGCCGCTTCATTACCACGCCATGCCAATTCCACAGCACAAATTTGATAAAAATTTTTTTGCAAACCATCTGGTGTATTTTCATCGAGACTTGAAATAATTTTGAGTATTTCATTCTTATTAAGAGCGGCTGAGCTCTCTTTTTTTCTGTCGGGGATTGCTTGTAATTTTTTCCTCTTGGCTGTACGGGCCTTTCTCGCATTTTCGAAAATTGTATCTTTAAATGGATTTATTTCTCTGTTGAAGTCTTCATGAAACTTTTTCTGTAAGAGTTTAGCAGAAATATTCCAAATGGTTTTAACTGTACCTACTTTCTTTATATTCTTTTCCATCTGCACGTTTTATATTGAATGCCCAATCTTTCAAAATATTCGCTACTTCATCATTTGAAATATCAGCACGAAGTTTGTAATTTCGATGTTCACAAAACACCGTGAACTGTTTCCAAACATAATTATGTGTCTTCGTGGTATTTTCTGGTGTTAAATTAACAATTTCTTGGTCAATTTCACCACTTGAACTCAAACCAAAACGATGCATCTTCAAAAATGCACTGACATTTCATTGACATTTATCGTCACTATGGAAATTATTCCAATATGGCTGGAGGCGAATCACCAAAACGATTATATACCGTCGTCAAGCGGTATATTCAGTTATCTATACGACGTTACTAAGAGAAATACAGGAATTCTATTGGTTCATTATAATATGAGTTATATAATCAAAAATATTTAGTCCAATCACATGTTGCAATGGTGTTTTCCCCGAAGTTCACACTTCGGGGAAGAGCAATGAAAGCGAACAGTTTTATCGACGTTCGCCATCAGATTATTCGAATAACATCATTAACAACAATATGTACACTCGAAGACCCAAACGATCACTTCAGACTTACCCATTGAGAATTCGTGCTAAAACTCAATTATGTCCAGTCTCTTTGCTTTGAAAGGAAATATTTCAGAGGCTTGAAGTTCGGCGAGTGGTATTGAAGATCCAATTCAGTGATTGATAGGAGTTATTTGCTCATCAGTCTGAAAATAGTTCCCTTTAAATATTTTTATGTCATAATTTCAAGAAATTCTGATCCAATCTAGTTGAAATTAATTAATTTCTACTCAAAGATTCATGTGAGACACCTACATATTTCTGCCACATTTCTCTCATCTTGGATTGAAGCTATTGGATAAATTATGTTAACCTTTAATGCAATGCCACTAGACACACATATTCGTTTTTCACAATATATTGGAAAAACATTTTTGGGAAAAGCACTGACATGAAGTCAGGAGCTTTTGCGCGCATGTTCGATTGTTTTTTCACGCCTCATACGAAGCAGATCGAGATGAAATTCTTATTTAAAAATGTGGTTCAAGCTCTGTGAACAGGAGCTTTGGCGCTCTTGTTCAAACTTTGACAAATCGTATTTCCGAAAGTATTGGTTTCTCAGTGTAGGGAATCTTTTTTCAATTTGGCTTCTGTGCGTCAATTTTGAAGAATTTTCGTAGTTAATTTCATTGATTTCAAATTTCAATAATTATCAAAAGTTTGAAATATCATATCTCCGAAAGTATAATAAGTTTGTTAGAGTTGAAAATGATAACAGTGGATTCTGATGATGGATCCGCATCTAGAAGAAAATTAATTGAAAATTTGTAATGTAGAGAAAAAAAAATTGTTAATCCGAAACCACCTGGCCGATTTTGTCCTATATCGAACTTAACCGAGATATTTATCCCCACACCTACCCTGAAAATTTGATCTATCTACCTCATTCCGTTCAAGAGTTATCGTGGTTACGGCCGGTCGGACGGACGGACCAACCGGATGGACGGACCGGCCACACGGACGGACCGGCCACACGGCCGGACAAAATCGATTTTGACCACCGATTCTTCATCATTCAGTCGAATCAAATCGTTTTATTCCATTTTCAGCCAAAAATTCGAAAATTACAGACATTTGGGCAAATTGATAAGCACTCTGTTCCGCAGAACAAGAGCGCCAAAAACGGTAGGTCGAACTTATGCACGGAATTTAAGCTGACAATATTATTATTGATAACGTTGCATGAACCTCTATTGGACACTTTTAATCGAATATACCATCGATATAGTCCTTTTTCTCAGCATGAACGCATTTAGTATCATTTTAATGACAGACTTGAGTAATGAGAGATTCGTCTAAGATCATATTTTTTTAAATTCTGACATATGTATTCTATGCGAATTGAAATTCGTTTAATATCCAATAATATAAGAAAAAAACTTCCTTTTGGATTAATTTCAGAATTCGATATTCACGAAATTCCGTGAAAATTAGTGCCGTAGCATTCTATAAGTAATTACTGAGTTTTAATTGGATCGGCTTCATATATCTTAAGTTATAGACGAAAAAGTAACTATACTTCAATGGCGTATATAACTCCAAACAGTTTGGTCGAGTGTGCCTATAAACGAACTTGTCGCATTCGGATGCAGAACCTACCTAGGGCTTCACGCGAAGGCGAGATTTTTCTCGTCTCGTCTCGTAAAAGTGGGACGAGACTAGACGAGATTTTTTCTAAAATATTATAGGCGATACGAGACCACATACAGCGCAACACGAGAGTCTCGTTTTTGGTCTTGTTAAATTTTTTGAATGAAGTTTTATATACGACTCGACTTTTTTCAACACCCACAGAAAGCAATTGAATATGAAGAGTTTCCACTATAATTACCAATATATTTTGTCTATATTAAGCATCGATCGTTCTAGAAATATACGATTTCTTAGAAAATTCTTAAATCGTTATAACCTTGTGGTAATTCGATTATTCTTCAAGAAATAATAGAATTCATAACCATAGAAAACGATGCCATTATGAATTCAATACTTAATGGACAACTTTTATTGCCCCTAAATCCCAATGCTTGAAAATTTTGTCTCTATCTGAACATCTGGAGAAATTTATTCTCTTGTGCTCCTTGTAGTGAAGAAGTGAACAATTTTTGTATACATCTGTGGAACTACGTATAATAAAACTGGTAAAGAAATGAAGCTATTCAATGTTTCGAAAAGTGTTATGAGGAATACGCTAAAAACACCCTCAATGATCTACTGGGAAGGTATTCTTTGAGAACTATAACAAATTGTTCAGTTCTATTAAAACATGTATCGACATTGATAGCCTATTCAAAACATCAAAAAAACTTTCGAAATATTGGAAAGCTGAGTTTAAAGAATATTTGCTGTTAGAATGAGCAAATATGAATCAAAATATTCCACAGTGGTGGAGAGTGATGAAAAAGTTCTTCCTACACTTTCCAAGATGGCCGAGGATTTATTAATGGCTACATCCGTACCTGTTGAAATATTATTTTCCACAGCAGGTATGATGATGGCAAAAACACTTACATCATTGAAAAATGATGTGATGCAAGGGTGATTATGTTTGAATTCTTGGTCATCGAGTAATTTAAAAGTTGAAATTATCAGTGTTAGAAATTAAAAATAATATGTACATGTACAAATATTTTTGTATAAGAGAATGAATAGATGAAAATATCCTGACAGTCAATATGAACTTACGTGGACAAAACACTACAATTATAGCAGCATATGCTCCTTCGAACGATGAGGTAATTGCGATAAAAGAGACTTTCTTCGACAAAATTGACATGATAATAGCAAAAATCGGCAGCTCTAGAGAGATTGTTCTACTTGGTGACTTCAACGGAAGAACAGGAAAACAAGTAGATGACGTAGTGGTGGGACCATTTGGTGAAGAAATTGTGAATGACAATGGTCAAAGACTAATAAACTTATGTGCAGCACACAATCTAACTATAAGGAATGGATTCTACAAGCATAAAGATATTCATCGGTTTACTTGGATACAAAATACCCGAAATCTGAGAACAATTATTGACTACATCATAACGAAACAACAGTCAACATTCCAATGGAAAGATGTGCGTGTCCTGCGTGGAGCTTCGTGTGGAACAGAACATTACTTACTAAGAGCCCAAGTGATTTTTCCGTTTAGAAGAGAAACTATAAAACCAGGAATAAAAAAATCCGAGAACTTAGACGAAATAAATAACAGCAAATATAATTTCCAAAGCTTTGGAGACGAAAGTACCGTACACCTATATCAGAGCAGATTAGACCAGAAATTACTACCCAATATACAACATGCAAGTTTTGAACAAATTTACAACAATATCATTGTGAGTTTAAAAGAAGCTACCAGAGAAGCAGTAGGGATAAAAACAAGAAGAACTAGTAAGAAGCTCTGGTGGAACGAAGATATCGAAGCACTGGTTAATGAGAAAAGGCAAAAATACTCTAGATGGCTCAGCACGAAAAACGAGTGTGATCATAGAGAATATAAAGACACTAACAGACAACTACGTAAAATGATCAAAGCAGAAAAAAACAAAATGTGGGACAAAAAATGCCAAGAGGTTAATAACTATATAGGTGGACGGAAGTGCTCAGAAATCTGGGGTTTCATAAGAAAGCTGAAACACAATGGGGAAGATCTAGCGCAAATACAAGTCATTGAACCAGAACAATGGAAGAACTACTATGAGCGGCTGCTATGTGAAACAAGACAGCAATTCATTGCTGAATCACCGACTAGAAGAATACAGGTTGTGGGAGAGGAAGTCAGAATACAGGAAGACAGAGTAAAAAAAGCCATCATGTCCCTGAAGAACGGGAAATCTAGCGGTCCGGAAGGAGTTTATGCAGAAATGCTGAAGTTTGGCAGTGCTAAGCTCATAGCACACATTACCTACATTATAGACCAATGCATAAATGGACACCCGGTCCCTGATCTTTGGAAGGAAGCTCATATCACTCCTATTCACAAAAAGGGCAATAAAAGAATGTGCGATAACTATAGAGGGATATCGGTAACTAGTCTGATGAGTAGACTGTATGGTAAAGTTTTGAGGGACCTAATTGAAGAAGAATATGAAGAATACGAAGAAGAAGAGCAGGCTGGCTTCAGAGCAGGACGATCCTGCACTGACAATGTATTCTGCCTTAAGCAGGTTATCGAAAAAAGGAGTGCCAGAAACATGGAAACTCATATCACTTTTGTAGATCTCCAGAAGGCGTATGATACTGTCCCACTATCTAAACTGTGGCAAATCCTTAAAAATTCCAATATAAACTACAGACACATAGAAGCACTGCAAGAACTATATAAAGGATCTAAATCAAGAGTAAAAATTGGAAAATTTCTAACAAAAGACTTCGCAGTAACAAAGGGACTGAGACAAGGATGCTGCATTTCACCCACTCTTTTCAAAATCTACGTGGCAGCCTGTCTGAAAATGTGGAAGAGGAAGATACGAGGTATGGGAATAGAACTCAACAACAATTGCATTTATACGCTACAATTCGCAGATGACCAGGCGGTTCTTGCTGGAGACAAAGACGATATGGAGTACATGGTACGAAAACTTGTGGAGGAATCTGATAAGTGGGGCTTAACGGTCAACATGGTGAAAACTAAATATTTGAGGATAGGGGGTCCGCGCGGTGATCTGGACCTGGAAAATGGACATCATATATCTGGCTGTCGGGACTGCGTCTACTTGGGAGTAACGTTCGACGAGACGGGCACTGACATTAAAGAAATTGAAAAGAGAATAATCTCCGCAAAAAAAATGATAGGATGTCTCAACAGTATTCTATGGAATGAGGAAATAACTAAGGCTAGAAAATTCCAAATATACGAGACCATGATCAAAAGCTCACTCACATATGGTGCTGAAACCTGGAGAATTCCAGAAAGATTAAAATCAAGAATAGAAGCTGTTGAGATGGACGCGATGAGAAGATCAATGAGAATTTCTAGAAGAGACCGGATAAGGAATGAGAATGTGAAAGTTGGAATGGGCATTGAGGGAAGGATTTGGCAAGATATAGAAGTGAAACAACTCACATGGTTTGGACATGTTAAACGAATGCCAGATAACCGACTCCCTAAACAAGTTCTTGATTGGAAACCACAGGGTCGACGGAAAAGAGGCAGACCCAGATTGGAATGGCAGAAATCCATCGAAAAATCAATGAGCGCCAGAAATTTAACACCTGAAGATTGTGCACAACGACACACTTGGAAGTTAGGCGTCGGACAGCGTCGAAAGACGTTATAAACCGACTTTTATATATATTATATATATAAGAGCGTAATAAATATAGCTTTACAAAATTATTAATTATTGTATACCATTTCGTGTATATATAATAATATGTATTTATTATCGTTATTCAGAATTAAGAGAGACGAGACGAGACAACTGATAACGAGACTAGAACGAGACTTAAACGAGTCTCAAGTTTTTGGGAATTGGCGAGAGCGACACGAGATTGTCTATACTCTCGCCTACTCTCGTCTCGTGTGAAGCCCTAAACCTACCCTGAAATTTGCAAGTGGTTTTCTATTTCCATTCCCAAGTGATCGTAAGATACCTACATAATATTATATCAAAATTTCTTTTGAATTTTCTAATGACGTGATCCGCACAAAATTCCACACACGTCTTTGTGTCAGTTACCAAGTTTCAATTCGGTCGAATTTCTATTTTTTGAGTTATCAAGAAAACAAATTCCGTTTGGGTATAACTCCGAATCCCTTTGGACGATTATGCCCAACTCAAATTTAAATGTCCCATTAAGGTGCACAGCCTACCCTGGAAATTGCAAGTCGCTATCTCATTATATTCGAAAGTTATCGTGGCAACGGTCATCGATCCAGCTACTGAACTCAAACAAGGCCGCTCGGGACTTCAGCAAGATAGATCCATTCGTGTACAAATTTGAAACTTGGCTATGCAGATAGGTTTTGAAGGCTCTCGCAAAATTTCAGCCATATCGATCGGATAGTTTCTGAGATACAAATTTTTTTTCAATGATTTTGGTAAAATTTTTTAGTGATACAATCCACAAGAAATTTCGTAAAAATTTGCACGTCGGCATTCAACTATTTACCATGTTTGAATTGGGTCGGATTTGTGTATTTTGTGTTATTAATGAATTAACAACAGAATTTCAGATGGGTAAAACTCCAAAATCATCTAGCTGATTGTGTCTATTATCAAACTCAAATGTCACATTTGGCAGCGCAACCTACAAAAAATTGCAAGTCGACATCTCTTTCCATTCTCAAGTTATCGTGAGATACATAATATATATTTTTTTTAATTTTCTTGTGATACAATCGTAACAAAATACCACATTCGTCTTTATGCTGGTATTCAACAACTAGTTACTTAGTATCAATCTGTATCGATTGAAACCAAAATACGTACTCATGAACTGTTGGGTCGAGTATGCCCATTAACTAACTCTGTCACATTTGGATGAGCCACCTACCCTGAAAATTCCAAGTCGCTATCTCTTTCCATTCCAAAATAATCGGTGCAATGGCTGGCTTGACAGCTGTAGAAAATCAAATTTAACCCCGAATCAGTGAGTAGAACCTAATCGTTTGAGACCCTTTTCGGCAAAAAATTCGTCTGTAATATTTGGGCTAAATGATAGCAAGCTGTTCCCTGTACATGCGCGCAAAATGGCAATATTGTCATATTAAGCAGGTAATAGGCGTACACTTGAATTTGTGTAATCTCGAAAAGAAAGTACAGCTTATTTAGTGACTTGGGAGCACGTGCTCTCTTGGTTACAGGTTGATTCCCATTCAATTTCAACAATATTCTTGCGCTTGAGGTATCAGTATTTCGTTCATTTTATTAATGCATATTAGTATGCTTAGAATATGATGTAGGGATAAGAAGTAATTCGATATTACTTTTTTCTCGCATATTCTAGGGAACCTCTAGCCCAAATCTCTGTAATTTTTGAATTTTTTGCCGAAAATGTTCTCAAATGATAAGATTTGACTCTCTCATGAAGAATTTGAGACCTCATTCGGTAGTGTCGGACCGTCCGACCAGCCATTGCCACATTGCGACTTGAAATTTCCAAGGAAGGTTGCGTATCTCAATGCGACGCTTCATTTAATTAATGGGCATAATCGGCTTAACGGTTTCCGAGTAAAAGAATTTTTTCAAACAATAAACATATTCAATTGAATGGAAACTCGGTGACTAGTTGTAGAATGCCAACACAAAGATTTATGTGATATTTTGTGATAACTTGCGACCGGAAATAGATAACGACTTGCAATGATCAGGGTTGGTTGCACATCCAAATGTTACAGTTAAGTTCGTTAATAGAGATAATCGATCAAACGGTTCCGGAATTATATACATCTTAAATTTTGTTGTTATTTCCTCAATAACTAAATATATACAAATCCAATTCAATTTAAACTTTGTATAACTACTTGTATAATAGCGACGCATCAGATTTTCGAAATTTCGTTAATATCATAGCACTAGAAAATAATGAAAATTTTGTTTTCCTTAAATATTTCATTTCGTTCACGTTTGATGAATAAAGGAATTAAATACCGTTTCAATGAGGATCTGCATGACATACATTTGTATTTAAAACAGATTGGAAAAACGATGTGAGCAGAAGCATCGGCGCGCTTGTAGGTACGGAAATTCCTTAAAGCTGTTTATTTATTTTCCTTTTCGAATTCAAATATTGAAGGGATTTCTAAGAACAAGAAGGAATATTTTTGAAAACTAGCGGAGGTGATTCTTCTCCAAGAGAACCCATGCGCCTACAGAGAATTATATTTGTGAGAGGAGACTTTTGAAAGGTTATGTAGTATTTATAATTTGTTCGTTCTTCTCCTCTTGTCTTTTCATTTTTCAGGAGTTTCGGGTACCTTGGAGAAACCTCTCCGTTTTTTGACGAAGGAGTCCATATTGAAGAAATAAATGCCTATCAATATTTTTAAATTGCAGTAAATTTTGTGAACAATAGTTACAAATCACGACACTCATGGGGAGACAGGGTTTTTTTGCTGAGGTTTTTCCCTAAGCACTTGTATCATACGTCGAATTGTATGGTACCCCGTTACACCAACCTCTGCTAACACATATACAGCTCTCAGTCAAAAGAATATATATATATATATATATATATATATATATATATATATCGCGATGGCGTACCATCTGGCTTCCGTATAGATTTGTAGCGCTGTGACATCCTGCAGTATACACGCATGTGTATAAGAGCAACTTAAATGCATCGAGATCACGGTCAAAGTGGGTTCCTACCATTTGGCATCAATGGAATATAGATACATGCCTGGATACGGAATGATATTTACATTTTTTCTGAAGGAGTGTATGATGTTTATAATGGTTCATATGGTTCGCGTACGATATGGCTTCCGATCATTTATTCATCGGTTGGAGAGTAGACTGCCAGATGTTCCCTTATCTTAGATGTAACAGATAAGACAAATGAATTCGACGTTTTTTCAAGCTCTCTGTTTTCAGGCGGAATTATATTTTTATGTATTGAAATATAGGACTAAACGTAACAGGTTTCTTGATTACTACGATTCGGATTCAGATTATTTTTTGAGAATAATTTCCTGGATTTTAGTAACTCCCAAAATTGAATTATTTATATTTTTGATTGAATTATTTCTTAAATACAATTCAGTAATTTCTTACGGTAGGTACCTACGATTGTTTGTGTTTGAATTATAGGTGGATTATTACATTTATTACTTTTGAATAATTTCGCAAAGTGTCTCTAATTTCGTTGCTATTGCAACAACATATTTGAAACACAAAACTTCTACAGTCTTTCTTGTGGTTCGAACTGAAGGCCGTTTTCAAAACTGTTTTCGGAGGGTACTTCGACTTATGATATAAATTGGTATTTTTCCTTCCGGCAATTTCCAAATTTTGGCCGAAAATAATCTATAACAAACAGTTCAGTCTTAATGCTGAACAATTATTGGTCAAATTCAATTCTGTCCGTCTGTCTGTTTGTGTTTTGCCGGCATTGAAAGTTGAATACGGAATATTTCGTCGAGTTCGTGAATGTTCTTGGAGGAATAACTTTTTATTTCGATAGTTTTCCTGGAAGCTGTATGAAAATGCAAGACTAAAATAATGGAAAAGATGAAATCATCCAAAAATTTTAATGAATCGTAAAAAATGTCCTTCAGCTCTTTAACTTGACGAAAAGTTTCGGTAATGGTTTTGAATGATTTGATTTGAATTAGAACTGGGTTGGTTGAGAATGTTGCAGAGGTTTCGGTTATATCTTGGGTGCTTTGTTTTTAAAATGCTGAAATTTCAAAAGAGCTCGGAGCAGGAAACAAAGTGAAAAAACTTTTGAAATTTAGTTCTTTATAATAACTCGAAAAATACAGCTTAAATCGAATCGAAACTTGGTGAATACCAACGGTATTTCCGAACTAAATAGTTCAAACATACCGACACGAAGACTTATGCAAAATTTTGTGAGAATTGTATGCCATTTTAAATTCAAAGATATTTTTTCGAATATTTCCGAAACTACTGATTTGAATATATTGAAATATTTCAATAATCCGGACTTCTAGCTCAGTAGATAGAACGTGTGAATCTAAGAGGGTCACTCTAGTTGGTTAATGATGTTGTCCATTCTCCTGTATTGGACACTTAATTCGAATTTACCATGGTAAATTCGAAATAAGGGTGTCCAATATAGGAGAATGGACAACATAATTAACCATGGTAAATTCGATTAAGGGTGTCCAATACAGAAGAATGGACAATAGAACATACGCGCAAAATCTTCTGACTTCACGTCAGTGCTTGAACCAATTTTTTAATTGGCAGCACCCAATTTAGACCATGCCAATTGAAAGAGCCTGTCATTTTGCGTTCACTTCGTCAAAAATATGATTATTAGCTTTTTTTTACTAAATTAAATGGTAATGATTAAAGTAGATGTTGAAAGTGTGCACCGCTGGCTACCTGACAGTAACCAAGGCTATTAATAAATTCTTGCTGAACATGGTCAATAAAATATAAAAAACAAGTACGATTTCAACTTTTAATCTGACAGTAATAAAAACCGTCCTCAGTCGCTAAGGCAACTGCCAGACAACCATAATTTTTCACAATGTGTACGTAAAATGACAGGCACTTTCAGTTGGCAGAGTCGAAATTGGGTATTGATATTAAAAAAAATTGACGAGTACGTCATATCTCCAATAATGATTACGTCGTAAATATGGGTGGTATGGAAGTGTCTATTGGAAAGTATGGAAGTGTCTGACGATTTTTCAGAAAACCTCTCAGTTTCAGCAATAATGAATTTATTCGTTACTTTTCGGAAGGTCTGTATGATTATGCTGACCCTCCTGAATCCCGAGTCGCATGATATCCACTGAACTTGAAGCACTCATCATTCAATTCAAATTGGTCATCGTGAATAAGCAAGCCAAAGAGAACTGACTTCACGTCAGTGCTTTTTTGTGTTTTTCCTGTTTTTGCGCGTATGTTTTGTGGAGCATCGCGTTATCATTTTGCCCAAATGTCCGTAACTTACGAATTTTTTTACGAAAATGGTCTAAAACGATTTGGTTCGACTCCCCAATGAAGAATTAGAGGTCAAATTTGATTCTGTCCGGCCGCCCGGCCGTTGCCACGATAACTTTAGAACGGAAAGAGCTAGCGACTTTTCAGCGAAATTTTCAGGGTAGGTGGCGCATCCCAATACGACGGACAATTTGTTAATGGGCATAATCGGCCCAATGGCTTCCGAGTACCTAATAATTTTGTTTTCAACCAATATGTACCCGATCAAATTGAAACTTGGTGAGTAGTTGTAGAATATGAACCAAACAACGTTTGTAAAATTTTGTGAGAATCGTATGGCTAGAAAATTATTAAAAAATTATAAAAAAACATTTTTCTTGTCACGATAACTTCAGAACGGAAAGAGATAGTGGCTTGCAGTTTTCAGGATAGGTTGTGCATCCGAACGCGATATTTGAGTTCGTTTATAAGCATAATCGGCCAAGCGGTTTTAGAGTTATAGCCATCTGAAATTTGGTTGTTTTTTCTCCTCTTTAACTCGAAAAATACTAAACCGATTGAATTGAAAAATGGTCATTAGTTGTAGAATGCCAACGCGAAAATTCTCGCAAAATTTCGTGAGGATAGTATTTGCAGAAAATTTTTGAGAAATCATTGAAAATAAAAAAAAAATTCTATATATCAGTAACTATTGAAAAATGAAGAAAAATGTTAAAAGCCTGTTATTAAGTAGATGTTATTACACTGTCAAAGAATACCATGATGATTGTATCACTGATTAATTGCACTATTGTTTCCTTTTCTAATTTGACTTGTCCTATACATGTATGTACATTAGGGTGTCCCTTATATGTTAAAAAAAAAAATTTTTTTAGTTTTCGAAAAGCATACCCTTTTATTATATTTATTAGTCTATTAGTTACCCATGTACAGAATTTCAACCTCCTACGTTAATTTTATCCCGTGCCGACTTAGCTTCGAAGTTTTCGAAAATAGCTGTTAAACCCATTTCCTAACTATGCCCGTAGACCACCATCACTTAAATACATTCTATTAGATAAATTATCATGGAAATACAAATTTATATCATAAACTTTCTGCAACTAATGAAAATAGTCAATATATCTAATTATTAATTCGGATTGTTCCATTTTACTGTTCTTCATCTGCGGTAATCCAACAATGAAACTCCAGCATTAATTTAGCATCTCATTCAGCTGTGTCATTAAATGTTTTTAATCTAAAAATGATCTTTTCAGCTTCAATTCCACAATAACACACTCTCTTGCAGTGAACTACTGTCAAGTTTCAGTCACGGGAATAAATCTTTGCTCGTCACTGAAACCAACTCAATCAAAGATTTCCCTGAAAAAGGTAAAACTACTTGGAGTAGTATGAATGAAAGAGTGAGTTTCAATAAACTGATTAAACGCTCCTTTTTACCAAACGTAAAGATAGCCAGACATCTGGTTATCTTCTATTCTTCCTTGGATGGGACATATCTCTTTCCAGAAGCTTCAAAGCCTTTGCTGTAAATTTTCTACAATGTTCGTTTTCGTCCACTCATCAATCTCATCATCAAAATTTTAAATAACGACTATTTGCTCTGATAAGTACTACAAGTGTTGACAGAACTCGTTTAGAGTCGCTTTAAAAATTAATTTATCAACCCTTTCATAATCTTTTAAGGTTTGTAGAAAATAACAATGTTGATGAGGTGCTTCTCTGACAAACTGCATACCAGCTAGGGCTTCTCATAAACTGCCACAATAAATAGACAAAAATCTCGTAGAGCTTGTTCCTTCTTGGCACCCATTTCGAACTGAGATTGCAACAAACAGATTTTTTAATTGTAAATGGTTTTTGCCACCCAAAGAGCCTGGTGCATTGCTCCAGAATGTCTGATTTTTAGTTCATTATCATTATTTTTATCCAGAAAAAGATCAGCGAGCCCGATTGATTCACGATAATGATCTCAAATTATCGATTTTGCCCGTTCATTGTTGAAAAACGTCACCAATTCATCAATATTTATTTGTTCCACAGAGGTGTTATCGAGGGTGTTGTTGAACACAATCGGTACATGTTTTGATGACACTAGGATTAATATCCATCCAGTTGTCTGTAAACTTAGTGAACAGCGTAATATCAGGGCTACTAGTAACTAGCTGGATCTTGGATCAAACGCAGATTTGAGAACCCGGCCTTCAAGTGCATTTATGACTGCTTTCGATTGATGCTTAGTTGACATCTGTCTAATGTTGCAACTAATTTTGTGGTCACAAAACCTTTTCTTCCCCTTCTTGTCAACTTACATATTGAGATGTGGCAGCCTGAGGTTCTTCCAGACTTTCTTCAGAGATTGTAGATTGTTCCTCTATTTCTCCATGTGTTTCAAAGCTGTGTGAAGAATCAATAATTTCTTGGAAATAATTTGCCGTAATTTCTTTCTCTCTTACGCCAGTTTACTCAGCGCTGCCCTTTGTTCAATTTCAGCCAACTTTTTGTCAACACCTGGTAAGTATCCCGGACGTCCTGACTCGCTTTGTTTTTGCAAGAATATTTTATCTTCTGCAATTTTTATTCTTTCGAGAGTATCAGCATGTGCGATAACGAATAAATTATCTACCTACTTCAAATTTAAAGTTTTCATTGTGGTGCCTATAAACATCCTTAATCTTCTAACTATTCCTTTGAAGCTCACGACAGACTTGATCCACTAAGTTTTTAACATCATTACGAACAGTTTTGGTAGGTATTCTAGCCTTTTCACAGAATATAATACTCTCTCGAAGAATTGTACTGTCAATAACAGTCAACTTAACTTCGCGTATATTAAAAAATAAATACATAAGAATTTGACGAATAGACGGTAATTTTGCACTTGTTATTTGTCGACTTACTTCACCAAATAGAAAAAAACATTTTTATTGCTTCTTAGTTCCACTGACATCCTCAAAAATCAAAATAATACCCAATGGTTACTCGAAAAGCCGAAATAAACTGACAATATCAAAGGGCATGCGCGCCGCGTCTGTGACTGAACTCGTATAAACTTCTTTACGCGCAAGTCGGCACGGTTAGTTCTCTTCCAAATGAGGTAAAAAATGGTTATCGAGTGTTTTGGGTCCAAATGAACGAAACAAGAGCCTATGCGTTGTGAAATTAAAACTTTGAAAAATAAGGGACATCCTAATGTACATGTCCTAAAGGATGAATAAATTATTATTATTATTAAATTATTATTATTATTATTATTCGTCTGAAATTGATGAAATTTTGCAAGAGCCTTCAGAACCTAACTGTACTGCCAAGTTTTGAGTTTTAACACGATCGGTTAAATATTGTTGGAGATTCGAGCAGCCTTGTGTGAGTTCAGTAGATGGGTGACCGTTGCCTCGATAACTTTCGAACGAAAGGACATAGGGACTTGTAATTTTCAGGGTAGGTTACGTATCCGAATGGAACAGTTAAGTTCGTTTTTGGGCATAATCGGTTTAACGGTTTCCGATTTATACCCACCTCTAATATTATTTCCTCGATTGAGTTATCGAGGAAGTAATATTACACGTGGGTGTAACTCAAAAACCGTTAAACCGATTATGCCCAAAAACGAACTTAACTGTCTCATTCGGATACGCAACGTACCCTGAAAATTACAAGTCCCTATCTCCTTTCTCTCGAACGTTATCGAGACAACGCTCACATATGTCATGAGTCGCGATATCTATCGGCTTCATCTGGTGTTCCTCAGGGCTCTCATCTGGGACCCTTGTTATTTATTATTTATATTAATGATATCATTGGATGTTTCAAGATGTGTAAGATATTAATGTTCGCCGATGATTTAAAAATGTTCATTAGAATCAGGGACCTCAGTGATTGCCTGCGGTTCCAGGAGGATATTAATAGTTTCACCGAATTCTGTGAGAAATCTAATTTATTCATAAATGAATCCAAATGTCACGTGATCACTTTTACCAGAAGTAAAAATCCAATAACTTTTCCATATTCATTGTTGAGTTCACAACTGATGCGTTCAACCCGCGTGCGTGATTTGGGCGTGACATTTGACTCCAACCTGAAATTTGACTTGCACATCGATAATGTCGTGACTTCTTCAAGTCACATGCTTGGTTTCATATTGAGACAAAGTCGATCGTTTTCCAGCTATAGATCCTTTATCACGCTCTATTATGCCTATGTCTTCAACAAATTAAATTTTGCCTCTGTTGTATGGAACCCCCAGTATACCACCTATATAGAGCGGCTTGAGAGAGTTCAAAAGAAATTTCTGCGCTTTCTGGGGTTCAAATTTGGCCTACGGTTGAACAGAGGAGATCCTGGTAATTATGGTATAAGGTTGAGACATTTTAATATGATGAGCTTGCAGAACCGCAGAATCATGAGTGACGTACTATTTGCACAAAAACTATTTAGTAATCGTTTGGATTCATCGACACTGGTCTCGCAGATAAACCTTCATGCTCCATTGAGGAGGTTCAGACAGCTGGAGACCTTCGTCTTGCCCTTAAGGCATACAAACAGCTCCAGGAATTCTCCCATGGTACGAATACTTGAGCGGTGCAACCGCTTCAAGGATATGGTTGATGTCATTGGTCAGAGTGAGATGACTGTTAAGAGATGTTTGGCAAATCACTTTAGAGATGTTTCTGTTTGAGGGTTTTTTTTTTTTTTTTTTTTCATTTATGGAATGGAAGGGGGAAAATGGTGGAAAATAGTTGTGTACCTACCAGAAGATAAAAACTATCTTTCGTATTTACGTAAAATGTGTATATTCTCAGATTAGAATTGAAATTTTGTTTTAGTCTTTTTTTTTTTTTTTTTGGTTTTCAACATTATGTTGCAAAGCACTTCTGTAATTGAAAATTGATTTTTTATTTTTCATTTGTGGACATTTTCTGGGTATTTGTTTACCTGTGTATGTTCCTACTGTAAATAAATAAATAAATAAATAATTAAATAAATAAAGATTCGATCGAATTGAAGCTTGCTAACTAGTTGTAGAAAATCAACATAAATACGTGAATTTACCATGGTAAATTCAAATTAAGAGTGTCCAATACAGGAGAATGGACAACATAATTTACCATGGTAAATTCAAATAAAGGTGTCCAATACAGGAGAATGGACAATAGAACATACACGCAAAAGCTCCTGACTTCACGTCATTGTTTGAACCAATTTTTGCAGGATTCATTTCACCTACCTATTAGTCTTTATTTTTTGTTGGGTGTTAGGATCGGAGGTTTCATAGGAAGAGAACGTTGAGTGTAAGATTAGACTTTGACTCCGCCTATCGCATCTCCCCAACATCTTGAAAAGTGTAATTTGAATATTATTGGAGTTTAATTAATACTTACTAGAAGATACCTAATTACTAGACTATTTCTATACCGGCTCAGGGCTCGAACTCAGGACTTCAAATTCGCGAGCCAATAGGCTAACTTCATCACGTCATATTACTTCATTAAATCAGTCAAAAAGTCATGTGAATAAATCTGAAAATTGTCTGAGAGCTCTCCGAATATACCATTATCCCATCATAAACCCTTCATGCAAACACCCTAGTATATCTAGCTATAAATTTCAGCAATATTTTGTTCCTTGTTTGGAAATATGTTCTGTATGGATAGTGACAAAATTGTTATACTCGGTTACAAATAACCGGTTGTCAGGGCGGCGTTGGGATGGCACTGTTTCAGAAATATTTATATTAAGAATACTGTCGAAAATGGTCACGAACGATTAGGTTCGATTCACTGTTGAGGAATTTGAGATCGAATGCAATTCTCTCTGGTTGACTGTTCGTTACCAGAATAACTTTCGCACGCAGACAGATAGTGACTAGCAATTTTCAGGTTAGGTGATGCATCTGAATGCAATGCTTTAGTTTGTTAATGGGTATAAACGGTTTCGCAGTAATGACATTTGAAATTTTCCCAATATTTCAACAAATACCCGTACAAGTCCGATCGAATTGACAATTGGTAAATAGTCGTGTTCCACTATAAAAACGGCTAAAAAAGCATTGACGTGCGGCAATCTGCTTTGGAGCGCATGCTAGACATGATAATGATTATACTGACCCTCCTAGGACTTTCCAAAGGAGATCTCTCAGAAGCTCCTAGGGGTATGTTTGACGAAGGAGAGGCAGTTGTGTTCTTTGTCAACTTTGCAACTCTATCCTCATGCCAGCTTAGACACAGCACTGTTAAGTTTTCATTGGACAGCAAATGGTATCCACTACCCTCTGAGTAGATTTCCGACCCGCTCTATCCACTGAGCTTGAAACACTCATCATTCAATTCAAATTTGCCATCGTGAACGCGCGCGCCAAAGAGCACTGACCTCACGTCAGTGAAAATATATTTTATGAAACCGAACAGTCGGTCTATCTAAATTTAGCATCAAATTGTAGAATAATGACCTTAATATGCATGCGAACTATTGTATTGATAAAGGTGCCAAAAAGTGTAAAAAAAATTTTTAAAAATTTCAAAATTTTGTTTCCATAATGACTCTCGAACAGAATGAGCTTGGCAGCTCAGATTTTCAGAGTAGATTTGGGAGATAGATATCTTGAAAAGGCATTTTGAATAAAAATTGAATTTGAAATTTGTTATGTACAAATTTCAAATTCAAGATGCCGTTTCATCATAAAAATCCAATTATATAATTTTGAACTCTAGCAAGTTAATACTTTGGGGGCGTCCATAAATTACGTGAGGTGTTTTTTTAAATTTTCTGACCCTCCCTCCCCCTCTGGTGAGATGTCGTGAGATTTTATTCAACCCCCTCCCCCATCCCCCAATCTCACGTGAGATTTTTCAAAATGTGGGTTTCTTACGTAAACGCGTTGGTTTGACTGTCAGTAGATGTATAACGTCAAAGTATGAATGAAATTATTCTCTTTCCAACGAATTAGTGAATGATCTTAATCATATTGCGATATAAGCTTAAGATTAAATCTTATGCATGAATAATCTGGATTAAATGGACCAAAATAGTATAATTTTTTTCTGTTTCAATCAGAAAAAAAAATTGCGTGATAGTTGCCGAGACCCCCCCTCTCTCCAACGTAAGATTAGATGAGATTTGACTCGAGTCCCTCCCCCCCTTAAACATCTCACGTAATTTTTGGACGCCCCCTTTCGAAGATATGATTTTTCGAAATTTCAATAATGAATCGTAGTTCTATGTTTTCACAGAATGCTATACTTGATTATTCTAGCTATGAATTATAATATGATCTGTGTTCTTACATGTCATCTCATTTTCCTATGAGAGATAAATGTCAAATTTATTTCTGGTTCGTTATTCAGCTATCGTAGAATTATGAGGATGATATGATATTATACTTTTAAGGTGATAATATAATGCCCATGGATAATCCATATGATGATGGAAATACATTCTTTGGTAAGATACATAATTGAATTATGTTCAGAATATCTCCAGTAAAAACAAAACTGCAATATTGTCTAATTAATATAGCATAATTTTCAGAGTAGATGTGAGGAACGAATGTCTCGGATAAGTTCGTTATTGGGAAGAATCGGTCAGTTTGAATTTAATTTCTTTCATGATGCAGTTCTATGGTAAGAATCCCAAAATCGAACTTGACCCTCCGATTTGGATGCGCAACCTACCCTGAAAATTGTAAGTCCCTATCTCCTATTTCTAGTGAAACGTTCCTCGTGAATTTTCACAAGAATTTTCGCGTTGGCAATCTACAACAAATTACCATGTTTGAATTGTATTTTGTATTTTTCGAGTTATTGAGGAAATAACAACCAAATTTCAGATAGATGTAACTCCAAATACGTTTGGTCGATTATGACTATAAACAGATTCCGATATCGCATTCGGCTGCGACCCTACCCTGAAAATTGCGAATCGCTATCTCTTGCTGTTCTCAAGTTATCGTTAGATACATAATATTTGCTCCTAATTTTTTTAAATTCACTAGCAGTACAATCCTCACAAAATTCCACACACGTCTTTAGGTCGATATTCTACAACTAGATACCAAGTTTCAATTGGATCGGGTCTGTATTATTTGAGTTATCGAGAAAATAATATTCCAGATGGTTATAACTCCGAAACTGCTGGGCCGATTTATGCCCAAACAAGCCTGAAAATTTCAACTCCCTACCTCTTTTCGTTCGAAAGTTATCGAGGCAACGGTCACCCATTCAACTACTGAACTTATCCAAGGCTGCTCGGATTTTCAAAAATATACATTCGATCGTGTTCAAACTTGGAATTTAGTAGTAGAGTTAGGTTTTGAAGGATCTCGCAAAATTTCAGTGATGTCGGGCGAATAGTTTCTTTATATAGAATTTTTTTCAATGATTTACAACTAATTTTTTAAAATTTTGTAATTATACGATTCTTGCGAAGTGTTGCAAGAACTTCCGCGCCGAAATTTTACAACTAGTAACAAAGTTTGAATTGAATCAGTTCTGAATTTTTCGAGTTATTGAGGAAATAAACACGAATGTCGAATTCATATTCACAACTTACCGTGAAAATTGCAAGTCGCTATCCCTTTTCGTTATCGTGACATAAATAATATTTTTTAATCATTTTTTAAAAATTTTTCAGCAAAACGATTCTTACAAAATTTCACAAACGTCTTCTAATTTGTATTCTACAACTTGGTACCAAGTTTCAATTCGATCGGATCTGTATTGGTTGATGACAAAATGATTACTCAGAAACTGTTGGGGCGATTATGCCCATTAACGAAATTGTCCGCCGTATTTGGATGGTCCACCTACTTTGAAGTTTTCAAGTCGCTCTCTCTTTTCATTCTCAAGTTACCGTCGAACGGCCGGCCGACCGGGCAGAATCGAATTTGACCTCTAATTCTTCATCAGTGTGTCGAACCTAGTCGTTTGAGAACATTCTCGTCAAAAAATTCGAAAATTACCCACATTTGGGCAAAATGATAACGCGATGTTCCCCAGAACGTACGCGCAAAAATGAAAGCTTAAGCTCTCTGACTGAACGCTATGTTTCGATAGACCTTTTTGCGCGTATGTTCTGGGGAACATCGCATTAACATGTCCTTATCGAATCTTTTGCTGAACATGATATCAAACGATTGGGTTCGACTCCCTGATGAAGGATTCGAGGTCAAATTTCATTCTGTCAAGCCGGACGGTCGGCCGTCCGTTGCCACGTTAACTTGAAAACGGAAAAATGTAGCGACTTAAAATTTTCAGGGTAGGTGGTGCATTCCAATACGACGGACAAGTTCGTTAATGGGCATAATCGTCCCAATGGTTCCGAGTAATAATTTTGTTTTCAACCAATACATGTCCGATCGAATTGAAACTTGAGTAGTTGTAGAATGCAAAACTAAGGACGTCTGTGAGTATCACACCCTCAATTATCAAGAAATATTATTTATGTCGCGATAACCTGAGAACGGAAAGAGATAGCGACTTGAAGTTTTCGGGTCAGGTTGTGCATCTGAATGGCACATTGGGGTTCTTTTATAGGCATAATCGGCCCAACAATTTTGGAGTTATACCCATCTGAAGTTTGGTTGTTATTTCCTCACTTACTCGAAAAATTCGAAACCTATGCAATTCAAACATGGTTATCAGTTGTAGAATGCCAACGTTAACATTCATAAAAATTTTTGAGAGGATCATATCTCTAAAAAATTTTTAAAAATTCATTGTAAATCAAATTCTTACATTCTATATATCAGAAACTATTCGTACCACATCCCTGACATTTTGTGACAGCCTTCAGAACCTAACTCTTCTACCAAGTTCCATGTTTTAATACGACCGGATCTATATTGTTGGGGATCCGCGAGATGCCTTGTGTGAGTTCAGTAGCTGGAAGGGTTACCGTTGCCTCGATAACTTTCGAATGAAAGGAGATAGGGACTTGCGATTTTCAGGGTTGGTTGCACTTCCTAATGGGAGAGTTTGAGTTCGGCATACGTTTTGGGCATAATAATTCCATCGGTTTCGGAGTTATAACCACTTGGAATATTATAACCTCGATAACTCAAAAATATATGCTCGATCGAATTGAAGCTTGATAACTAGTTGTAGAATATCGACATGAAGACGTGTGTAAAATTTTTTAGGGACCGTACAACTAGAACATTTTTAAAAATTTACGAAAAAATATTATGTATCTCATGATTCCTTGAGGACGGAAAGAAATAGGGACTTGCAGTTTTCAGGTTATATTACGCATCTGAATACGAAATATAAGTTCGTTAACTAGCATAATCGGCCAAATGATTTTGGAGTTCTTTCAATCTGAAATTTGGTTGTTATTTCCTCAATAACTCAAGAAATACTAATCCGATCCAATTCAAATATGGTTATTAGGTGTAGAATACCAACGCGAAAATTCTTGCAAAATTTCGTGAGGATTGTAGCACTAGAAAATTTTTAAAAAATCATTGAAAAAAAAATTGGTTCATGTACTGACGTGAAGTCAGAAGCTTTTGCGCGTATGTTCTCTTGTCCATTCTCCATTATTGGACACTCTCAATCGAATTTACCATGGTGAGTTCTATTGTCTGTTCTCCTGTATTGGACACTCTTAATCGAATTTACCATGGAAAATTCGGAGTGTCCAATACAGGAGAACAGACAATATAATTCACCATGGTAAATTCGATTAAGAGTGTCCAATAAAGGAGAATGGACAAGAGCACATACGCGCAAAAGCTTCTGACAGAGTCTTCTCGAAAAATCCCCTTCTTGTGCAGGTGCTTTATTAGGGTAAAGTGTCCGGTTAGTAGGCCAGTTACTGCCCTGAGCCTACTCCTATTCAGTGGTAGGACTTCTTCAGTTAATGAGGGGCAGGGCTGTCCCATCAATAACTTAATATGCCACTGACCCAAAGTTTCGTTCCAGTGCCGAGTGTGCTGTGCAAGGATCCATTTTTCAATGACACCTTTCATAATTCAAAGACATTTGGTGTTTTCGCTATAATACGTGGTTGGTCAGATTTTGATATGAATGGAATAGTCAGAATAATGTATTACGCTAGAATCCGCAATATTAAATATATCAAGCTGTCATCTCGATTATTTTTGAAGATCAAGTCTGCTTATTGCAAATTTTCTTTGAAATCCGCAAGAAACGAAATTTAACAAATAATATATGATTAAAACCCCTTCATTCACATGATGGATTGAAGTATTACAAAGAATCAGATGATATTTAAATTGGTTCTAGCACTGACTTGAAGTTAGGACCTCTTGCGCGTATGTTCTATTGTCCATTCTCCTGTATTGTACACTCTTAATCGAATTTACCACAGTAAACTCGATTAACAGTGTCCAATACTGGAGAATGGGCAATAGAACATACGCGCGAAAGCTCCTGACTATATGTCGACATTCTACAACTAGTTACCAAGTTTCAATTCGATCGAGTCTATATTTTTTGAGTTATCGAGGATTTAATATTTCAGGTGGGTATAACTCCGGAACCGTTAGAACGATTATGCTCAAAAATGAACTGAACCCTCCCATTCCCAATTGCAAGTTCCTATCTCCCGTTCGTTCGTTATCGAGGCAACGGTCACCCATCCAGCTACTGAAGTCACACAAGACTGCTCGGATCTCCAACAATATAGATCTGATCGTGTTCAAACTGGGAACTTGGTAGTAGAGTTAGGTTCTGAAGGCTGTCGCAAAATTTCAAGGATGTCGTACGAATAGCTTCTGATATATAGAATGTATTCCAATGATATTTGGAAAATTTTCTAGAGATACGATCCTCGCGAAAATTTCCAAGAATTTTCGCGCTGGCATTCTTCAACTAATAGCCGTGTTTGAATTGAATTGGTTTTGTATTTTTCGAGTTATTGAGGAAATAATAACCAAAATTTAGATTGACATAACACGGAATGGTTTGGCCGATAATGCCTTTAAACAAACTTAAATGTGGCATTCGGATGCACAACCTAACCTGAAAATTGCTAGGACTATCTCTTTCCGTTCTCAGGTTATCGTGACATAAATAATATTTTTTTAATAATTTTTTTAATTTTTTGAGGAACACGATTCTCGCAAAATTTTACAAACGTCCTTCTACAACTACTCACCAATTTTCAATTCGATCGGATTAGTATTGGTTGAAAACAGAACTATTACTTGGAAACCATTGGGCCGATTATGCCCATTAACAAACTTCCGTCCGTCGTATTGGGATGCGCCACCTACCCTGAAAATTTCAAGTCGGTATCTCCTTCCGTTCCCAAGTTATCGTGGCAACGGCCAGCCAGAAGGACAGAATCAAATTTGACCTCGAATTCTTCATCAGGGAGTCGAACCCAATCGTTAGAGACCATTTTCGTCGAAAACTTCGATAACAACAGACATTTAGGCAAAAAGATAACGCGATTTTTCTCAGAACATACGCGCAAAAAAATAGTTGGAGCTTGGAAATTTCTACGTATGCTACGTAAAACTATGTTACTATGATTTTCAAATACTGCCAATGAGACAATTCTCGAATTTCAGAATAGCACTTATCAACGAAATAATTCTGAAGATGTTCGTTAAGTGTCTGTCGAAGGAGTCGGTTTTAGACTCCGAAGCGTTACAAAATAGTTCCATCGGTGTTGTTCTTTCGTCATTGTTTGTTGGGCAACATTGTTTGATTCATTGCGAGAAAACCCAGAAAGAAACCAGTTAATAATTAATATACCTCCCACAGTATTCTTTAATGATTATTTTTCTTGATGTTCTGTGGAATTGACTAGAAATGCAGGAAGCCTAAATTGCTAAATTCACTTCAGTGCTTTTCCACACTTTTTGTCGTGGACATCTGAAATCAACATATTAATCTGTTTCATCTGAATTAGTCTTCTTCGGCCTTTCATCAATTGCCCCAACTGATAAAACTTACTGGTCGATTCTTGGAAATTGAATTATATCCTAGCGGGCTCCAACAAACACGCATTTGTATATCTGGCAACCCCGCCTGGATGCCACTCTGTACGAAAAATTCATATACAGATGCCACTTCATACCTTTCCTACATATGTATCCAGTGGGAAGCCACATTGTGCGCCAGCTATATATTCAATATACAAGTGTGCTACTTCCACGCCGCCTAACGGAAACCCCCTGAACCGTGATGTATTGTTTCATTAAAATATCGACTAAGGTGACCTCCAGCTGATTTAAGGTGCAATGAATTACTGAGGGTTCACTACATCATTTGCGATGATTTCTGGCCTGATGCAAAGTGGCATCCATATATCGGATGCCACTTCAACCGCGATTTTAACATGGGCGGATGCCAGTTTACGCCGTGACTGTATATATATATATATATATATATATATATATATTTATAGCCCTCCTGTAATTCTGCGTCCATACATTATGTTTTTTACATGTAATTCTGCGTCCACCGCATTGCTGCGTCTGTATACGGACGCAGAAATGCAAGTCAATGCTAAACGCTTTATTATAACGTCCTCGTTCGTTTCGTTGTAATACGGCGATGACGTCCCAATGGCGGTATCGTGTACATTTTTTGTATACCGTAGTTCGTGTTGTCTCCAGTCGTGGCGCTGCAGTCGGGAAGTGTATATTTGAAATGTATATTACTATTACACCATCCCGACATTCATGCGTCAATAAAACCGGCATCGCTGTTCCGAATATCGATAACCATCAAACCGATATTTCTGCGTCCTTCAATGATTTCCAGATGTGAGTTGTTTACGTTTTTCATGTTGAAGCAGTATTCGAAGCTTCAAGGTCACAAAAATTCGACTTTCTACGATTCAGGTCCCTTAGCATTTATAATGGGGCCTAATGATAATTTCAAATTCTCACATAACGTAGCTTCAGTACACTTTAAGATCGAATAATTATTTTCAGATTCATCATGTTATGTTCTGAATCATCAAACAACATTTATTATGTTGAGGATTTTTATAAATTAGTTAGCTTAATTGTGAAAAATTCACTGGAATACTTGTTTCAACATGACTGAATAAATTAAAACCAAGCAAAATTGATAATCATGAATTATTACAATGTGAATTAGTCAGTAAGCTGCATAATAGCACTCTAAGTCAGTCAAAATAACCGTCACAAAAATTACTAATTCAGCAAAAGTGCAAGTAAATCTGAATTTTTGTAAGTGGCACTTGAAGATCAATAACAAAATGTTCTGTGCTTTTTGTGGAATTAACGAAAAAAGTTTTGTACTCCATTCAATATACATAAACAATGGTCATTTGAAAAAAACCTGATTTTTTGTGAATTTATCGTTCATTAAATTCGCTACAATTTGGGTGCAAATAAATTTCTATAAGTCCAAATGATAATAACAGAAGGTATTTGCTATTTGGCTGATTTCTTCTAAAGCTTAAGCTTTTATCGTCGTGATTAACTTTCGAATATCAACGCAATCGGCTCCAATATGAGTACTAATTCAGGCAGAAAGCACATAAGGTTTCTCAAAAATACCAACTTTATGCAAAACTGCTATTTTTATTTTTAGGAACCAACCCAAACTATTCTCTCATATTTTTCCTTATAAGTTAAGCCTTCTTACGATCATGAGAGAACCAAATGTACTATCTGCTTAAATTGGTACTCCAAATGAAGCTAAATGAATATGGAGCAATAAAAAACGACGAGAAAAAAATTCTTTCAGGAAAAGATCAGTTAAACGGAGAGTGCCATATCTTATCATCTATTCGACTCATAGAATTGTAATTAAACCCAAATTATATCAAATTCAATGATAAATAAGGAGTATTTTCCTTAAATAGAATTTTGGAAATAACAAAGTGAAAACTAAATAGAGTGAATAAGTCCAAAATTTCGTCCTTTATCGTGAATTACCACTAGTAGCATAAATTTTCTAATGTGCGAAATATATCATATAAAAATCTTTTATCGACTTCGACTGTTGTATTAAATTAAATTTTCTGGAATATACTATGAAAACATACATATAATTTTCAAAACAAATAAATAGAAAATCACTTCTGCATCTTTTCATTGACTTATCACTGCTAGTATTACACCTATCCCTGTCCATTAAAAAATAGAGTTCTTAGAGAGAAACAAAGGAGTTTTACTTTTAATGCCTGATTGTGTCAATGCTAGCTGTAAGCGCAATTCGTCCTCAATGGTGAAAAGAAGAAAAATAGTATATTGATTAAAGGGATATTTCCTCGAGCTTACTACTCCTAAACAGAGTTAGTTAGTTATCTTTCTTCCACCAATGGTAGGAACTCTGTAAGACTTGGAACGGTTCCTATTGGTCTTAATGAATAATATAATCGAATCACAAATATTCAAAAAACATAAGCGTACCATAATTCCCACATACGAATTTTGAGTTATACAATTTCTGTCTGACCTGAGAGGAGAAAGTCAATTCGCACGCTGTAGTTATAGATTTTCTCGGAATATTTTCTGCTAATGTACATCGATACAGTCCCATAAGTCTACATGAATCTGTTTAGTTCTTTCGTCCCTTGTTATACTTCGAACCAAAATATCTTTGGCAAATTGAATCAAAGTCTTCGATCCGTTTTACCATTCAATAGAAACTAGCAAGTAGAGCAATCCCAGAAGGGCTGACTGATGAGCATTTTTGAGCAAAATGTTTCAAACCCTAGTTTCCTTAGAGGCGATCAATTTAATATTCACCTTGATATTGGGCTCGAAGATAAGGTGAAATATGTTTATTTACATTGCATGCCATATTTTTCATACCAGAAATGAATAGAGCGAAAAATTTAAGTTGATGTTGGGAACTGCAAGGCAACTCCTAGAAAGAGCACCTGGCACTTGTTTTACAAAATTTCTCCATTGCATAAATTACAATTATTGACCTCTTGTAACCATCCCGGATAAGTGTTTGTTCATAAAGAATACACGAATATCCTGTCATTTGTCACCATACTGACTATCTACTCAAGGTATGGTGTGATTTATGAAGGTGAAATATTGCAATTTTTTCTGAGGTTTTTGGTTCAATAAATAATAGGATTTCAGTTTCAAATCTTCTTGCATTGCTCTAAAAATTCGGAAATAATATTACTTCGTAATTATTGTTATGTATTATCTTGCCATCAACACGCTTTGTAGTTGCAGGATCTTGTTCTTCAAAATTGCCAAGGCGGTTTCGGGAAAAATTGAAATAACAAGTTCTCAGTTTTAAAATATTTATCAAATCAGGTTTAAACAAGACATTGAAAATAGATATAATTTTTATAGAATAATCTTCTGCTGTGTAGAAAGATGGTTAAGCATCTAAACTGTATACGCTTTTGAAGTGTGGAAAGGTGATTCGTCTTTCAAAAAATATTTTGCCGGATAGAAGACATCGTGTTTTTGTTGATGATGATAATAATTATAACTACAGAATTTCAAATAATGAACCCCATCCCACAAGGATCTGTTTGAGCACGCCTTCATTTCATACTCTTATGTGAATAACTCTTAGTTATTCTTCCGTTCCGGTACTTTACTAGAACCTCTTTCAACTCAATACTAACACTCCACTGAATCAGAATTTATATTTCCACTAATATGCAGTTTTTCATACATAAATAATATGTGGTTAGAAACGAGGGCATTTTCATAAGTAGCTCGATTCGAACATAAAATAAATATTAGGAATAATGAATTTCATTTCAGCGAAATTTAAATTATGGCTATGCATTATAAACACTTTGAAATCAACCGTTTTTTAACTAATTGAAAAAGTTGCATAACTTAGAGTGATGTTTGAAAGTGAAACTAATTGTAAATTCCATTTTTGGCATTCATGAAATATAGGGTGCCATTTAAAAAAATCATATCTGTTATTGAAATAGTGACCCTAAGTTAAAAAGTTGAAGTCGAATTAAAAGTCACCAACTGCTAAACAGAAAATTTTTATGCAATCTTATTCAAATAATTAGTCATTCTGCTGATTCGGTCTTTTGCTAGAGAATAATAATATTACGAATAATAAGCAATGCATTATATTATTATTGATTATGGCTATTCATTATCAACTCTCTGCAATCAACTACTTCTCAGAACAACAGAAAACTAAGTATTTTAACACAAAGGGAAGACGTTACATTTAATTATTGTGCTATCACAAGATTAAAAAATCATATTAGAATATGTTCAATCAAATGTTTTTTTAGATCTCATCTTATTCTATTAATTCATCTATTCTATATAATTAAGGCAACAAACGCGCAGAAGAAATTCCTATCGAATATTCCCGTACTCAATATGTTTTCTTCCTTATCAAGAGGGGCGAAAATCCGTTGAATGTAACATCTGTGTAGGTCAGGACTGCGTTCGCATCGAATGGAATGTCAAGGCCAATCACTCTATTCCTTCTTAAAAAAAACCCTCATACATTTGGCAACACAGCCTGTGCAGCAATGTCCGAATGGTTGACGTGTAAATAAAACGAATGACGCAAAAATGATCGAAATATCGGCAAATAAATATACGGACGCAGAAACTACGGTATTTTGTAAGGACGCAAGGTTCATTGTACCGTTGACAAGAAAATTTTCTCCCCCAGTTTTCAAGTATATTGAGATCTGAGACTCGCAAAATGATCGTGAGGTGTATACGGAGATAGTCTACCCAACATACGTCGATATACACTTCGATTTCAAGGGGACGCAAAGATGTCAGTATCATGTAATGACGCTGAAATGATGTCGGGATATATATATATATATATATATATATATATATATATATATATATATATATATATATATATATATATATATATATATATATATATATATATATATATATATATATATATATATATATATATATATACAGTCACGGCGTAAACTGGCATCCGCCCATGTTAAAATCGCGGTTGAAGTGGCATCCGGGGTAAAGTGGCATCCGATATATGGATGCCACTTTGCATCAGGCCAGAAATCATCGCAAATTATGTAGTGAACCCTCAGTAATTCATTGCACCTAAAATCAGCTGGAGGTCACTTTAGTCGATATTTGAATGAAACAATACATCACGGTTCAGGGAGTTTCCGTTAGGCGGCGTGGAAGTAGCACACTTGTATATTGAATATATAGCTGGCGCACAATGTGGCTTCCCTCTGGATACATATTGAGGAAAGGTATGAAGTGGCATCTGTATATGAATTTTTCGTACAGAGTGGCATCCAGGCGGGGTTGCCAGATATACAAATGCGTGTTTGTTGGAGCCCGCTCGGATATAATTCAATTTCCAAGAATCGACCAGTAAGTTTTATCAGTTGGGGCAATTGATGAAAGGCCGAAGAAGACTAATTCAGATGAAACAGATTAATATGTTGATTTGAGATGTCCACGACAAAAAGTGTGGAAAAGCACTGAAGTGAATTTAGCAATTTAGGCTTCCTGCATTTCTAGTCAATTCCACAGAACATCAAGAAATTTAATCATTAAAGAATACTGTGGGAGGTATATTAATTATTAAATGGATTCTTTCTGGGTTTTCGCTCCGAAACTCTGGAAAATATCTATTAAATAAAAAATTATTATTCTGTGAATTGCTTCTGCGTAAGAAACACAAGATATTTGTCAGAAGCAATGAATCAAACAATGTTGCCCAAGAAACAATGACGAAAGAACAACACCGATGGAACTATTTTGTAACGCTGCGGAGTCTAAAACCGACTCCTTCGTCAGACACTTAACGAACATCTTCAGAATTATTTCGTTGATAAGTGCTATTCTGAAATTCGAGAATTGTCTCATTGGCAGTATTTGAAAATCATAGTAACATAGTTTTACTTAGCATACGTAGAAATTTCCAAGCTTCAGCTACTTTTTTGCGCGTATGTTCTGAGGAACATCGCGTTATCTTTTTGCCTAAATGTCTGTTGTTATCGAAGTTTTCGACGAAAATGGTCTCTAACGATTGGGTTCGACACCATGATGAAGAATTCGAGGTCAAATTTGATTCTGTCCTTCTGGCTGGCCGTTGCCACGATAACTTGAGAACGGAAGGAGATACCGACTTGAAATTTTCAGGGTAGGTGGCGCATCCCAATACGACGGACGGAAGTTTGTTAATGGGCATAATCGGCCCAATGGTTTCCAAGTAATAGTTCTGTTTTCAACCAATACTAATCCGATCGAATTGAAACTTGGTGAGTAGTTGTAGAAGGACGTTTGTAAAATTTTGCGAGAATCGTGTTCCTCAAAAAATTAAAAAAAATGATAAAAAAATATTATTTATGTCACGATAACCTGAGAACGGAAAGAGATAGTGCCTAGAAATTTTCAGGTTAGGTTGTGCATCCGAATGCCACATTTAAGTTTGATGGAAGGCATAATCGGCCAAACCATTTTGGAGTTATGTCAATCTAAATTTTGGTTATTATTTCCTCAATAACTCGAAAAATACAAAACCAATTCAATTGAAACACGGCTATTAGTTGAAGAATGCCAGCGCGAAAATACTTGGAAATTTTCGCGAGGATCGTATCTCTAGAAAATTTTTCAAATATCATTGGAATACATTCTATATATCAGAAGCTATTCGTACGACATTCTTGAAATTTTGTGACAGCCTTCAGAACCTAACTCTACTACCAAGTTCCCAGTTTGAACACGATCAGATCTATATTGTTGAAGATCCGAGCAGTCTTGTGTGACTTCAGTAGCTGGATGGGTGACCGTTGCCTCGATAACGAACGAACAAGAGATAGGAACTTGCAATTGGGAATGGGAGGGTTCAGTTCATTTTTGAGCATAATCGGTCTAACGGTTCCGGAGTTATACCCACCTGAAATATTAAATCCTCGATAACTCAAAAAATATAGACTCGATCGAACTGAAACTTGGTAACTAGTTGTAGAATGTCGACATATAGTCAGGAGCTTTTGCGCGTATGTTCTATTGCCCATTCTCCAGTATTGGACACTGTTAATCGAGTTTACTGTGGTAAATTCGATTAAGAGTGTACAATACAGGAGAATGGACAATAGAACATACGCGCAAGAGGTCCTAACTTCACGTCAGTGCTAGAACGGATTTAAATATCATCTGATTATTTGTAATACTTCAATCCATCATGTGAATGAAGGAGTTCAAATCATATATTATTTGTTGAATTTCGTTTCTTGCGGATTTCAAAGAAAATTTGCAATAAGCAGACTTGTTCTTCGAAAATAATCGAGATCACAGCTTGATATATTTAATGTTGCGGATTCTAGCGTAATACATTATTCTGACTATTCCATTCATATCAAAATCTGACCAACCACAGGCCAAAGACAGCTCGTATTATAGCGAAAACCCCAAATGTCTTTGAATTATGAAAGGTGTCATTGAAAAATGGATCCTTGCACAGCACACTCGGCACTGGAACGAAACTTTGGGTCAGTGGCATATTAAGTTATTGATGGGACAGCCCTGCCCCTCATTAACTGAAGAAGTCCTACCACTGAGTAGGCGTAGGCTCAGGGCAGTAACTGGCCTACTAACCGGACACTGTACCCTAATAAAGCACCTGCACAAGAAGGGGATTTTCCGAGAAGACTCTGTTTGTAGGATTTGTGGGGAGGCAGACTAATCTGCCTGACAAGTCATATTTGACTGTTCAGTCAAGCCAGCAGTAAAAACAAGCACTGACGTGAAGTCAGAAGCTTTTGCGCATATGTGCTCTTGTCCATTCTCCTTTATTGGACACTCTTAATCGAATTTACCATGGTGAATTATATTGTCTGTTCTCCTGTATTGGACACTCCGAATTTTCCATGGTGAATTCGATTAAGAGTGTCCAATACAGGAGAACAGACAATAGAACTCACCATGGTAAATTCGATTGAGAGTGTCCAATAAAGGAGAATGGACAAGAGAACATACGCACAAAAGCTTCTGACTTCACGTCAGTGTTTGAACCAATTTTTTTTTCAATGATTTTTTAAGAATTTTCTAGTGCTACAATCCTCACAAAATTTTGCAAGAATTTTCGCGTTGGTATTCTACACCTAATAACCATATTTGAATTGGATCGGATCCGTATTTCTTGAGTTATTGAGGAAATAACAACCAAATTTCAGATTGAAAGAACTCCAAAATCATTTGGCCGATTATGCTAGTTAACGAACTTATATGTATTCAGATGCGTAATATACCCTGAAAACTGCAAGTCCCTATTTCTTTCCGTCCTCAAGGAATCATGAGATACATAATATTTTTTCGTAAATTTTTAAAAAAGTTCTAGTGGTACGGTCCCTACAAAATTTTACACACGTCTTCATGTCGATATTCTACAACTAGTTATCAAGCTTCAATTCGATCGAGCATATATGATTTGAGTTATCAAGGAAATAATATTCCAGGTGATTATAACTCCGAAACCGATGGAATTATTATGCCCAAAACGTATGCCGAACTCAAACTCCCCCATTAGGAAGTGCAACCTACCCTGAAAATTGCAAGTCCCTATCTCCTTTCATTCGAAAGGTATCGAGGCAACGGTAACCCTTCCAGCTACTGAACTCACACAAGGCATCTCGCGGATCCCCAACAATATAGATCCGGTCGTGTTAAAACTTGGAACTTGGTAGAAGAGTTAGGTTCTGAAGGCTGTCGCGAAATGTCAGGGATGTGGTACGAATAGTTTCTGATATATAGAATGTAAAAATTTGATTTTCAATGAATTTTAAAAAATTTTCTAGAGATACGATCCTCTCAAAAATTTTTAAGAATGTTAACGTTGGCATTCTACAACTGTTAACCATGTTTGAATTGCATAGGTTTCGAATTTTTCGAGTAAGTGAGGAAATAACAACCAAACTTCAGATGGGTATAACTCCAAAATTGTTGGGCCGATTATGCCGATAAATGAACCCAAATGTGCCATTCGGATGCACAACCTGACACGAAAACTTCAAGTCGCTATCTCTTTCGGTTCTCAGGTTATCGCGACATAAATAATATTTCTTGATAATTGAGGGTGTGATACTCACAAACGTCCTTAGTTTTGCATTCTACAACTACTCAATTTTCAATTCGATCGGACATGTATTGGTTGAAAACAAAATTATTACTCGGAACCATTGGGACGATTATGCCCATAAACGAACTTGTCCGTCGTATTGGAATGCACCACCTACCCTGAAAATTTTAAGTCGCTACATTTCTCCGTTTTCAAGTTATCGTGGCAACGGACGGCCGACCGTCCGGCTTGACAGAATGAAATTTGACCTCGAATCCTTCATCAGGGAGTCGAACCCAATCGTTTGATATCTTGTTCAGCAAAAGATTCGATAAAGACATGTTAACGCGATGTTCCCCAGAACATACGCGCAAAAAGGTCTATCGAAACATAGCGTTCAGTCAGAGAGCTTAAGCTTTCATTTTTGCGCGTATATTCTGGGGAACATCGCGTTATCATTTTGCCCAAATGTGTGTAATTTTCGAATTTTTTGACGAGAATGTTCTCAAACGACTAGGTTCGACACACTGATGAAGAATTAGAGGTCAAATTCGATTTTGCCCGGTCGGCCGGCCGTTGTACGGTAACTTGAGAATGAAAAGAGAGAGCGACTTGAAACCTTCAAAGTAGGTGTACCATCCAAATACGGCGGACAATTTCGTTAATGGGCATAATCGCCCCAACAGTTTCTGAGTAATCATTTTATCATCAACCAATACAGATCCGATCGAATTGAAACTTGGTACCAAGTTGTAGAATACAAATTTGAAGACGTTTGTGAAATTTTGTAAGAATCGTTTGCTGAAAAATTTTTAAAAAAATGATTAAAAAATATTATTTACGTCACGATAACGAAAAGGGATAGCGACTTGCAATTTTCACGGTAAGTTGTGAATATGAATTCGACATTCGTGTTTATTTCCTCAATAACTCGAAAAATTCAGAACTGATTCAATTCAAACTTTGTTACTAGTCGTAAAATTTCGGCACGGAAGTTCTTGCAACACTTCGCAAGAATCGTATAATTACAAAATTTTAAAAAAATAGTTGTAAATCATTGAAAAAAATTCTATATATCAGAAACTCTTCGCGCGACATCACTGAAATTTTGCGAGAGCCTTCAAAACCTAACTCTACTACTAAATTCCAAGTTTGAACACGATCGAATGTAAATTTTTGAAAATCCGAGCAGCCTTGGATAAGTTCAGTAGTTGAATGGGTGACCGTTGCCTCGATAACTTTCGAACGAAAAGAGGTAGGGAGAAATTTTCAGGCTTGTTTGGGCATAAATCGGCCCAGCAGTTTCGGAGTTATAACCATCTGGAATATTATTTTCTCGATAACTCAAATAATACAGACCCGATCCAATTGAAACTTGGTATCTAGTTGTAGAATGTCGACATAAAGACGTGTGTGGTATTTTGTGAGGATTGTACTGCTAGTGAATTTGAAAAAAAATTAGGAACAAATATTATGTATCTAACGATAACTTGAGAACAGCAAGAGATAGCGATTTGCAATTTTCAGGGTAGGGTCGCAGTCGAATGCGACATCGGAATCTGTTTATAGTCATAATCGACCAAACGTATTTGGAGTTACATCTATCTGAAATTTGGTTGTTATTTCCTCAATAACTCGAAAATACAAAACCGATCCAATTCAAACATGGTAAATAGTTGTAGATTGCTAACGCGAAAATTCTTGTGATATTTCACGAGGATCGTTTCACTAGAAATAGGAGATAGGGACTTAACAATTTTCAGGGTAGGTTGCGCATCCAAATGGGAGGGTCAAGTTCGATTTTGGGCATAATCGGTCCATCGGTTTCGGAGTTATGCCCACCTGGATTATTATTTCCTTGATAACTCAAAAATAATATATACTCGATTGAATTGAAGCTTGGTAACTATTTGTAGAATATCGACATAAAGACGTGTGTGAAATTTTGTAAGAACCGTACACGTACGAAAAAAAAAATGTTTAAGCACTGACGTGAAGTCAGGAGCTTTTGCGCGTATGTTCTATTGTCCATTCGCGTGTAATGGAATGGACACTCTTAATTCGAATTTACCATGGTAAATTCGAATTTTGTGTCCTATACAGGAGAATTGTCTAGTGTGAGAGCACGAAACGATCGAGAAATATATTAAAAAAATGGTTCAACCCCTATGGACAGGAGCTTTGGCGCTCTTGTTCAAACGTTGACAAATCATATCAACGAAATTATTTGGTCACTGGGAATGATATAAATGGATTCTTACCATAGAACTGCATCATGGAAGAAATTAAATTCAAACTGACCGGTTCTTCCCAATAACGAACTTATCCGAGACATTCGTTCCTCAAATCTACTCTGAAAATTATGCTATATTAATTAGACAATATTGCAGTTTTGTTTTTACTGGAGATATTCTGAACAAAATTCAATTATGTATCTTTCCAAAGAATGTATTTCCATCATCATATGGATTATCCATGGGCATTATATTATCACCTTAAAAGTATAATATCATATCATCCTCATAATTCTACGATAGCTGAATAACGAACCAGAAATAAATTTGACATTTATCTCCCATAGGAAAATGAGATGACATGTAAGAACACAGATCATATTATAATTCATAGCTAGAATAATCAAGTACAGCATTCTGTGAAAACATAGAACTACGATTCATTATTGAAATTTCGAAAAATCATATCTTCGAAAGGGGGCGTCCATAAATTACGTGAGATGTTTAAGGGGGGAAGGGACTCGAGTCAAATCTCATCTAATCTTACGTTGGAGAGAGGGGGGGGTCTCGGCAAATATCACGCAATTTTTTTTTCTGATTGAAACAAAAAAAAATTATACTATTTTGGTCCATTTAATCCAGATTATACATGCTTAAGATTTAATCTTAAGCTTATATCGCAATACGATTAAGATCATTCACTATTCGTTGGAAAGAAAATAATTTCATTCATACTTTGACGTTATACATCTACTGACTGTCAAACCAACGCGTTTACGTAAGAGACCCACATTTTGAAAAATCTCACGTGAGATTGGGGGATGGGGGAGGGGGTTGAATAAAATCTCACGACATCTCACCAAAGGGGGAGGGAGGGTCAGAAAATTAAAAAAAACACCTCACTTAATTTATGGACGCCCCCAAAGTATTAGCTTGCTAGAGTTCAAAATTATATAATTGGATTTTTATGATGAAACGGCATCTTGAATTTGAAATTTTTACATAACAAATTTCAAATTCAATTTTTTTCAAAATGCCGTTTCTAGATATCTATCTCCCAAATCTACTCTGAAAATTTCAGCTGCCAAGCTCATTCTGTTCGAGAGTTATTATGGAAACAAAATATTTGAAATTTTAAAAAAAATTTGTTTACACTTTTTGGCAACTTTATCAATACAATAGTTCGCATGCATATTAAGGTCATTATTCTACAATTTGATGCTAAATTTAGATAGACCGACTGTTCAGTTTCATAAAATATATTTTCACTGACGTGAGGTCAGTGCTCTTTGGCGCGCGCGTTCACGATGGCAAATTTGAATTGAATGATGAGTGTTTCAAGCTCAGTGGATAGAGCGGGTCGGAAATCTACTCAGAGGGTAGTGGATACCATTTACTGTCCAATGAAAACTTAACAGTGCTGTGTCTAAGCTGGCATGAGGATAGAGTTGCAAAGTTGACAAAGAACACAACTGCCTCTCCTTCATCACACATACCCCTAGGAGCTTCTGAGAGATCTCCTTTGGAAAGTCGTAGGAGGGTCAGTATAATCATTATCATGTCTAGCATGCGCTCCAAAGCAGATTGCCGCACGTCAATGCTTTTTTAGCCGTTTTTATAGTGGAACACGACTATTTACCAATTGTCAATTCGATCGGACTTGTACGGGTATTTGTTGAAATATTGGGAAAATTTCAAATGTCATTACTGCGAAACCGTTTATACCCATTAACAAACTAAAGCATTGCATTCAGATGCATCACCTGACCTGAAAATTGCTAGTCACTATTTGTCTGCTTGCGAAAGTTATTCTGGTAACGAACAGTCAACCAGAGAGAATTGAATTCGATCTCAGATTCCTCAACAGTGAATCGAACCTAATCGTTCGTGGCCATTTTCGACAGTATTCTTAATATAAATATTTCTGAAACAGTGCCACCCCAACGCCGCCCTGACAGCCGGTTATTTGTAACCGAGTATAACAATTTTGTCACTATCCATACAGAACATATTTCCAAACAAGGAACAAAATATTGCTGAAATTTATAGCTAAATATACTAGGGTGTTTGCATGAAGCGTTTATGATGGGATAATGGTATATTCGGAGAGCTCTCAGAAAATTTTCAGATTTATTCACATGACTTTTTGACTGATTTAATGAAGTAATATGAAGTGATGAAGTTAACCTATTGGCTCGCGAATTTGAAGTCCTGAGTTCGAGCCCTGAGCCGGTATAGAAATAGTCTAGTAATTAGGTCTCTTCTAGTAAGTATTAATTAAACTCCAATAATATTCAAATTACACTTTTCAAGATGTTGGGGAGATGCGATAGGCGGAGTCAAAGTCTAATCTTACACTCAACGTTCTCTTCCTATGAAACCTCCGATCCTAACACCCAACAAAAAATAAAGACTAATTTGTAGATGAAATGAATCCTGCAAAAATTGGTTCAAACAATGACGTGAAGTCAGGAGCTTTTGCGCGTATGTTCTATTGTCCATTCTCCTGTATTGGACACCTTTATTCGAATTTACCATGGTAAATTATGTTGTCCATTCTCCTGTATTGGACACTCTTAATTTGAATTTACCATGGTAAATTCACGTATTTATGTTGATTTTCTACAACTAGTTAGCAAGCATCAATTCGATCGAATCTTTATGTGAGCGTTGTCTCGATATCTTTCGAGAGAAAAGGCATAGGGAGTTGTAATTTTCAGGGTACGTTGCGTATACGAATGAGATAGTTAAGTTCGTTTTTGGGCATAATCGGTTTAACGGTTTCTGAGTTACACCCACGTGTAATATTACTTCCTCGATAACTCAATCGAGGAAATAATATTAGAGGTGGGTATGAATCGGAAACCGTTAAACCGATTATGCCCAAAAACGAACTTAACTGTTCCATTCGGATACGTAACCTACCCTGAAAATTAGAAGTCCCTATGTCCTTTCGTTCGAAAGTTATCGAGGCAACGGTCACCCATCTAATGGACTCACACAAGGCTGCTCGAATCTCCAACAATATTTAACCGATCGTGTTAAAACTCAAAACTTGGCAGTACAATTAGGTTCTGAAGGCTCTTGCAAAATTTCATCAATTTCAGACGAATAGTTACTGATATATAGAATTTTTTTTTTATTTTCAATGATTTCTCAAAAATTTTCTGCAAATACTATCCTCATGAAATTTTGCAAGAATTTCCGCGTTGGCATTCTACAACTAATAACCATTTTTCAATTCAATCGGTTTAGTATTTTTCGAGTTAAAGAGGAGAAAAAACAACCAAATTTCAGATGACTATAACTCTAAAACCGCTTGGCCGATTATGCTTATAAACGAACTCAAATGTCGCGTTCGGATGCACAACCCATTCTGAAAACTGCAAGCCGCTATCTCTTTCCGTTCTGAAGTTATCGTGACAAGAAAAATATTTTTTTATAATTTTTTAATAACTTTCTAGCCATACGATTCTCACAAAATTTTACAAACGTGCTTAGGTTCATATTCTACAACTACTCACCAAGTTTCAATTTGATCGGATACATATTGGTTGAAAACAAAATTATTAGGTACTCGGAAACCATTGGGCCGATTATGCCCATTAACAAATTGTCCGTCGTACAGTGAGAATATAGTCACTGTAGTCCGTCGTATTGGGATGCGCCACCTGCCCTGAAAATTTCGCTGAAAAGTCGCTAGCTCTTTCCGTTCTCAAGTTATCGTGGCAACGGCCGGACGGCCGGACAGAATCAAATTTGACCTCGAATTCTTCATTGGGGAGTCGAAACAAATCGTTTGAGACCATTTTCGTAAAAAAATTCGAAAGTTACGGACATTTGGGCAAAATGATAACGCGATGCTCCACAGAACATACGCGCAAAAACAGGAAAAACACAAAAAAGCACTGACGTTAAGTCAGTTCTCTTTGGCTTGCTTATTCACGATGACCAATTTGAATTGAATGATGAGTGCTTCAAGTTCAGTGGATATCATGCGACTCAGGATTCAGGAGGGTCAGCATAATCATACAGAGCTTCCGAAAAGTAACGAATAAATTCATTATTGCTGAAACTGAGAGGTTTTCCGAAAAATCGTCAGACACTTCCATACTTTCCAATAGACACTTCCACACCACCCATATTTACGACGTAATCATTATTGGAGATATGACGTCATCGTCAATTTTTTTTAATATCAATACCCAATTTCGACTCTGCCAACTGAAAGTGCCTGTCATTTTACGTACACATTGTGAAAATTATGGTTGTCTGGCAGTTGCCTTAGCGACTGAAGACGGTTTTTATTACTGTCAGATTAAAAGTTGAAATCGTACTTGTTTTTTATATTTTATTGACCATGTTCAGCAAGAATTTATTAATAGCCTTGGTTACTGTCAGGTAGCCAGTGGTGCACACTTTCAATATCTACTTTAATCATTACCAATAAATTTATTAAAAAAAAGCTAATAATCATATTTTTGACGAAGTGAACGCAAAATGACAGGCTCTTTCAATTGGCATGGTCTAAATTGGGTGCTGCCAAATAAAAAAAAAATGATGAAGTCATATCTCGACTAAAGATTAACTCACAAATATGGGTCATCGTCAAAAAGTGCTTTTGTTTTTAACAAAATCGCTTATCAGAGGATTTTTGGGAAGAACTATCAGTTCAAGAAATATTGAATTAATTCGTAACTTTTCGAAAGCACTGTAGGCATAATCATAATCATCTCATTAGCAGGCCCACCAAATTAGACTGGCTACTCCTCAGTGTTTTGTTAACATTTTACTTTTTTTTATACTGAAGTCAATCTGCTTTGGCGCGCTTTCTATAGACATGATTATGATTTTATGACTAGAGTGACCCTCTTAGGTTCTGAGTCACACGTTCTATCTACTGAGCTAGAAGTCCGGATCATTGATAATAATTCATCCGAAATATTTCAATATATTCAAATCAGTAGTTTCGGAAATATTCGAAAGAATAACTTTGAATTTAAAATGGCATACAATTCTCACAAAATTTTGCATAAGTCTTCGTGTCGGTATGTTTGAACTATTTAGTTCGGAAATACCGTTGGTATTCACCAAGTTTCGATTCCATTTAAGCTGTATTTTTCGAGTTATTATAAAGAACCAAATTTCAAAAGTTTTTTCACTTTGTTTCCTGCTCCGAGCTCTTTTGAAATTTCAGCATATTAAAAACAAAGCACCCAAGATATAACCGAAACCTCTGCAACATTCTCAACCAACCCAGTTCTAATTCAAATCAAATCATTCAAAACACATACCGAAACTTATCGTTAAGTTAAAGAGCTGAAGGGATATTTTTTACGATTCACTAAAATTTTTGGATGATTTCATCTTTTCCATTATTTTAGTCTTGCATTTTCATACAGCTTCCAGGAAAATTATCGAAATAAAAAGTTATTCCTCCAAGAACATTCACGAACTCGACGAAATATTCCGTATTCAACTTTCAATGCCGGCAAAACACAAACAGACAGACGGACAGAATTGAATTTGACCAATAATTGTTCAGCATTAAGACTGAACTGTTTGTTATAGATTATTTTCAGCCAAAATTTGGAAATTGCCGGAAGGAAAAATACCAATTTATATCATAAGTCGAAGTACCCTCCGAAAACAGTTTTGAGAACGGCCTTCAGTTCGAACCACAAGAAAGACTGTAGAAGTTTTGTGTTTCAAATATGTTGTTGCAATAGCAACGAAATTAGAGACACTTTGCGAAATTATTTAAAAGTAATAAATGTAATAATCCACCTATAATTCAAAATCAAACAATCGTAGGTACCTACCGTAAAAAATTACTGAATTGTATTTAAGAAATAATTCAATCAAAAATATAAATAATTCAATTTAGGGAGTTACTAAAATCCAGGAAATTATTCTCAAAAACTAATCTGAATCCGAATCGTAGTAATCAAGAAACCTGTTACGTATAGTCCAATATTTCAATACATAAAAATATAATTCCGCCTGAAAACAGAGAGCTTGAAAAAACGTCGAATTCATTTGTCTTATCTGTTACATCTAAGATAAGGGAACATCTGGCAGTCTACTCTCCAACCGATGAATAAATTATCGGAAGCCATATCGTACGCGAACCATATGATCCATTATAAACATCATACACTCCTTCAGAAAAAATGTAAATATCATTCCGTATCCAGGCATGTATCTATATTCCATTGATGCCAAATGGTAGGAACCCACTTTGACCGTGATCTCGATGCAATTAAGTTGCTCTATATACACAGGCGTGTATACTGCAGGATGTCACAGCGCTACAAATCTATACGGAAGCCAGATGGTACGCCATCGCGATATATATATATATATATATATATATATATATATATATATATATATATATATATATATATATATATATATATATATATCTTGATACCGCGGGACAAACCGGGACCGAATGTACATATCGCACGGAACGTATATGTTGATAAAATTTACTGTTTGCAGGTGTACATTCCTATTAATTTTCCTATGTATATGGTAAAAACAGAAATATATTGCATTTTTTATTTTTATTATCCACCGGTACTTAGCAGGACCGGCAAAAATTCATACAGCGGTACATAGGAGGACCGCTTTGTGATGATTGATATTTCGAAACATACATTGCCGCAAGGATACTTACTGGGTCCTCTTTATGATATTACTTCCAGAAGATCTAAAACTTTATTTGTGTCTCTTGAACAAGGATAATATTGTTCAATGATCAATATGCGAATGGATATCTGTTAGTTATAAAATCGAGTATCACGGAAATGTAGGTTTAATAGAGAAGGATTATCATGATATTTCACAAAAAGAGCAGGAAAATAAGATGTTGTCAGTACTTGAAAACATGTGTTTCTGCTAATTATTGGCTTCCTCAGGGCAAGGCAACCAAGGAACCAAGGGAAAGATGGATGGAAAGTAAACGAAACATGTTCAGCCATGTCAGATGAATAGTTTCTGATGTATAAAATTTTTTGCAATGATTTTTTCAAAGATTCCTAGACATACGATCCTCACGAAATATTGCGAGAATTTTCGCGTTGGCTTTCTACAACTAATAACCCTGTTTGTTTTGGATCGGTTTTGTATTTTTCGAGTTATTGAGGAAATAACAACCAAATTTCAGATGGTATCACCGAGGGTATAACTCCAAAACCGTTTGGCCGATTCTGCTTCTAAACAAACTCAAATGTCTCATTCAGATACACAACCTAACCTGAAAATTTCCAGTCCCTATCTCTTTCCGTTATCATTACATAAAAAATAATTTTTTAAAATTTTTCGGGTGATACGATTCTCACAAAACTTAACAAAAGTGCTAAGGTTTATATTCTGCAACTATCCACCAAGTTTCAATTCGATCGGATTTATATTGGTTGAAAACGAAATTATTACTCGGAAACCATTGGGCCGATTATGCCCATTAACGAACTTGTCCGTCGTATTGGGATGCACCTACTACCCTGAAAATGTCAAGTCGCTAGATCTCTCCGTTCTCAAGTTATGGCGGCAACGGCCTGCCTGACATAATTTAATTTGACCTCGAATTCTTCATCGGGGAGTCGAACCCAATCGTTTAAGTTCATTTTCGTCAAAGAATTCGAAAATTACAGATATTTGGGCGAAATTATAACGCGATGTTCCCCAGAACAAACGCGCAAGAAATAGGTTCCGAAATTTCAAGCAAAATATTCCGCAAAATAGTAACAATTTTTTGAATTTTTGTCATATGATCCTCAGGAAATTTTACAAAGTCTCAATTCAATCAGAGCAATTTTTTTTCGATATATTGTGGAAGCAAAATTTTATAATTTTTGAAAATTTTGTATGCCATTTTATGACAATCCGATCAGTACAAAACTTCGCATGCATATATAGGTCATGATTCTAGAATTTCATGCAAAATTTCAGATAGATCGAGTAACCGGATTCGGAAATATCCATAAAAATGTTTTTAATAAAAACGGCCATAACTCCGAAAACGCTTGGTGCATTACGCACGTTAACGAATTCTTTAGAGATATTTAGGTACGCTCCAAACCTACCCTGTAAAGTTAATTCCTCTAACTCCTTTCGTTCGAGAGTTATCGTGCTAACGGTCGGACGGACAGAATTGAATTTGACCTCGGATTATTCATCAGTGAGTCAGTAAATCCAATAAACCCTAAAATTATCAAACATCTGTGGCCTAACATATAAACACATGATTTTCAGTAAATAATTTATGGCAACACAGAGACTTTGGAGGAACGATCCTCAACACATTGACTGCCAAGGTACTTTTCAGCATTCCGTTAAAAACTCCATTTTTGTGCGCATTATCATCTTGCTATCATTTAGCCCAAATGTCTATAATTTTCGATTCATTCTTCGGTTCACAGTTGGCGCGGCGCTGTGGTACAATAAAAATGACGGATACTACAGTGAGTATATATGCTATACATAGATATGCGAATATAGTCACTGTAACGGATATGTTTCACCCTATAGCATCTAGCGGTGGGTAGTTGAAGTATTGAGTCTTAGTTCCTTTTCACACCAATTACGAAGATCAGGACCGGCGTTTTGGAGTACAGCTAACCTCTTAAATATCATGGTTGAAAATCGAAGATTTCGTTAATTGTAGTTTCCGAACCAATAAACTCCATATTATTATTAGTCACCGTGGTTATGCGACAAAGGAAAACCATACAATGAGTTCATCTAAGTGGACACATCAAAAAATTGTAATCGCCTGAGGACGTTGGTATTGGATATAGTGTGATTTGCAGATATTGACTGAAATGTAAAAGTTCAATAGATCTAGAACCAATTAACGGACAGATTTCAAAAATTGCAATTATATTATTACTAATATCACTGATTTCGGCCGCGAAAGAGAGAGATCCACTTCGCTCACCATAAAAATCAGGATTAAAGTCGGATAATTTTGAACATTACCTATCTTTTTTGGCTTTCTTGTTCCTCGGAACAGAGTGCTCATCAATTTGCCCAGATGTCTGTAATTTTCGAAGTTTTGCCTGAAAATGGTCTCCAACGTTTTGTTGATAAAAGTTCACTCTGTACTCAAACACTAAAGATTTCTTCCACTTTCATGAGCAATTCTACATAAATATAAAAAAAAAATTGCTTGGCTCTATCATACAAAAGGGGTAATAATAAATTCTAATGTCGAATAAAAATGTTTTATCACTTCATTTTGCCCGCTAGGTTGATTGATATTTCACATTATATGAAATTGATATACCAATTATTAAATTCTTCACCTATTCAGACAAAGAATTGCACAACAATTATTTCGGATTACGGAAAACCGATTTTACGATCATAAACAAAAATAATGTTAGAAAATGAATTTTTTACTTAAGAAATTGCTCAAAGTTGTTTTATGTTTTGTTTGAATAGCTATAGAACATAAGAATTATTATCAAACAGGTTGAAATATCGACTTGGTTAGGAGAAGAAATGGATTGAAAATCTATTTTTTCAACAATAAAATTTCTTGATCCATCTGTATGAAAGTGTCAGGCAATTTTTTTGGATTTTTTTGTTGAATCATAAAACATTCGTCCGAAATATTCAGTGTAATATTTTTTCAAATGAATTCTATAGAAGCTTATTGGAAGGATTATTGTCAGTATTGAAAAAACAAAAAAAAAAGATATAACTACGAAGTGTCCCCTGAGAAACTGTAAATATCATAATAAGTCAACTATTAACAATACTAACATTGATTATAAACATTTTTGCCTGGTAATAAACCTAACTGAGATATTTATGCCACAAACCAACCCTGCAAAACTAAATTCTCTTACTCATTTCATTCGAGAGTCCGTACTCACGGACGGACCTAAGTGCGGGCAGATAGGGTGTTTTAAAAAATTGTTTGGGCTATAATTTGTCTTCCTCTAACAAAACCTCCTACCGAATGTAAATTGATTCACAAGTTTTTAAGCTATGAGTTCGACAAATTTCTTTTAAAATTAAAACACCAGCCTTTATATAAGTAGCGAAATGCTTCCACAAGTTCTGCAGAATTGAATTCCTCGTAGCAAAGCCTATTTGTGGTTGAACCATGTACATACAAGCACTCACCGGACACCCTATCAATATTGATTAATTAGAAATGTATCAAAATTGATCTTGTTGAGATACAACACGCATTACAATACCGGACTATTTCTCTGAGATTTGTGTTAGTTAATTTTGAAAACTTTCAGTTTCGTTTTGGCGCTGGAATGCATTCCTGTCTCCAATTCAGTATCAGTACACCTTTGTTCCTCGACCCGTTGACCCATTTCTTACCAGGCTGGCCATGTGCGGAGCACGTGTGAAACCCTTGGCGCGAAACAACTTCAATTCGATGTTGCATTTTCTCCTGTTTTAACAGATATAAGAAATTGGTTCAAACACTGACGTGAGGTTATGAGCTTTTGCGCGCATGTTCTATTATCTATTCACCGCTATTTGAAACTAGGGCCGATACCTGACGCATTTGAATGGAGTTTATCACCCGTTTATGTACTGAATTCTATTGAATTGAACAGATAAACGGAAGATAAACCATATGTTATATTTCTCAGAAACCGGCCCTTAGTCGAATTTACCATCGATATAGACCGTTTTCTCAGTTTTTATACGGCACAAATACATTTCATACCATTTTGATTGAGTAATGAGAGAATCGTCTAAGATCACAGAATTTTTTATTCTGGCACATGTATTCTATAGGAATTGGAATTCATTAAATATCCGATAATATACGAAAAAACTTACGCATCAAGTAATTGCCGGATACGATATACTCGAAACTTCGTGAAAATTACCATTGTACAATTAATTACCGAATTTTAATTGGATCGGATTTGTATATTTTTGGGTGATATGTTATATCACTCTTGGATAATCCATATGATGATGGAAATATATATACTTGGGTAGGTTAATCAAATTGGGTTCAGAATATCCTGTAAAAGCAAAACTGAAATATTGGCTAGAATTCAATTGATATTATATAATTTTCAGAGTAGATTTGAGGAATGAAATTCTCGGATAAGTTCGTTATTGGGTACAATCGGTCTGGTGGTTTTGGATTAATAATTTTTGGCACTCTTGTTAAATTTAATTTCTTTCATGATGCAGTTCTATCATAAAAATTCATTGATATAATTCACAACTTTTGTTCAAACCTTATTTATATATATATTATTAATTATTGGTCTCTGGAAATGATGTAAATGGATTCTTAAGGTATAACTGCATCACAAAAGAAATTAAATTCAAACAGACCGATTCTCCCCAATAACAAACTTATCCGAGATATTCATTCCTCAAATCTGCTCTGAAAATTATATTATATAAATTCAAACTTAGACAATAGTGCAGTTCTGTTTTTACTGGAGATATTCTGAACCCAATTTGATTATGTATCTTACCAAGAAGAATATATTTCCATCATCATGTGGACTATCCACGGGCATTATATTATCACCTTAAAAGTATAATATCATATCATTCTCATAATTCTACGATAGCTGAGGTTATTTCATTGGTTATTTTGCATTCAATAATACTTTGTTTTATAGAAGAGGAGGTTTATTTTATATGAAGAATAATGAACCAGAAATAATTTTGACATTTATCGCTCATGGAAAAATCAGATCATATAATAATTCATAGATAGAAAAATTAAGTACAGCACTGTGAAAACCTAGAAGTACGATTCATTATTCAATTTCGAAAAATCAAATCTCTGAAACTATTAGTTTGTTAGAGTTGAGAATGATATCAGTGGATTTTTATGATAAAACTGCATCTTAAAAAAAAATAGAATTTGAAATTTGTAATGTAAAAAAAAATTTTTTTTTCGTTACTCAATGTTACCCAATAATAAACTCAACCAAGATACTCATCTCCAAAACCTACTCTGAAAATTTCAACTGCCTAGCTCATTCTGTTCGAGAGTTATTGTATTGAGGTTTCACGGCAACCCTATCAATACAAAACTTCGCATGCATATAAAGGTCATTATTCTGCAATTTGGTGCGAAATTTCAGATAGGTGATCGGTTTCGGAAAGATTCATAAAAAATATTTTTACTAAAAACGGCCATAACTGCGCAACCGCTTTATGGATTTCGCCCGTTAACGAACTTGTCCGAGATATTTATACTCTAAACCTACCCTGCGAACTTCAATGCTTTAACTCCTTTTGTTCGAGAGCTGTCGTGTTAATGGCCGGACGGCCGAACAGAATCGATTTCTACCACGGATTCTTGGTCAGTGAGTCGAACCAAATCGTTTAAGACCATTTTCAGCCAAAAATTTGAAAATTACAGACATTTGGGCAAAGTGATAAGCACTCTGTTCCGAGGAACAAGAGCGCCAAAAATATAGTTCTGTTTGTGGCGATTGTAAGGAAGTCGGTGAATATTTCTCAATGAATATTACTAGCCAGGTCTGAAACACATCTGAAAAGATTCGACAGTTAAATTATTCCAATGTTTGACTATTTATTAGTGTCCGACCGAAACTGGTATTTCAGCCGAAACCGAAACCGAAACCGAACTTTCGGCCAGGGTCTCAGTTTCGGCCGAAACCGAAACCGAAACCGAAACTTTATATTTCATACTGAAATCTACAAAATTTTTTACAATTTTATTCGCCTATACATAAAAATAGTTAAGGAGTGTTAATTAAAATAAAAAGAAATTTTTTTGAGATCTTTATTTATTATTTTGGTATTACCAAGTTATCAAAATAATCAGTCGAAGTATACAGGGTGATTCCAAATCAGACGTGAACCTTAGAGGAGGTGTTAGTATGGATCATTTGCTGTGGTTTGAGCCATTTTTATTGAGGACCAAAAATCAACGGTTTCCGAGATATTTGAGTACTGGTTCTGTTGAAAAAGAATAAGTATGATTTGAAAGGGGATATAAGAAGCAAATAGAGGAAAATAACGAATTCAATATTTTTTTGTTGCAACTAAGCTCGAAATTACATTAGAAAATGTATTCATAAATTATGTTCCACCATTCCATAGGCTAGCACGTGCCGTCTTTCTGATGTCAGTTGTTATTTTCCGCCTGAAATTTACTCACGCTGTCTTTTGATACACATTCACTATTTTAAATGCCCGACATTCAAAAGGTTGCTTATAAATAATAGTTTAAAAAAACTAAAAAAACACGCTTTTATAGCTAACCGAACTAAAAATTAGAAAATAATTTTTAATTTCAGAGAGTTTATAATACAGTAGTAGAAGATCGAACAATCAATCAGAATTTATCACCTCAAAATAAAATTATAATAAAGTTTAAGATATTAACAAAAGAATTCAATTCAGAGTAAACAGCGTGGGGTGCTTGATAAAGTAAATGTAGCAACCATTCTATTGGCAACTATCTATGAGAAGAGAGTTATGAAAAGTAATAAAATGCACCCCACGCTTTTTACTCTGAATTGAATTCTTTTGTTAATAACTTAAACTTTATTATAATTTTATTTTGAGGTGATAAATTCTGATTGATTGTTCGATCTTCTACTACTGTATTATAAACTCTCTGAAATTAAAAATTATTTTCTAATTTTTAGTTCGGTTAGCTATAAAAGCGTGTTTTTTTAGTTTTTTTAAACTATTATTTATTTTTCATTTTTTAGTTTTTTAGTTGTTATCAAATTATTGCATTGTCATCGGTCCTTGATACGTATGCAAAGTTTCAAATTAATCAGGCTTCTGGAAACTGGTGAAAATTAAGTTCAAAGATTCCGTTACATACATACATAGTCAGATACAACCCAAGCTAATAAAAGCGTGTTAAAAATCTGCTGAAACGAAACTAGTTAAGCAATCTAACGAAATCTTTTAGAGAATGAAGAAGGAATTTGGCAAGTTTTTAAAATAATAATGACATACAAAATTGTGAAATTCGAAAGTTGCAGACAAATTGATATTAGAAATTGATTTTTCATTTATTCATATATACCACATTTCAAATCATACTAATTCTTTTTCAACCTCTTATATAGCATAGTTTTGCTTTTTTCGTACATATCATATTCTTTTCTGATGAAAATAAACCAAAATTATCACCAAATTTGGTCAACGTAGAAAAAATTGACGAAATATGTACTATAAGTTCAGAAATCTTTTAAAAATCACCCGAACTCCAAAAACCGTTGATTTTCGGTTATTAATAAATATGGATAAAACAACAGCTAATGAGTCATACTCCAAGTTTCACGTCTTATTTGGAATCACCCTATGTAGTCTAATTAATAATCATTAAAGTGAATTCTCAGTCATAACAAAGATAGATCACAATAACTCGTACGACAATTATGTATACCTACATATAACTCCTGGCCAAACGACCAGGATAATTCACGAATATTCGAGTTTCGGCCCGGCCGAAAGTTTCGGCCATTTTGGGCCGAAACCGAAACTAAGGCCGAAACTAGATTTCTTGGCCGAAACTGGCCGAAACCGAAACCGAAACCGAACTTTCGGTTGGTCACTACTATTTATCTAACAAGATATTTGGATATTTAAATATTCAGATATTTGACCAATTGACCATTTGCGTTTTTTGTGAAACTGTTCAGATTTTATCGTTAAAATAGAAAACAAAATAAAAATAATATACTCCTACTTAAATAAACATAGGTACTATTACTAAGTTGATTCAAAACAGGCCCTTTTTTAATCATTTTCAAATTTGGAATTATGGAATATTACAGCAGGATTTATTTGATTTATTAGTAGGTTTAAATTGGAACTATGGAATAATTCAGCAGATTCTAATCGATAATACTATCAAATAAATGATCTAATTTCAGTCTAAGAAATTAATTCAAATGGTGAAGATCACGTTCACCATTTAAGGGACGAAGTTTTCATAAACAGCTTGTATATTGCAATATTGACCCCTTTTACAATAAGAAGTTCTTCTGCGCCATATGTTGAACAAGTCAATTTCTAAAAAACCCAAAAAATGGGTTGAACCGGCCGAAAATCCACCGAGTAGGTAAAAAAATGACATATTTTGTTTATAGTCGCAGACCGAAGTCAGTGCATTCCCAATTACTATATATTGCCTTGTACGTCCATAATTGTTCTCATTTCGAAAGTCGGAGAGTACTGAGATACTACGGTTCTATCATTATTTTAGAGTCATTTATCCTGAACATTACTTATTTTTTTAACATGGAAAATACTCAATATAAAGAAAAATGTTCGCTTTAGACCTTATAGTTCCTATAAAAACTGAAAAAAAAAGAATCGGTTCAAGCACTAGCGTGAAGTCAGGACCTTTTGCGCGTATGTTCTATTGTCCATTCTCCTGTGTTGGACACTCTTAATAGAATTAACCATGCTGAATTATGTCCTGTCGGTCCTGAGCTTCGTAATCGGTGAGAAAAAGAACTCAATACTTCAACTACTCACCGCCAGATGCTATAGGGTGAAATATATGCGTCATTTATTGTACAACAGTGCCAACTATGAACTGAATAATGAACTTTGGTCTCAGAATTTTCAGAAGTCTGTTGTTTTCTACAGATAAATGCCGACTCAATTTTAAAAAGTCTGATAAGATATAAGATATGAATATGGCCAAAAGTAGCATATATCATTCGCATATTGATTATTGCACAATATTCTCCTTCTTGAAGAACGCTAGTACCTTTAGCAATCAATTTCAGCAATATTTTATTCCTTCCTCCTGCCACCTTGATTATTGGGGAAAATGTTTTGTTTTGATTGTAAAAAAAAATTGGTTCAAGCACTGACGTGAAGTCAGAAGCTTTTGCGCGTATGTTCTATTGTCCATTCTTCTGTATTGGACACCCTTAATCGAATTTACCATGGTAAATTATGTTGTCCATTCTCCTGTATTGGACACTCTTAATTCGAATTTACCATGGTAAATTCGATTTTCAATGATTTATTAAAATTTTTCTACAAATGCTATCCTCACCAAATTTTGCAAACATTTTCGCGTTGGCATTCTACAACTAATAACCATGTTTGAATTCAATCGGTACAGTATTTTTCGAGTTAATGAGGAACAAAAAACCACCAAATTTCAGAAAATTTCAGATGGCTATAACTCTAAAACAGTTTGGCCGATTATGCTCATAAACAAACTGAAATGTCGCGTTCTGGTGCACATCCTAACCTGAAAACGTCACGCCGCTATCTCATTCCGTTCTCAATTTATCGTGATAACAAAAATATTTTTTAATAATTTTTTTAAAATTTTCTAGCCATAGGATTCGCACAAAACGTGCTTAGGTTCATATTCTACAACTACCCACCAAGTTTCAAATCGATCGGATTTATATTGGTTGAAAACAAAATTATTACTCGGAAACCACTGGGCCGATTATGCCCATTACCGAACTTGTCCGTCGTATTGGGATGCGCCACCTACCCTGAAAATTTCAAGTCGCTAGCTCTTTTCGTTCTCAAGTTATCGTGGCAACGGCCGGATGGCCGGCCGGACAGAATCAAATTTGACCTTGAATTCTTCATTGGGGAGTCGAACTTAATCGTTTGAGACCATTTTCGTCAAAAAATTCGAAAGTTACAGATATTTGGGCAAAACTATAACGCGATGTTCCCCAGGACATACGCGCAAAAAGAATTGGTTCAATCACTGACGTGAAGTCAGGAGCTTTTGCGCGTATGTTCTATTGTCCATTCTCCTGTGTTGGACACTCTTAATCGAATTCACCATGGTGAATTATATTGTCCGTTCTCATGTATTGGACACTCTTAATCGAATTTACCATGTCAAATTCTATTGTCCGTTTTCCTGTATTGGATCTTAAGAATTTTTTAAAAATTTTCTAGTGATACGATTTTCACAACATTTGACAAACTTGCTTAGGTTCTACAACTATTCATCAAGTTTCAAATCGATCGGATTTATATTGATTAAAAACAAAATTATTACTCAGAAACCATTGGGCCGATTATGCCCATTAACGAACTTGTCCTTCGTATTGGGATGCGCCACCTACCCTGAAAATTTCAAGTCGCTACCTCTTTCCATTCTCAAGTTGACGTGACAACGGCCGGACGGCCGGCCGGACGGACAGAATCAAATTTGACCTCGAATTCTTCATCAGGGAGTGGAACCCAATCGTTTGAGATCATATTCGGCGAAAAATTCGAAAATTACAGACATTTGGGCAAAATTATAACGCGATGTTCCCCAGAACGTACGCGCAAGAAAATATTTTCAGTAATATTTTATTGAGAATCCTGCCAAATTGAAATTATGAAAATATGTTCTTCATGAACATATTTTCAAAAATAAAAAATTGTAATACTTGGTTTCAAGTCAGAATGGCAGCGGCGTTAGGGGTGGCACTGTTTGAGCAATATTTTTATTAAGAATCCTGCCACCTTAAAAGTTTGAAAATATGATCTATATGGACAGTAAAAGAATTTGTAATACTCGGTTTCAAAAAACAGACCGTCAGGGCGGCGTTGGGGTGGCGTTTTTTCTGCAATATTTTTATTAAACATCCTGCCACGTTGAAACTTTGGAAATATGTTCTGTATGGATAGAAAAGGATTTTATAATACTCGGTTTCAAATATACAGCCGTCAGAGCACGTTGGGGGTGGCACTTTTTCAGTAATATTTTTATTGAGAATCCTGCCACCTTGAAAATTGAAAAATATGTTCTGTATAGACAGTAAAAACATTGTAATATCCGATGTCAAATATTTTCAAGGCGGCAGGATTCTCAATAAATATATTGCAGAAGAAGCGCCACCTCTAAAGACGCTCTGACGGCTGGATATTTGAAACCGAGTATTATAAATTCTTTTTAAATGATGCAGAACCTATTTCCGAGCATATTTCCAAAGTTTTAACGGACGATAATAAAAATATTGCAGAAAATATGCTACCCCAAACGCCGCCCTGACGGCCGGAAATTTGAAACCGAGTATTATAAATTCTTTACTATCCATACAGAACATAATATTTGAAAACTTTTAAGGTGGCCGGATTTTTAATAAAAATATTGTGTGGTATACCACCTCCAAAGTCGCCCCCAATGCCGGAAATTATCACCCGAATATAACATCTTCTTTTACTATCAAAACAGAACATTCTCCCAAAAAATAAAGATGGCTAGAGGAAGGAACAAAATATTGCTGAAATTAACGAACTTGTCCGTCCTATAGGGATGCGCCACCTACCCTGAAAATTTTAAGTCGCTATCTCTTTCCGTTCTCAAGATATCGTGGCAACGGCTGGCCGGACAATAATATAATTTCTTGATCAGGGAGTCGAACTCAATCGTTTGAGACCATTTTCGGCGAAAAATTCGAAAGTTACAGATATTTGGGCAAATTATAACGCGATGTTCCCCAGAACATACGCGCTAAAAGGTATTTTCTTCTCGTTTTTGTTTATAATAATCCAGAAAATTATAAAATGAACTTTAGGACGAAGAACAAAAATTTTTTCGTAGAGCCGTGTAATATGTTGCAATTATTCAGCGGAATTTCATATGGAAGGAAAATATTATCACAAAGGAGGACTTATACTGAAATGGAAAATTTCAACTTATATACACTGATCCCAATAAGTACCGCTCCATATATTTCTGAAATGGTACCGAAATGTCCCACAACATATCCGAAGACTTATTGGGACCGGTACTGACAATACCCGCTGCATCTAGAAACATATGGGGACCGGTCCAATAAGTACCAAAGATCCCCGTTTGTACCCCTAGATATCCGAATCGGTTCTGTTATCTCCCGCTGTATCAAGATATATATATATATATATATATATATATATATATATATATATATATATATATATATATATATATATATATCTCCAGGAAAAAAGATCATATTACCAATATTTCTAGCAATGTAAATCCGTCTCTAAGAACAAGCGTCCAAAAAAAAATTTCTGAAACGATTATTTTCGGATCAGATACAAACATTCACTGTTGGATCAAAAATAAACAGTGCTTTGTTTGCGGTGGCGTAAATTCGTAAAATAAATAATAATTTATGAAATTATTCACGTTTAACGAAATTTTATTGAAAGAAAAATCGAAAAAGAAGAATTTCGGCTGCAGGAATCGATCCCGGTACCTTGATTTTATGAAGCTAGAGCTCAGCCATGACGCCACGCAGGGCCTGTACATATGGGAGGTAAAAGCAGGAACTTGAACGAATGTCATTGATTATTTTTGATGTATTCACAATTTTGTAATTTCATGAAATGTTCATCACGTTATTCGACGGTTTAGATCCCTCATCTTCACTTTGTGCCATGTTTCCCGTTCGAAAACGGTCCGAATCGGCATATTCCGCGATCTACGCAAACGCGTCATGAATATTTAAATTCTCTCAGGTAAGTCAAAAATCGAAAACTATTGACAACTTCATTTGTCGAGTGTAAAAAATTGATCAGTACTCTAATTTTCATATATTTCGATATCTTGGCAATGTCTTCGCCAATTTAGATCCGATCTAGTTCGAATCTAGAACTTTACTGTGAAATAAGATTTTGAACACTCTCAATGATACCTGACGTATAGTTTTTGACAAACAGACATTTCTTAAATATTTTTTTTATTAACTTGCCAGTGATGCGATCCTCACAAAACTTTGCACAAGTCTTCGTGTCGGCTTTTTTCAACGGCGATTTAATTCGATCAGACTAGTATATTTCGAATTATCGAGAAAACAAGATTTCGGAAACTACAACTCTGGAACCAATCGGTTGATTTTGCCTATTAACGAATTTAGCCGACGCATTTGGGCCCCAAACCTTTTCTGAATGTTTCAACTCTCTAATTCGTTGCTTTCGAGCATGGTGGAAGAATACATGGTGTGCTTCAAACGAAGCTTATTTTCGTCCGTGCTGGCGCTTGACGTCACCCTAGGGGCATAGTAGTGCAAAAAGTTCCCAACGATTCAATGATGAGCCTTGTTCCTCAATGTGACGTCAGGCTGGGAGCATATGTGGGTAAAGTAATGCGCAAGAACAGACCTTGTATTCTTACACCATGCTTTCGAGCGTAATCATGCTGATGGCCAGATAGGATCAAGTTTGAACTCGGATTCTTTATGGGTAATTCTAGAGTCTAGGCTAGGGTAATGGTTTGAGACCTTTCTCGGCCAAAATATCGAAAATTACAGACATTTGAACGAATTGATAGGCACTCTGTTCACCTAAACAGCTCGCTAGAAATCGATTAAGTAACTACACCTACACCGATGATGTTATCAATTTAAAACACTTATGAAAAATTGTTCATTTAAAACTAAAACTTGACCGGTTTCAGGATATTCGACATTTAAAGGATGTAATGAAAATAAATATGCTCCAACCCTTTCGCGGTAAATTTACTCTGTTATATTCGAATACAAAAGTGCTACGTCCAAATTGAAAAATCCGATATTGTGTATCAACGGATTTTCACGGAAATTGAATGAATAATATCCTTGTTGAAAATAAGCACGCCGTGTAAGCCTCAGGTAAAAGCAAGGTTTGTTGATGAATCAAGTCTGTATTCTGGTTACGCCAATAAAACAAAATTTAGAGTATTTAGACTATTGAATTGGATGGAAAACCAATTTTATTTTCCTACCTCTACCTGAAATCCCGAAAACCCACAGCAACGCATGAGTGCTAATGAAAAGTTTTAATTTTCAGGAGGCCGTATCGATCATGCCCACCATTACAACAATGCCTACCGGGCCCTGGATGAGACACTGGCGATGGAAACGGCACTTCTGGCCGCATTAGCCCTCGTGAATCCTACTGAAACATTAATAGTGGTAACGTCCGACCATTCGCACGTTCTAACAATGGGAGGTCAGGCCACTCCGAGGGGCCATCCCATCCTCGGTAAATATACACGTTTCTTTGTGTCAATATTACTGTTTTTACGATTAGGTTCTCTATTTCCTACTTCTGCTGATTCCGATTTTTTCTTCGGTTTTACAGAGAGGCAATTTCGGTGGAAGCGTTATTGTGTACGTTTTTTGTTTCGTACGAAGGAATTTGAATAAAGGTGATTTTGAGAAATAAGCACTTGTTAAATGGATTCTTTTTGAGTTTTCTCTCACAAACTAACCTGCTGACAAAGGGAACGCTACAGTCATTCTGGATTCAAATGAATATCACAATAAACTTTTATATATTGTTAATGATAAGAACAAATATACCAAAATCAATAAAGCTTCCACTTTTATAACAGAGAGAGAAGTCACAAACATTTTATCAAAGCATTTAAAAACCCTTACGTATAGACAAAAAAAGAACTCATGTCATCTGACAGTAAGCCACCACATTCAGTTGGTCTTACAAAAATACATAAACCTCTAATTAAACTGAGACCTATAGTAAGTTCTATTGGATCTCCATGTCAAAATTTAGCGAAAAATTTACATCAAGTTTCAAACCCATTTACAGGAATGACAGAAATTTTTTTGATGAACAGAAAACACTTTCTTGAAAAACTACAAAATTCAAATTTGAACCAAAATGACATTCTAGTAAGTTTTGATGTTGTTACTTTGCCCCCAATGTTCCATCAGTCTATAAGTAGCTTCAAATAGTTCGAACGAAATTAGAAAATGATGACTAGGTGATTAAATATTCAAAACTTAAGGCTAATGATATCATGGCAATGCTTGATGAATGGTTGAATATCACCTGTTTCCGAGGAGATGTTTTTTATCGGCAAAATTTCGGAATGGCAATGGGTTCGCCTCGCCTTTATCACCTATCATTTTTAGTATATTCATGGAAAATTTTGAAGACTTTGTGGATACATATTCGTTGAACCAAACGCTTGGTGGTTATATGCTGACGATATATTTGTAATTTGGCAACATGGAAGAGTACAAATTTTTCGATTTCATAAATTCTATGAAACCAACAATAAAATTCACTTTGGAAATAGAGAAAAATAATCAGCTTCCTTTTCTAGCTAGATATTTACCTGAATCAAAAAAAACAGTGCTGTGCCTAATGTGGCGCAAGGACACAGAAACAAAGCCTACATAGAACACAACTGATTCTCCTTACTTTGAGCGAGTAAGCTTCGAGCTCTTCGAGAGCTTATGAGGGGTCTCCTTGGGAAAGACCTAGGAGGATCAGTATAATAATATAATATAATAATTTCAAAGCAACTATCTTCAGGAAGCAGCACATATAAATAGATATTTGAATTTCTATTCGAACTATCTACTGAGTGTGAATAGAGGTGTTATTAAAACACTTTACCATAGAGCTAACCTAATCTGTTCTACTCTTGAAATTCGAAATAATGAAATTGATTTCATCAAAACAAATCTTGAAGATAATGGATATCCGAGGCAATTCATAAATACATTATTCATGTAGTTGGAAAGAAAAGCTTCTAATAAAATAACAATCAGTCAAGTTCAACAGAATAATCAACAAGAATAACAACACAATTTGTTGAATGTGATCACTTATGTTCGTGGCTTTTCTGAAAGAATCAGAAGAATCAGTTCTGAGTTCCATATAAGAACCGTTTTCAAGACACAAAATGATCTTTGGTCCTTATTAACAAAGACAAAATGAAAACTAAAAAACTGTGTATACAATATTACTTGTATTTGTGTTAAATCGTAGACAAGAGAACCATCGAGATCACTAGAAGGAAGACAGTCAGAAAATAAGAAGAACTTGAGAAATAGAGACATTCTACTGAAATCAAGATTAGCAGAACAAGTACTCGTATGTACAATCCAAGGAGATCACATGATGCATTGGAGTAATACAACGATTCTGATGACAGAATTACATTAAAAGGAAACTTAAGGAGTCAACTTGTATTTTGTTGAACGGAGAATGCAATTTTGCCAATTGCTCAATTGAAATTTACCATATTTGGCTGAATTTATTGAAAAGGGAGGAGCTGAAACTTTGGAAATTTCTATGCAGAATTCTGATATCGACTGCGAAAAGTTACGAAATAGTTGCTTCAGCGTTGATGTTGTTTCGTCATTGTTTGATAGATTGCTTTTGACAAATATCTTTTGTTTCTTACGCAGAAGCATTTCACAAAATAACAAATATTATATTTCATAGATATTTTCCAGAGTTTGGGAGAGAAAATCCAGAAAGGGACCATTTAATAATGAATATACCTCCCACAGAATCCCTTAATAATTTCTGAAAAGTATCTATGAAATCAAAAAAATTATTATTTTGAAACTATTGCTTCTGCGTAAACAACAAAAAATTTGTCAATACCAATATAAAGGGTGGTCCAGCTTGAGAAGTGGAAAATCCAGGAAATGATAGACAATCGACAAATAATATGAATCTGCTTTATGTACTATATTCGGGAAATGATTCGTTTATAAATTACAGGTTGTTGAGGCTTGATTCATAATCAAATATATTAATTTTGCTGAACGGCTGCAGTTATTTGCATCAAATTATCTACGTCTCCATTTCAAGCGTATAGTAGTTTTGTGAGGGAACCTATTTTATTTCGCCCCACCAGTGGCGTCGGTACTAGTCCGTGACTAGACATTTCCAAGGAAAAAATGGTTACGACACGTCTTTTTATGAAAATAAATTTCAATCTTGAATTCCTCATTCCATTTGCGAGAAGAAAGCTCTTCTTCATTTTTCTCTACTAAGCACTTTTCTTGAGAAAGAAGTGAAAATTCAAAAATTATATGGCGCATGTCGTTATTGGCATATTGGAATACTTGACGCTAAAGAATTGGAGGAGGCTTGAAATTTCTAACAATTCAGCAATGGCAATAATAAATTCATATGTCAAATTAATTAGTGAATATGTGACGAATTTATTTTCACGATTGTTATTATTATTATCAGTGTTTTTTTCATCCCCAAAAATATTTGAAGATGTTATCGTAACAGAAGGATTCCAGATGATCGTATATTAGTTACAAGACATTGAAATTAATAGGAGACTTCCAAATAATCAAGATCGTATTATTCGTACTTTAGATTAAAATTCAAGGATCAGACAAAGCAACTCAGCCATTTCAAATACCTAAGTCTCAAATATAAAGAACACTGAAAGATGACTACGCGCATATCATATATATCAGGATTCACACTCCGAAAATGCAGAAAAGCGAAATCAGTTTTTTCCATGGCTCTTAAACTCTGAAGAAACTGAAGAACAACTTCAGAGTCTCTAGTTGTAGAATATCAATATAAAGACGTGTGTGAAATTTTGTGAGGATCGTATCACTAGAAAATTAAAAAAACCCTAACTTCACGAGCTTTTTTCACTGAAACTGAATGAGGAGTTCAAAATTGATGTTAATATAGAAACATGCATAATGCAAGAAGTTTATTTAAGTGAGAAGGTTAAACGGGTAATTCCGCAAAAGGAGCAGAGAAAAATCATTCTTCTGGTACTTGCCGACACCTGTTTATGCTAGTTGGCTTCTTCAGGACAGGGCAACCAAGAAACCAAGGAAAATATGGAAACAAAACTGAAGATAGGTCAAACCACAAAAGGAGCGAGCAACCAAATTGTGCCTTTAGCTCTAGGACCTCCAATTTGTCTCCGCTCCTTTTGCGGAATTACCCGTTAAACTTTCTCACTTACTGATGTTTATTTTCAAAAATAGCTGTGGCGTTAGAATTTTTTCATCAAAAACCACTGGTAGGGCAGAAAAAATAGTTTCCATCGAAAAAGTTGCTTACGCGATGGAATTCGAGGCCTAGAAAATTTCCTTCAAATTTCTCCAGTCGTTTGGCAAAAAATAATAAATTTGTTTTTTTTCTAATTAAACTCTAACGACCTTTACTTTTTAAACAAAGCCTGTCGCAAATATAGTTTATCAAGCTATTTTACGATTTTTTGTCGTCTACTGGATTTTCCGCCCTTCGAACTGGAGCACCCTGTATAGAACAATGCTGCCTAATAAACAACAACATCCCAATATCTATATTGATTATGATATTGTCTACCCTATTGTATTTCAATTCGTGAAAACATCCTGAAAATATTCAGTTGATTTCGTGCAACTTTTGTATAGCATTATATATTATATAACATTGTTCTCCATTCGTAACAATGTTAAAGTGGGGGTCAAATTATTGTGGAAAACCCAGTACGTACATCGAAAATTAAACTATAAGAATTTCAAAACAAGTTTCAAGATTACTTCTAGCGCACGATTCTGGAGGTATATTATTTGAAATAATATCAGACTTCTCTCGGTTTCGTATTCAGCGAGGAACGTCCAATATAGGACCGATTGTGCAGTTTTGAATATTTTTCACCCCCTATTTCGCCGAAAGTTGGAATACTTTTTCTCGGGTGATAATGCCCTTCCAGCAGGCAACTCAATAAACGTGAAGGTGCACCTGGTTTTAACGCTCTATCCAGATATGTTCCGATGTAAACATTTTTACAAGCCACCCAACAAGATTTTTTGGTGCGATGCTTCCGTGGATATCCTATATTCCTAATGCCTATAGAAACTTTGGGAAATCCCCACATTTCCATCGAGATTTTGTGAGAATTTTCAGGATGACGATTGGTAGTCCTCATCGACATCGTTCAAATGAATTTTTGAAAATATATTGCCGACTAACAGGTAGTTAGTTCACCCTTTGAATAAGGTGATCCAAAGTTTCTCATCAATTTCATTATCATCAAGCTAGCATGAATTTAAAATGCGATGAAGTCGGAAGCTGGGTGAAGCAATATGCCATTAGCCCCTGTAAACTTCTTGGGTAATACGAGTCGAATTCATACAAAAAAAAATATCGAGAAGTTGATCTAGTTAAATAACAGAATATATTAATGAACAAATATAAATAGCCATAGCCTGAAAAGTCATTGAATTTTGAAAATCAATATCTCTCTAAGCACTTCAGATTTCAATGATTTTTCTGCCCAAATGTTTTGCTGTTTTTGGTGGACTCCCTGTGGCAAGGGACATGCGCATAAAATAAGATCTCCATATAGGGCGTGTAAGTAGTGTTATGATTTCTTCATCAAAGTTTAACATCTTTTGTAAGCAACACCAGGTGACTCACGCATGAGAGAAAATGTAGCCTAGTGTCTTCTGAGTATTTTGTTTAGACGTTTATTTATCTTGGTTCATTCCAGAGATATTCCACTTCTTAAGATTTCTTGCATTTTGTGCAATGACAATGAATATCTTCCCAATCACTGGTCGTATTTAATTTGATATGTTTCTTCAGCGAGGAGTGACTCTTCAAAAAACAATATCAGTATATTGTACAGAGTCAACAAATAGTGTTATAATTTTTTATTAAATTTTAACACAAGTCAGGTAGGCTGGGGTTGGCTCGAAAACAATTGGATTAATTTGGATTTGAATGATTGGAGGAGAGTCTTATTTATACTGATGAAGACAGAGTGCGATAAATATCCTTGAGTATAGGAGCATTTATATGGAGAAAGATATAGAGAAGGATATCTAGATTCCAAGTGGCAATGCAAATAATCCAACTAGCGTTGAAGAGTTTAATCACGAAAAGTGGACAACTGAATCAAACGAAATATTGATGGTGTCATAAGCGGGAGCCATCGGAGCGCCTACAGAAGACGTTAAACTTTGATGAAGAAAACATGACACTATGTAAATACGTGATATTATGTCGATTTTATTTTATGTGTATCTTCTCGTTACATTCTCCAATAACAGATGTACAATTAGCAGAAAAATTCATTGAAATCCGACCGCAGTTATTATGAATATATGGATAGTCAAAGTTAGATTATTTCCGCAGAAATATCCTTAATGAACATTGCAAAATATAGAGGTAAAAAAAAGTTTAAAATGTCTTATACCATTGTTGACAAATCAAAAAGTCCAAAGTTTTCTGCCAATAGGGTCTTCCATTCCGAGAACCTATTGCCAGAAACGCGTCTGTTTTTGCTTCTCGGCAAATGGATAAAATCTCCAGGCATTAATGTGGTGTGTGAAATTCATTTATACATGGTGTTTCACGAATGATTGTATAGGCTTTCAGTGTAGATGCAGGACATTTTGGTGAGTCTAAATCAGTGTTCGAAATATGTCCTAACTATATTTGTTTAAGAGATACTGGATGTTTTATGTATTTTATCCGATACCTTCAATCACCATAACTCTTGAACACTTGGTTCTTCATGAAAATCTCAGGGTATGAGTATAGGCCTATGCCTAATATTCGCTCATAATGACTTGTTGATAGCGTAGATACGGACCGAGATAATTATTTTCTTCATTCCACATCTTGTAAAACACCCGGTGCATAAAATGTTCAAGAATAGATTTTTTTTTAGAATCCACAATAAATACTCTTTGAAACAAACCTATTGGCAATAATGGCGCACTTTGCATCAATATTTTATGAACCATCGAATATCTGGAATTTTCAATTCACAATAAAGACCTGTGTGCCTTCGAATAATGCGTTAATACATATTGAATAAATTGAATTTCTCAATGTTGAAAAACTTGGTTCAAATGATGCACATGGCGCATTTCACCCGTGAAATAGAAGCAGCGCATTTGAATGGAGTTTATCCAGATCATTGGTTTGGTAGAGGGGGACTTTATGACTGGCCTGCAAGTTTCCCAGATCTTACATACTTGGATTATTTCCGCTGGAGAAACTTGAAAAATAAAGTGTACTCGTGGATGGGGAGCAACTGATTATTCGTATTCAAGCTTCATGTGAAGAGATACGAAATCGACCAGAAATTATAAAGAAAGATGTAGCGCATTTGATCACAAGAGCTAGGAAATGTTTAGAAGACAGAGGAAGTGTTTTCGAAAACAAATTATGATATCTGTTAGTTAAATACATTCTATATTAGTCCAATTGAATGTCCAATGGTATTTCGGGTCTCAATGGGGAAATATTGGTCTAAGCAACCAAAACACACGCAACTATTCCTTCACACTTCTATCGATACTCAAAAATTATTTTATACTTTTTAGTTCGATTTACCATTAAAACGTGTTTTTTAAGTTTTTTACAATATTGCGTGCCTGTTATTTATATTCGCGTTTTTTGTTCGATTTATCCCACACAGATCGCGCGATAGCTCTTACTCTCATGCAGAGGATCTCTAACGAAATTTATCAATCCTGGTGATCCTAGCCAGGATAATGAGAATCTCTTATCAAATTATTGTAAAGTCGTAGGCACCTGAAAAGTCTGTAAAGTTGAAATAAAATCTGAAGTCTAAAGTGGGCCAAAATCGCGTTCAAAGAAATGGGTTACTCTCATGCAGAGTCCATATTCTATGTACAGGGTGTCTCACGGTCGATGGCAGGTTAGATGTATATGGAGAACTAATGATGGGAAAATTTCGTTGGTAATATAACCAATGAGACTTTGTTATTTTGAATGGATCATCTTTTATACTATATTTTTTTTAAATCCTGGTTGGATTTGAACCACCTTTTCTTGGTAAGTTCCTGTATCTGTCATAAACGGTTTTCGAGTAATACATTAATTTGCAAATTTTTGAGCCAAAACAACCATCATTTTACCTCAATAATTTTGTACCTCTACAAGATGAAGGGATAAAATTCTTTCGATAGTTAGGGGGAAGTACATTTGTTCAATTCGAATAGTGAAATCGATCCTATAATAATATCGGATGCGATCCTATAATAATATCGGATGCGATCCTATAATAATATCGGATCGATTGCGCCTTGTATAGACAAGGCGCTTTTAAATGAGTACTATTTCTGCTACATACAAACATTCATTTTTTTAAATGGGACTCCCTGCGTAGGACTTGTGAAATCAGAAGGTGATTGAATTTCATTTCAGTATCAAGTTGAATAAGTTATTTTCACGTTTTATTATTCGACTAAACTACGACTTGAAATGGAGGAAAATATGTATTCAAATGATGTTTTGATGAACTTATTTAATCTGCATGGGGTGAAATAAGTGAAAAAGTCTATATGGCAGAAAGATCAAGAGGGCTACCCATGCAGAAAGATTACTTTCACAAGATAAGAATTCAATCAAAATAATAGCTTCTCAATTAGGGTGAAGTAGGGTAATTTCGTGGTATTGGTATGTTCGTGATGAAATTATAATAACTTGTGAGTATGTTTCCTATTAATTACTTTAGAATGATGATTTCTTAGCTAGGAGAAGGTGCATATTGCTGCTAGATGTCACAACCCTCCACGTTTCGATGTCATGAACATACCGGTCTTTAGAAAACTTTTCTTATATTGCGTAGTTAGTTTTTGTCGGTTTTGCGTCTGCGAAGATATTTGCTGTTTTAGTTTTGCTGTAATCGCTTATTCCGTGGAGCTGATATCTTACGTATTCTTACATGCGTTGAGGTTGTCAAAAAGCAGGGGCTGTTGGGTTTTGAATATATTTTTCTCACCTGAAATATCCCGTATTTTAATAATATGATTTTCATAATTTTCTTTCAGTGAAATATAGAAAAAATGTTATTGAATATATCACGAACTATCTACTGTCACAAAGTTACCTGTTTCTTTTATTTTGTAGCTTTGAAATGCAAGGCAACAAAAAAAAATTGCAGTTATGGAATATCGGATTTAATAGAAGTTGATAGTTTAGTGTGGGGGAAAAAAATGCCAATCTGTAGAGGAAGCAAAGAAACTGGAGTACCATGGAGCACGCTGGAAGATTTTTTGTCAAAAAACTGAAACAACCAGCAACAAATTGCTAAACTTGAAAGGCTATATACGTTGACGCCTGATATTGAATCGAAGCTATTCATTGTCATGATGCAAGAACTTTTCGATCTAACAGCTGAAATGGTGAGAAAAGCAGCTTTGGAATTGGCAAAATAATCTGTCAGAGAGCACTTTCTTAAGAAAGGTATCAATTCTGTACGTAAACGGTGATGATTACAATTCAAGAAGCTGAACAACCTTGCTTTACGCGTTTAAGAAAATGTCGCAGCATATCGGGCCTCTATGTGTAATTCAGAGATTCTCCAGGACTATTTTGTGGAACTTGGTTCTTGGTGTGTATATGTGTTGGTGGATCATCGATTCCTCCACTAATAATTCTCAAAGGAATTCGTTGGAATGATACCTTAAAATCAGGCAGTCTTCCTGGTACACTTGTCAAACCATCTCCTGAGGGTTGGATCAACACTGATTTATTTGTGAATTGGTTGCACCTCTTCATCAAATCGATTTCTTCAGCTCGTCCTGTTATCCTTCTGATGGATTGTCATGCCTCTCATATAAATGCCAAGGTTAGCCAAAGAGAATGACATTCGTTTATTCACTTTACCGGCCCACACATCTCATAGAATATCCTATAGAAAAACCCAACAGGCAACATTTTCACTCTCGGCTGAATCTAGCCTTCATCGCATGTTTTTGTCCAGCGATATTACAAATACTTTTCGAAAAACTGGAGCATGTCCATTCGACAAAGAGGTTATGCCCTTTTGCTCCGTTTGTTCTTACCAATAAAGCTACTCCTCAAGTACCAGCTGCTGTAGATGAAACTGAGCCAACTGCGGCAACAATATATTGTCTTTTCCATCAGTACCCACTACATCCAATGTTCCTGCCAAAGCAAATCAAAAGAAACGGGATTCGAAAGCTAAATGTCTTAATGATGATTAATGGGGTTTTCTCACAAAACGAACCTTCTACGTCAGGCACTATTACCTCTAAAGGCAAGACTCGAAATCGTCTACAGCCAAAGCCAAGAATTTTTCTATGATGAAAGTTCCACAGCAGGAGAATGACGATGTGGAAGATTGTATATATTTGCTAATTTAAAGATTGGAGCACGGAGGATACAGCGTTCCTACTGTTTAGTGCTTTGTCATCTAAAATGTCAGGAATACGATGAAGAAACAATTTTTATGTGCGATAGATGCACTGATACTTGAAGTGATGACCCCGAACAAGATAAAATAATGAAATCTAACTGATAATAAAACACCCAACCAGCAAAGGTGTCTTATAACTCCGATAATTTGCGACTTATATATTTCATTGGTATCATATTAGTGCTTCTAAAATATCAATTTATTATATTAAAGCTACATAAACTTCAGTCTGTTGTGGATATATTTATCGTGAAAACGTTTATACAGCAGAATTATTAAATATGTTTTGAAACTGTTAATTGACTATTTATTAAGAGGTTCATAACTCACTTATAAAACAATTCTGCTTATAAAACTGAATTGCTTTTCATTGGTTTTCTCATTAATTCTAGAAATATTTATAATATAGATAGATGTCGATGCCGAAAAAAAAAAAAAAAATATAGATAGATAAACTCTTTCAAAGATATTCTGTATAACCTCACGAAACAGTTATATATAAGTGCTTTTAGTTACAACCACTTCATAACTATTTTGTAGTATTGAATTTCCATGACAATAGCATCCCAAAGCAGCTGATCATTCTGTTCCCAAAAGGGAGGTATTATCATGAGTTGTTTTTGCGCGCGTGTTCCGCAAGGAACACGCTATCATTTCGTCACAATGTCTGTATTTTTCGAATCTTTTTGCGAAAATGGTCTCAAACGATTGGGTTCGACTCCTTGATGAAGAATTCGAGGTCAAATTCAATTCTGTCCGTCCGGCTGGTCCGGCCGTTAGCACGATAACTCTCGAACGGACCGAGTTAGAGCGTTGAAATTTGCAGGGCATGTTTGGAGCGTAAATATCTCGGACAAGTTCATTAATGGGAAAAAATCCATCGAGCCGTTTCGCAGTTATGACCATTTTTAGTTAAAAGGTTTTTCAAGAATATTTCCGAAACCGATCACCCGATCTATCTGAAATTTAGCATCAAATTGTAGAATTATGGCCATAAACTAGAAAAAAAGTCAAATATTTGAAAATGAAATTTTGTTTTCACTGTAACTCAAAAAATACAGATCCGATTGGGTTGAAGCTCGGGGGTTAGATGTAAAGTACGAACGAAAACACTTGTGCTAAATTTCGTGGGGATAGCATGAGTAGAAAATAAAAAAATAATTTTTACTATTAGCAGAATATTTTGCTTGAAATTCCGAAACCAAATATCGGATTGAGGGCAATTTTGGTACTCCGGTGAGCAATGATGACCTCTTGGGGTGTGCGAAATTTCACTGAGAACAGACCACCTGGAGCCTAAAAAAAAATTAATAATTTTGAACTCCCAAAGTAGACAAATTATTTCAGATCACATCTGGTGTGAACATATTATTTTGACGGGTTTTTACGCGTTTATCTGAATCAGTGCGATATGTACGAGGGCAACTGATTAAAATATGGACGAGGATATACTGCGCCAATTGAAGTAATGCGTGAGCGATATGTGGAATTTTATATTGGTTTTCAAATTTTTTCTGAACGGTGAACAACTGGGGGTGTAACTAGAAGCATATTAGCAGCTCATGTCAATTCTGTGAGTTTGCGAGCCAGTTTCGAGGAGTTCCGAGGTGTAGCGTTAATAACATAATCCTTGGGGCCAATATTGATATTAATACTCTTTCGGGCATTTTTCGTTATTTGCATGAGCAGACGAGAAATTATTTAACTGCTGGAGTTTCGTCTGAGAGGATTGGGGTTTTGAGGGGGAGGATGCTATTCCTCCATAAAATCTACTTGTGATGGTCCGCGCATGCGTGGATTGAAGATGCGATATCCCCTAAACTACTGGAGTTGGTGAATCAGAATTTTGTGTAAGGTTTGTGATTTTGGGAGGACTTCTAGCCACGAGTGGACTGCACATGCGCGGAGGAGAAATTACTGTTTTTGGGATGTATAGGTTATGTTGAGAGTGGTTTAGGAATGTTTGTCATGGGTCTAGTGCTGAGCCGATGTTGTGAGGTTGTAAAAGAAAATTCATGACAATTCAATACATGGACAAGTCAGTTTGGGGGAAATGGCGATTTTCCGAGTTGAAGTGTCCTTACCGTGGCCCAGGGGCTAATTTTGAAATTCATATTACCCTCTTTGCAAATGAGTATATGAAAGGTGATTTAACTGCTGGAGTTTTCTTCTGAGCGGATTGAGGTTTTGGCGTGGACGCTGGTGGGGGTCTGAGCATGCGTGTATTCAAGATGCGATATCTCCTGAACCACTAGTGATGGAGGATCGGAGTTTTTTGTGGGATGTGTGATTTTGGGAGGACTTTCAGCTGCGAGTGGTTTGCGCATGCGCACAGGAAAAGTGACTGTTTTTAGGTTGTATGGGTTATGTTTGGAGTGGTTAAGGACTATCGATCATGGGTCTGGTACTTAGTCGATATTGTGAGGTTTTAAAAGAATATTCATGGCAATTCTATGCACGGACAAGTCAGTTAGGGAGAAATTGCGTTGTTTCCGAGTTGGATTGTCCGTTCCGTAGCCTTGGAGCTAATTTTGCAATTCATTATTACTCCTAAAGGGCATTTACCTTATGCGCATGAGCAGACGAGCAGTGATTCAACTGCTGGAGTTTTCGTCTGAGAGGATTCTTGTTTGGAGGTGCAGAATGCTATTAATCCATAGAATCTCCTTGTGAGTGTCCGCGGATGCGTGGATTGCAGCTGAGATCTCTCCTGAGCCACGGGTGTTGAAGAATCAAAGTTTTGTGTCAGGTGTGTGATTTTTAGAGGACTCTCAGCCACGAGTAGATTGCGCATGCGCAAAAGTGAAGTGGTTTTTTTGGGTTGTATGGCTTATGTTGGTAGTGATTGCGTCTAGTGGTCATGGATTTGGTGCTGAGCAGATACTGTGAGGTTTTAAGAGAAATTTCATCGCAATTCTGTGCACATTCAAGTCAGTTTCGAGGAAACAGCGTTGTTTCCGAGTCGAATTGTCTGTGAACTATACTAGGAAAGATCTATATTATATTACGTTTGGATATTTGGAAGATCTACATTAGATTACGTTTGGTTTGGGAGAATAGGCGTAAACAATTGCGTCCCCAACGGGGGTTCCACAACCGCATTTTATTATTTCGATCTACTGTAAAACTGATAGCCAGACTGTATCGATAGCCAGAATTTGTTAACCCTTTCAGTACCTATGTGCCATATATCGCACACAAATTTCAAATATTTATATTAATTTTTATTATGACAATTCTTGTTCTCTCTTAATACCGTTGTGCTTTATATGGCACTGAAAAGTGAATAAACTAACTTGTTTTGCCATCTATGGAACAGTAGAGTAATTATAAACCATAGTTGTCATCGAACACACAGCGATAAGATGGCGAGAAATCGTAGGTAACTATTTTATTATTTATTTAAAAGGAGAATCGAATTTTATTGATTCTAGTACATTTAAATCGTTCTTATATGAAAATAATAAATGTTGAAGACATTATTTTGTGAAAAAATTGCACTGTTTCTCTCATGAATTGCTTTGAAATGAATGTTCCAAATTTAGCACATTGGTACTCAATGGCAGTATTATTTTTCAATCATACCAATAACATTTCCGTTGTTTTTGCATTCACAAAATATTATTTTCTGCAGACTTGAATCAAAAACAACTTGAAGATTTTATCGAACATCTGAGAGATGTTACCTATTCCGATTTTTCTGATTTATTAGACGAGGAAGATATTGAGAATGAACAAATATCAATCAATTCTGGACGAATTGGATCCTCAGTAGACGAGCATCTGGGATATGTAATGATTTCATAATATACCAAGGCTCAACTACTGAAATCCCTAAGAATATAATTGAAGCTTTCGGCCTTGGATCAGGAGTAGTGGTTCATTTATGTAAAAGACTGACTGAAAAAAATCATCAACTCTTTTTCGATAACTTCTTTTCTTCGTATGGACTATTAGAGTATTTGAAAACTCAGATGCTAGCATATTACCGAATTCGAGTGAAGTCAAGAAAATGGACCCTTCGTATGATTTTCCACACAGTTGATTTGGCAGCAACTAATTCTTGGTTTGAATATAAATGTGACTGCGAAAAACTAGATGTTGCAAAATAAAAAGTGATGGATCTAATCCATTTCAAAATGAGACTTGCGGAGTCTTTGATCAATGTAGGAGTACTACCATAAGGGTCATCTAGAAAACGTGGTAGGCCTAGGCCATCTCGAGACGACTCATCAAATTCTACCCCTCCCAAAAAAATTACAGACCGTCGACCACTTCGTGAAGTCGCTCTTGACGGATTTGCTCATTTCCCCGAATAGTGCCCTTCTGGAGAAAAGAGTGGACCAACTCGATGTAAATATATAGGATGTACATCAAAATCCTTTATACGATGCATTAAATGTAATATTCATTTATGTATCAACAAAGATAGAAACTGTTTTTGTAATTACCATAAATAAAAACTGAACTAATACTAGTTTCATTAATTTTTTAAAAATTTACCTTTGAGTACTGATGTGCCATATATTGCACACGAAATTTTTTTCTTTATTATCGAAAAAAATTCAAATTTTTTTTTATGAAAGAACTTATTCAGATTATAGTACTTATATATTCCACAGAAAAAAAAAATTCCTTGGATGCAACATATCTCGGTACTGAAAGGGTTAAAGGAATTCGAAAAATAATAAAAAAGCACGGACGTGAAGGCAGTATCCTTTGGCGCGCGTGTTGACGTTGGCTAATTTGAATTGAATGATGAGGGTTTCAATCTTAGTTGATATATCGAGCCGGAGATCTACCCAGAGGGTAGTGGACACTATTCACTGTCCAGTCATAAATTAAAAGTGCTGTGTCTAAGATGGCATTGGGATAGTGTAACAAAGTTAACCGTTAACACAACTGACTTTCCTTAGTCGCACAAGCTTCCATGAGCGTCTTCGGTATCTTCTTGGGGAAGACTTGGGAGGGTCAGTATAATCATAATCGTTATTATAGCACGCGCGCCAATTGCAGATGGACTTCATAATGAAAGAAAAAGGCTAAAAGAGCAACGTGGGGTCAATCTGCTTTGACGCGCGTGCTATAAACATGATTATGATTATACTGACACTCCCAAGTCTTCCCCAAGAAGATACCGCAGAAGCTCATGGAAGCTTGTACGACTACCGAAAGTCAGTTGTTTTAATTGTTAGCTTTGTTACTCTATCCCTATGCCATCTTAGAGACAGCACTCTTAATTTATGACTCAACAGTGAATAGTATCCACTACCCTCTGGGTAGATCTCTGGCTCGTTATATCCACTTAGCTTCAAACCCTCATCATTCAATTCGAATTAGCCAACGTGAACACGCGCGCCAAAGAGTACTGACTTCACGTCAGTGCTTTTTTATTTTTTTACTTTCTCAACTATCTGCACGAACGTTTCTGAAAAAGTAATGATTAGTATTAAAGCTAAAAGTACAAAACGTCATGCATATGTTTATTACTTCGCAGTTTATCAAGAATTGAAGGTTCAATAAAAATATATCCTTGTTTTTTAATTTGGAATTATATATAAACGTTTAGGTTCTGGAAGCATTATGCTACGACTGAAGAAAATTTTCTCGTAGGTGCAAAATTATCACAATATTGTTTGTGTTTAAGATATTGTATAAGATAACTTCATCAACTTACATGTGTTATTTCTTCTTTTGAATTTCCCTGCAAAAATATGTATTTATCTTATATTCCACAGAAAATGTTTAACTATTTCATTGATTTTGCAGGTTATGTAGACTTTCATGCGGTAGAACATAATAACATATTTTAAAGTAATTGTTAAGTAACTAAATTATAACAAAATGCTTCAAACTGATGTAAAATCATTTTATAAGAGAACGCCCATAAACTTAACGGCATTCATGATGACTCAGGGTGGAGAGTGCTTTAAACACACTAAAAATCACTAATGTGTAGGTATTTCAACCATCCAGACCAGAAAATGACTCAGAAATATTCTGTAGAACAAATTGAAATATATTTTCGTACTAAGGATTATGAGACTGACAAACCTCATTTTTGTTTTGTTCAATTTTTTTTATGTAAAACATTCCAAACTAGTGGGCGCGTTTGAAATATATCATTTTAGTGCTAAATGTCAGGAAACAATACGTGGTCAAATTTAATTATGTCCAGCTAGCCAGCCGGATGACCGTTGCCACTATAACTTTCGAATGGAAAGAGAAATTAACTTGAAATGTCCAGTTACAGGTTGCGCATCCGAATGCGACGGCTGAGTTCTTCAATTGGCATAATCAGCCATTTCATAAGAGAACGCCATTAAACATAACGGCTTTCATGATGACTCAGAGTGGAGAGTGTTTTAAACACACTAAAAATCACCAATGTGTAGGTATTTCAACCATCCAGACCAGAAAATGACTCAAAAATAATCTGTACAACAAATTGGAATGTATTTTCGTATTAAGGATTATGAGGCAGACAAACCTCATTTTTGTTTTTGTTCAATTTTTTTTTTATGTAAAACATTCCAAACTAGTGGGCGCCTTTGAAATATACCATTTTAGTGCTACATGTCACGAAGAAATTTTATTTGCATTGAGAATTTCATTGTGTGTATCGAAGAATATGTCTGTAAGTGCTGAAAAATGAAATGGCTTCGTGTAAACAATAATGACACACGACATCTATGTTTGTATACTTTCAGGACTGCCTTTTGCATCTTGAAATCAATTGATTACATAGATATCATTCTATGTAATATTTTTATTTCAGAACGTTCATTTAATCAACCTTATAAAGTTACTACAAAACAGTTTTTCAGATGGCGCCAGATTGTTTATGGAATTAGATTTTCTATCACGAAACTACATTCTAATGATAATATAACTTTGAAGATTTTTTCAGGGTCAGTTCATGGAGATTTTCGTAGAAAAGTACTAGAATATTACGAGAAAACGTAAGGCCTTGGCTACCATATAATTTCGAAAAAAAATTTTTCAAGCCCTGTGGACAGAAGCTTTCTGGCGCTCTTGTTCAAGCAGACAAATTATATATCCGAAAGAATTGGTTTCTCAGAGTTGGGAATCATTACAATGGATTTTTATGAAAGAACTTCATCTTAGCATAAATTGAATTCAAACATCATAGAAGAATTTAAATTCAACAAGGGTGCCAAAACTTATCAATCCAAAACCAATAGATAAATTCTACCCAACAACGAACTCATCCGAGATATTCATTCCTCAATTCTATGATGAACGATAATATATATTCTTTCCTCAAATCTACTCCAATACTCCAATACACCAATATTCCAGTTTTGTTATTTACTGGAGATATTCTGAACACAATATTATTAACTTACCATTACCATTCCTATCATCGTATGGATTGACCATCGGCATTAAAATATCAACCAATAAAAAGTATGATATCATATTATAATTCTCATAACTGTACGATTGTTGAAATGAATTAGACAAGGTCATGTCACTGGAAAATAAGTTGACAATATAACAAATCATACATAGAATAATTATATAATTCTGTGAAAACGTAGAAATACGATTTATTATTGAAATTTTGAAAAATCATATCTCCGAAAGTATTAGCTTGTTAGAGTTGAAAATAATATCAATGGATTCTAATGGTAAAACTGCATATTGAAAAAAATTTAATTTGGAATTTGTTATGTAAAAAAAAAAATTCTTTGTTACTGTGAAACCATCTGTCCGATTTTGCCCAATAACGAACTCAGCCGAAATATTTCCCCAAACCTACTCTGAAAATTTCAACTGTCTAGCTCATTCCGTTTGAGACTTACCGTGCCTACGGCCGGACTGGCCGGACAGAATGAATTTCGACCACGGATTCTTGATCAGTGAGTCGAACCAAATCGTTTAAGACTATTTTCATCGAAAAATTCGAAAATACAGACATTTGGGCAAATTGATAAGCACTCTGTTCCGAGGAACAAGAGCGCCAAAAATGAGTGCCTTTAACATCACTTTCCAACGTCAAGACTATAATCATCAAGAACATACCTTACTACATTCTACTATTGAAAATACCCTCCAGAAAAGAGATAGTTACCGTGTTACCCATCAAATAATAGACACATAATGCGCTAATATGCTTCCACAACGTAATTCAGTTGAACTAAGAGTTTGATATTTGGATCGTTCACGTGTATACTTGTTGGTGCCCACTAAGCAAAATCCGCACAAACCTGCGTCCACTGTGAGGAAGTCCGCATAGCCCTAATGCAACCATTACCAATTACCGGCTGCACAACTTGCGCGATTTCAACATTCTTCACCAGCATAATAATGGATCATTAGCTGCTCAAACAACCGGAAATTAATTACAGGAATTTGGATCGTAGTCCTGACGTTTATAAGCAATATCAGTGGTATCGGAAGTGGTTAACACATATCGTACACGACACCCCTCGATTTATCGTGATTGAATGGAGTGAATTAGGAATGTCTGCGAATCGGAAGATGCTAATTTTCCTGTCAAGTCAAAAACGTATGCTCTAGGAATCAGCGTAAATTATTTTGCCCAAATATCTATAATTTTCGTTTATTTGGCAATAAATAATCTCAAACGATTAGTTTGGACTCACTGATGAAAAATACGTAGTCAAATTTAATTACACTGAAAAAAATGTACACTGTGTGCAAGACTATTAGTCTTGACTGAAAGATATGGTAGACTCATATATCCGCAAAGATAACTTAACTCTATGCAAAATGTACATTATTCTTAGTAGAGGGTCTATGTCTGTTCTGGATCAAAGTTGACCTATGACCTCCCTTAATGGTGTCTGGGGGTCTGATGCGGTAGTGGATGACGTCATTGGTGGTGGCGGATGACGTCATGATCTGTATGAAAAAGTTTCTGGACACATCAGAGTGACGCATGATTGAAATTATTGTTTGAGAAGGAATATGTGTTTTGCATAGAAGGAATATATGTGTGAAACTCACTTTTATAGGTGGCCATGTTTTACTTTTATGCCTTCTCGATTATCAGTCGATTCAATTGAGATCGTGTTCAGGAAATATGTACTGTGAAAAGCGCCATCTAGAGTGGAGAAGCATCGTGAACTTGTATGTGGATGTAATGACAGGAAATTTTTACTTTGATAGCGACATCTAGAGTTGAGAAGCAGCGTTAATTTTGGTGTGGAATGATAGGAAGTCTTTACTTTGATTTCTACAGTTGGATGTTAATTTTTGGTAGAACCCGTTGGAATGGTCGATTGCGAGGTATAAAAAGACGGGGTAAACGTTGGGATTTGAACCTGCAGACTATGTATTTATAAGACGACTGATTGATTAAATTGAGATATCTTATTCAAGTCAGCTATGCAGTTTCTACAAATTTCTTGATGAGTAGAATGGATCGAGGGATTTGAATATACAGAGAGTTATTTCGAATATTCTTGTTTGAAGAACTAAAACGATCAATTCCTCTCAGATAAATTCATATTCAGAAATAATGTTCTTCTTTCAATCAACGTTATAGAAATTAGATGAAACCAGAATCGAACGTCATATGGTACATTTCAGGCTTGTAGACCCCCCACACATGTAACTAACGGACTCTTTTACATAAACAAAAGCAACTACAATTTTAGGTATATGACCCTTTGCATTGTGCGTCTCAGGGAACCTTTTTCAGGCAATTAATATGAGGCGATTGGAATTATTCTATCCGTCATATGAAGTTTGATGCATGAGGTACTAGATCCTTTTTTCGAATTATTATTGAGGGCATTTATCGTTTATATGAGAGGGAATACCATGGATTATTTATGAATCTTTCGGTTTACGCAGACTTTGTGGGGATGATTGTGTGGTTTTGTGATTTTCAGCAGACCCATTGTGAAGCACTGACGTGAAGTCAGGAGCTTTTGCGCGCATTGTCCATTCTCCTGTATTGGAATTGGATTGTTAATTGGGATTCGTATCACTCTCAGGGACTTTCAGGTTATCCTTATAGTAAAATGAAATTGTCATATGAAGTTTGATCATAAGGTACTAGATCCTTTTTTCGGATTATTCGCAGGAACTAGATCCTTTTTTCGAATTATTATTGAGGGCATTTATCGTTTATATGAGAGGGAATACCATGGATTATTTATGAATCTTTCGGTTTACGCAGACTTTGCGGGGATGATTGTGTGGTTTTGTGATTTTCAGCAGACCCATTGTGAAGCACTGACGTGAAGTCAGGAGATTTTGCGCGCATTGCCCATTCTCCTGTATTGGAATTGGATTGTTAATTGGGACTCGTATCGCTCTCAGGGACTTTCAGGTTATCCTAATAGTAAAATGAAATTGTCATATGAAGTTTGATCATAAGGTACTAGATCCTTTTTTCGAATTATTCGCAGGTACTAGATCCTTTTTTTCGGATTATTATTGGGTAGGCATTTATCGTTCATTTGAAAGGGAATACTTGGATTATTTGTGAATCTTTTGGTTTACCCAGACTTTGGGGGATGATTGTGTGGTTTTGAAAATTTGTTGCCATAACGAGTAAAATCGATGGAAAGCGTGTTTGTCAGCAATCTGGGTTACGGATTTGAAACATCCTAATGAACCGGAGTGAAATAGCCGAAAGTTTTTATTCAAATTCTTTATATTCAAGGGCAACAGTTATTAACGAATAAGCTTTTCCCAAAGGAGCCTGCACGGGTTCAGACTCAATTTCAATGTGTAAATTCCTATGAGGATTTTTAAGCTCGATTTTAGCAAAAATGGTTCTTTTCACATGAATATATGTAGATTTCTCAGCATCTCTAGATGATTGGAAAATTATTACTGCTCTTCACAGCAATCGCACCTTGTCTCCACGCAATACTTTTTCAACCAAATAAACATCAGGCTGCTTTGTTATTTGCAATTCTTCTTGATAGAAACACCACTTATTGACATACCGGTAAAGTAGGCAACTCGCTGGGTAGGTAAGTTGGACTTTTGTAATTTTAAATAGTTCAGTAGTCCACTGATACCCTTTTGTGAAAACGTGTCTAAATTTGCGTACAATATCACCCTTCTGAAATTTATAAGGTCATGCTATTTTTATGTGACTGTAGGCTAATTTATATATGTCGTTCTTTGTATTAACGTCACGGGGTTTCATGCCAATAGTTCAATGTTTTTTATTATTATACCAATTTCACTACATCTTGAAGGATCAATCGATATGTTCCACTGAATTTTTTGTAAAGCACCTCTTTCAACGTTCTTATGGCCCTCTCCACTGTTGAAGCCTTCTTGTCACTATACGTATTATATGGTGCTTTTTAACAACTGGTTCATGAAATTATCGGTTGAAAAAATTCAATTCATCGATCAGATTGCAGGTTGCTAGGTGCCATGCTTGAGGATATCGAGAAAAGATAACCAGTTTTCCTTTTCAATGCTTGAGCACATATGAATTTAGAAAAGCAATAAATTACAACGAGAACTAACATTACTTGGGGGCAAGCTTATCAAGCTATCATAAATGCATTGTGGGGTTGCATACTTTTGATTTGGCAGTGAGCTAACATAACAACAAATATATTGGGTGATTGTATACGAATAAATTCCATTTTTGATGTATTATGGATACTTTAACAGAGCATATGAGACATATTTTCGGTCATTTCAACGTGAGCACAATTGTTTTAGAAAAAAACTTTGGGTACTCGACATTGATACGGTTTTATTTTCAGTCTTTCGTCCTTACAGTTTTCTAACACTTCATTTCATAATGTCATTGTATATAGAAGTCTTCTATGTACGATGATAATGTTAATAATTTCTGTAACAGAAGGTATGCTGCAATACCGGTAGATGTCATGTTATAAGATCCGTTTAATTCATCTTGCATTCAAACTATCGAAATTAATATAACCACGTTTTTTTCAATTTTTTTCATATTGCTTATCTCTTGATTCGAGTTCTTCAGAAAATGAATTAAGAATTTCGTTCTTTTTTGATCGTAGCCATCGCAGAGTTGAGAATAAAAGTTTTGACGAGCAGTGAAGTTGAAAAGCAGCATTTTTTCAAATTTCTAAGTATTTAGTAACTGAATTAATTTTACTGTTGGGGCATTAAGCAATTAAATTTGGATAGCCTAGTCGGATTTTATTCCATTCTTTTCGAAGCTGCAATTAAGTGAAAAATCCTCGACTACGAGGGTAAGTTACACTGTGTTCAGTTCAAATTCAATTTAAAAATAGCATATCATTTTTTCTCATTTCATTCTCAGATTTTTTTATGGTGATTTTCACATCTAGACGTAGTGTTTTTTTCCGAGTTATACACGGGAATTTTGGGCTGAATGGTGCATGCCTCCTGGGACAGATTGGTTTAATGGTTAATAGCTGAATCCATAGGAAAACCCCCACATCATATTGTTTCATTTATGGTAAAATCCTGTGCAATTCACTTGGGAGAGGAGTTCATCCAGACTTTTAAGATAAGTTCCTTATCGTATTTGGTTCCCGCATACTCATTCAAATTAGTATTTAAATTGGACATCATTTTTTAAAATCACCTGTTGCTAATTTCTATTTGATCTCACATTTTTGTATTTTTCAATTTTCATTGTACCCCAAAATTATTAGTTTCAAGTATCAATTGTTATAGTTGAATTTTTGCTAATTCAACCTTTTATATTTAAATTTTCACAAATCATCCCATTAAAATTCAAAATTAAGATTTTATATTCAATTTCATATTATTGCTCATTTTCTCTAATTCATCAATTTAATAATCGAGTTGACTGGTTTGGATTTTCTACATTCATAGAAAGAAATAAATAGTGACCATTGTTCAAAGTGCACGGTATTTTTGTATTACATTGGTTTTTGGATTGTTCATTTCCTGTATTTTTAAGGTTCAGATAAACTTGTAGATATTACTGTTGAATATTTGAATTTTGTGAAATTTTGCAGATAAATGTTGGATTGTTTAGATTAAGTGTAATTTCAATTCTGGTTGACATTGGCATATTTAACCCATTCCTGATGTTGTCTCTATGCTCAGTAATAATAATTATATTGAATGCTTGAATTTTTTTTATTGTATTGTATGACCACAGGATTGAACAATAAAGAAAGAACAACCGTGGCAATTGGCGCCCAACAACCAACCAACCAACCAGCAATTCAGCAATTGTAAGGGACAGTGTTCACTATATCCATTGAACCAGGTCACAATCTTCTTGAAGGAGTATCTATCTCTGCCAGGGGAACACCATTATTTTGAGCTCTGAGGTTTTCGGTTTGAGGTGAGACACTTTTCTTTTCTCTGTTTGGACCGTTCACTTTTACTTGTGACTTTTACACTGGATAGACATTAGACACATTTTTTCTAAGTATGGCTGGCATGTTTTTGAAAATCGAACCTGATCGGTTAATTAAGGAGGAACTCGAATATGAAATTTCCTTAAGGGGTTTGAAACCTGAAGGTTCAGTATCGGAACTGATCAAAATTTTACGCGGTTTGTTGAAATTGGAGTCAGAGGGTCAATCATTCAAAGAATGTTATAAGTTTGATGTAAAGACTGAATTAGATATATGTTCTACCAAAATTGGTGAAATTGAAATTTATCTCAAAGAACCTTTTTCATCTTCTATGCAACGAAAAATTAGAACAAAACTAAGTCATTTGATGGGTAGATTGGAAAGAATCAAACCATCCGATGATGAAACGTCTTCATGTGAATTGAGATCTAAGTTACTTACTGCGGGTTTGGGGTTAATTTCTGTATATGGGGGTAAATTATCCGCTAATCCTGGAACTACAAAGTCGGTACCTGCTGAGGTAGAATTTGAGCAAAGTTTACTGAATGAAAAAGCTGTGAGTTCAACATCTACAAATAATTTATTTTCCAATGTATCTGGTAATGTTTCTGGTGCAGTACAGAATGCTAACTTGGCAACAGCAACGAACATTCTGCAAAATTTGAATATATTTGATCCTAAAATTCATTTGAAGAGTTTTGGAATTAAGTATTCGGGTAGGAATGATTCTCTAAGTTTGAATGCTTTTTTCGAGAGGTTGAATGATATGTTGGAGACAAGAGGATATTCTGATGAATTCATGTTCAGAATCGCGTCGGAACTTTTCGATGGTGAGGATCTGGTTTATTATAGAGCCGTCAAAAACATCGCCCATGATTGGAAAGGACTTATTGCTCTTTTTCGCGAAGAATTTTTCAGAGACGGAGACAGAAAAATCTTTGAACAAATTAAAGGAAGAAGTCAAGGGGAAACAGACACTATGGCTATTTATGTCGCCTATATGCAAAACTTGTTCAATAGATTGTCTTTCTCGGTCGATGAAAAAATTAAATTTGAATTAATAAAGGATAGAATTAGACCAGAATATCGGTTAGGGTTCGGATTGATAGATGATATTGATTCTCTCGAAATGTTGATAAAATTGGGTCGTAAACTTGAAGATAATAAGCGTTATGTGAGTAATTTTATTCCACCATCATTGAATAAAAATGCCATTGAAGTTGATTTGGAATATAAACGTGAATCAACGAAAAGTAAATTGAGTAATTTGGAGACGGAAAAACGAGTTAGTTTTCGTGATTCTCAACCAAGTGCTTTTAAGTCAGGAAGTGATCAATTTGCTGGTAATAATAGGTTCAGAAATAGAAGCAGGTCTAATTCGCGGAATAGAAATAGGTCTAGTTCCCGAGGTAGCACTAGATCTAGAGACTCTTCAGAAAAGAAAAATTATTGTTCAGAAGTCAGTTTGAATGAACGTGGACAATACTCGGATAGAAAATATTCAAGGAATTCGTATGAAAGTCAAAATAAATCATATCCTTATCATAGAAAAAGATAGAAAAACATGCGATTTTACAGATTATTCAAGGTCAATATACAGATGAAGATACACCAGGACGATACCATTACAGATGTATCAAGAATATATCTAGACTTGTACAATTTAGTTGAGTAAACACAGGGTGCAGAAATGTATTTGTGATAGATGACTCGGGTACTTCCATTCCAAAGAAGATCTTGCTATTCACGCGTTAGTTTTTATGAATTGTCCAAAGACCCAATATGGAATATTGAGAAGAGATTGACATAAATACGACAATACTTCCAATTATGCTTGGGGGATAATCCTTATGAAATTACTAGGGTTAACAAAAATGGTATTAGGGATGATGAAAGTTGAAAATAATGATATTCCGATTATGCAGGGCTCAGATCCAAACTGTACGCAGTGAAAAACTCAACAACGAATGATGAAATTAACATACAGAAGTGTTTCAACACCAACGCTAGTGGACGACATTCACTGTCTGGACAAAAATTAACAGTGCTGTGCCTAAGCTTCCAGAAGGATACAGCAACTATTTTGGGGTGCAAAGAGGACTGGAATACCTTTAACATGAGGTATCACACGACATGGTATGATAGCATTTGACACATAAACATCGATGACGTCAACAAACCCATACTGATGACGCATCACAATGAAAATTTCGTTAAAAGTTGGAAAAACAAGATGACCTGTAAATAGGTTTGTTGTCCTCTTTGCACCCCAAAATAGTTGCTGTATCCTTCTGGAAGCTTAGGCACAGCACTGTTAATTTTTGTCCAGACAGTGAATGTCGTCCACTAGCGTTGGTGTTGAAACACTTCTGTATGTTAATTTCATCATTCGTTGTTGAGTTTTTCACTGCGTACAGTTTGGATCTGAGCCCTGCATAATCGGAATATCATTATTTTCAACTTTCATCATCCCTAATACCATTTTTGTTAACCCTAGTAATTTCATAAGGATTATCCCCCAAGCATAATCGGAAGTATTGTCGTATTTATGTCAATCTCTTCTCAATATTCCATATTGGGTCTTTGGACAATTCATAAAAACTAACGCGTGAATAGCAAGATCTTCTTTGGAATGGAAGTACCCGAGTCATCTATCACAAATACATTTCTGCACCCTGTGTTTACTCAACTGAATTGTACAAGTCTAGATATATTCTTGATACATCTGTAATGGTATCGTCCTGGTGTATCTTCATCTGTATATTGACCTTGAATAATCTGTAAAATCGCATGTTTTTCTATCTTTTTCTATGATAAGGATATGATTTATTTTGACTTTCATACGAATTCCTTGAATATTTTCTATCCGAGTATTGTCCACGTTCATTCAAACTGACTTCTGAACAATAATATTTCTTTTCTGAAGAGTCTCTAGATCTAGTGCTACCTCGGGAACTAGACCTATTTCTATTCCGCGAATTAGACCTGCTTCTATTTCTGAACCTATTATTATCAGCAAATTGATCACTTCCTGACTTAAAAGCACTAGGTTAGAATCACGAAAACTAACTCGTTTTTCCGTCTCCAAATTACTCAATTTACTTTTCGTTGATTCACGTTTATATTCCAAATCAACTTCAATGGCATTTTTATTCAATGATGGTGGAATAAAATTACTCACATAACGCTTATTATCTTCAAGTTTACGACCCAATTTTATCAACATTTCGAGAGAATCAATATCATCTATCAATCCGAACCCTAACCGATATTCTGGTCTAATTCTATCCTTTATTAATTCTAATTTAATTTTTTCATCGACCGAGAAAGACAATCTATTGAACAAGTTTTGCATATAGGCGACATAAATAGCCATAGTTTCTGTTTCCCCTTGACTTCTTCCTTTAATTTGTTCAAAGATTTTTCTGTCTCAATCAAGAGTTTTGGAATTAAGTATTCGGGTAGGAATGATTCTCTAAGTTTGAATGCTTTTTTCGATAGGTTGAATGATATGTTGGAGACAAGAGGATATTCTGATGAATTCATGTTCAGAATCGCGTCGGAACTTTTCGATGGTGAGGATCTGGTTTATTATAGAGCCGTCAAAAACATCGCCCATGATTGGAAAGGACTTATTGCTCTTTTTCGCGAAGAATTTTTCAGAGACGGAGACAGAAAAATCTTTGAACAAATTAAAGGAAGAAGTCAAGGGGAAACAGACACTATGGCTATTTATGTCGCCTATATGCAAAACTTGTTCAATAATGTCTGTCTTTCTCGGTCGATGAAAAAATTAAATTTGAATTAATAAAGGATAGAATTAGACCAGAATATCGGTTAGGGTTCGGATTGATAGATGATATTGATTCTCTCGAAATGTTGATAAAATTGGGTCGTAAACTTGAAGATAATAAGCGTTATGTGAGTAATTTTATTCCACCATCATTGAATAAAAATGCCATTGAAGTTGATTTGGAATATAAACGTGAATCAACGAAAAGTAAATTGAGTAATGGAGACGGAAAAACGAGTTAGTTTTCGTGATTCTCAACCAAGTGCTTTTAAGTCAGGAAGTGATCAATTTGCTGGTAATAATAGGTTCAG